>CM029502.1:16823380-17547508 GCA_017140595.1 Eucalyptus curtisii
GCCATACTATTTTATTCTTAGTCTTTTACCACAAGTCTTTCTAGAAAATGTGCATGGAATATGCATAGCGCGTGTACAGTGTGTGCGTGCACAGAGTTTGCACGACGCATGCACGAAGAATCGTCATTGCAGACGGTCCTAAATCCACCCAAAGAACATGCCTCAGTGTGAAGATCTCCAAGTGTGATCGCCTTATACATCGATAAGCATGCCATCAATAACACTATACTCACCACCTGTTTCATGGCGTATCGGTTGCATAGTCCTGCACACAGCATCGTGGGAAAATCTTTCGAGGAGATCGGCCCCATTCTGATTGAGAAGAAGACCTTGTAGACAAACACAAGGGCAATGAACATGGCCATCATCCATATGAGTTTTGTTTGGTTGTGGTAAATGATGGTGAAGCATTATTTGAGGAAGGTGAGTGAGAGGATCATCTCGTCGATACTGCTTCGCAGTAGTCATCCCATCTAGTGAAGGAGGAAGGTGGCAACGAGGATGAACACTATCGTTATGAAGTCAACTGCGATGTTCTCGAGGAGCTTTTCGAGGGAGAAGGTGATGCTGGCCTTCGTAAATGCCCTTCTTGATGCTCTGCTTGATGTTCTCCTCCTCCTTCATATAAACACAGCAGAAACTCAATGTAACTTTTGTTTTCACTAAACAACACTCGACGATGGTTATTTTGGTTTTGTGGTCATTGTTATACTCTTCTTCTCTTAATCCTTTGCCACAAGTCTTTCTAGAAAATGTATGTGGAACATGCATAGCACGTGCATCGTCATCACTGATAGCCCCAAAGCCACCCAAAAATCACTCCTTAATGGGAAGATCTTTAAAGGTGTTTGCCTTGTACATCAATAAGTATGCCATCGAAAACACTATACTCACCACATGTTTTCATAGCAACGTCAGTTGCATACCCCTGCACATGCAGAGCGGGAAGATCTCCAAGTTGTACCCCAACGTAATCAGCCCCATCCCAATGTAGAAGAAGACCTCGTATGAAAATCATAGAGGCAATGCACATGTAGAAGAAGACCTCGTATGAAAATCATAGAGGCAATGCACATGGCCATCACCCACGTGAGCTTCGTGTGGCTGTGGTCAATGATGGTGAGGGACAGTTCCAGGGAGGTGAGCCAGAAGATCATCTCGCCGATGCTTCTCAGTAACAATGGCCGTCTTTCGACCCAATTAAGGAGGAAGGTGGCAATGAGGATGAACGCTGTCTTTATCAAGTCAACTGCGACATTCTTGAGGAGCTTTTCGTCAAAGTAGGTGATGGCAGCCTTCTCTCTATAGAGTAGTATGATTTCAATGGCACAGGCCTATTGGACAAAGTGAATCCCAACGATGCAGATGAGCATGAAGCGGACGGCGGGGTCGGGTGGAGGAAGAGATCCCACCACTAACCCTCCCTGGTGCTGCGCTTGGTGTTCTTCTCCTCCTTTTTTCTTTTAGACGGGAGAAGTGCTAAAAAAATCCTAAGCCTTTTGTCTTTGTGCCGATTAGTTCTAAACCATTTTTTGGTGCCGATTTAATCCTAAACATTTTTACGTTGTGCCAAATTAGTCCTTTCCGGCCAATTTTGGCCGAATTTTGCTGACTGGACGCCAGCCAGCTGACGTGACCTGATCGGCGTTGACGTGGACAACTTTTAATAATATTTTAATATTTTTGTATATTTTATTTCTTTTTTCTTTTTTTTTCTTTTTTTCTTCCTCCGGCCAGTCGCCGAAGCTCGGCGACCGGCCGAGGCAACAGCTGGCAACCTCGCTAGTGGCTGCGAGGGTGGCCTCGCGCGGGGGCGGCGAGGCTCGCCCTCGCCGGATCTAGCGAGGGTTGAGCCTCGCCCATGGCCGGTGAGGGCGAGGGCGAGGAGGCGGCCTCGCTGCGGTCGTGTTGTCCCCTGCTCGCACGTCTTTGCCTCTCGCGCTCGTCACCCGCGCCCTGCTCGCCGTCCGCCGGAGCTAATCCAGCCGCCTACCGTCGCCGTCGAGCTGGCCCCACGTCGAGCTAGCGGGGCTCGCCCTCACCAGCCATGGGTGAGGCTCGACCCTCGCCAGAATCCGGCGAGGGCGAGCCTCGCCGCCCCGCGCGAGGTTGCCCTCACGGCCACTAGCGAGGTGGCCGGCAAGGTCGACCTTGACCTCGCCGCCCCCGCCTCGGCGGTCGCCGAGCTTTGGCAACCGGCTGGAGGAAGAAAAAAAGAAAAAGAAAATTAAAATATTAAAATATTAAAAATAAAAAAATATATTAAAATATAGTAAAATATTATTAAAAGTTGTCCACGTCAGCCGTCCAATCAGCAAAATCTAGCCAAAATTGGCCAAAAAGGACTTAATTGGCACAATATAAAAAGGTTTAGGACTAAATCGGCACAAAAAAAAAAGGTTTAGGGCTAAATCGGCACAAAGACAAAAGGTTTAGGACTTTTTTGGCACTTCTCCCTCTTTTAGACATAGCAAGAACTTGATGATGATCATTTTAATTTTGTGTTTCTCATTGTAACCTTGTTTTCTTAGTTCTTTATCTGAAGTCTTTCTAAAAATTATGCATGCAACATGCATAGTGAGTGCACGGTACATTTATGAAGAATCATCACAACCGGTAGCCCGAAATCAACCAAAAGAACATGCCTCAATGAGAAAATCTTTGAGGGTGATCAGATTGTATATCGATAAGTATATCATCAATAACACTATACTCACCACCTATTTTACGGCGACTCCAATCGCATATCCATGTGCATGTAGCCTTAGTGGAAAGATCTGTGAGATAAGTAACACCGACACGATACTCGATACTCGACACAACACAACACGACATGCCGACATGTCATTTCTAAAAAAAATAGAGAGTTCCGACATTTTGTGACACGTTATATATTAAATATATATTTTTATAATTTTTACAATTATTTTTGTCAAATTAATTTGATTCAAATTCACAAACAAATAAATAATAAAAGTAGAGCCTAGAAAGAATTTATACTAAAAAAATTAATCCACAACTTGTTAATATCATTCATTGTTTCAATTTGACAAATTCAACTCCATTTCAATAATTCATAAAATTTGGAAAAAAAAAAAGCAATCAACATTCTAGACTCGCGTGTCAACGCATGCTGGAAGAGAAGAGAAGAAAAACGAACTTAGAAGAAAATACTACGTTTTTTTTTTTCCTTCCCCTTTATTATTTTTATTATTTTTTATTTTTTACATATTTACATTTTGACTCATCATTTATTAAAAAATTTAAATTTGACCCCATGTGTATCGGAATTCCAAACTCGCCTGACAAAATTCCAGATCCACATGTTGGAGAATGTCGAGAGAGTTGATCAAGTATCAGACTTTTCAACACATGTTAATCGAATGTCAAAGAGTGTCGGGCATATGTTGAAGTGTCTAACACGATGCGAAGGCTCTAGGAGAATGTCAATGCTTCCTAGGCGAGATGTACACTATCATGATTGGCTCCATCTCGATAAAGAAGAACACCATGTAGGAAAACACGAAGGCAATGCACATGGCTATCACCCACATGAGCTTCGTGTGCTATGGTCGATGATGGTGTGGCACAGTCCAAGAGAGGTGAACGAGAAGATCATCCTCATTTCTCATAATTCTCCCTAAATTTCACATTGTTCTATAATACCCCTAAAAAATCTCAACTTTGTCCCAATTTTTTAATCAGAAAGAAAGGATTAAAAATTCTCAAACATAGACCAGAAAATTGGAGATGGAAGATTTCTCTAAACACGTGAGGACCGCTATAATGAGAACGTTGTGGACTCAAGGGAACATAATAGGCGCTTTCTTGCATGTGAAAAGATTAGTGTGAGGTCATTGAGTGTGAGCGAACTTTGCCAGGCGCAAAACGTGCTATGAAGAGCACGTGTTGGTCGGCCAGCAATTATTATCACGGGCTGCATGTATTAGGTCAAAATGATTAAGATTAGAGAGAGCTGCAGAACAAAGTTGAGTGCGAAGACCTTTGTGGGATGAGTAACTTTTGGAATTCGGTCACCGTTTCAAAAGGGTATTGAGAAAGAAGCTACGTACTCAATCGCTGATTTAGTGGCGTGACAGCTAAGAATTTTGAAGATCCAATATCTTTACCAAGAAGGTATAGGTGATACAGTTTTTACAAGGAAAAAGTAAAACTCAATACCCACGTTGCTTTCCAAAATGGTATTAACTGTAAATCAATGGATTCCTCTCTAGCATGAGTTGTTCCACGTAGATGGAGATCTTCATGATGCACCATACTAGCCTGCGTTTCAACTAATTCTAAAATGTCGTCGTATGCAAGGAAGATATGAATAAAAGGCCGAACATGACTGAAACGCGCATGAAGCATGCAGAGCAGAAGATCCACATCCATTTGGTAAAGACATTCATTTTAAGGATCACTTTCATGTTTCCTAGACCGTCAGAAAAGGATCAACAATCGATAGAATTCGATATGACCGGATCATCATAACCGTTGTCAGGTAAGAGTCCGCTGAGATCCACATGGGACACACATGATCGAAGTCAAGGGAAAAATCTTCCCAACGTGCGTCTTCAAAAAGGTAATTTTGGTCACTCGAAGTGCACATTAGAGGTCACTTGGGCCAGAGCAACATCGAGCTGATGTCATCCCACCTTTAGGCTCAGGAAATCGACATACAACGAACTTTGACCATCAAATGTAGAAAATCAAATGCTTTGTGAATCGTCTGATTATTTCGTCCATGCTTTCCTGGTGGTGAATACAGTCGCATCCACAAGTTGAGTCGCAAGAAAAGGCATCATCGGTTATGAAGAAAATTGCAGATGCACGAGGTTCTCTTAAATTGGACAATGAGATGGTAGTTGGTTAAATCCAACCGATGTCCTATATAAAACCTCGCGGCAGTGTCTGGAGAAGGCTCAGTCCTCATCCCTGCACTAATTTTTCTTGTACAATAACCCTCAAACCTACCATCATATGGCTCAACTTTCTGAAAGATAAGTCCAAATAGAGACTTATACAATCTGTGTTCATTGAGCGACTTCAGTACCTTGATCGGCTTCTTACCCTGCAAAAACAAGCCACTTCCTATAAATCTGCCGGTAAACCTACCAGTCAATACCAGTAGACTACACAAGAATAAATAAGATAATCAATTCTTGTGCGAAGTACAATAAATGAATAGGTCATTTGGCATAAAAGCTACCTTGGAGATCGAGACACGGATTGAGAGCGAGAGCGGGCACGAGATGGGGAACGAGACCAGGAACGTGAAGGGGAACGTGAACGAGAGCGTGAACGAGATCGAGAGTGATATCTTCGGGAACTTCTGCTTCTACTAGGACTTCTACTGCGCCTATACCGTCTGCAATACAACACATGAGGATGTAAAAACACATCAATTTTACTTGTTATGCATCAACTTCTATGACAACCACCTCATTCTCCAGATTATCCTTAAAGAAAACCACTTATTGCTGGTATTAGATGATCCAAAGTCAGAATGAAAACTGACAATAGACAGAATGAAATTCAACACTTTACAAGATGACCGACTGAATTTTAGGTTCATTCTCTAGGGAAAAGACCAGCCTTCGGTAAATCAAGACATTGTCCAAAAGGGCACTAAATAAAACTCCTCTGATTCTGTAACACGTTAGTAAATATGGCAAACACAGAAGGCATAGAAAAGCAGATATATATCTTCTTTCTCATGGAAATGAAATTACTACTAGCAGTACAATAAAATAAAACTCCTCTAATTCTGTAACATGTTAGTAATATGGCGAACACAAAAGCCACAGAAAAAGAGATATATACCTTCTTTCTCATGGAAATGAAACAACCACTAGCAGCACACTAAATGTGGTCCCATGCAAGTTTTCACATTATTGAAAGTTCTTTGTTGATAAAAGATCGACCAAAAAACACTTCTATGTTGAACCATATAAGCGCTTGACCAAAGCTGGGCTATGTTAAGGCAATTGAGAAACAAAGAACAATCCGCAACGAAAAAGTGTTTGGCCTTGGTACCCCCGGAAAAAGGTGAAAGGCAACTCCACTACCAACCAATTAGCCTAGTCATATACTCGGTCACCTTTCAGCAAGAGTAACTATTAAGTTTCAGTAACTAACCATACAAGCACTTAAAAACAAAAGAAAATGGTTTGCTATTACAAAAAGCAATTCACCATACCTCGGAGGGGAACGACTGTAGCTTCTGCTGCGGCTCCGATGTCTGTAGCGACTTACTCGGTTTGTTTCTGCTATCTTCTCCAGCCTCTGTCGCTCCTGTTCCCGTTTCTTTGCCATTTCAGCAGCAGTATCTTTCTTAACTGCAAGACAATCAGTCGTAAGCTAGTCTTCATGCAGCACAAAAGAAGACAGCTGGGGCCTATTTGTTTTAAGAAAACCAGTTTACTGTCTACATTTTTATCTAAAAATGAAAACACAGAAATTATTTACTATCACAAACTAAAAACTGTTTCCACAAGAAAACGAAAAATATCGTTCACTTTTATAATGATAAGCAAGAAACTGTCTTCAAATTTTTATTCCGAAGGAGGACAGAGTTTACTTTTCAGTGTTGAACATGCTTCTTATCTTTAAAACCCCACTCATATAGTTAGCCAATTTTTTATTCAGTTAAAAATTCTATTTTCATGAGCCAAACTCATTCCCAAGGAAACAAAAAGCCTAAAGCCAGAAAACAGTTCCAGTTTTCATTTGAAACGAACTCAAATCATCATACACATTTGTGAGAGAGAGAGAGAGAGAGAGAGAGAGAGAGAGAGAGCAGTGAGCAGTAGAAACAATAAGTTTGAACTTTCTTGCAGTATCATGGGCCATACTTTGCTTGTTCAGCTGTTTACTCATTATCCTCTTTAATCGCTCTTGAGGAGTTTCCCTTTTCTCTCCTTGTTTTGATGGCCCCCCAGACGTTCCTTTTGTTAACTTTGCTAAAGCCGAAGAAGTGCTGCAAAAGGTACAGTTGACAAAGTCAAAAGAAGTCTCAGTACATGCAAAAGTGCATGTGGTTAACCCTTTCGTCCGCAGACGCATACTCTCATTAAATGACATCAGGAAATACAACAGGTTACAGATCCAATCATGTACCTCGCTGATGGTTTCTGTTTAGCACTCTTTTCCTTGTCAAGGGACACCCCAGATGCAGGATCTACATGCAGGGCTTCAAGTATGTGACTGGATGATGGCCTGCAACACGGAAAGGTGTTAGGAATACTGATATTATATCACCCATCTAAACCAAGCACAACATACGAGTCCAGTTTCAGGGGAAATATGAGCTTCAGAAAGGAAGCTTCCTTCCCTTTCCCTCTTTGCATTAGGCCGTTAATATTAGGCCTGATCTACTCTAGATCACAAAGGTTTGCCTCAGGTAACAAAACGGGGGGTAAGCTGCAGCAGTAAACACTGTCCAATCTATCTTTGCAAGAATTAAAGGTCCAGTGCTCCGACCGGTTAGGCACATCAGCCTGAGATGGAGGAGATGATGGTGGAGAAAGTCCTTCAAGCTTTGGTCCCCCTGAATCACCGGCGCCCCCAAATTCAGTAATATACTCTATCTTAGGAGTTTTTGGCTTGCTTCTATGACCATCATTAGTGTGTGATCCACGACCATAACGCCTGGAGTACGACGGTGAATATGACGGTGACCTCGATCTGGATCTGCATAAGCAAGAAGATGAAACAGAATTTACCAAAGTCTTTAGACAGGAAGTCAAACTAACAGTGGTCTACCTTCCAAAGAATGATTACATACCTTCGAGAACGGGGATAAGCATCATAAGTTGGACTTCGTCTAGTCTCCCTAAAAATTAAGACAAAGCAGCATTAGATGCTAGATAACATGACAGAGATCCACTCTGTAGAAAGAAAACCATTCTCTCACTATGACAGAACCAGTCAGTGATATATAAGACAAACACATACACGACTGCCTTCTTCCCCTGTATCACATTTGCAGCAAATGGACATCTTAAATTTTCTACTACAAGACACTTAACTAAAATACCTTACCGGTAGGGATCATGATGAAGAACTCGGGTCCCCGTTACGCGGGCAGCTTCCCTTTCCTTCTCCCTTTCAATTTGAGAAGCCTTCCTCCTCTCCTTTCGACTGAGCTTTCTCTGAAAGTGCCAAAGAATGTAATTAACAACTTTATCCAATCACTGTTTATAACAATGTAAGAATCTCCGCCAATTGAAGTCAGCTTACAATTGCAGGATCGCCTTTGATGACTTCCTTTTGCCTTTTCTCTTCCTCTTTAGCCTTTTTATCCATATGGACAAGCCAGCCATACCTTTTCACTCCGAAGTCTTTTGCAATTGCATCCATACCTTCATCATTACTATCATCACTGTTAAAATCTTCATCTACATCTTCATCATCGTCATCCTCCTCCTCATCATCATCATCGCCATCTGAATAAGCATTTTCCTCCTTCCCATCCATGTCATAAGAGAATCCCACCTGTGAATAGGAGCCCTTGCTTGCAGGAGGCTGTGGCTGCTGAGTTCTGCTAGAAACAGAAGTAGAAAGACTCTAAACCAAGGCTGCCCAACATAAGCCAGGAAAGGGAATGCCAAGATAAAATATAATACACACTACTAAAGAAAATCTCACCTGGTCAAGATCGATCTAAAGAGGGAAAAAAACAATAAAGATATCTCAACATATATGCAACAAAATTTCAAGAATTCCTGACCTGTCAGACGCAAATAAAGCAGTAGTTTTTGCTTCCATTTCTTGATTCACATGTTGCAAACCCTCCACATCCGTTACTGTTAAGGTCAAAGATTAGATTGTAAAGATAAAATGAAAAGAAGAGCAATAGAACTGACAATAATATTAATTAATCACTCTCATGTATTGTGCTCATACTTAAGAGATAGATGAAAAAAGTGCACATCAAATGTTGAACAAATTTAATGCGTCATATTCAAAAAAGTACCGACATCCTCTACGCCGATGCTTAATTAAATCCCGATAACGCTCAAAATTAACAAACTCCTCTAGTTCTTCCTCTTCTTCTGACTTTTCCTTAACCCGAGAGTGCTTTGACTCCCGAATAAAATCAAGCAGTGCACGTCCATCAAATCTGTAGATGAAGAGTAAAAGATATTAAGATCTTAAAAGGAATAACAGAACAAGTTGAGGCTGACATGAGAAAAATCGCTGCTTTTCGTTGTGGAGGAGAGAATGAGGATACGGTGGACAAAAAAATTTAAACACTGATTATTACCTGTCAATTAGAATATCCTCTTTTCCATTCCATGGTATCCTAAAAAAGAAATTGAAAATTAGGTCATCTTCATATCAGAGTAAAATTAAGCAATTACATGAAAAAAGTTGCAAAAAATTGGACATGAAAATGAGGAACATCAATACCACAAAAAAAAAGTTCATCAGAATTTCCAATGCCTAGACTTCAGACCAAGTTTCTTATCAATGCAAAAAGCAAGTCAATTTTTGTGCATAATTTCAAAAAATACAGTACCCTCATATGAGATATTGTGCTGACAATTGACTTTGCACCAGAAAGATAATTTCTTCCATGATTCAGTCCATATTATACAGGCTCTTAAAATGGACACCCAATGCATAATAGCTTCTAATGATGTCTTCGTTGTAGATTTCTCATGCAATATTTGTCTACATAGAAAAATTTCATTCCACCACGAAATCTCAAGTTCCAATCATGTTACATCCAACAAGGCTAAATATCCCAAACAGGCCTTTTCCAACTTCACATCAACAAAACAAAATGGAGGAGAATTTCACCACACATCAACTATATCAGGAGACAACATATAGCTACCTCCAACTCATCCAACAGTATTCAACCTTGTAACTTGCAATCTTAGACGCCCAAAGGAATGTATCCCATCCCATGATATCTAAAGGTTGCCAACTTTTCAGTTTTCACACTCAAGAAAAAGATTACTACACAATCTTCTTTGCACACCGACCTCATTCGTCTAATAAGAACATCCCATTTCCAGGCAACTCATCAGAAGCTACAAATTTATATTTTTTAAACCAGCAACAAAACCTATGCACCTATCTCACAATCTGGGTACACCACACGAGCAGCGAAATCACAACGGAGGCCGAAAACTCAACAGCTCGACAAATGTCACAGTCAGAGGAGGCAGCAGATGCTAAACCGAACACAACGCCACGCAACCCTTTCCCAAAATTTCAGCTCCCGAATGAAAAACGCGAGTCCAAAACTCAACACCCATCAATCCCAACCAGAAAACTACCACGTTATCACCATCAATCCACGGTCGAACCACGAAAAAAAAAAAAAAAAGGACAGGGGCCGAGAAACAGCCACGGGCATTTCGGAGGGAAAAATGAAAGAGGCGGAGCGGAGCGTGGGGGGGGGTGGGGCGTACAATCCTTGCTGGTCCTGGGTGGCCTGGTAGAGGCCGTCGTCGCGGTACATGCGGCACCGGGAGCCGACGGCCTGGATCGACTGCTGCGGGTCGCCGCGCCTCTTGGCCAGGAACACGGCCCGCCGCTGGGCCCTCTTGCGGGCCGCGTCCATCATGTCGTGCACCTTCTTCTCCGACCGCCGCGCCTCGTGCCACATCTTCTCCTACCTCCCGATCGATTTGCCCTCCTCGAGAATTCGAAACCCTAAGCGCGATCGCGCGCAGTAGAGAGAGAGAGAGACGATAGAGAGAGAAAGGGAAGGGGCGTCTTCTGTGGTGGTTCGTCGATGCTTCTGGACTGGAGTCTCCGTTGGCGGGGTGCGGCAGCGTCCAGGCGTCCTCGCGTGCTCCCGCGATCTGCGCCGTCCACGTCAGCACGCGGCGGAGGCGAGATTTAGCCAGGGCTTGTTGACGTTGATTTTGCCCGATTGAGAAAGTTCGGGGAAAATTTCGATTAACCAAAACCCCCCCCCCAACCCAATTTTCTACCGGGGCGATAGTGATCCCGCAATTTTCATATGACCATGTAATTTAACCCGTCCTGATAAATATAGCGTGTTTTCTCGATTATGGTCTCTAGCCTATGCCCTTCTTAGCGATTTACATGGATAATGTGCTTTCACGGGAGGTGCACCTGCTTTTTATATATTTTTAAATGAGTGGTTTGAATTGCATCGAAGCATGTTAAAAGAAATGCTTAGGATCTAGCCAATTATGGGATGCGGTCACCTTAAGACTCGACCTCATGAGTTTTGTCGTCATTTGACTTGTGGTACAATGAATTTTTGCCCTCTACCATGCATGCCAGGCCTAAACTAGAAGTTGATTCCCCAAGTTTAATTGTATTCGGATCAGACAATGAATTTGTGAATTCGATTTTGAAAATTCCCATGTTAGTGTTTTACTTTTTACCAAAGGCCAATTATGCATTTGTAAATCGCTCTAAAATTAATACCAAGATATGCATTTGAATCTCTGTTCTTTGATATCTTCATTCATCTATTTGATCTTACATAAATTTTTACCTATGGGATATTGGGATATTAGGACTAAGAAGAATACGTGGGTTTATTAGAATTCTCCCAAGTTGGACATAAAAATGTGGTGACAAACAAAATTTGGTGTGAATAAAAATATGTTAATTCTAATAGAAAAATTTGTTAAAAAGTGTGAATTGATGGCTAATCTTTTGAAGTAGAAATATGGGGACAATACTTTCTTAGGAGAAAATATACAATAATATCATACCGTCAGGTCACATACTAATGTGGCACACATGTGTCTAGTCAACGCCACTCAAAATTCAACACGTATAAACTTGGAGCATCTCAAAATAAGAAAAAGAAATATATTGGCTGTCCCTGTAGTCGGTGAAAAGTGGAAGAATTAATTGCTCTATCAACGTAATAAATACCTTCCAAATTTCAATTGAGCGCGCTTTCATCTTCTGCAGTGAGCTCATTTACATTCCTTTTCTATTTCCTTTTCTTTCTGAAACGAAAACCTCCATTGGAGAAAACCGAAACTTTGAAGGTAAAATTCCCATTATAGAGGTGTGAAGTTTCGGTTTGAGTAGCAATTGGTTTGGTCTTCTTCTCCACTCTTCTACTCTTTACTTTCAGAACTTTTGCTCTTTCATTGACTTTCCCCAATTTTTTCTTTTTTCTGTTTTTTAAGGAAAAAATATCATAACAAAGGTGCCGAGCTCATGCTACCCCTGGTTGAGTTGCCTTATCAACCCTTTCACTCTTTTACGTTTGGAAAATTTGTCCTTTCATTAACATTCCCCTTTTCTTCGTTTTCGAAGGAAAAATTTCCATTACGAATGTGCAAAGGTAACTTTGCACAACAAAGAGGTGCGAAGGTTGAGTGCGACACTCCACTCTAATTCCGCAATGGAAAGGTGGCAAAGGTTAAGTGGTGCACTTCGCTTTGAATCACGCAAAACAAAGGTGCATTTCGACTCTACTCGTATTTTGCATTTGCAAAAGTCTCGGTTTTGTAAATGAGCCGTACTTCCTTCCGGTTTGATCGTCTCAATTTTGTAAATGATCCGTACTTCCTTCTGGTTCAATCTTTTGTAGACTTTTCCTGATCATATAAATTGTTGTATGTATATTATGGCACATCGCTTGGACACCACCAATCTGAATCTCATCAATCGACTAAAACTTAAGCGTATTGATGGGTGAATGGAGCGATTTTAGAAAGTAAGCTTATGCAAGTGAGTTGCTCTTAATAATTCTGAGGAACTCAAATGATGCTCGCCAACTAATTGTTTTCACCAATGATCCTGTAATGGAAGAAAGGAAAAAAAAAAATTTAAAACCCTTAAACTTAGGTTGTAGTCGCACTACTCTGATGAAATTCTTTCTTTTCTTCTATCTGTCATAAATACTGCTGGATGATTAAATAGCTTAAACAGAGATTGAAATTTCAATAGAGAAGAGAACAGTGCTACCAGATAAGATTTTTCTTTTCAAAGCTTGCAAATTAGTGGTTATATTAGATAAACCAAAAGGTTGTTTTTGCTGGATAGTTTTTGAAAGGTTTCCAGATAATTCACGTTTGATAATTTCTTTTGCTTGGACTAAATCTATATTTGATTATCATGACTATAAGTTTAACTACCAATGACATTATAAAGCAAAGATGCGTGAAGGTTGAGTAATCCACATTCATTGCGAAGTAGAAAGGTGTGAAGGTTGATCATGGTTGACTACTGTTAAGCACTCCAGCAAGACCACTCAAACGCTCTCTTTCTCTAGTCGTAATAAGTTCTCTCTCTTATGTGGATGCTTTAGATTTTCTAGGCAAATTTCTTGTAATTTGTGATGACCGATGACGATGGTAGATTTTCCTAACTTATATATTCACATATATGTGGTAGATTATTCCTAATCCCTCTAGCTAGCTTGACTTGTTCTCGGCATAAATGAGATGGCATCATCTTTTCGTACAACTAAACATGTTTTCACTTTATCTTTCTTCTTTCAATGATTAAAATTTTTTTATTATTATTGTAGAGGCTCGTGTATAAGGTCGATAAGGGTCTGTTTTATTCTAGTAACTAATTTTATTCTTTTGTTCTCGAGATCTAGAACAGAAATCCGTTTGGTAAATTTTTCTTGAAAACATATAAATTTGTTCTCGAGAATAAATTTGGAGCAGAATAAATAAAAACAAAAGAGTTGATTTTTTACTCCTAGGAACAATTCTAGAATCAAGCCTAATTTTTCTTCTTTTCTCTTCTATTTTCTTCTCTTTCCTTTTCTTCTTCTTCTTCTTCCTTTTGGTCAGTCACCGGCCTTGACCACGGCCAGTGACCTCACCGAAGTGTCGTCGACCCCCGACAACGCCGAGCCTCACCGGGTCATTGAGGCTAATGATCAGAGGAAGGAGAAGATGAAAAGGGAAAAAGAAAAATGAGAAAATTTTAATAAAATTACTAAAAGATTAAAAGAAAATGATTTGGATTAGAAATTTTAAGAAATGTCAGATGCATTTCTATTCCCGAAATATAAATTTTGAATAGTTACCATACACTTTCAAATGCTCAGAAATTGTTCTGGGAAACAAAATAAAAAATAATCATTTATGAGAAGAAATTGTTCATAGGAATAAAATAGTTACTAAACGCACCTTAAATAATTTGAATTTAGAATTGGCATGACATTTGCTAATGAGAACGAAACTTATAATAAATACAATGCATATGCAATTTGCAAGGAATTTGAAGTGCGAAAAAGGACAAAAAAGCAAATAGTAGCAAAGGAATAATGTGTAGATGCACATTTCATTGTAGTTGTGAAGGAAGCTACAATAAAAAGCAAAGATTATAACTTTGTCTGAATTTATCAATCATTATGAAAAGCAAACAAAAAAAAAAATGCAACACTAAAGTTATTGATGATTTTGAGTGTGCTTGAGGAAAGACACATATTATGGATGAGAATTGTGGAATTTTGTAACATGCTGCAAATGTATACACTCATTTCATATATAAGAATTTTCAGGCTAAATTCTTGCATGCTTTGTCCGAATATGTTCTTAGATAAAAAGTCAATAGGCCATTACATACTTGTATTTGGGGAATTGAAAGTAGTGAAATGAAGCATATTATCCATTTTAGTCCAAGCGATTCTATCATTACATGTAGTTGCAAGTTATTTGAAATGCAAGGATAGCTATGCAGGCATATTTTGTGTATATTGACTCATGTTACAAATGTTACAAGTATTCTATCACAATACATTCTGAAGGGGTACAAAATAAGGGACTCCTTGTGATGAGTGATGGTTACTAACCACCATCTATGGTGCTTTTGCTATCTCTTTGCACCATAGATGTTGCGAGCTACTAATGAGATTCCTTATTATTTATTTTCTTGTGATAGCATATGGCAAATGCAAATCTTCTTTTCTCACATTGAGTTGTATTTAATCACTGTTTTTAGATAACTGGAGTATGAATGCAATCTGAAGGAAGACCACTGGATTAAGTACAAGGAACTTCTATAAGGATTTGTAAATAGATGGGTTTTTTCTTGCTTCATGTGAAATGGAAGTCCTCAAGTGCCTAGCACCTTATATATTTATATTTATATTTATGGTTGCTATTGGCTATTCTAACGCATTTTGAATCATGGGCTCTTGTTTTATTTTAGTTGCCTTTACATAAGCTTCCATGTAATTGAACAACTTTTTGTCTGCAAATGGCTTTGTGCAATTTTTCTCAGTTGCTTTGGATAGACAAGATTTAAAATGATATTGCAAGGTATGGGAAAATGCTAAAATATGAGCATATTTTTACAAACTGCCTATTGAGCTTGGCATAAAGCAAGTACCATAAAAAGATCTAGCTCTTAGTTTTATTAGAATTTAACCTTAGATGATGACGAAGAATTTGCTTTTGCACACTAGATCTATAGTATAGTCATTTCGTTGTACAAAGGCCTCATGTAGTGATTCGTGCTAGCAGTTGGGAGAGGATCCATATGAAAGTGAAAGATCCCGACCTTCAGTTTCTATAATTACTGATTGGCTGAGGCAGAATAATTCATCATGTATACAACTTTCATTCATATAACTTAACTATTGTAGTGCTTCAATGGCATTCTCAACTCTAAAAATGAATAAAAAGTTGCTCTTTTTTTTTTTTCTCCTTTACTAGTGTCCAATGGAGATCCGAAAGAGAGTACTTGGGTTCTCCCAATAACGAAAAAGTGTATCATGCCTGAATAGTAGTCTTAAACTTTTAATCAAGCGAGTAATATGATAAATACGTCGAATATTTGGGTCTTGTCAAAATTATCACTCGATAAATTCGACGCAATATTTTATTAATATTTGACAAGTTGAATTAACTCTTTATCTACATGGGATTTTCCAATTGGGGTTAATAATCATCATCTTTATAAATAGTCCATGTTTGCCACAGACGTCTCTAGCTTAAATGAGTTTTATGTTCAAGTTATCACTAAAGAAGATCATGATATAATCTTGCATTTCATGTGCTATGATTCAATACCATAACCTAATGAGGAAATAGGAAATTGATATTCATATTTTAGTAGTGCTTGTGAAGATTTTCTCCCCAATTGAGTTCATAGCAATGAATGTTAAGGTACAATTTGTATCCAAACATTTGCTTTGTCAATTTGCAGTAGGAACATAAATTAAAAAGAAATCACCTCACTGAATCCCGAATACATCCAAATCATCACTTTCATTAATCCATGCATTTAGAACTTTTGAGGAATATTTAGCTACATTAGAAGGTGTCAATAATAGTTTAGTATGTATAATACCCCATATGTAATTTCCAAAAAAAAAAAATAATAATAATTAATTATACCTGAAAGTAGATCATTGCATTGATCAACAATTCAACATAAAAATAGGCATTGTTCATTCTAATAGCAGCAATGAACTGTAGAAGTCCCAAAAACCATTTGCAAATCAATCCCACCTATGTGGAAGTGCATGCTCATAGCAAAAAGACCTAGAAGCTACACTAACTGAAGTTAGTTAGTTAACTACACTTTTCTAGAGAACTTATCTCATCATTTCAAAGTCAAAAGACATCCTATGTGGAAGTGTATGCTCATAGCAAAAAGACCTAGAAGCTGCACTAACTGAAGTTAGTTAACTAACTATACTTTTCTGGAGAACTTATCTCATCATTTCAAAGTCAAAAGCCATCCTTCATATTGCTTATTAAGATGTGTGCCCTCCTCTAACTCTCTTTGATTACATGAATCTTTTCTCTCTCAACTTATCGATGACAACTTGCTTCTCACAACAGTCAGTCGTACAAAATGTCTTCAACTAGCCGTTACATATTGCAAACATTTCTTGTCATTACTTCGACTTACAATTTTTAAGTTAAAATCATGCTCCAAAATGTCGAATTTCATCTCGAATAGGTCAAACATGTTCACTAACACAACCAGAAGGAAAACAAAGTAATCTAAACAATGAAAGCATCACAATGTAAAAACTTATGCGAAAAAATGGGTCATTCAGGATTAGTTAGGCAACCTGAATTGCCTTCTGGCAGAGGTTACACTAGCCCTGTAATCACCTGAAATGGCTACAAGCTCTATTATGCTCATCCCATGGAGTTCAAATTCTATACATCTCAAGATAAAATCACATCACTCATAGATATCACAAGAAAAAGTTGAAAATTCAACACAAAGAACAACACACTATCAACCAACATAAAACACTATTTCAACAAATCAATAATAGTTAGCACAAATATCCATGCAATTCTAAGCATGTCTGAAGAAAATGAAGGGACAAAACTCTATATTCATCCACATCAGAACCCAACACCAGAAAAAAAAAACATGATGAAAATAGAGTTCATGTTAATTATAAATAACTTTGGCAACTTCAACCAAAAAATTAAAAACTATTACTTAACTGTAAAGTCTAACAAAATAGGTATTTTGAATTAGTAAAAGCCCATGCTCAGAATCTTAATACTGTCATACAATGATGGATTAAGTTGTAAGAAGTGTCATGCATGGATTCTACTTAATTTACTTCAAATAGCAAATTGAGAAGAAATTGAGATATATTTGTGCAATGCAGATACTACTTGTATCTTGAGAAAGATCAACGCTAATGACTACAAACTATTATTAATATCAATCCTGCAAAAAAGAAAAAAATAATAAGAACATTAGAATAACTTCATGCAAAAATAAGTTAAAATAATTGATGAAATCATTTGACTATATTAAACAAGCATCATACCTTGTGCAAAGTGTCTCCTATGCATGAAGACACTTTTTTTCTTTCTGATTCGAGTTTTTATACAGTTTTTTGTCTTCTTTGAAGGAGATCAAGTACTTGAATTCCACGTTTTTCTGTATATTCAAAGTCATCACCTTTCACTGAGAAATCAACATTATTTTTATCCGTTAGAGATTGCATTTTGTTTGTGATTTGGGAGCAAAAACGCAACAAGGTTGTAGTTGCAAGCTCCTTTGTAACATCATCATTAGCACTATCGTTTATAACACCATAATACCGAAAGCTAATTGTATCAACCTCTTCAAATGCAATGTCTTTGATTTGACCACATGATGATAGCTTTGTGCAATATTTTCACAATAAGTCCTTTTGTTTTGCAGCTTTTGTCCATCTCTTCAAAATATATTGTGATGGAATGCTGGTAACATTTTACAACATTTATCAAGACGCATAAAGCATGCTTACATAACCATCATTGCATTTCAAATAACTTGTAGTTACATGAAAAAGTAAAGTCACTCGGACTAAAATGCACAATATATTGTCATTCACTACTTTTGGTTTCCATGATATAAGTGCGCAACGGCACGTTGGTTTCTAATTTACGAACATGTTCAAATAAGACATGCAAGACCTCAACCTGAAAATTTCTACAAATGACATGAGTATATACTTTCGCAACATGTTGGGAAATTCCACTATTTTCAACCATAACATGTGGCTTTCCTCGAGCATACTCAAAATCATCAACAACCTTAGTGTTACACATTTTTTTCAGTTTGCTTATCATAATGACTAACAAATTTAAACAAAGTCATAAGCTTACACGCCAGATCTTGAAATATATCATTTGTGATCTTACTTCTTTGCATAGATCTAATTCCCACATAAAAAAAGTACGACCAAATGCATGACAACATTTATGACGCAGACGATATATATTATCCAACCACTTGTTGTCACCCAAGTTCTATTCTTGATACATAACTTTCCAAGTACTCTCTATTTCAATTTTAGATTCACAATTATATAGAAACTTGTGTCAATATTTATAGTGAAAACTTGACTTTTCAAAAAGATGTGCAATATGATACGAACTATTTTTTCTAATATGTCATACATATAAATGATGATGAGAATTCGGGAAGACAGTTCTAATGGCATTTGCCATAGCATAATCTTGATTAGTAAATATAATCTTAGGTGCTTTATTATCTATTACCTCCAAAAAGGATTGAAATACCCAAAAAAAAGAAGTAATAGTTTTATCCATAAAAAAATGCACGACTAAACATAACATTTTTTTAGGGGATAAGTGCTGCAGAAGTCCTAAAACTTGTCGCGAAATGCATTTAAGTCCTAAAACTTGCAAAAAGTGCAAATAAGTCCTCAAACTTATCAAAATGTTTCATTTGAGTCCTAAAATTGACACCGTCAGTTTTATTGACGGAAAATGCTGACGTAGTATTTTAAATAATTTTTTATTTTCCAGCTGGTTTTTTAAAATAATTTTTTATTCAATTTTTTAAAAAATTATATTTAAAAACTAAAATTCAATTTTTAAAAACTATTAAAAAAAGAAAAAAAAAAGAAAAGGGAAGAAGAGGTGGCCGTCCATCGCCGGAGGGGCCGGCGACGGTCGCCGATCGCCGCCGACCGGGCGAGGCCTCGCCGGCCCCAAGCGAGGGCCGGCGACCCTCGCCGACGCGGGCGAGGGCGCCAGATCTGGGCACGCCGGCCCTCACTTGGGGGCCGGCGACCCTCGCTTGACGCAGGCGAGGGCGCCCAGATCTGGGCACGCCGGCCCTTGCCTGGGGGCCGACGACTGTCGCCAGCCCTAGGCGAGGCCTCGGCGGCCCTCGACCGGGGCCGGTGGGGCTCGCCCGGATCTAGGCGTTGCCGCGGAGCGTGAGGGCCGCGCGAGTGGCCCACTCCCGTGCTTCCCTATGCTCGACGCCGGCAAATCCGAGCTAGTTGCCGGCCGCCGCCACCGCTATTCCGAGTCCCCTCGTCGGCGACCTTCGCCCGCGACCCGCCGACTTCCGCGTCTCTCGCCGGCCGATGCGGGGCGAGCCTCGCCGGCCCCGGGCGACGGCCACCGAGGCCTCGCCTAGGGCCGGCGACGGCCGCCGGCCCCCAAGCGAGGGCAGGCGTGCCCAGATCTAGGCGCCCTCGCCCGCGCCAGGCGAGGGTCGTGAGGGCTCGCCCACACCAGCGAGGGTCGCCGGCCCTCGCTCGGGGCCGGCGAGGCCTCGCCTTAGTCGGGTGGCGGCCGGCGACCGTCGCCGGCCCCCTCCGGCGATGGGAGGCCACCTCCTCTACCCTTTTTTTTTTTTTAATAGTTTTTTAAAAATGAATTTTAGTTTTTAAATATATTTTTTTAAATTGAATAAAAAATATTTTAAAAAGCCAGCTGGAAAATAAAAAATAATTTAAAAAGCCAGCTAGAAAATAAAAAATAATTTAAAATGCCACGTCGGCATGTTTAACGGAAAATGCTAACGGTGTTAGCTTTAGGACTTAATTGAACTATTTTGACAAGTTTTAAGACTTATTTGCACTTTTTGCAAGTTTTAGGACTGAAATGCATTTTCGTGACAATTTTTAGGACTTCTGGAACACTTATCCCTTTTTTTAGTGATGATTTAAGCACGACAAAAGGCACATATATCATATTATATTTATTTGTATGGTTAGCATCAAATGCCACAATATCTCCAAAACTCTCATAATTCAACTTGGATACACCATAAGACAAAAAAAATTGGTCAATCTTTGTTCATCATCTAATTGAAAGGTATAAGAAAAATTGCTTTCATTTGATTGTAAACAATTAAAATGGTTTATGAGACTTTGATAATCATTGTGG
The DNA here is from genome assembly GCA_017140595.1 of Eucalyptus curtisii. Classification (NCBI taxonomy): domain Eukaryota; kingdom Viridiplantae; phylum Streptophyta; class Magnoliopsida; order Myrtales; family Myrtaceae; genus Eucalyptus; species Eucalyptus curtisii. Next base: position 16,843,987 of record CM029502.1, read on the forward strand.
TAATCAGCTTCATTTTTTTTATTATTATAAGAAATTTTGACAATCACATAATGTAAAGACAATGTTATTTGGGCCTTCTACTTTATTGCAAAGATGTGCATATGCTTTTGTAACTTTTATATTGGTCCCAGTCATAGATATCAAAATATCTTTACTAATATTCATAATGTGTCGATCTGATCGTATAAGACATGTTTGCTTATCATCAATAAAAGTATGATTATAGACATCTTCAAACTTGATAACTTCTCATACTCCATCGTCAATTTTAAATTTAATGCCAATTTGACATTCGGTTCTCTTCATTGTCCTATAATCTTCTCTTTGTTCATGAGATTGGATTGGTGGATAGTGTCATTTACAATTACATATAAATAAGCATCTTCACGATACTTCTTTACTATTGTTTGCCCTTTGTCCTTTTCACACTCCAAATCCCTTGCAAATTAGATATGCATTGTATGTATTATGTGTTGAAAGTATGCCCTAAAGCTACTATGTAATAGTTACATGTTAGGGATTTTAGTTGTATTATCAATATTATTATTTAATTAATGGCAATGACGTACTCATTCATTTGTTCAATTATTTTATATTTATGAATGATTCCATAAGATCAGTTGTAACTAGACATATTCTTGAGACGTCAAGAATATATGTGACGGGTTTATATTTAGACTGAATCTTTAAATCGTTCCCGATCGATGGATTATTTAGTAGATATTAATAATCCTGTTGAGACCGGTGTGTTCATAACTTCACTATTAAGTATTGGATACTTAAGGAAATGATGAGTCACAAGTCATTGGGTATTGTAATGCCTGAGTTAGAACAAAAGCGTTTGTATTAGACAAGTTCATTTTGTATTAGCCAAGTTCACTGAACGTAACGCATATGGAACGATTAGCGACATGGAAGCTTTTAGTGTGGTCAATGTCTAATTGTTCATGTTTTGATCTTGTGTAAATAATCCTTAGACCTGAGGCACAGTGTTAACTTGTGTGTCGAACAACTATGGTTCACAGGTCGGGTCGTTGATCCGTCTTTATACATAATGGTCATAGTTTGTTCATATACGAAGTTGCACGTGTACGCAATATGAAATCTGTCTCCTTGTTACATGCAAGGTAATATAATGATGTCCTATGCAATCTGATTATGACAATGCATTGAAATCCTCGGCCGGGGTTGTAACCGAGAATAAATTGTTTATGTCTCGAATAAAATGCATGTCAATTAGATTTGTGCATATGATTGAATTGGTGACTTGACAAATATTCCATGGTCTTTATTTGATCGGGACATAGTAAGATAGAGGGATTGAATTACACTGTAGTCGAAGCTGACAAGTTCATTATGTTCTTAAAATATTCACACTATCTGGGTAGCCATGACATATTACTAGATGTCAATCATGGCTTGTAGGACTCAAAGATTAATCTGGACAATTAATTCTTTTGGGAGTACTAATGCGTTAGTACAAGTATTACTACCAGCTTAGTGATGAATCTAGGGATGTCACACACCATAAACAATTAGGATAACGTGGAACAAGAAAGAAATAATATTGCAAATGTGTTTGCAATCACTACAATCGAATTGAGTCGATTTGAAATTAAATTAAATGAGATTTAATTTAATTTGTGATATAGTCACGAGCCTACTTGCATATGATGCACACACATGCCCAAAGTGGATACATGTTAATGTACCCTAATTGCACATACAGAGATTATGTTCCTTTTATTTTTTGTTTTAGGAATTGATTAATTAATTATTTAAATAATTAATCATGCACACGGTCGCACATCATGTGCATTTCCTTTTCCTAATAACAACTAAATAAAATAAAATAAAATAAATTGAAATTGGAGCTTCGTGCACATGCACGAAGCATGATGGTTAGCAACCGCTGACCATCATGCCCAAGATCGTGCATGAGCGGTTGCTCATGCACAATCGCTCGTGCTTTAGCGGACGATCAACAACGGTTATTGATCGATCAACAACCGTTGCTGGCTTATATATATATAAAATGAAGTTGATGGATGTAACAAAGAGTTGCTGAAAATAGAGAGAAACGTGTGCGTGTTCTTATGTTTTTGACACGCAAGAAAGAAGAGTGTTCTATCATTCGGGCCGTGACTAAAAGGATACGGAGAATTACTTCACGAGATTGCTAGCACGATCAAAGTGGTGATTATCCGAAAGTTCTCTCTTCCATTCGACGTCCATTGTTGGTGTGTTTGAACTAGAGGTTCAACGTTTGTAGGACTCGAACTAAAGAACATCCGAACCGATTCGTTTTAAAGCGTGCTTCGATAGGTAATTCGTTTAACTCCATTTTATATTGAGATTTTTTATTAAAACGCACGAACAATGCTTTCGGAGAATCATGTATAAAATATATCATTTTTGTTTCCGTTGTGTTCTTTTTGTTAATTTTACTTATACATGATTCATGAAACCTTAACATTATGTGCTTCATTTTCATTATTAAACGCCATACCAATTCTAAATTCAAATTGTTCATCAATATTATGCTCAATGATATTATCCTTTAAAATCTCTACGATTCGAGGAAAAAATCTAATTATTTAAAGAATAAGAATGAAGTAAATACAATTTTATTTTAAAAAGATGCACTCATACCCATTTCACTCAAGAATAAGGCGAATTTTGTTGAAAACGAATATCAAACACGAGATTTGGTGACCACCAAAGTTACACCAGATAGGCATTCAAACCTCATAATCCAAACACCTTCTAACCAATACATTATGATAATATAAACAATAATTACCCATCAATAAATAATTACTAAAATTAAAAACAAAGTAACAACATATTACCCATAATACGTAAGGGCTTAGTCTAAATTGTTAACAGTATGAGCACTACTTGGCCTTACCACGAACGGGGCAACACAAGAACTAGATTGTCAAATATGTTGAGTGCACTATAAGAACAAAGATAAACACAAAAATCATAAGGTTTTCTTATCTAAAACTTACACATCAATAACAATAACAGCCCAAATCATCAAAAATCAGTTTGTATTTAAAGTTATTACCTCACAATCGTCCACCACCCATGCCCATCGAGATATTGCATAGAACAAACTAACATAAAGAAACAAGTATTCTAGGGTCCTCTTAGATTTCATATTTAAATCACCCAAAATAAAACCGACATAAATTGCTTTAATTTTCTACAACTTGAGTTCAAGGGTTTTATTTTTATTTTTTTTCCTTTCTTCCATTGTAGGATCGTTGGTGAAAACAATCACAGTAGACGAGCATCGTTTGTGTTAGTCAAAATTGTTAAGAGCAGCTCACTTGCATAGGCTTAATATTGTTCCACTCCTTTGATAGCCCCCGAAGAGCCTAGTCCACTTTCATTGAATTTGATACAAGTTGCTCTTGATATGCTAATCCATTGACAATGTTAGTAAATCTACTAAATAAGTCAGTTATGGATTCTTTAGATTTCATTTTGAATGCTTCATATTGCAAGAGAAAAACGTTTATCTTCGTCTCTTTGACTCGATCAGTTCATAAGTTACCTACAATCTATCCCAAATTTCTTTTGCTAAATCAAATGAAGAGATTCAATTATATTCAGATGGAGATAAAGCGTAATATAAAGAGTAAATAGCTTTAGCATCTAGTGTTTCTCTTTTAGTGATGTTTGCATCAGAAAGAGCTGAGGTTTCTAGCTTTTTGCCTTATTCCTTGGTCAGGGGAGGTACAGGTTTTACACCCTTCAGAACAATGTCCCATTCCAAGGGGTCCTTGTGTTGTCCCATTCCAAGGGGTCCTTGTGTGGCATCCGAGAATTTCGACAACCCTCGATTATGTGACGATCCGTGACTAAGTGACGGAAGCATCGTCGGACGGTATTATTGACATCACAACGGACATTGTTTTGTTATCACCATCGGACCGATGGGTCACATTTAGTAATGATTCCATCGTCATATAAGTTATAGCCTCATCTCTACATATTATCACCAGTAAGACTGAGATTGTGCCATAAGATGTGTCGACAAGATATTTTCTATGCTAATTCTAGTCGTTCAACCATGTACCCCTCGAGCAAATGAAGATGCGACTTTGATTATACAGCCTTGTTGAGTTCTTTCTCCATGCAAGTAATTATATTATAGCCCATGTACGTATAGAAATTAAAGGATCAATCTTTGGAGAAATTGGGTCATGTATTGAGGACCATATGGCCACAAAATTTGCTGGCCCAAATAACCCAAAACCACCTTGTAATTGTCAACAAATCAGGTCAACAATCCTCAAGACTTCCTCCAACTTTGTTGACCGAGAGAAGGCCAGCAACGGCCACGTCGCTTCCATGTGGGCTGCCAGCGAAACTCACGGAATGGCAAGCTAAAGACACACCTCTCCCTAGCTCTCTCTCGGCCAAGCAGCCACCGGAATCAACCTGCATGCAAGTAATTAGACTAATAAAAAAAATTGAAAGAGCAAAAGTGCTCGTGATCGTGAGTGCGCGAGGGACTAATCGAGTGAGTGAGTGAGAGAGTGAATTATTGAGGGTGAACGGCGTGAGGAAGGAGGAGGTCGCCCTCCACTGTGCGCATGCGCTGCCACCGTCGACACTGCTCGTGTTCGCCGTCGCCGAGCTGTGTCCGTGACCCGAGCTTCCTGTTTTTACTTGCCGTCGATGCTTAGGACTTAAGGCAAGTAAAAGTCTACTAACCTATGTAATGCAAGGCTGTTATTGTCTAAGGTAGTGCAAATAGACTTGAGGATGTCTGAATTTGGATGCTGAATGCTGGATTATTGAGTGATTACAGTAGATTGGGACTAAAGAATTGAGGAAATGTTTTGGATATCTCTATACATTTTGATTTTGTTGAATGATTGGAAGAACAATCTGTGGTGAAATTTTAGAAGTGAAATAGCCATGGTATAGGCGCGGGATCCTATTGAGTCTCGTAATGTCCGAATTAGATCGAGTGTAACTCGACAATGTTGTATATTTTCTAGAGACAGTTCTAGGGTGATTTTGGTTCTGATTTCTTCATGAAAGTTGTGAGGAATTGTTTAATTAAGATACATGTTTTTGGTCTGATTTTTCGAAATCAATATAGAGGCATAAATTTCTTTTAATGGGAAGTACTTTGCTGCCAAAATATAGATTCTGTCGATAGAAGAAGTTTAGGGATGAGTAGTGCGATTTGTTGCGATTTATACATGATGAATTTGGCTTAGTGTTCTTCATGAAATTCTTTCCTTTAGATCTTGTTTATAACATACTGAAATTTTAGAATTTTCTGAGTTCGTTTAGGGGTTATTCCAAAAATTTTACTAAAACTGTGCATTTTGATTTTTGGGCTGTTTTATTCCGAGTTTGCTCAATTTATCTCAAGGGTGAATGCATCTTGATTTATCATTTGATACGATGGTGTTGGCATTCAGCATATTATTCAATATTGAGATTTGATGAAAACTCATGGGACATCCGATGTCATTGCATTGAAAATGTTTTTGATATTGAAATAATCTGAGATGTGATTGATGCCATTGGACCCTCGGGTCGACGATGCCCCAGGAGTCGGGAGGCCCAAGGTTCGAATCAGTCGATGTTCTTTGGATGCCTGGGGTCCGCAGTGCCCCAGAGGTTTCCTCGGGAGTGTCGGGATGCCCGGTTGTATGTCGATACATAATTCCGGAGGGTTGGGGTAACCATTTTCATGGCGAGCCCCAGAGATTCCTCGCGATGCCAGGTAGGGTGCGAGAGGCCTGGAGGTGTGACATAACACGCTCTGGATGCCCGGTGATTGAAAATTGGAGGCTTTCGCGATGCCAGGTTGGGTGCGAATGCCAGGAGGGACGCAAACACTGGTCCTCTGGGAGAAAAATCTTTTTGAATATTAAAATTGATGGTTATGATAAGTGATACCTCTTTATAGGACAAAAATGGTGTGGCACGGTATGTGACGTGTTATAACAGTTTAGTCTGCCCATGTGTTTGAAACGATGTGCATTGGTTGTGAAACTGCATTCATTACTATTTTGAAAAGTTCTACCAGTTTGGTACATATTCATTCTTTTGATTATATGTTTTGTCTATCTTACATGAAATTTGATAGTGATGGTTCTGTACGATATAGTTTAGTGGATCTTTTACTGCTGGGTGGTTGTACTCACCCATTTTTTGGGACTAACATTTCAGACTAGACAAGATGCCTCTGCTGCCCGTACGTCCCGGCACATTTTATGAAATTCAGGTTGATCTACAATGTGAATGGTCGGAGCATCACCATCCTGAGGTACGAGGGCTGGTGTTTATACGAGTGCGGGTGTTGGTAGTGTTTGATATCGGTCCTCCCGTCGACCCAGTACTTCAGGAGTACCTTAATGTATTTGTCCGTCGAGATGGACACATGCTGGGGCCGTTACCACCGCCACCAGCAGACGGACCGGACGGATGGGTGTGACCGTGAGCTAAGGTCAGCAGACGAAGGATTTTTGGACGCTGACACTAAGTGATGGACTTTTGTAGATGACTGTTAGAAAGGAAGTCGGTTATCTTTTGAAAGTAGTCGGGTATAGAAAACCTTGGCATTTTGATATACCAACCTGTGATGTCCATCTAGTTATGTAAATAAAAGTGTTTGGCTTTAACTTATAAAATGTTTAGTTGGTGTGCATCGTTTTAATTACAGGAAGGGAAGTTGATGGATGCGCTTTCGCTATATTTTTGCGCAGGGACCAATGTAAGAAAATAAACCCCCAGGATTCATGAACTTGTCAAGTTTTAATGGTATCGGAGTAACAGACTTTCAAGGCAAATGAAAGGTGTGTGTGGCGACCCTAACGGATCGGGGGCCGTTAGGGGGTGCCACACCTTGGATCTGATAAATGCTTTCAACTTATTTTTCCAGATGTTGTGATCTTTTTCGTCAAAGTATGGAGGGCTTGTGTCACTCTGACCTTCCATTAGACTTGGTGCAATATTACTAGCCATCGAAAGATCATTAATTCAGAAGTAATAAAACACTTCAATAAAGAGTAACTGAGCTCTGATACCAATTGTTGTGGTTATAACTATCACTTAGAGGGGGGGAAATAGTTGATTGTGCAGAAATGAAAGAATTTAAACAAATATTACAACGAGACAACTTTTAATGAAATGATCAGATTTTACCGGTCTACAATTCTACCACAATAAATAAATATAGTAAGTATAGAGAATTGCACAATCAAGATTATAGTGATTCGGCTTTTGCAAGCTTACATTTACTCTTCCACGCTATAACCTATTAATTGGAATCCACTAGTAAGAATTGATTAGAGGTTACAAGTCCTGAGTTACAAGCACTCAAGTTTATGTGAACAACTCCTCACACTTTCAACCTCTAAAGGGTTACACAATATCGCTCAGCAAAGACGAATGTATGAGATCACAAAAAGACTCTTCTAACTCTCAGAATTAAAAGTTTCAAATCTCGTGAATTCAAATTATGACCCTTCAGTTTCCAAATCTCCTCTTATATTCCTCCTAGTCCAAGTTGACCATTAGACATATCTCCAAGAAGATCATCCAGCTAAACTACCTGTTAGCCTTGGATTTGGTTGAGAATATTTGATTGCTTTAGAATCACCGAGGGTAAGGCTTCCCATATTTTATGCGGCCCATATAGGAATTCGGATTTCCAAAAAGTCGAGTGTTTACGAATGGAAATAATGTTTCACCTCTAGAAAGAAATTTCGAGAAAGTTGAATCTCCGAAAAATATTAGCAAGACTTTCCTTTTGAAACTTTTTATAAATATGGCAGGAAATCCAACCAATTGCCATTAGCCGTTACACGAGGATATTTGTCTTCTTCCTAGCTGTTTGACAGAATGTACAAGGAAGGAAGAATAAACCACAACTCTGATTCTGATTGAAATCGTATGATCCTATCCCATCAAATTTTCCACCTAAAATTTTTTTTATCAGAAACAAAGTCTCTAAATTTTGTATGTTATCTAAACCACTTAGGGAATGTTTTCTCAACAATATATTCCTGAGAATCTCTCCTATCAGTAAATTATTTGATAAATACAATAACTGGAGTTGATGTAACCGACCAATTTATGGAGGGATTTCAAGGCTAAAGTTATTGTTTTAGAGTCTCAAATCTCTTAGGAAGCCAAGCTTCCTAATGTAAGTTGAGATAGATCTTGAGAGTCCTTAGAAATGGAGGTCTAGTACCATGACTCTATGGTGTTGACAACCACATGTAACTCCCTTCCATCGACAGACATAGTTTTTGTCATTCCACGAGTTAAGCAATCTAAGAGAGTCACTTGTTATTTTAGCCTTAAATGCAAGCAATGCAAGCCTTTTTATGTTGTTAAGAGCATAAACGACTGAACTGAAGCATGACATGAGGAGCGGTGAAAAGAAGACATGCACAATGGATTTGTGCACGATTGAGAGGCAAATGTCCCATTGTATGAGAATGAATTGGATTCTAAGTTGCTAAGGGAGGGCAAGAAGGAATAAGTGAAGCGATTTGTATCGTTTTTTTTTTTTGGTCAAAAATACGTAGCTAACATTCACCTAAAAAAGTTTAGTGAGTACATAATAAGAGCTTCAGAGCAAATTAAGTCTAAAAGGGCTGGGGGAGGGTACAAGGCCCCATTAAAAGGAAGTCTAATAATCCTTTGGGCCTTAGCAACCTAATTGGCTACTTTATTTGTGTCTTTATTGCAATAGGTCAAAGAGAGATTTGAAAACCGGGACAGTAGTGCACGTGCCTTGGAGTAAAGTACCTATACTTCATAGTTGGAGTGAACAAGATATTGAACACCCCTCACTACTTCTTCACAATTAAATTTCACGCATATTGTGAGAGTCGAATGAGGAGAGAGAAACTATAGGGCTTCAACGAGGGCCACCGCTTCAACCTGTTCGGCTTAGTTCGTCTCGAACACCTTGGCAAAACCATCAATCAATTCGCCATGGGAGTCACGACAAACACATACAATGGCTCCCCTCGCTAGATTAGCTGCAAAAGAGCCATCTATGTTGATCTTCAGGGTTCCCAATTCAAGCGGCTTCTATGTTTAAGGTGATTCTTCCCTTCATTTGGCTTTCTTCTTCGAATTGCCAATCCATCTCACCATATTCTCATACGTGGTTGTTGTTGTGCTTATAGTAAGATTCAGATTTGGGGTGTGCTTCCTAAAGATGTGATTGCTTCAAGCTTCGTAATTGACCAAAGTGTTGTCAGAACAAGCTCAAAATCGGTGTTATTCCTGGGTTTTCTCTCAATTTATCCAACCATTTATCAATTCGAGATAATTTCAATCTATATACTTGGATGTTTAGGGCTGCATTTCACCAAACCGAGGCCATCCATGGGCAAAGTAGCAATACATACTCAGTGGTCTCAACTTCTCATTTGCACACTATAGAAATGGGATCAGGTACTTTCTCTTGAAGAGATTTTTCATAGTAGGCAAGGTGTTTTGGCAAGCACTTCATAGGAAAAACTTGATTTTAAGGATACTATTGGAGTGTCATATGTATCTCCATAAGTCACGCTTGGGCTGGTAAGAAGAGGAGGCTATTTCTGGGTTGATTTGTGCTGCTAATTCTTTATTGTTGAGGTACCCACTCTTGACTGTATAATCTGTTGACTTGGAATTGGCTCAAACAAGTCTATATACTATGCTTGAAAGGCCAATAGATATAGCAAGTATTTCTCTTGCTATTTCGTAGTCAAATAGAGTGTTTCTCAAGGATTCATTCCATTTAGACTCCTCTTGTATTATCAAACCAACCACTTTAATTGGCTCCCCTATTGTTGTATGGCCACCTATTAGTCTTATTTTCAACCACTTGTCTTCTCTAATGGAGAGTTTCTCACCATCACCCACAACCCATAAATAAGAAGGACAAATCATATCCCTTCCAATGACCAGACTTTGCCGTCCCCACGATGCATGTGAACCCTTCTCTCCTTGCCAAAAGTTACCTCTTGGGAAGTAAAGCAGTTTCATAACTTGACTCCAAAGCATCTCATGATGCTTCCATAATCACCACGCTTGTTTACATAACACGACTTTGTTGAAAGCTAGTAGGTCTTTGAAAACTGAGGCCCCCTTCGCTCTTTTTCAATTTTAGGATTTCCCATTTCCACCAATGTGCCCCAATTGTTTTGTTGCCATTTCTCCACCAATATGTGGCTATTTTCCTCTTAATGGCCTTACAAATCGACACTGTTATTCTAAAGATAGACTTGGCATATTGAGGTAGTGGCTCCACCACTGCCTTAATCAACACTTCCTTATTGGCTTTTGACAATAAGTTCTCCTTCATAAAGCTTTGTATTGCTAGCCATTGGATCAAACCATAGCTCGATTATATTGTCTGTATGTTCAAAAACAGTGCCTAGGAATAAGGAATTTAAATATGAAGCTTTTTGGATGGAGGATGTTGATTGTGCCTGAGTAGTAAAGAAAGCCTAGACTTCCCTTGAATCACAACATATTGATCAACCGAAAAAGTTGACCCTTGTATATAAAAGGCTTGTTGTTTGGAGTAAGGACAGATTCTCTAATGCGCAAAAGAAAATTATTTGGCAAAATGATAGAGAAAATGTGCAAAACCTGAATAGAGAAATTGAATTTTTGTGGAGACAAGAGAAAATGTTCTAGGGTATGAGATCAAGCATCAGTTGGTTAAAGTGGGGCAAGAGGAATACAAAGTTTTTTCATAGTACGACCATTTAGAAAAGAAATCAAAACAAGATCTCTATGATAAAGAATTTAGATAGGGAATGGGTGAGAGACAAAGGGCAACTAAAGATGATGACTTGGGAATACTACACCATGTTAAGGAAATCCCTTATGATGTTTTGAAGATGACAAAACAAATCAAAAACTACTAACGTGTTTAATGGTTGAGTAATAGACTATGCAGATGATAGAACATGTAAAGGATATTGTCGAAGTCTATACTTAGAAGAACCAGAAGACAGACTCTATGCTGAAGCTGAACTTATTCAGACTGTATCTAGATCTTAAGGCTAAATATGTTCGGAAGCAGAATATGTTCAGACTTACATACAGATTGTAAAGTCTACTTCAGACGGAAGACACTCAGACTCTACTTCAGACATAATACTCTCGAACTTTACATCCAGAATGAGACATAAGTTCCGAACATAGTAGATTCAGAATGAAGTATGTTCAGAATGAAACAACTTGATAGAACGTAACACAAGCCCCAAACATCTAACGACTAGTGATCTAATTTGGATTCTACATCAAGATAGATTTGATTGACTCAATCTAATTGATTGACAATTGGATCTTAAAGACAAGAACTTTCTATATGAAAGCTCTACTTATAGAAACCAAGTTTCTATTTGTATAGACGATCAGAATCAATTTGGGATTCTACTTTTGTCGCTCAACGGCTACCAAATCTTCTAGATACAGATCTATCCAATGGGTAGATTGGAAGACGATCCTCTAAGATATTGTCCAACGGCTAGTTTGGAAGTGGAGGAGTATTTAAAGAGATCAAGGACCGATGAGCAAGTAAGAGACGGAGCGTAGAATTTATAATTCCAAAGTCTGAGCGAACTTCGATCATACACTTGTCTCCGTGAGCTTAAACGTTTATGATCGTGAGAGAAATACCAAAAGAGTGACTTAGTGAGATAATGTGATCTACCACTGAGTGTTTGTACTCAAAGTTGTAATCTCTTGTTGATTGCATAGTGGAGTCTAGCCAGAAGGCTGTTAGCGTGAGAGAGTGGACGTAGGCTTGATCTAACCGAACCACTATAAATTTCGCGTGCAACATTCTCTTTCATTAACTTTTCATATTTAAGTTTGTTACATACTTACATGTTATTTCAGAAGTCTGTTCCATCGCATAACAAATTCTGAACATCTACCAGAAGTCTGGTGGCTCATTTGTCAAACTCTGATCCTTATTCAGACTTTCCTTACAACTTATTTTATTCCGCATTTATTTGTCAAGACTTCTTTTAAACACCTATTCACCACATTATAGGTGTTCATACTAGCACTTTCACACCAAACTTTATCAAATGGTTGGGCCTAGAAACTTTGAGCAAATCTTCCACCAATCCTAAGAATGTTGACAAAATCGATTACAATTGAGGAGGTCACGGCTGCTATGTAGCAAGTAGGAGCAACAAAGGCCCCTTGACCAGATGGTTTGAATAGATTATTCTATAGGCACCATTGGCAGGATATCGAGCAGGACATTCATAGGAAGGTATGCACATTTTTTTGAAAGTAATTATTTGATTCGCGAGTTGAACAAAATATTAATTTCACTCATCCCACAGCCAGAAAAACTTGAATAGTATCGGGCTATTAGCTTATGTAATTTCATTTATAAGATCATTTTGAAAGTTATGGTAAACTAGTTGAAACCATGGTTACTCAACCTAATAGTACCATAACAGAGTGCTTTTGTTAGTAGAAGATAAATTCAAGAGAATATCCTAATTGTTCAAGAGGTGCTTCATCAATTGAGAGTTAGATAGAGAACAAGAAAATTCTAAGTTGTTCTTAAGTTGGATATGCAAAAAGCATATGATAAAAAAGAGTGGGACTTCCTTCAAGAATAAATGATTAGGATTGTTTTACTCGAAGATGGGTGAACTGAGTTATGCAATTATTGCAATGGTCCTACGGTATGAAATTCAATGGAGTACTTTTTTCTTACTTCAAACCAACACGAGGCATCCCCCAAAGGTGACCCGTTATTCCCCTAATTATCATAGTGGCTAACGTGCTCTCTCAGTTGATGAATTAAGGTACTATTAGAGAAATTAAATTGAATGCAAATTGCCCTACATTATCACATTTTCTATTTGCAGATAATTCAACTTTCTTCCTGAATGGTATTATCATCAAGTATCATAATGTGGCTGAGGTATTGCACCAATATTGTTTTGCATTTGACCAGGTTGTAAATTTGAATAGTCTGGGAGGTTCTTCAGTAAAGGCTGCCCACAGGGCCTGAGGAGAAATATGTCTTCAGAAATGAGAATGCCAGAAATAGAAAAGATGGGGAACTACTTGGGTATTCCATTGGGTTGGGGGTTGTCGAAGAAAGAAATGTTTGTGTGGATTCTTGCAAGAGTAGATATGCATCGGTTGAGCAGCTTGAGTTATATATTGAACAGCCTCGTAGAGAAGATGGTATTCTAATGCAAAGGTTTCTTGTACCGTTCTGCACAACAGTTCGCCAACTGGACCGTTGGTTGACCTGACCAACATGGAACCGTTGGACACTCCAAACTCATTGTTTTTCCAAGTTCCCACGGTGAATTTGAACCCAAGTCAATTTTCCGTGGACAGGTACCTTTGAGTCCTTGTTCCCCGAAACATCCTCGACAACAAATTGACTTTCATCCACTAATTACGGACGACAATTCGTGCCATCAAATCTTATATTAATTATCTGTTTCATTTTTCTGTAATTGCAAAGTGTTTTTGCTTTTCCTTTTTTTTTTTTTTTTTGTGTCATTTTGAAAGGTCAGCCGTGTCGCATGGGACTTTTCTCGACAAATCTGTGACTTGTTCAAAGTTCATCTTAGTTATGAATTGCCACCCCATCCCTATAAGTGGCACAATTTGTGGAGAGAATGATTTTGATGATCGCAAAAGCATTTTATGTTAAATCCCTTATTTAACTTACAAAAGAAGAAGAATAAGTAGGACTTAGACAAAACAGGGAGGGTTTCGCCGATCATTTAATGCATGACTTGATTTCAACTGTTGATTGAAAATTAAAACTCAAAATCTCCCGCGACCTCCATGCGGCGGTGGTCGGCTCTGCTCATTGATATGCTTGAGTTTCAGTGAGTGAGAGTGCGCCCGAGTACAGAACTTATTGTGCAAAGAGAAAAGACGATGGAGCCTGTGATGACCTCGGTGGTAACAGTGGCGACGGTGATTGCATGGTGGTGGCGGTGGATTTGAATTTTTTTTTTTTTTCTTCATAATTTTATGGCGGTAGTGAATTGGAATTACTCTCTCAATACTAGGCATTACTAGGTAACTCAATTCCACAGATTACTAAGGAATCGAATTTCACAAGTAATCCATTTCCAGATTCAAACTTCTTTCCAAACATGATGATCTTGTATTAGGATTTCTATTCATTGACCAAGCAAGGCTTTCGAGTACCGTAGGAGCTAGGCACACCGGCACCCGATTCAGTAGGCCTAGTGGATTTGAGCTGTAGGATCATGTAGGCCTCCTGGAGGGTTCACATAATCTAATAGATCACATGTCCTGAGTTGTATGGTCTCAGTTCACCTAATAGTTTTCTCGCACTATGGATTCACGAGATTAGTCAAAGTTAAATGTCTCAATGAATGGGCCATCTCGAACCTCAACTATTTAGGTTGACGGGTCTAAGCAGCAATTGTCGTCTCTCCCTCGGATGAGGCGCTTGACTACGGTTGTCCATGCTTCGGGCCAAATGGACTTTTGAGGATTGCTATTGAAGCCTCCGTTTCTCTTTTCATTGACCCCCGTCTATTTTGCAACTATATTTCAGATGTAACGTGGCTCCTCTATTACTTATCCCTCTCCCCCCCCCCCCAAAAAAAAAAAAAAAAAAAAAAAAAAAAAAAGGATCGAGTAGACATGCTTGATACTTCTAGGACTTCTCCTTGGAGAGAATTTTCAAGGTTAAGAGAGAGAAAGAAAACGAGGTTTTTAAAGAAACTTCCTTTGGTGGCAAAGCGCGAATAAAGAGAAGAGACCTGAGAGAGAATCGCAGAGTAAACATCGATGTGAATAAGATTTATCACTAATCGTAAAAAAGAAATTGATTAAAGTGGAGAGAGAAACAGCTACCAAGTGCCAACTGGAGGGCCAGGTAAAGCAAAAATTGCTAAAAAAACAAGATGAGTTTGGACGAAAAATCAGAATTTATTATGTCAGGAAGTTGTAGCCTATGCTCTTCATAGTACATTCTGCCCACATTCGAGTCTCGAAGTCGTAGGTTTCTGAAGGGAATGGTTCGAGGGTCGGGTGGCATGTGGAGCAAGTGCTTAGGATATATGCTCACGTTCAGGGTGCGATCTTCTCGAAACCCTTCCCAGTTTTGTATTTGATCTGTAGTGTGATGAATTGCTGTTCTATTTCAGGACTTGAATTGGAAGTCAAAGCGCCCGTTTAAATGTATACTGATGGAACAAGGTGTGATTCCATCTTAAATTGATGGAACAAAAAAATAGACTTCTTTTTTTTTTTTTAACTTCTTGTCTCTGTTTCAAATCTAATTCTTGGCCACTAATTTACTCTAGGATATAGAAAAATTAATTGATGTACACAAACAAACTTTTTATTATTTAAAAACAGAGAAATACAAATGTTACCAAACAAGCCTTAAAAATAGTGAAAAGAAAATCACATGCAACTTTCTTTGCCACATTATAGGTCTATTGCAATGTCCTCATGGACACTATTTCAATTTGTACACGTTGGTCAATTTTCTAATTATATTTATATTAAACAAAGAATATCACAAGAGTAGAGTTCCCTTGATGTCGAGACTTATTTGATAAGCAAGCAAACTTGGATTCTATGGTTGTTTTGAAGGAAGGATGTCATCTTCGTTATGTTAGGCTTATGTTAAGCGAAGAAGAGAACAGAGAGTTGCATTGTCTTCTCTCTCTCTCTCTCTCTCTCTCTCTCTCTCTCTCTCTCTCTCTACTTTTGGTTGAGAACCAAAAGAAGCTAAAAACCCAGTGATTTGTGCCGCGAGTGAGAGGGTTAGGGAATCAGCCACATCTACTAGAGAGGAAAACCCCGAAAATGACAGGGGGCATGCATTCCTTTGGAAACGATGCGCTTCAATTGTTTTCCGATGTCCTTCATTTCAATAAGGAACAAAACCAACGCGGAGTACAATCAATCCTTGTTTCTTGACTATAGTTACCATATTCAAGTAGATGTTTAGCCGGCGTGGCCTGCTCGCGGTGGCTGCAATCATCATGAGCCCTCCATCTTTGTTGATAAAGGGGAACGAGAGAGATGCTTGCGGATGGTGAGAAGAGCTCATGGGCGACAGAGACGGCAACCTGGTTGTGACAGAAACTGGGCAAGTGACGACGAAGTTGCATTGTGCGTGCGCGGTGGCAGTGGCTGAGGTTGACGTGAGAGGGAAGGGGGGTAGTTAGATTAGGGTTTGGTTCGAACATCTTGAAGTGAATTTCATGAAGGCTATGAGTAATTAAGCCTTTTCGTGTAGCCTATAATGTTCATTTATTGTTAATTTTAGAGAACATCAATCCTTACTTCTTATAATGACTGAAATAACCTTTCATCATATAAATTTTGGGGCTCCCGCACTCTGACTTTTCACAATGCGAAACTCTATATAACCTCTTCCATTATACTCAAGTATTAAGCGAAATCAGACGTACCATTTTCATAATCCTTCGAAATTCACATTTCCTTTCATTTCTAAATTTCAGAAACAAAGGTCGGTTAGGAGAAAGAGACAAGTCACTTTTATTTTTTACACTCCTTTGCAAAAGACATGTAAAGGAGAGCGCATCAAGCATAGACACAGATTCCTACACAAACCCGAAAAGAGAACCAAGGAAAACTCTACTCAGCTCAGCAACGAGAGGCATCTAAGTTTCGACAACTTCCTAAGCCGAGCAGCCCATCTATAAAGGTAACATCAAAGCCGAGCCGACAGTCAATAAACAAACATCAGTACCAAGGTTCAATACCCACTTTAAGGAAAGCCCTACAGGCAACAAGCAGGTACAAGTCATCACCTTTGCTTCTTCCCACTACTTTAAACAAAATCCCTTCTAAGCAAGCAAGGTCGGTGTGAGAATTAATATTCTGAATTACAGGTTGGGTCGATGTACATGGGTTTTCGCTGCTTCTTGACTCTCGTTGAGTTCCAGTTTAACCTCGAGCTATAATTGATGATGATGTTATTTAATGATGGCAGCTTAGGAAGACGATTGCCGCACCGAACAAGCAACTACCTGCGCCCACTGTCTCAACCTCGTCTTCACCACGTCAGGATTATCGCCTGCACAGATGTTTTCGTAATTCCCCATCAACCAAACCAACCCAGGACGGAAAAAAATCGCCTTTCTTTTACCATTATAGCGATTCAAGCATCTTCATGATTCTGAGAATAGTAAAAGAAGCAAAGCGATGAGCAGAGGGTTTTCCTTACTGGGTCCACATATGGCATGGGGGCTGCCGATGGGAGACGCGCTGTCGCAGTCCGACGCAGTTGAGGTCGACGTCTCCGCCGACCTCAGGACGCTCCCGCCGCACTGCCTCGTCACGGCGTAGTAGAACCCCAGAGCTGGCAAGGTGTCCGACAGGCGGCCGTCCACGACCTCCGGCGAGTCAAACCCGAACCCAAGTTCTATGCATCCCTTGAGCTCGTCCAGGTCCTCCTCCGTGACGCTCTTGCTCTGGCGGTTCCTGACGTTCCCCTTACGCCGCAGCCACGCCTCCTCCCGAAACATGTCTGGGGACCACGATTTCTGCTTGCACAGAGACGACCGGTTCCTCAGCAGCGACGGCGTCGATGCCAGCGACCGGAGCAAGGGCACCTCCTTGTTGGGTCCCGGTTCGGGTTCATCCTGCGGCTCTTGACGGGATAGCTGGTGATTTTCTTGGAGGTGCGGCGGCGGCGGCGGCGGCTGTGCGTGGGGAGGGCGCATGGCGGGGATGGCCCCGAGCACCTCCCCGCGAGCCGGGGTGCGCGGAGGCCGGGGGACCTCGCGGGGGGTGGGGAGAGCGCTATCGCTTGCGCGGCTCTCCTAGGTATTGGCCCTTGTTGAAATGGAAGATGCGCATTGTGCGACGGGATTAATAAGTGGTGGTGGGGGGGTGACGATCGGACCGAGCGGGGGTGGGTCAATGTGGGGCATGGCATTTATTGATTGGCTTGGTCCATGTCATCATCACATGTCTTTTTGCTTTTCACCTTTTTTTTTAATTTTTATTTTCTTGTTCTCTCACTGTCCTTTCTTGCTTGAAAATCACTCCATCAAAAATTTGTCTTTTCGTTCGCCCTAAAAATACCAATACACTCAAACACCAAAAGTAGAAACGCTAGCATCGGTAAATTTGGAAAAAAATAAAGATTTGCAGTCCATCTACTTGAAGAGTAGCTTGGAGATAATATAGTGAAAAAGTTTGTAGATCGAGTTGTTAAGTGCTAAGCTAGTATACTAGTTAGATCAACGAGGTATGCCTTAGCTATAACTTTGTAATAATTTCGTTTAGCTGAGCGGCCAATCCTTAACCCCATTTGTTCAATTAGATAGTTTTCACTCTTGAAAGGGATGAGATAAGTCCCCACATTAATTGAGAACGATTGATGGCCTGTGACTTCTAAGCGGGGGCTCAACCATTTTCCTCTTGGGGGTTCCTTTCGATGAGCACGAAATCGGGGGGCTCGTGGGCCAATACGGGCAATACCTCGCAACACGGGATGCGAACAGACCCCGACATCATTGGGTGTCGTCGCCTTCTGGAACCCCACATTGGCTTCCCACGCAAATCTTAGTTCACGCCTGTCTTGGCTAGTCTCCATTTAATTGAGAGCCAAGGAAGGTTTTGATATAAGCAAGGGACCACTCCCTCCCTTTGTGACGACCCTTCGGATAAAGCCAAAACCGTGACACCACGGGTCACAGCGCATACAATACCCCGCAAATGGGCACAACGGATCCAGCATCATTACTTGGTATTAAGATATCTGCGCAAATCTCCTGAAAATAATCCGATATTACAATGCTCTAACCAATAGCTGAGCTAGCTAGATTATTCAGATGAAAAGACAGAATAACATGACTTTGCAACGAAATCGACGCCCTTACTTTTAAGGTCGGCAATGAATATTACTTCTATCAGAATTTATCAGGAAATGCTACGCAACTTGTATGTGCAGGTGCTTCGGAAGCTGCCGTGTCCAATGTATTGACCAAGGAAGTTAATGCCTCCTGACAAGGAAAACATACGTGAAGTGTTCCGCAATACATATGTTTCTAGGGTTTTCTTATATAAAACAATGTATTTCGCCCATTTCTTGACAATCACATAATTTATTCTAGAACCAAGAGTCAAGTCTGATGACAGTTTAATACTACATATACATATATAAATTATATATATATAGACACACACACACACACACACACACACACACACACACAAGATGATGTTCTTTGTTCTCCAGCTTACTAATAAGATTTTTTTGTTGTGCAAATTTGTCTTTTATGAATGGATTAGCATGAGGAATAAATACGAAAGAGTTTCATGCAGAGATACTCAGGTTAAATGAATTTGGCTAAGAGCAATAGTACTAACACCATGAAATTTTATGAATATTCTATATGCATGCAGCATAACGTTAAAATATACTGTGTTTTTAAAAGCTGACAATATATCTAATACAAGAAAAACAGCACTATGTACATATAACCCAAACAAATTAAAGTTAACAATAAATTGTACCAGTAAATCATAATTACCAATTGATTACCAATATAATCAAAGTAAAATAACATAAATGACCCTTGAACTTTGGTCCAATGAGCAATGCAGTCCCTAAACTTTGAATTTGTTCAATGTGTTCTCAAAACTTTAACCTGATATGTAATATCGTCTATAAATTTGAAATTAGTTTAATGTAGTCCCTAAACTTTTAGTACATATTCAATTTAGTCTCTAAGTTATAATAAAATGTTTAGTATTGTCCTTTGATTGATTCAAGTTCAGAGACAATATTAAATATTTTCATATAGTTTAAGAATCGGATTGAACATAAATCAAAATTTTAGGGACTATATTAAACAAATTAAAGGTCCAGAAATGACATTGCGCATTAGAATAAAATTAAAGGATCGTGTTGCATGTTGAGCTAAATTTTAAGAATTATTTGTGTCATATATCTCTATAATTAATAATCAAAAAGCAACTCTGCTAATTGCACAACCATGACCCCACTCCAGGGCTTGGCTGTTCAGACCCACTTTTTTGTCTAATTATGAGCATATACCATATAATATGCTTGTTCCAAGGTAAGACTTAAAAATACATTAATAGTTAGCAAAGGTTTGCTCAAAACATATGTACAAAATCCCTCTGTAAATTAAGAAATATCCTCAAGATGTGGACGGGCAACAAAAAATAATTTCTAATAAATCACTGCGAATATTATTAAAGAAAAAGTGACGGGAATAGTTATCTTGATAAATTAACAAATGACGCATGATGTAGTGATCCATATCCATCATTTTCAAAGGACAAAAAAAACCTAATTAGAATGCGTCACCACGACTTAATATATAATTTGCTTAGCTCAAACTACACTCAATTGGTAATAAATGTAATCTGATTTGCCTTTGAAGTTGCACACAGTCTGCAAGTTGCGCGCCTATCCTTTGTGCTAGAAGATGCCAAAGTATGCAATTTATGTTGTCCACGTCATCATTAATTAAACTAATCTCCGGTGTTGATTAAAAGCAAAATTATTATAGAGAGAGAGAGAGAGAGAGAGAGAGAGAGAGAGAGAGAGAATCCCGAATGGAGTTGTAAGTTTAGGCATAGGACGATCCATGGATGAAAATGGAAACATGATCCGTGGTCAATTTAACCAACTTCCTTCCAAATTAGTGAGATTTCTCGAATTTTGTCATTAACAATTACTCCGCCTGCTCTCCCGTTCCGATAAAAATACTCTGACAACCACGCCAAAAATTACCTAAAATAGATATTAACAAAAGGTTGATGTGTAAATTTTTGGAAAAATTATCTAAAAAGTTCAAAACTTATGATATGGCCAAAATTGGTCTTGTATTGCTTAACCTGACTAATTTAATTTTAAATCTTTTGCTAATTTATCAATATAGTTCGCCTAGTTAAAATTGGCTAGAAAGCGCCAAGGTGGTCACTGATCGTCCTATGTGGCATCATCAACACTAACATAAACAATTTTTACAATTTTTTAAAATTTTTTGAATTTTTGAAATTTTTTTTTTTCAAACTTCATCTTCTCGGAACATCAGCAAGGACCGCCAAGGCCTCAATGCCAGATTTGGCCATGGTCAAGGTCTACGACCCTTGGCTGCGATTGATAAGGGTTTCGTGGGTCTCGCATAGTGCTCAACAGATGTCGAGGCCTTGGTGACCCCTTTTAGCTCTTCTAAAAAGATGAATGCTAAAAAAGAAAAATAAATAATAAATAAATAAATAAATAACAAGAAATTATAAATATTGTCCACTTTAGCACTAGCTGTGTCATGTAAGACAATCGGTAACAACATCAATGATTTTCGACCTACTTATTCTGGAAGGTCTAAATTATCAAATTGTCAAAATATTTAAGACTAAATTAGTCAAATTGAATAATTTAAAATTGAATTGGCCATCATTTAATAAGTTTATGACTTTTTGAACAATTTATCTGAAAGTTTTTAGATACTCCTTTGGCATTGTTCTTAAAAAAAAAAGACTGCCAAAATAGTGGAACATTCCTCCACACATGAGATGGGTTGGTCCCCACGTGGATTCGCATAATCCTTAAGCATGTGAACCGAATGCATATACCCTGTTAGATGAGATAGGGCCCAAGTGAATTGACTCCTAAATGAGGTCTCCTCGGCCGATGACCAACCCTCTCAACGGGTAACTACGAGGAGGGATCTAGTAGCCAGTGACGATGTGCATATGTACATGTCATGTAAGAGAGAGTCGAAAAATACAAAGATGAAAAGGAGAACGGAAAGAAATGGATGTGCAAAAGGAAAGACGTGTGCACAAATGAAGTAAGTCACAACAGTCATTCGACTCCATTCATCACAACAGTCATTCGACTCCATTCATCACAACAGTCATTTGACTCCATTCATCTGCATCAAGTGCCGTGTGGGTTTTGGACCTTAGATCTTTGATGACAATGTTTCGCTTCGTTTCGTTTCTAAACCTCAAACCCAAGCTACGTTACACTCCTTGAAAGTGTCGTTCCTATTTAAGGACAACCACATAATCTACAACAATCGTCAGACCGTTGAGGACTCGGAAGATCTGGCGCATTCCGTCCTTCAGAGAAGACCATTCTAATCACGAACCGCCATTTGATTGGAAAAGCTCTTGATGCTAAAGTTGAACGAGTGATCGTTGATCTCGACCTACATGGGCTAGTGCTACAATCCTGTTTGTATTAAGTCTCATGGGCCTTCGGAGGATTTGTCCTTTTTCTTCATACTACCTTTAGCCCATCCACGGCATGTCTCCATGAAAGTCCGTTCTAATGCAGGATGACTTGAATAATATTATGCAGATTTTCAGCATAGACATGATCCACGGAAGTCTGCCTTGACTATGTAAAGGAAAAGTTCGAGCCTTTCTAACCCCCCAAAGGAATCGCCGTCATCTCCTACCTTAGCTGTCCTACGTTATGACCTCGGAAAAAGACCTCTTGATTGGCACCGGTATGAGTTTCGAAGGATCAAATGGCGTGAAAGATTTTATCGAGCATCGTTCATCTGAGGAGTCCTCGTCCGTGTTTCACTCGAACTTCACCGGTATCAGCATGACTGTCGAAATGAAGTTTCCTCTTGAATTTTCGGAGGGGAATAGTCCCGATTAAGACGTTATGTCCTACAGCGTTGGTCGGCCATGAGATTGAAGTGCTAGTTCATTTATGTTTTCTTCCTACAAAGTATCCTTAGGATCTCTTTCTGTTAGGATTTAGGAGTAAGATCGTCCTAGGTTTCCTTCTTGCAGGATCCCAGTCACCTACAGGTATCTGTTTCAAATTGTCTTTTTCTAAAAAATTTCCTTTCGCATTATTATATCGTGGGCTTGAGTTAGTAGTGAAAATTGGTTGAATATGAGTCTGGTGCAAACCCATAAAGATCCACATAGAGTTGGGTTTTGATTCTTTAAACTCAATTCAATCCGTTTTCAAAATTTTAGGTGAGTCATATTACAACTCGGCTCACTAAAGTCAAGTTGAAAATTGGGTTTCTGACCCATGTTGCCGCCTTTGGGTAATGTCATCATACAAATAGAGCTTACGAATGCGCCGGATTATTGGGCGAGCCCCTGTGGATACGAAAGCTGACCAAAGCTGAGTGCATGGAAGATTAAAGTTGGAAGAAGACAAGATAAAAAAGAACAGCACCAAGTGATCCTTTCGAACCAAGTTTAAAAGACAGCATAGCAAAGTGACATGTGAATTATTAATAACATGGTGATAACTTGCCACGTTGCCCAAGACTCCAATGACGCATTTCAGCTTCAAGCACGCTTGATTCATGAATCACGAAATGAGGTATTGCTGCACTCTTTCATCTCCAGTCACATCTTTTAATTCAAGGACATATGTGACAGATTGCAGAGACGTGTAATGCAATGTCGGGGGGCATCTCAAAGCTAAGCGAGCCATCAAGAGGAAGAAATACCCAACAAAAATTAGGAATATTTCATCAAAGCAAAAGAAAGGACACCGAAGGAACTTTTAAATCTCAGCTGGCGTCGTAATCTCTCTCTCGCCCTGGGTCCTCACCGGAGCTCCGTTCGTCTACCGCCAGGTTGGAGCTGTTCTTCGGGGGTTTTGGACGCCTTCTACTGCTCTTCAAACCCTCTAAAGTGCTGCCTGGTACGTGCTCTTCTGTGGGTTTAATCTGGTTGCGATGGGTTAGGGTTTTGTTCGGGTTTCTGCTGTTTCGAGTCTGCTGAATTGATGGAGCCCGGACCCTTCCGGGCCCGTTTTGATGATGAGGGGCCGAGTAATCGAAGCCCTTCCCCTCCTGTTCATCCTGTTCATGGACATCCCTCGTTGGTTGCCCGTTTATTGAGCAAACAGAGGCCGAATCTTTCGTCCCCATCTGCTGCGATCGAGAACAATGACTCGTGACCTCCTCCTGCTCCTGTTAAGGCGCGTCAAAAGAGTAGAGGTAGATCGACATCCAAGCACCCTCAACGCAGGGGTGAGTCGGAAAACCCGTTAACTCGGTCTTGGGCTGCTATTGCTAGTGGAGTGAATAAAGGATATGATCTTGAATATACTCCGCCGACCTTTGTGAATAATAAACCGGTTATATAGATGACAGAATCTGATCTTGAAGCTGCTGATCCCAAGCTCTTTGAGTGCCTTGTGGGGGTATTTTATTGGAAGGCGGTTGCCATTTAAATTTATTGAAGATGCTCTTAAAAAAGCCTGGGGTCCGAACCTGCTCGAAGTCATGTCTAATGGGCGGGGACTGTTTGTTTTGCGCATACCAAATAGGGAGTTCCGAAGGAAAGTCCTTGAAGGAGGCCATTTAACAATTGCAAGGATTCCTCTGGTTCTCGCAGCAATGGAAACCAGGTTTGGAACTCGGTAAAGACACCCATCGTTCGGTTCCGGTTGGGTGAGACTTCGGAACTTACCTTTTTCATTTTGGTCAGCTCAATCCATTGGAAAGGTGGCCGGTGCTCGGGTAAACCACTTTATGTGGATCGGCGGACGAGCGGATGACAATGCTAACGTTCGCCGGGGTTTGTGTTGAAATAACAGCCCAAAGAACCAACTTGTGAATCTATTGAGCTGATCCTTGATGGTAAATCAGTGGAAGTGGAAGTTGAGTATGAATGGAAACCGCTTGCTTGCCCAGTGTGCGGCATCTTTGGTCACAGCTGTAAAACAGCTGCTCCTCCAAACTCTGCTGTTCCTCCTGCAGAAGCTAATCAGGTCTTGAATGCTAGTGTTGGAATCCATCCTGCTCAAGACAAGTCCGTGCATCCTAACTCCCCTACTTGTCCAGATGGTCCTGCTCTCTCTCAAAATTGTCAAAAACAGGTTATGGTGGACTTACAAGTTCCACTTACTACCCCAAGCATGGACATGATCGATCCTGAGATTGATTCTCATCTGCAACTGGAGGCAACCGCACTTGTTCCTCCTAAGCCTTCGAAGATCTCTGCTGCTGGGGGTTCTACATTTGAGGATGGTCGTGAATTGGCGGCTATGTCCTCAGCTCCTGCTGCCGATCCAAAATGGAAGCGGTGAAGGGGAAAGGCGGGGAAAAAGAAAAAGCATACTGAGAAGGAAGCTGCCTCTTTTGGTCTATACCCGGCAGGTGAAGGAGGAGCTCCTCCCCTTCACTTCAGGTTGGAAGCTCGGATGAAATATGCAACTCTAGTACTCAAATGGAATTAAATGATGAAGATGTTTTGTCTGTGGGTTCCCCTTCGCCAAAAGACCCGGCTCCGGCGGGTGCTCGAAGTATGCAAGAACAGCTTCTCTTGCTTCTTCCTGACCCACCACCCTCGGTGGCTTCAAAAGCGCCTGCCACAGGCCGTAGGTCTAAGAAGAGGTAATTATGTCCCTCTATCCTTTTTTTATATGTTTTTTGGCTTTTGGAACATTAGAGGCATGGTCAACCCTCTTAGGCGGGCGGAGATCAGAAGATTTGTTGCTGTTAACAAACTCTGCCTGATTGGCCTTTTTGAGACTAAAGTTCCTGAGGAATATTTTGATTCTATCTCGGCTTCCTTAATTAGTGGATGGAATTGGATTGCAAACTATGAGTATTCTTCTCGTGGTAGAATCTGGGTTGGTTGGAACCTGGATCTTGTTTCTTTTGTGCCTATCTCTATCAATGACCAGCCGTGCATGGTAGTCTCGAAGCTTAATATGTCTCGGTGTGAGCTGCTTTGCATCTCTCGCTATTTATGGGGAACATACTTTTGTGCGTCGTAGACCTTTGTGGGAGGACCTCCTCCACTTCAATGACTTGATGCAGGATTCGGCTTGGCTTGTTGCTGGTGATTTCAATGCCATTAAAGACCCATCCGATCGAGTTGGAGGTTCCAACGACTAGATCCCTTATTTTGATGAGTTTGCCCAATGCTTAGCACAAAACGGAACGATGGATCTCAGATATGTTGGCCTCCGTTATACTTGGTCTACCTCGGCAGGGGACGCCAGGAAGATGAGGAAGATCGACCGTGTTCTGGTTAACAACAAATGGAACCTTGATTTCTCGTTCTCTGAGGCTTCGTTTTTTAACCCTAGTATCTCGGACCATACTCCTATGATCGTCAGAGTTCTTCAGCCAGTCCAGAGGAGGAAGCCGTTTAAGTATTTTGAATTTTGGGCTGACCACCCGGACTTTAAATCGCTTGTCCGCCGGCTTGGGACTCCTCCATCACAGGCGTTCCAATGTACATGCTTGTTTCCAAGCTGAAAATTGTGAAAGCTCGACTCAAGTTACTTAACCAAGACGCCTTCTCGGATATCTCTGTGAGGACGGCCGAAGCAAGAGAGACCCTTCAAAGCACTCAGGTTAGCCTTCAATCGGACCCTTACAACCTTTCTCTTGCTGAGTTGGAAAAATCTCAGCGTCGTGTTTTGTTTGATCTCGAGGAATCAAGAAGAATCCTTCTTCGACAAAAGTCGAGAGTGAGATGGCTAAAAGAAGGTGACAGGAATACTAAGTTTTTCCACCATTCGGTGAAGAGGAGGCAGCTTACTAATAGGATCCTTTCCGTTAAGGATCGATCGGGGCTGTTATCACTGATCCTGTTCTTGTGCCGCAAGTTTTTGTCCGGTTTTTCTCGAATTTGCTCTCTCATCATGAGGCTTTATCTAAACCTTCGCTTCAGGAGTTGAAGACGTTTGTTCGTCACCCACTTTCTGATGCTCATGTGCGGTCCCTGTGTGAGCCGGTTTCTCCCTCTGAGATTAAGAATACTCTATTCTCCCTTGCCAAAGGCAAGGCCCCAGGTCCCGATGGATTCTCAGTAGAGTTCTACAAGACTAATTGGGACTTAGTGGAGCCGTTGGTGGTGGAAGCAATCCAGGATTTCTTCTCTTCGGGACTGCTCCTAAAGGAGGTAATTACCATTATCCTCGCCCTAGTTCCTAAAGTCCCTAACGCAAGTGCAGTCACTGATTTTAGGCCTATCGCATGTTGCAATACCATTTATAAAGTCATTACGAAAATCCTTGCTAATCGCATTGCTGATGTCTTAAATGATTTGATAAGCCCTTCACAAAATGCTTTTGTAAAGGGTAGGAGGATAAAGATAATATCCTCATCACTTAAGAGTTGTTTGCTGGATTTCACTTAGAGCCTTATCTGCCCAAATGTGCTGTTAAAGTTGATTTCCATAAGGCCTATGACACGGTTGATTGGGATTTCTTGGAGCTTGCTCTCCGTGCCTTCTGTTTTCCCGAGTGGATTATTTCGCTAATTATGGTTTGCGTACGTACGCCGAAATATTCCATCTCTATCAATGGTGAATTGCATGGTTTTTTCCCTGCTGGAAGAGGACTTAGGCAAGGTGATCCTATGTCACCTTACCTATTTACCTTAGTCATGGAAATTTTCTCTAGAATCTTGCTCTCCTGTATTGCTAGCAATGACTTCAAATATTTCTAGAGATGCAAATCTGTGCAGCTGACTCACCTCTTTTTCGCCGATGACGTATTCCTTTTCTGTCAAGCTGATTGGGCGTCGGTGACATTGTTAAAAAGGGGTTTGGACATTTTCTCCTCTTGGAGCGGCCTCTACCCAAATAAAAACAAAAGTGAGATCTTCATCTCAGGAGGGGATTCATCTCTTCGTAATATGATGCAATGGGCCTTCGGTTTTCAGGAAGGGAAATTGCCGGTTCGCTATTTGGGTGTTCCGATTATTACTACTAGATTGGGGAAAGCGGACGTGTTGCATTGATCGATCAGATATCGCCCGTGGTTCAATCTTGGGCGCAACGTTTTCTGTCCTTTCTTTGGGAGGCTGCAACTCATAAGGTCGGACTCCTTTCAATTCAAGCATATTGGACTAGTGTCTTTAACCTTCCATCCTCAGTTATAGATAATATTGAGTACATTTTGAGACAATTTTTATGGAAGGGCACGACCCTTGGCCGGGGTGGGGCCAAAGTCTCCTGGGACGATGTCTGTCTCCCCAAGGAAGAGGGTGGTCTAGGCATTCGGAAACTAAAGGATTACAACAAAGCCTCTATGCTTAAATATTTCTGGATTCTTTTCACCGATAAAGAATCGTTGTGGTGTCGGTGGGTACACTCTAACTTCTTAAAGAAAAGAAACTTTTGGATTTCTTCCCCCTCGTTGTTGTTCTTGGGCATGGAAAAAAATCCTTCAACGAGGAATTACTTTCGCTTATCCTTTGTGTGTAAGATTGGAAATGGCCTATCGCTGTCTCTTTGGCATGATCACCGGCTTTCTTGTGGCCCGCTTGATGCCTTTATCCCTTACTCATTCCGTGAAGGCTTATGTCTTCCTGACAATGCTGTTGTTGCGGATCTATTTACCTCTATGGGTTGTTTATTTAAATCCTTTTTGGAAAGATGGGGGATCTCTCTCCCGATCCTCTCTTCGGCTCGTGACAAGTTTACCTGGTGCTGTGACGCTTCTGGATCCTTCTCTGTAACTTCAGCATGGAATTCCATTAGAGTCAAGAAGGATCGTGTTGATTGGGCGTCTTTTGTTTGGGACAATGCTGTAGCCCCGCGGTTCCAATTTAATTTATGGCTTATAACCAAAAATCGTCGCCGACTCGATGATCTTTGCTTCTTTCTTATGGAAGGATCGACTATAATGTTTGTGCCTTCGCAATGATGTTCCGATTCTGTCGAACATTTATTCTTCGAGTGTCGCACCTCGGCTTCTCTGGCCTACTTTTGGGCCACCAGGTGTAACCTCCCGTGGTGGAATAGATGTTGGAAAGATATCCTCAGTTGGGCCTTAAAATTCTTATCCGGAAAGGACTTCTTCCATTGCATTGCGCGATTCTCATTTGGAGCTATGTGTCACCTTATTTGGAAAAAGAGGAATGCGATTATATTTCGGGGCGAATCCTTAGTGGTCTCCGCTCTAAAAAAACCACCTTATTAAGGTTGTGAGGGATAAAGCTATAACATTCAAAGATGTTCCTCCTACCCCTAGGAATAAGAGGCTTCAGCGTGGTTGGGGGTTCAACCCTGCGATGTTCTCTCGTCTGCCTAGTGCTCCTTAGTTGCTGTTTTGCGCGAGTTGCTCCTATCTTTCTTGGCTCTCCGTTCTTAGCCGCTTCCTTTGGGGGCTGAGGGTGGGTCAGCCTTGTTGTTATCTCTTTCCCGCTTGTTGTTTTGTTGTTGTGCCCTTGTGGCTTTCTTGTTTGCCTTTGTGGCTTCTTACATTGGCTCCCCTACACTCTGTCTCCTTTTGAGGATTGAGTGTACGTTTTTGGGGCCGGTCTTTTGTATATTGCCTTAGCTTTTTATATCTATATTACCTTTTACCAAAAAAGAAAAAAAAAAAAAAAAAGAAAGGACACCGGCCTTCGAGTACAAAATTCATTATCAGTCACATTTTGTTCAATTCACGGGTGCACTATATTATATGCGTTCAAATTGGGATAGAAGTGATCATTTTCGTCTTGTATGCCTTTCTTTTCTAAAAAGAAAAATAAATGGGTGAAAAACTTTTGGAAAATCGAGATTTTCTCATTTTTTGTCTCTAACAAAAAAGGCCCAAGTTCGAGGTACCATAGAAAGAATGAATTTGATCAATTTTGCAGGTTCTAAAGCAAAGAAAGTTGAAATGAAACAAGTAGTACCTTAGTAGTGGATGCTCAAGACACATGACACGGGATCCAACCACGTTTGTCCATCTCACTCAAGTAGATGAGGCGATGGTAATCTTTGCTGGACCATATAGAGGAAAGATTGTTAGTGAAGAAATTGTCAAAATTGCAGTCTGATTGTGAAAGATGTATCCTTGTTAAAGGGGTTGAATAACAATCTCACAATGTATTAGTCAACTCTAGGACAAAGGATAGAAAAATCACCTTTGAAGGGGGAAAATGCTCTGGATGTCTTGCTCGAAAGAAGATCGACGAAGCAATAAGATTGCACCAGAAACAAAAATTTTAGAAACTTCCATTACATTTGTTTCAAACATTTACGACTTGATCACATTTTGAATTCGTTTACCAATTCAACCAAACAACCTAATATGGCCAGTTTGAACAAGGAGCAAGAAATTTAATACCCGAAATAGCTCGTGTCATCTTGTTTCGTATGGTCATTCAATGTAGGCTAAATCAGGATTGCCTCCTACAAGATTCCACGCGGGAGTTGGTAACTATCACATGACTTTATGCCCCTTGCAACGACAAAGTCAAGACAAGCCTGGACAATAAAAGAGGACACACTTAAAAAAAGACCTAGTCCACATCACCTTCAAGAAACTTCTCGAATACCTTTAACTTGTACTCCACTCTTGATACAGTTGAAGTCTTCAATGATTTATCAATTCGAACGACCATGCCACGTTCATTGACAGACCACTCCCAAGATGCAAGAAACATTTAAAATGAGACTGCTATTGGTTAAGCCCTTGCGAGA
Source organism: Eucalyptus curtisii (assembly GCA_017140595.1). Taxonomy (NCBI): domain Eukaryota; kingdom Viridiplantae; phylum Streptophyta; class Magnoliopsida; order Myrtales; family Myrtaceae; genus Eucalyptus; species Eucalyptus curtisii. Next base: position 16,874,419 of record CM029502.1, read on the forward strand.
ACAATAAGGTTGTATTGACTTCTTTGTGACTTGTTATTTTGGGTGTAGAGTAAGGTGACCCAATTAGAATATGTCTACATCTGAGCTTTCATAGAGAGGGTAATGCATGTAAGTTTCCAGGATTATATTTAAAATCTCAAAATGTACAGTACCTAAACACATTGGTTGAACCTAATTCAGACTTTTCTCTGGCCTAAAAAAGGAAGAACTTAAGTGAGATGCTTAGGAGAACCATGTTCACACCATAAGTGATTGTTTTTCACTCTGATTATGCCATTTTAATATGTCCTCCCTTTCAAAGATGGAAGTATAATACCTTAAAAAATCATATATGTGATGGCAACGTCTAGACCTTTGAATCACTAATTTTGACTAATGCATGCAAGCCACTCCATCCACATGGATCCATTAACTTCAATACACCGAATGACGAACGTTGATTTCAAAATTCTCATTTATCTTATTGGGTAATGAGGATGCATGTTGAAATTACCGATAACTTCTTTGTCAATCTAAGAGACAATGCAATTTCAATATGAGACCTACCATGTTCAAATCAAGTTTCAGGCAAGCTACATATCTTTCATTTAATTTGGGGAAAGATCATTAATTAGCTCTAGATGAACATTCTAAGCTAATAACAGACCTTGAATTGGTTTTTTAACCTAGTGAAAGACTCCAATGTCAAAATCAAGTATTTGTGTGTATTTGATTTCAGGTGTTGGTTCACCAAGAGAGGAATCATTATGTTCTGATTCTAAGGAGGTTCCTATTTCATTGATTTGAAAACTCTCTTCTTCAAGAAAGTCTTATGAAAAAGTATCATGATCAGTGGCTGCCATAATGTTATTAAGTTGATAGAGAGTTTTTTTATTTATTAAGAGCTCATTTAATCTTTTATTTATTCGACAGTATTTTGAAATATGTCATCTTTTCCAAAATTGTAACCTTTAACATCTTTGCTAATTTTCCTTTCAGGTTTTTCTTTTGGGTTTATTTTGTTTGTTAGCATGTGATTTTTTTAATAATTTTTTGTGTTTTTATTTTTATTTTTAGAAGGACAATCTCCGTTACACTTTGGTTTTGATGGTTCATTGTATGAAGGATCATATGGAGCACAAAATTCTCCTAAATCCCTATTGGTGACTGTTCTTCTTTAAGCTATTTTTGTAATTTGATTGAATTACACATTTGTATTCCTTATTTATAAACATATGAAATTAATTCTCCATATGATAATAGGTGATAAGTTATTTGACCATTGTATTTTTCTCTTATTTTATTGTGAACCTGGTTACCTAACGAGGTAATCCTCTAAAAAAGTTTTTTTTTTTTTCCAAAACAAGGGTTGGTTATAATTTGGCCTAATCATTACCCTTTCTAGGAAAATATCTTTATATTCTCTAAATCTTCCTAAGGATTTGCATTTAATATTTGAAAGATCTTGATTTATATCTCTTGTATGATTGGGTCTCCTATAAAGTGTTGGGATTTAGAATAGATATGATAGTACAAACAGCATCTCGGATGGCTTGTCCATTTGCATCTTCAGTACGCTCTTCATATTCATCTATTTTATATGTATTTAAAATTTGAGCTTTTTGTTCATCAGTGAGGTAATTATCCCACCAACCTTTTAATTACCCTATAAAACTGGCCACTAAAAAATTAGCAACAACATGATCGGAAAATTCATTTTGAGTTTTATATGCATTTGCTATTATAACCATTTGATTTAGAATATTAATAATATTATTTTTAGAGACATCATCTATATTCCATTCATAAATCGTATCAGGAGAATAATAATTTTGAATCGTATGCGATGATTCTTCTAGAGCAATGTCAGGAAGTGTGGCTCTCTAGTAATCTTTTGGGGGTTTTTCCATAAGAGTCTATTTATTTCAGAAATTGATTCATTTTTAGATTCTTCATTGGATTTTTCAAGGACATATATTTGGTTTGGAGTATCATTGATAACAAATCTTGTTATCCTCGAGGTTTCCTCTGTTGGAGGTCCTCTGACATTGGTGTCAATGATTGGCATTCCAAAAGACCTCCTCTATTTTCTATAGCTTTAACAAATTATGAACCATAGGTTTTAGGAAATTCAAAGGATTTAAAGATTGGTGATTTAAGGGATTCAGGTTTTGGTAATCAAGAAGAGTATAATAAATTGAAGATTCTATCCTATTTAACTCATTGCCAATAGTAGTATGGAGATGTTGATTAGTATAATTATTTTGCTATATTATTTTTACATTTTGAGGATCATCGGGTTTAGTTGTGATTCAGAAGAAGGTGGCGGTAATTTCACTATCTCTATGCTAGATTTTAATCTTTCTCTAATGAGGATGATTAGATTTTATGGTTTGGCCATTATCTAGTTGTCATTTATAAGCATGATTTAGAACATAGATTTCTTTAGGTTGAAGGAAATATTCTTCAAAAAAATCAAAGAAATATATATGAGTTTCGTGTTCACAAAGGAAATTATAATATTTTCTTTAATTTATTTAGCAATATCATGGAAAGTATTAAAAAAAAACCATTGTCTAATTTCTTTGTTTTCTTCTGAATTAAGTTCTTTGTTTAAAAATTCTTGGTTGGGTTCAAATTATTTTTCAAGGGTAAGAACCTTAGAGTCTACTGATTATGAATAAGTGGGGCGTGATGAGAAGGATCTATGTTTTCAAGGTTTTGCTTGTTTTGGTCATGTTGGTAAATGGGTCTAGAAATCCCAAATTGATTATCAAGACTACCAATATTAGCTATTATAGGATTACTAGGTTGATTTGAACTTGCGACGTTATCTTGGTTTCTTAGTGGAAGAGTGTTTATAGGAAGGAGATTTGGATGAAAGTCAACCGATCTTCTTGATCAAGTAGAATGAATTGATCTCATATCAAATGATCTTCTAGGAAATTAAATAGTTACTTTTCCTTTTGGACGTTGTACTATGTTCGTTGGTTCATTATTTCGAACATCCCCTTAAGGGACTTGATTTTCCAACTCCCATTGTTTTGTTAAAATTATATCACTCCAATTTATTTATATAGGGATGATAGTATTGGCTCTAGTAATATCAGTTTGAAGTAAAAAGGTTTTTCCTTTTGGAATAAGTTTGAAGGTGTTAACCCCAAAAAAGGTAGAAATCATAGCTTTATAGTGAATTTATAAACAAGAGCTAGAGGAATTGAACCTTTGACTGTTCTGTAGTTGTATGATTTAACTTGGAGGGTTAAAGATTTAATAATGTTCAATTCTTTGAGTGATACGTTAAATTTTGGGTAACAATCGAAATGAATTGGGTCATTACAAAGACTTGTTTCTACTATTCTTAATATGAACTCTTCAAAATTGAATAATCTTGAATCACGTGGAACTAGGAGAATAGAAGTATTTAAGCCTTCTTTAGTTAGGGGCTTAATACCTACTTGTACTACCCTTGTGTGAATGTAATTATATTTTTGCATATATTTCTTCAACACAGAATCTCTCGGTCACTTGTTTATTGAGGGAATTTTGACTTAAAAGTTTGATAGTTTCAAAAGATCTAGAAAGGGGTATGTCCCTTTCTTCAATTGTGATTAGGTAATCCAATTTTTTCAAAAGTTTGAACTTTGATTGTTTATATATTTGTTCAAGTTGAACTTTAGGAATTTTCGAATTTTCTATAGAGTTATTGAAACCTTCAATGTTTATGTCTTCTCTATGTATATGAGCTTGATCTAAAGACATATGTGAAACATGTTGGTGGGTAAAACACAACCTAGAATAGGGTGAATAAGTTATTTTCGAACTTTGATGATCTTTCACGAAAATTAGCTATTCGCTAAATAAATATCAGCTCATCCTAATGTTTGAGAAAACGTTAACTAGCTATATGTTAATGTATGTGAACAGAAGAAAACAGTGGGACACTGGAAGTTATAATGGTTCGGCTTTATCCACAAGCTTACGTCTACTCTTTAGACTAACAGTCTCAAGACAGGCTGCATTCTACTAGCAATTTGCTTGGAGACTTACAAATGGCTAGCACTAATCCTTTTCACGAGAGGTACCACTATCTAGACTTAGCCATCGCTCTTACACTTTTACAGTTAATCCTTTGTACAATTGATAATTAGCATTAATATCAAAATAGTATAACAGAGAACTTATAACTAAAAATAATAGCAAGAAATCTTCTTGATTTTCTATGTTGCGCACTCCTCTAGTTTTCTGGGGTCTTCCCTTTGATATTCTTCTTGAATCTATCCGGTCAAGATGAATTAGAGAAGCAAAGAGCCATTGAAGAGTTTACGTTGAGTTGCTGTCCAAGAAAGGTACTACCCATACATTTTCTTTCCTTGAACTTTTATAGACTAATAAAAAATGACAACTGCTGATGTCTTCTCACCACAGTCTCTAACTGACCTATCAGACGACCTAGCTGCTCCGTTACGTGCTTTATCAAGATTTAGTTGTTAAGCAAAACTAGGTCTTTCAACGGCTACTTAGTTGACCCAACAAACATTATTAGATGTACTTGGTTGCTACATTACCATTGACATAAACATCATCAACAATTAATCTTTTAGGTTGACTAGTGTTATTTATCATAACAAAATATTTGCGAACTTCTTTCTAATTGCACAGTCCTTTGATCTAGACATTTGCATACACCATAATAAGTAATATACTAAGGATAGTTTGGACATTATCAAAATCACTTGAAGATATTTCTTAAACAAAACCCAATGTTGATTTTTTTAATAAATTCAGTTTAATAAGTTTGTTTTCATGCATCTTAGGCTACTAACCAAAGCTGACCAATGAACTTACCACAAGATAATTGTCAGTGTTGAAATATGTTCTAAAATAGAAGAGCCGAGTGTGACAGTCATCTTCATTTTGGTAGAACAATGCATTCCACTAGGTTTCTTGGTAATCCTAATAGGTGAAGGTAGAAAGCCATGGTAATTTAGAGATTAATCTAACTTCAAATCATAATTGGGTATGAGGGGTTTGTTCCACAAATCTGGTGATATAACTTGAAGGATTATGGCTTAAAATGGATAATATTATTTGGGTTTTCAAGTGATGTAAAGTATTTGAAGGAAACATGTTCATAATAAGTTTGAGGTTTTAACAAATCAATTGGTTTGTAATATCAATTTTCAAAAAAAAAAAATGCGTAGACTTTTAGGTTTTCATGATAAAATCCTTTTTTTTTCAATTTGCAAGATGTTTTGATGTTGGCTTTTAGTGATAAATTGTGATTTTACTAAGAATTATGATATTACCACAGAGGTGGTAGGTTTTGCAGTAGAGGAAGTGGGTGGTTTTTTTACTATTTCACTTGTGATTTTTTTGGGTGATTGTGATTCTTTTGAATTGTGAGAAACCAATGATGATAGGTTTAAAGTAATTTCAATTTGTTTTGATGGATTTTCTTAAGTAATGTTTGCTCAAGTTTTGATATGAGCAAAAAATGGTAGTAATTTCTGAGCTTGTGCTCTCATTTGAGGCTTGTGTGATTATGATAAGACAGTTTTTTGTTTTGCTTGTAAAAGTAATAGGGATAAATATAGGGTGAGATCATGTGATGTTAATTATGGTAATGGTGTTTATTGGGCTTTGAGAAGATCTAACCTTGTTTGCAATTGCTATGGTGATTGAGATGATGGTAACGATGATGGTGATTGTTGTGCTATCATCAGGTCTAACCAGACTTGGAGCTAGTCCATTATTAGTGATTGGAATTATGATTATAAGGTTTCGACAATAGCTTTACCTTTGTCTTGTTTGGATAATTTTGGAGGCATTATTTTCCCTGCAAAACTTCTCTCATCAAAATCAAGCAAAGAATTTGATCATCCATTAATAAATTTGATGTCAAAGTCAATTACAAATAATATAGCCTATCATTGGACAAAATCTGTTTTGAAGCAATATTTAATGCATCCTTTTATAGTATTTCTTTTGTCGATTTGCAATCAATGCGTAAAAATTTAATAAATAAATAAATAAATAAATAAATAAAATTTGATTTGAAAATGTCACCTTAAAATTTGGATTCTCTAAGACAATAGTTGATATTTCTTTTTTGATAGTGGAATAATTTTGCTGGGTTTAATTCCAATGTTTGGAAACAATGGGAAAATGTTGATTATCTTAATACATTGTAATCTTTCTTAGAGGAGAATGATTAGATTATATAGTTCGCCCATTATTTAGTTGCCATTTATAAGAGTGGTCTAAAACATAAATTCTTTAGGTTTAAGGAAATATTCTTCAAACCAATTGAAGAACAAGATATGAGTTTTGTGTTCATAAAGTAAATTATAATATTTTTCTTTAATTTCTTTAGCTTAATCATGGAAAGTATTAAAAAACCATTATCTAATTCATTTGTTTTCTTCTTAATTAAATTCTTTGTTTAAAAAGTCTCGATTGGTTTGAATTTTTTTTCAAGAGTAAGAATCTTAGGATCTACTAATTTTCAATAAATAGGGGAGTGATGATGAGAATCTAGGTTTTCAAGATTTTGTTCATTTTGGTCATGTTGGTAAATAGGTCTAGAAATCTTAGATCGATTATCAAGACCACTAGTATTAGTTGTTATAGGATTACTAGGTTGATTTGAAGTTGCGGCATTGTCTTGGTTTCTTGGTGGAATAGTGATTATAGAAGGGAGATTTGGATGAAGATCAACCGATCTTCTTGATGAAATAGAAGGAATTGATATCATATCAAATGATCTTCTAGGAAATTGAATGGTTACTTTTCCTTCTAGATGTTGTGTTTGTTGGTTCATTATTTCGAGCAACCCTTTGAGGGACTTGATTTTCCAACTCCCATTGTTCTGATAAGACTCTATCACTCTAATTTATTAATCTAGGATAATAGTATTGGCTCTAGTAATATCGATTTGCGGTAAAAGGGTTTCTCCTTTTGGACTATGTTTGAAGGCATTAACCCCGAAGGCTAAAATCATAACTTTATAGTGAATTCTATAAACAAGAGCTAGAGGAATTGAACCTTCGGCTACTTTGCAATTGTGTGTTTTAACTTAGAGAGTTAAAGATTTAATAATGTTCAAGTCTCTGAGTAATACTAAAAAATTTGGGTAATAATTGAAATAAATTAGGCCATTACAAAGACTTGTTTCTACTATTCCTAATATGGATTCTTCAATATAATATAATATAATATGATATAATATTATATATATATATATATATATATATATAATATCTGTTGAAGGTTGGGCAAGTCGATTCTTGCTAAGTTTTCTGCAAAATTGAGTGAGATCTGATGATAATTATTTCTTAGAATGGGGTAACCATTGTATGGGGGCTTGTGCAATGAGTGAATGAGTCGTATTTGTATAAGCATGCCGTTGTGCCTTATGGAGAGGTAACTTCATTTGTAGACGCTGTCAAGACAACAGTTATATTAGTGGATTGCAGCCTTGTCCTCAAGCTATTAGAATTTGAAGAACAAAGTAAGTCAAGTGGGAAGGGCGAAAGACCATAAATTTACTTTGTAATCTCTTATATCTTTTACTCTCCTTATATTTCTGTTGAATAGAAAATATTTGCATCGCAGACTTCATCGACGAACACGATTTCATCCCATAAAAAGTGTGTTGCATTTGAGTACGAAATTTTTTTAAAGATTCCTATGATAACCAATCCGCCCCCATTTCTTAGTTTTCAGCTTCAATCTATTTCAAAGTTCGCTTATGGCTCTCTGAGAAATGGGATTGGCGAACTCCTATGAATGGACAAATTTTAGGAATCCAAAAGGAAATCTTTCAAAGCGCACTCATGATATCTAAAGCATACCTAAAATGCTTTTCAAAAACGTAGGAAAACGCCTCAAAAGGCCAACCAAGAAAAGAAAAGAGACCAAGCTCGCTTCAAGGGGTTAGGCTCGTGCTGGCTGCTCTCGGGCCAACACTGCATCGGTCCTGGCACAGGAGGCCGAGGCTTTGCCCGTGTGTCCGAGAGCTATGCCCCGTCGTTCCAGGGTCCGGTAGGTGTTGCCCAAGCACTATGCAGATAAATGGTCGACTAGGGCGTTGTCTTTGCGTCGGTCCCACGCTGCGATTTCCAAGCGGGAGTCGGCGGTTGCCCTACCATGCGCTAGCGGCGGCCTACGCCTTAAGAAAACTGCTCAAATTTTGGTCATGCATAAATTTTCATTTAATGTCAAATTGACCTGATCTTTGCTCCAAGTGAAAAAGCGTTTAAGCTAAATTTTCTAAAAACATGACCCAATTAGTGAGAAAGTATTGGGATCTTAGGTTTTATGTGACACGGGATAAATGGACGATAATGGTGGAAAGTCGCGATATTTTGATTTGAACTCCTATTGGCGAGATTTGCAAAGTGTCGAAAGGCTCATGATTAGGTCTACAAAAATGTATTTGTTCAACTGAGAAAATCACAATTTCCTAACAAATCTCGAGATCGAAATAGCTGAGAACTAAAGTGTGATATCTTGAATTTGCCCCTTTGGATTTCAACAAATTATGTGTCTTTGAAAAAGCCCTCGATGAATACTATCCTATTATGTTGTTCGAAATAACGTATCGAGTCAAGCTCTATTCAATTGTGAATACCTTTAGTAAAGATTGACGAGTCTATAAACATCTCTATTTTGTATTTCCAGTGTAATCTAGGTGGGCACCAATAGATTTCAGTGCTGTCCTTTTCGAAATGGATGGTTGGGACTATCCCTGGAGTATCCAAGAACTTCCTCCAGATGTGCATGATATTTTCTCGGACGCATGAAAATTACATCCTCATATAGCAGTGCTAAGTTTCTCCAAATCAAATCAAGAAGACACCCCACTAACTCTACCATTGTCGGCCCAGACGAGCCGTCCCTGATCATTGAGGGGGTGACTAGGTCCTCGGACAGATGATGAATCCTCGTTTAAGGATTGGGAAAAATCCTTGGAGAACGCAAATTGATGGCCTTGCAAGAGCACCCGAAATAGAAGGAAAACGAAAGGACGACAGGGTGAGGGAGCGACACACCAATCAGGGGATGAAAGATCAGGACCCCCCTTGGATATATATACATATAAAAGCAAAACAACCAAATTCAAAGTGACGATGAGAAGAAGCAATTGAAAAATGGAAAGGTGGTAGGTGGGGGAAAAGGAAATGTCTTCTCACCCGCTCCCTTCGCCATACTTCCTTACCCTGGGGAAGAAAGCCAAAACACTTCCACGTGAAGAAGGCGCTCTCTTCAAAGACCACTCATCTAATAGTAATATAATCATCATTTGAAGAAAGAATACTAATATGTTGCATTTAACACGTATAATCGGTACCGTGGAAATCAAATGTTGTTTACGAGATATATACTCGGTGATTTTTTCGAGATACTCATTAACAAGACTCTTCAATTATTTTTCAATACTCGAGTTGAAGTGATCTAATAGAACGAGTCTAGAAGCGACGGTTCGCACGAGGCGATGCATGAGAGACGGCGGTGCGGGCTCAATCCCATGTTCAGGTGCCGAGTCTGAATCCATCCTTCCGGCGCAATGATGGCGGGGAGGCTTTATTGCAACCCGCAAGTAACCGGCCCGTCTCGATCGGGCATAATGAAGAACGGTGCGGGTCCTCCCCCCTCGCGATTATTTAAAAACGAAAAAGATCTAGGGTGTAGACATTGTGTGAGAAGCTTCCTCCAAGAAACGACCAAGAAAACCCAACCTTAGAAAATTCGCCTCATCCCTCCCTTTCCCCATCCCTCTCTCTCTCATCATTTTCTTGAGGAAAGCAAGAAAATGCGTGTCGTCCCCCCCTCTCTCTCTCTCTCTCTCTTTGAAAGATGACCAAAGTGGGGGAGATACTTTAAAAATATTTTCTGCTTCTCAACACTTCTAGAACTATACCCAAACACCCATCATCATCATGACCAAGAAGAAGCCTCCTCCTCCTCTATAAGTTTCCAAAGAGCCCCCATCTCAAGAAAAAAAGAATTCTCCTCTTCTCTTCCCCTTCTCTCTCCTCTTTTTTCCCATCTCTGTCTTTCTATTCATGAGGGGAGTTATGTTCAGCCATGGAAGCAGCTGATACTAGAAGGAAGAGAGCTTGCCACAGCCTGGTCCACATCTCTGGGTTCTACTGCTGGGGCTGGGAGTTCCTCACCGCTCTCCTTCTCTTTAGTTGCTCCATCTGATCACCACCAAACCCTTCAATCTCCTCTCTCTCTCTCTCTCTCTCTCTCTCTCTCTGTGTTTTCTTCCCTCCTGAAACTGCAATTCTTGCTGCCGGGGAGGGGCAAATCGGGAACAGACGATAAGGGGATGGCGCAGCGCTCGGCTCCGGCGCCGTTCCTGACGAAGACGTACCAGATGGTGGATGATCCGGCCACCGACGACGTCATCTCGTGGGGGAGAGCGGCCGGACGTTCGTGGTGTGGAAGACGGCGGAGTTCGCCAAGGACCTGCTCCCCAGCTCTTTCAAGCACAACAACTTCTCCAGCTTCGTCCGCCAGCTCAACACCTACGTAAGTTCCCCATCTACCTCTTTTTCTCTTAATTTTCCATTTTCAATTATTGTTATTATTATTATTATTATTATGATTATTATTATTATTTTATTCCCCCTTTTTAGGTGACCTGCATGTGATTTTCCTTCTTTTTTTTCTTTTTCCCCGGCGCAATCGAGAAAAATCGAAAATAACTTTTTCGTGCTTTTCGTGGGATGTTTCTAATTGGTTTATATAATTATATGATTACGGAGCTAGCTTGGGAAATAAAAAAAGGGGGTAAGGTAGGTGTGGTGAAAAAATAGGGAAAACTAGCATAAAGAGTCTCGCGACATGATTTTAAATGAGCATTTGAAACACAAAATTGTAAACTGTTTCTTTTTATAAAATATCCAACATATTTGCGAGGGAACATAATTTAATGTAGCAAAATGATCGTATGTTCTTAATTCTACTTAATTAGGATTATTACGAAATTACTTTGGTCTTATTTAGGGACTTTTAGGATGAGGTCTTGTGGAGAAATAATTTAATAGTATTTGCAAATTGGCCCCTCGAGCACAGGGGTCAATTCCAAGGACCTGCCTAACCTTGAAGCGCCCGGCTGAATTGACGATTCTGCCCTTTCCTTGTTTCCATTCATATTAAATAAGATGTGGTCAGGCGATCGGAGTTGTCCTTTCGGCTGTATATAATTGACTCGGGGGGCGCACGCGCGAACCTTGGTTCGATTTTGTCAATTTTTTTTAATTAATATTTATTTTGACTATCAAGAGAAAAATGATAAATATTTCGAAATTTCTTTTTCCCGATATTCAAAGGAGAATTATGTGAATGACTACGTATTGACTAGCTAGCCATATTTCCAAAAGTCCAAACCTACCCGATAGTGTCCTTGTCACAATATTTAAAAAGATTTCAATTTTTTCGCAAAAAATAAATGATTTAGACGCTTTTTTTCTAAAAATGATCATTTTTATTGTTAAAAAAAAATTGTTGTTAATAATAAACTTTTTTTTCATTAATTGATTATTTTAAACAATAAAAACGATCACTTTTAGAAAAATGTTTTCTAAAATCATTTGTTTTCGACAAAATAACCGAAACGTAAGTTCATTTAAATTCATAAAAAGCTTAAAATCTATTGTAAATATGTTAGGGGTCTGATAAAAGAAGAATAGTTAATGTGAAGAAGCATGATTAATTCGTTGAAAAATGCGTAGAAGTAGTAGTCTCATTATCTAACCAAGACATAGAAAGTACGCGATATTAGATTTTATTTGTTTTGCAGAAAATAAATTTTTTGAAAAATATTTTCTTAAGAGTACTTTTTTATATTGCTAAAAATAATTAGACAATGTAAAATGTCTCATTAGTAATAGCAAATTTATGTCTACGCATTGCCATGAATAATGAAAAAAATTCCATTCATCTATTTTTGTCAGCGATATAAGTGATGATGGAAACTTGAAAATAAAGCCAGGACATTGATCTTGCATTTATTTTCTTTAACAACTTGAGGTGACAGATCAAGATATAAATCCTAGACAAAAACTTGTCCAGTGCGGCATCCACAGTTGTTGAGTAGGTGGTTAGTGAAATAGTTAGCAGTTACAATCCATACATCAATAGTGTTGACAGCCGCATTTGGTTAGATTTTAGGGAAATTATCCAATCACTTATCAATTTACTTAACTTTTCAATTTTGACAATTTCATCATTAACATTCGTGCGAATTTTCAATGTAGCCTTTTCAAACAATTTTTATCAAAATTGCTAATACGACGATGTGCCACATAAAGCAATTAGTAATGATTGGACCGTCATTTTAGTGATTTTCGGTGAAAATTAATCGGAATGACTATATTAAAAGTTCATACAAAAATCTAGGATTGAATTAACAAAATCAAAGAATTTAAGATCCAATAGACACCCATACTATAAGATCCAAACTAATTGAATAATTTTCCTGACAAACTTGTGTCTGGGAGAAGTGTTTCTAAGAATTATCCAACAAGCAAAAGGTGAGTAACCATAGGTTCAGAACATATTCCTACACACAATAAATAAATTTACATACATATGTTGACAAAGTATATTATGTATTGGCGTTATCTATCTTTGACTATGAATGTAGTGATTGAAGGGATAAATTCTCCAGCTAGGTCTTTTGCGTGTTTGATTATTCTCGCGGCACGCAAACGGTGCCCTTAATTTCCGATTTGGCCGTCCAATATGGTCCAAATTGATGGCCGATGATCTTCGAAAAGTAGATTTTGTCGCTGACCATGGGAAGGTCCCTTTCCAGAAAAGATTTTCCGCGCGTCTTGCCTCGTCTTTTCCTACTTAGCCTTTTTCTGGGAACTCTTCGCTCTTAATTTATTAATTATTTTGATCGCTTAGTTTCATGTTAGTCTATTCTATTTTCATATGTGGAAAATTTCTTTTCTTATGGAAGAATTGTATTTTGGATAATTTGGTGCGAAACCCATTTTCATATACGAAAAATTCAATTAATGAAATGATGTCAATACAATTTTCAAGAATATATTCGGGTAACTGAATAAATCAAAATTGATTGCTCGCAATAAAAATTCAAAAGAAAAAATTTCTTACAAAAAAAATGCGAAGAAAAGTTAGCTTTCCGAAGGTGGTGAATTAAGCAAGAAAATTAATTGATCACTCGTGAAGTACAATCTTTGGCAATATTACCATTTATTATGTTATGGCTTGTCTTTTGGAATGAATTTAAATTTTATATCTTACTTTAACAATTTGTGCAAACTTTTAAAACTATTTAAGAGCGAAAATACTTTTCGAAATTTCTATATAATCGCACGTGGGATCTTTTATATTTTCCGTAAATTTTAAAAACTTATAGATTTCGGTGGAAGGCTTTTGAGTTATTTCTTCACTAAATAAACCAAAACATAACCCTATTAAATAGCCTTGAACGCATTGTGAGGATATAAGATACTAGAACCAACGCGTACCTACTGGCGCCACGTGTATTTCGTAAATGAATGCGATTATATTTTTTCTTTAAAATATCTTTTTGGTTGGAATACAAAACATTTATCGATAATAAAAATTTATATGTAAATATTTTCGTGTATAATAAAAATATTTTCGTTTATTTATATTTGAGATGCGAAAATGGACAATGGTTGATCCCGTACGCAAGGCCTCTTTCGCAGGGCTTCAGAAAGATCGTGCCGGACAAATGGGAGTTCGCCAACGACCGCTTCCAGCGGGGCCAGAAAGAACTCCTCTCCGAGATCCGCCGCCGCAAGACGGCGGCGGCGCCCGCGAACCCCCGGCCTCCGGCGCCGGGAAATCGGCCGCCGGCGCCGCGGGGGCAGGGCTCGCCGGAGAGCTCGGGCGAGGACATGGGGTCCACGTCCACGTCGTCCCCTGCGGACTCGAAGAACGCGGGCTCGGTGGAGACGGCGGCCGTCGCGGCGGCGGCGGCGGCGACGGCGGCGACGGCGGCCCAGTTCGCGGGCCTGACGGGCGAGAACGAGAGGCTGAGGAGGGACAACGAGGCCCTGAGCTCGGAGCTGGCGCAGGCGAAGAAGCACTGCGACGAGCTGGTGGCGTTCCTGACGGAATGCCTGAAGGTGGCCCCCGACCAGATCGACCGCATCGTGCGGCGAGGGTGCCGGGGGACGGCAGCGTTGGCGGCCGCCTTGGACGGCGCCGACGGCGTCGATCGCGACGATGATAACGACGACGAAAAAGTGGCGGCGGAAGTCGCCGGCGAGAAGAGCACGAAGCTGTTCGGGGTGTGGCTGAACGGGAAGGGGAAGGAGGAGAGGAAGAGGGCCCGCGAAGACAAAGTGGGGCCCGCGGGGATGGAGTTCCGTCAGCCCTTGATGAAGACCAGCAAGGTCTGCAACTGATCGTACGGTCAGAGAAGCGATGCGGGGCGGGGGTGCACTGTAAGCTCGTTGCACCTCGGGCGCACCGGAGTGCGAAATTTTAGGGACTTGATTTGATCGGTCGGTCGTGGGTTTAGTAATGGAGAAAGAGACTCATCAACCTTAAGGGTTTCAATTTCTCTCGTGTTCTTTTTCTAATTTTTATTTTTTGTACTCCAGAATTTATTTTTTATTTTTGGGTTTGGTAAATAGGGACTCTGATGAAATAGATAGATTGGGTTCCTAAGTCAGTTTGTAAAGTTGTTGGTTGTGGAGCAAGTGGGGATCGAGAAAATGAAGAAGGGTCTCCACACTCCTAGTCAATCAATGCTATTGGAACTTGCTTCTTTAAGTAGCTTTTCGAATATCATGTCACCACCGCGGTGGTTTGCCTAGTGATGTAATATTTAGTATTGAATGCTTACAATCACAGATTTTAATTCTCCAATCATGTACCAAGGTAGAATTTGGAATCAGAGAATAAGATTGATGAGAACTTGTTCAGCTTCAGATTCCAAAAATTGATAAACGTGTTTCAATGAGTAGATTTCAAATTTTAGGTAGATGGAACTTAGGAATTGTTTTTGTGTTTTTCTAGGTCTATGTTTGCGTGTGATTTTGTGGTATTCCAAAACATCTTATTATGTGTATAATTTAGAACAACTAGTTTAAGCTTTCATTTTATGATTGAAGCTTTTACTTTGTTAATGTTTCATATTCTTCGTATGTCTAAACATAAGTTAATATTAATGGATTGTAACAGCAAGTGGTGGTTGTTAAATGTAATAATTCATTACAATTATTTAATTAATTCTGAGTAAAATCTAGAACCAACCATGGAACCTATTATAAGGTTCCAATAAATAATATACTTGTTCTAGCGGGTAGGTTCCAAATGAAACTAATATAGAACCTCGAACTACTCACCCTTACTCCTTGATCTCCAAAAGCCTTAGTCCTTATGCAACATGAAAGTAGGATGGCATTGGCCCTACTCCCACAAGAACCATGATGGGGGTGATTGGCTAGTTTAAAATGTACAGGGTCCTAGCTCAAATCTAACATTACATAGAGGGTTACCAACCCGCTTCCTTCCTATCCTTCAAAAAACTCATGTTCTAAAAAAATGAAAGAATACTTCATCAAATAAGCACACTTTTATTGATTCTTGAGTATGACTAATTTATTTAAATTCACTTAGATTATTACTTTTAGAAGTAATTCTCGAAAATTGCATAGAACGCACTCATTTTTTTCTTTCTACATCTTCATAAGGGAGCCCAAGTTCAATTTAACGCTCCGTTTGTTTTATAAAAAATGAACAATGTAAAAAAAAAAAAAATTTGAAAATAATTGATTGTATCACTTGAAATAATTAGTTGACAAGAAATGTTTTCTTTATCGATAATAATTTATATCTAAATATTTACGGAACAATGAAAGCATTTTTTATTTGTTCATTTTCGTAAGAAATATAAGTGATTATTTTAAGGAAAATATTTTTGAAATGATTCAATTTTCATAAAATAAATGCACCCTAAATCAAAATAGTATAGAAAAACAATTGTGATTGATGTGTAGCTGTAGTATTAAGGATGGAGATTTAATTAGGGAGGCAAATGAAGCTTAGAAAAATTTGAACTCAGAATCTCTAACTTTTATATCATGTGAAATTCAATGGGACCACAATCAACTATTCTGATATACTGGATTTCCGATTGAGAGTTCTAATTCAGCTAGTCGATAAAAAATAACGAGTTAGTTAATGTAAACAACGTTCTTGCTATTTTGTCTTCAGACAATGTGTCCACATAGAGATTGGTTCCACATATATGAGAAAGTAGTGGTGGTTCAATTTTGATGGGTGTTGACACCTAAATTTTGGGCAACCCATTTACTCATTTATTGAATAAAAAATTAGGGATTAATTTTTAACCCCTAAGAAAAAATATTATAATTCAATTGCATAGCATATAATTTTTAGGTGCATTTATTTTTAATTTACATGTTTTGCATTTTATTTTTAGGACTGGTGGTGGATGAGTTTGAATTAATATTTCGAGCTTCTTGCGGGGATTAGGCCCGCGAAAGGAGTAAATTAGCCCAAGCCCGTTGTTTTTTTTTTAATTAATTATCTCGTGGGAAATTGAGATTTGATGTGATATTATGGTAGTTTTTGGAATCCGATTGCAATCTTATCTTTAGTCTTTAGATGATAAAATCGTTTGGAATATTAAGGAGATAAGGAAAATAAGAGGATTTTTGGTGATCGAGAGGTTATAGACTATCTTCGTGTATATTGAAAAAGCGAGATGAAATATTCTAGGAAGATCACCTATTTTTACCTATAATAGCAACATGTACGGAGAAAGATGGGGGCGTTTTCACTCGTTTTCGAAACATTCACCGAGGGAAATAAAGTTTTGTGAAGGAAAAGTCAACAAAGCTTTGGTTTTTTCTTCTGTTGAAAGGCAGAAGACAGGAGACGTGAGGGGACAGCACAGGGACGTGCGGCAGCAGAGGAAAAGGGGAAGTTTACTGTTCATCTTCCCCGTTGGATTCCTCTCCGGCGCCCGTTGCTTCAACCGCGCCCGCGCTGCGTGACGCCACCGAACAGCACGTTTCTCCATCTCACCGCGCGAGCCCCAACAGCACCTCAGATCCCAAGCGCCGCCCGTCGCCCACTGCCGGACCCGATTCCCGCCTCTGCGACGGCCAGCCCCGCGCTGCCGAGTCCTCCTCCCCGCGCCACTCCGCCTCCGATCGACGCCTTTGTACTCGGAGTTTTCCACCCCCGACAACCGTTGTTGCTGCTCCCGTGACGCCCCTGCATCGCACGCCTCTACCCTGCTCACTTGACATCCTGCCGCTCGAGCCCCTCTGTTTTGCTCTGCTCCTGTTCGCCCGTCTGTCGCTAGCAACGCCGCGACAACCTGCTTCTCTGCCGAACCACCGCCTGCGACCCACAAGAGTCCGTGCCGCAACCTGAGTCCGTGACCGCCTTACGCCGATCTGCTGCTAGATCGAGCCTTGCTCCTCTTCGAGCAGCTGTTCCTGCTCCGACCACACAATTTCGGCGGACCCGCGGCGCCACTCGAGAACCGCTGTTGTCGCCAGTTTGCTCGCCGGACCTTTGCCAGAGCTTCGACCCCGACGCCCTCCGACGATTGGGACCCTCTGCCCTCGGTGACCAGCTGCATGAGCAAGCCCACTTTTGGGAAAAAGAAAAAAAGAAAAAAGATGATTAGGTAGTCTTTTTATTTATTTATTTATTTTGTTTGTTTTTATTTTCTTCTATAGCTTGTTTTTTTAGTGAAGTTATTCCTGAATGAATGGTTGAGATTCTAACATGAAATAATTCCTCAAATTAGGGATTGAAAGTCCGATTTTCGCGCCTGAAATCTGACTCGCAATCTCTTGCAAAAATCGACAATCCGATCTCATGCCCGAGATTCGATTCGCGATTTAATATTAAAATTGGTCAACACGATCTCATGCGCGAGATATGGTTCGTCAATTTTTGGATATCAATATTATCTTGCTTGATTTGATCTTTATTTTCGTAAAAGGAAAAGGAAATAAAAAAATTTGAATTAGGATTGGGTTTGTTTTTTTAATTATCTTGCATGTTTAGAATAGGGGTTTTATTTTGAATCATGAAAAAGAAAACAAAAAATGTGGATTCATTTAGGTTGTTAGTTTTTTTTATTTGAATTGCATGTTTAATTATGCGTTAGTTTTAATTTCGAATTTCATAAAGAAAAAAACAAAAAAATCATTGTGCATATTAGATTAGAATTGCATGTTTCATTTTAAATTTAGATCATCTTTTTAGATAAATTGCATTTTAGATTTAGATAATGTCTTAGTTTAAATTAGGATTTAATATGACTTAATCCCTAGTTTAAATTAGATGGAATCTTAATCTAGCTAGATCATTTTTGCATTTTTCTTAATTTCGAATTTCATATAATAAAAAATACGAAAAAGTCATGCCCACGTCATATAGGATTAGGTTCATGAGATGCACGTCATTTAGCGATTGTTGCTAGGTTCGTTTAATTAGAGATTGCCCGTCATTAGACTAGGTCATTTAATAAATGTCTCGTGACATATAACTCGCATATTAAATTGCATGTTGCATGTTATTTTAGTTGAAATAATTTTGTACGTCATTGCATTAGAAATTGCTCGTCATTAGAATTAGGTCATCTTGATTAATTTAGATTGCATATTTAATTGTTGCATGTTCATTAAGAAATCACAAAAAATTTTGCTCATCCATATAGTTTAGGACATGTTGCTATGCCATATTATTTCATATTAGATTAGAAGCATTGCATTACATATGGACTATGTTCTCGTTTAAAAAGGTGAAAACAAAAATTGAATGATGGCGTGTTAATTAGAAATCATATCTAGGATTGCTGATGTGAATTCTGATTTAACAACGCAGATGCTTTCGTTGCTATAAGGTAAGTCCTGCATTTTATTTATTTACTTTCTTGGGTGTTAAATTGATGGTTTGCGCACCCGCATGATCACCTCACATATTAGGGAAGTGAATTAAAATCAATTCAAGCTGCTTGCCAAACATTTTTCAAAATAAAAAAGAAAAGTACCGAAAGGGCGTTAGAGAAATCTAACGTAATCAAGTCCCCGTACCCAAAATGGTTTGTAGGAGTAAAGTAAAACTCCCGTTACTTTACTTGGGTTTCTAATCGACCCACCAAAAAATAGATTAGTGGTGACTCCTAGATAAAATCTATCTGCATGTTAAGAATCTGAACATAAGTCGCGAATTTGTATGGGCTTGGGAGAGCCCGAATTAAGTCTAGGCTTAACAATCCATTAGCCAAACCCTAGGTGGTGCACCCGAAAATTTGGTCGCAACAATGGGTAACAATGTAGTTTGTAAGATTATGGGTATTGGTACGATAGGGATTAAATGTCACGACCATGAAGTAAGAAACTTGACAAATGTTAGGCACATTCCAAATTTGAAGAAGAACCTTATTTTGTTGAGAATTTAGATTCTATTAGGTGCATATACACAAGTGAAGGTGGAGTTTTGCAAATTTCAAAAGGCTCCTTGATTGTGATGAGAAGTAACCAAAAGAACGACCTTTATATTCTGCAGGGAAGTACCATTATGGATTCTTTAAATATATAATCCTCTTCAAATTCTGAAAAAACAACGTTGTGGCATATGTGATTAGGCCACATGAGCGAAAGGAGAATGGACATCTTGAGTAAACATAGTTTACTTTGTGGGAATCATATGGTTTCACTTGACTTTTGCGAACATTATGTTTTGGGGAAGCATCGCAAAGTTAGTTTCAATACTATGATATACTCAACAAAGGGCACTATTAACTATAGAACCAGCGCATATAACATTTAAGGGTGATGCAGTTTATCTTATGAGATTTATTGATGATTTTTCTAGGAAAGTTTGGGTTTATTTCTTGAAGCGTAAAAGTAACGTTTTTTATACGTTCAAGAAGTGGAATATGTTGATAGAAAATCAAACTGAGAAGAAGATAAAGCATCTCAGAACGGACGATGGTCTTGAGTTTGCGAAGGCGATTTCAACAAGTACCGTGAAAATTCAAAGATTGTTCGACATCGAATAATTAGGTACACCCCTCAATAGAATGGGGTGGTAGAGTGCATGAACCAAACACTTTTAGAGAGAGTTAGGTGTTTGCTCTCTAGTGCTTGACTTGGGGAAGATTTTGGACTAAAGCCATGAAAATGGCATGTTATTTGGTGAATCGTGCTCCTTCAACCACAATTGAATGTAAGACTCATAATGAAGTATGGTTAGGTAAACCTTCTGATTATTTTGATTTAAAAATATTTGGATGTCCTGCTTCTTATCATGAGAGGATAAGTTTGAACCTAAAGCCAAAAAAAAAAGTATTTTCGTTGGTTACGCATATCGGGTTAAAGGATATAGGTTGTGGTGTTCTAATCCTTAGTCATCAAAATATGAAAATTCTATACTTGAATAGAGAAAGGTTATTACTGAGTCTACAAATATTCATGAGGAGAATGTTGGGAAAGAGATGGAGCTTCATGTAGAGCATCCATGGAGAATATTTGAAGATGTTCCTATTCAGACAAAAAGTAATAATGAGTAACAAGACTTAGATTCTATCAAAGATGGTGTAGAAGAAATTGAGTAACCTCAGAGTTTGATTGTGGGGATGGCTAAATGATAAATTAAGCCTCCCTTAAGGTATGCTTTTGTTGATTTGGTAGCATATGCTCTTACAGTTGTTGAAGAGATTAGCATTGAAGAACCTTCTGCCTTTCGTGAAGCTAGTATTTATTCTAAATCTGAAAGGTGGCTTGTTGTTGTGAATGAAGAGATGGAGTTTCTTTATAAGAACTAAACTTGGGATCTTATGAAATTACCTAAGGGTAAAAGAGCCGTTGGGTGCAAGTGGATCTTCAAAAGAAAAAAAGGGAATTCTAGGGGCTAAAGATGAAAGATTTAAAACATGTTTAGAAGTGAAGGGTTTTAGTCAAGAGGAGGGGATCCACTTCAATGACATGTTCTCTCCATTTGTGAAACATAGTTTCATTCATATGTTGTTCACGTTAGTAACCATTTATGATCTAGAACTTGAGCAATTTGATGTCAAAACCGCTTTTCAGAGACACTCTATATGTCTCAGCATGAGGGATTCGTTATCGAGGGTAAAAAAGATCATGTTTGCAAGTTGAAACGTTCTTTATATGGTTTCAGCAATTTCTAGGGTAATGGTACAAAAGGTTTGATAATTTTATGTTGAGTTAAGACCACCTAAGTAGCATTGACACGGACACGCGATACGCAATTTGATACAATACGACATACCGACATGTCATTTCTAAAAAAATAGAGAATTCTAACATGTTGGGACACGTTGAATATTAATTTTTTTTATATTATGATTATTTCAATCAAATTTATTTGATTCAAATTTACAAATAAATAAATGATAAAAAAGAGCTTATAATGAATTTATAACAAAAATGTTAATCCATCATTTGTTAATATAATTTTTTATTTCAATTTGATAAATTCAACTACATTCTATTTCAATAATTTTTATTATTGGGAAATAATAAAGGAAAGGGGATGTGCAATGCACAAGATTGCATATTCAAGTCAGCTTCCTTCCTCTCTTTCTCTGTCTCTCTCTATGGATAGAAGGGGCAGGATGAACGATACAATGGTTAAAATGTGTTGACTGATTTTTATCCTAACGATGACTTTTTTATATTCCCCACTCCCTCTTAATTTCTCTCTCTCTCTCTCTCTCCTCGCAAATTTGACCACCACCCCTAATACTACCTCAAATCTCGATCCAATCACCTCCACGTGTGTGTAGTGTATTCCCCCAGTGGAGCCCCCACCTCCATTTTGCCTGAATCTCTCTTCCTACCACCTTCTTCTTCCTCTTTCCATCTTCCATCTTCTTTCTCCTCTAAATCCGTTCTCACTTCTCCTCATCCTCCTCCTCCTCCTCCTCGGTAGGTGGTTCTCTTCTTGTCCTTTGACTAGGTTCCCCTCGATTCTCTTAGCTCTCTTTTACTTGTAGTAGATTTCCCCTCCCCTTCACCCCCATGTTCTTTGTTTCGTTTGAGGTCTAACATTCCAACGGGTCATTAGAGTTTCCCCCCAAAGTTTGGTCCCCTTCTTAAAGCTTGAGCTTTTTTGGCTCGCCTGCTATTGGAAGTGAAATCGAACATGATTCCGGAGCTGCAAGTTATGATTTCGTAGCCCATCATTGTTCTCTCGCAACTCCTTCCTTGAGTTGTTCCTTTCATTTTTTTTTATTTTTGGTTTGGTGGGTTTGAAGTGCTTGGAGCGTCTCAGAATTGTGTGTCGAAATTCAAACTCGCGTGCTAAAGCGTGTCAGGAAAAAGTTGATCAGTTGTCAGATTTTTCAATACTCATTGACCACTTATCGGAACATATATCAGAGCGTGTCGGACACATGTCGAAGTGTCGGATATAACACAAAAGCTCTCAGAGAGTGTCGATACTTCTTAGATAACCACTCATAAAGTGCACGACAGTTGTGCGTATTATAAGAGATTGCATGATGGTTCTTTTATTTATTTGTTGTTATATGTAGATGACATATTTATTGCAGCGAAGAACATGTTGGAGATACAACGGTTGAAGAGGCAACTTAGTAATGAATTTAAGATTAAAAATCTTGGAACTACTAAGAAATTTCTAGGTATGGAAATTTGCAAAGATAAACATAATGGGAAATTATACCTCTCGCAGAAGATGTATATTGAGAAAGTCCTTGAGTGCTTTTACATGAAAAATGCCATACCAATAAGTATTCATCTGGCATCCCATTTGAGGCTTTTGGCTTTTTTTATGTCGCCTAAAACTAAAAAAGAGGAGATAAGATGTCTCAAGTTTCATATTCTAGTGTTGTGGTTAGTCTTATGTATGTTATGGTTTACTCGTTTGGATATTTGTTAGGCTATTAGTGTTATGAGTAGGTATGACACATCCGGGTAAAGCTCACTGGCAAGCCGTGAAATTGATTCTTCGGTACATCCGGGATACCTCATATATGGGTTTGGTCTTTTTGATAAAGGTTGTGATATAGGACATTCAGTTGTTGGCTTCATTGATTCTAACTATAAAGGCGATCTTGACAAAAAGAAATCTTCGACAAGTATGCTTTTATGCTTAATGGTTTCTCGGTTAGTTGGAGAGCAATTTTGCAAGACATAATTGCTTTGTCTACAGCAGTGAAAGCAAAAAAGGAAGCTCTTTTGGTTGAAGCATTTGGTTGCAGATGTTGGGATAAAGCAGGAGGGAGCCTCTATTATTTTTTGCGATAACCAAAGTGCAATCCAATTGACCAAGAATGCGATGTATTACAAGAGGACACAATATATTGACATACGATATCACTTTGTACGTGATTAGGTTGCTAACAATATAGTTACAATTAAGAAAGTATCTATGGCGGATAATCCGATAGATATGTTGATCAAACTAGTTTCTTTAATCGAGTTCAAGCATTGCTTGGACTTGATTGGTATTTTCACCATTTGATTTGCTTAAACGGAGTTAGTGGCATTTCATTCCTTATTTCCTACACCAAATACGCTCACGTAGACTTAGGGGAGTGCATCCTCAATTCCATTGTTTTGGGAGTGACCTTGTGTGGTCACTTTTGGTGGTGAGAGAGAGGTTTTGTGGTGTTTGGCATAATGCTTTTTTGGAAATTTGAAGTCAAGGTGGAGATTTATTGAATTTTGATTTTCAAATTAAAGATAAAGGGTATTTTGGACCATGCACATTTGTTTTTTAGGGTTTTTTTTTTAAAGGAGACTATAAAAGGATGTGCTCAACAATACATCTATAATCCTAGTCTCTATAAAATTCCCATCTTTTATTTTTCTTATCTTCTTATTGAATCTTTCAATCTAATAGCTCACTAAGAGGTTTTTGAGCTTTTAGATTATACTCACGTACTCTTTGTTAAAGATAGTGAAATCCTTCTTTCTCCCATGGTTTTTCTCATTTTGGGTTTCACGTATATTTTGCGTCCCGTATGATTTCGATTTTGTTTTTATCATTTACTACTTGTACTTTTTTTTTGTCAGTCCTACTCTATTCCTATTCTAATTCTTACTCTCAGACTTTTGCCATGTCTCTTTGTAGGGCGTGGGAATCGAAACTCACACTTGAAACTAATTCGTCCCAACCCCAACTCCTCCTGAGAAGGTGGGAATTCGAAACCCTAATTTTCCCATTTCAAGTTGGAAGGATGGCCACTAGGGTAAACCCCAGTGATTTACTACTTGTACTTTGATTAGTACATCTTTTGACTTTTATGCACCATGAACAATAAAGTCAGGGGCCCCACGGTGATGGGCATCGTCAAAGCAACGTTATGGTGATTGAGAACTCTAGGCTCAATCTTCATGGCTTTCTCTTTAAATGAAATGCAAGGGAAGGAGGAGATGAGTCGACTTTTTAGAAATTATTATAAGATGCTGAAAATTCGATGAACGCTATGATTTTAAGGAGTTAGTCCATGAAAATTGTAGGACTCCTTTTTTCTCAATTATAGCTTCGGTAAGGAATTTGCAGGGAATAGGTTCCTTTTTCCCCTTAATTACTATAGGAATTTGTATTAATTTGATTTGATTGATAACTACTCACTCGGTGCCATTTGCAAGTCTAAGAGTCAATTTCAGAGAGGCATCGTCCAAATCTGATCCTTTGACTTGCGCAGTTTTTGCAGTTGGATCCTCGAAGGAAGAGTTCGAGGACCCAAGTGCAAAACTCGTTCGAGTTTAGAGGACGGAAATATTACAATTATCTCTTTCAGAAATTTGAACCTGTATTTATAATTATTATTCACAAAATTAATGGACTGATAATGCCCGTGGCAGATATTTTGGTGTCCGTTGGAATCTAATGGCAGTCGTCTTCCGCCACTTCTCGCTGCTCTCCCCGCTCCGTCCGCCGCCGCCGCCGCCGTCGCCGTCGCCGTCGCCGTCTGGATTCCCGCCTCCTCGCTCTTCCTTCGTTCGGTTCGCGGCTTCTTCTCCCTCTCGATCGCCGTCGCCGGCGTCCTCGATGGAAGCTGCGGACAAGTTCATGGAGTTCCCCCACGTGTCGGCCCCGCACCGGAGCCTGATGATCGGCCTCGTGTCGGCGGTGGAGGAGCGGCTGGGGCCTCAGCTGCTCCCCTGCGCTCTCCCGCACGACGTCCGGTACTACCAGAACGCCGCCGGCTCGGCCCGGGGATCCCTCCACGTCAGGCGCGGCCAGGGTTCCTCCAAGGTACGATTCGCTCTTTCCGTCTTCAAGAGATGGTGATTTTTCCCGTCCGTTGGTGGTCTGCGACGGAGCGCGGTGAAGGAATTGAAGGCGCGAGAAGAGGTTGTGAGTCGTGAGAGAAGCTTGAGAGTGGATCTTATAGAGAGAAGAGCTTGTGAGTCGTGAGAGAAGCTTGAAAGTGGATTTTAGAGAGAGAGAGAGAGAGAGAGAGAGAGAGAGAGAAGAGCTCGTGAGTCGCGAGAGAAGCTTGAGAGTGGATTTGAGAGAGAGAGAGAGAGAGAGAGAGAGAGAGAGAGAGAGAGAGCTTGAACAACCATGATCTGAAGTTCTTGTCCAATTTAGCTATTGGATTGAGGCTATGTTCTGCATAAACTCCATGCCGAAGTTCGTGAGAAGTTTCGTTCATGTCGCAATAGCTGCTCCTGCACAAAACCGATTCATTTCGTATTTGTGTGTGGATTACCTATAGATCGTCTCATATAGGATAATGCATATGGTGCATAATTCCACGAGCCTCGATGAATGGATAGCTTCGCAAGAAATACTTTGCACGAATAATCGAGTTCTTGTTCTACTATGATCGAAATTTAGCTGCTGTCCACTTTGATGTAGTCTACTCATAGCTAGATGCTATAACTTATGGATCGAATCTGGACCAGATGAATTGTGAGGTCCAGTTGTCAAGTTCTTGGCGGCAGAAATTGTGGCGCTTTTTGGAGGCCCTGCTCTGATACATCTCCTTTGCATTGCTCTGGAAATGGGAGGCTTTGTAGGCCTCAACCTCATCAAAGCAATCTTTTTTCTCGGCTGTATAGGCAATAGCTAAGGAACTTATTCTGTCTGCCACTATTTTGCTATTGCTTTGTGGAGTCCATTGATTGCTTCGGTCTCTTGAGGAAAGTTTTCGTAGAGCTGATGTTCTGATGACACTGTCTGATACAGTGATTAGATTCTTTCAAGTGCAGATTAACTTTTGTATGTTCACTGTCTTTCCCTGGAACTATTGTTTATATCCATCCGAAACATGGTGGTTTGTGATGATTGTGAACCTGCACCAAGTCAATCGTTTGTAAATTATTGTGATGTATAGATCATCTAGGGAATTTTGAGTTCAGTTCTGGGACGTGTATTGTTCGTTTAATTATTTTGTTTTGGTTTGTCAGGTTGATTTCTTGTTAGGAAGTTGGCTAAACTGTCAGCTTCCAACTGGAGGATCGCTGAACATAACCAGCCTTTCAGCCTACCTCAACAATTCAACCGACGCTCCGAATTTTCTGTTCGAGCTTATACGGAGCAGCCCGACATCGTTGGTCCTAATCCTTGATTTACCAGCACGCAAGGACCTCGTAACTTCCCCTGACTACCTTTCAACATTCTACGAGGAAACCCAGTTGGAGTCCCGCAGGCAAGCGCTTGAGAAGCTTCCAGAGGCTCAGCCTTATTTCTCCTCATCCCTTTACATACGCTGCGTGGTCTCTCCCACGGCTATCATGCTTCGCATAGAGAGTGAGGCAGGTAAAGCGGAACACTTGGACGAGATTATTGAGAGTCACGTCTCTCCTGTTGCCAGAGAGGTCCTGGGAATATGGCTGGACGAGTGTGCCGCTGTGGATAGAAATGTGGACGAGGAGGACAGAGCGTACTTAGAGAGAAGGGACGGGATAACTAAGAGGAAAACTATCGAGATCGATCTCGGGTCCAGCTTTCCGAGGTTGTTTGGGCCAGAAATAGCTAACAGAGTATTGGATGTGCTGAGAGAGGTTTATGGTGTATGAACTGACGAGCCATGGGGCCGGTGTAGAAATTGTCTCTCCTTCACCTTTTTCATGGGGGAGCTTCTGTAAGAGACACTCTTATATACTCATTTCTCAAATTAGTGGTAAAGTTCGCCTGTCATTATAAGAGTAGACCATTTCAGAGTTCTCGCCCTTTATTGAATGCAGGATTGAGCCTGAAGGGAATGAAGGCCACAAAGGCTCACTAGTCTTGCAAACTGTGTTCAGCACGGACAGAGCCGACTAGGCCAGCATTCTCGAGGAAACCAGGATTGATGAACAGGATTAAGGTTGTGTACATTCATGAGGCTCTCATGGACGGCATCCGAAGCATTGTTTGTATCACATGAATGTTCAGACTGTTGTGTAAGCTAAGATGACGTATATGATGAGAATGTATCCAATGTTTCGATGATGTTCAATTCAACCGAATTGCTGACTCGTCCTACGAGCTTTTTGAATATAACTGTGGACTCGTATTGGTGCTCTCTAAATGGGCTAGATCTTACCGCATCAACAAATCATAAGGCGAAACCGAGAGGATCGGAACCGGGGAAAGCATGAGATGGGTTCTCAAATTTCCGGACTTGTTTGATAAAAGTAATGCGAAAATTTCAACTTTGGGGGTGACAATTGCACTCCATTGCTTGATAAGTTATATTAGGAGTAAGTCTCTCAAACGGAAGGGTCAAGTGGAAAATAATTTGATCAACCCATTTCGATGCATTATAAATTATTTAGTGACTCATGATGCATTATAAATTTAGTGACTCATATTAGATTCGACCCAATTTATGTTGCTAAAAATCAAATGTAGAAAAACTCAAACTCAAAGTGAGATGAAAACACGGAGCGAGCGAGCACGAAATCAAGTGAGGACACAATAAATAGTGAAGAGAGAATCATGAAGATAAGTTGAATCTAAATAAATCATGAACCCATTTAATATCCATATCATTTTGTATTTTACTATTCTAAACCAATTTACAGAATATAATTAATCCATTTAACAATAAATAAAAAAACAATCCATCAAAATCGAGTTGAGAAATGGGTCCATATCCCACTTTGTCAAATTTAGTTAGGAACGTCCACTGTGACAATTCAAATTTCGATAGCGAAATCACGGCTCCAAAGGTGATTAACGTGAGATCTTAAACCTATAAACACTTTCCTAATTGCCCCCGTTCGATACAACTATGACCGACACGTTCATTAAAAATCCAACTCCTCCATTTTCTCCATCACCGATTCCAACCGGGTCGAACTCGATTCCATTCCCCTGTTTTCCATTGGAGGGAATCCCCAAAGAGATGCGAACCAGACCCGCTCCACGCCGTCGAACTCCCCCATGGCTCCACGCTTCGCCTCCAAAGTTCTAACATCCTTCGCAGCGCCCGAACGATCCCGGCATGGCCTCGGCCGGCTCCGGCACCGTCGCCCGCTTCGCCCGGGCGCTGAAGCTCTGCAAAGACCTCCAGCTTCTGAAGCCCCTGAAGTGCCTCCTCATCGTGAGCGGGCTCCCTGAGGACGGCCCCTTCATGGGCGAGCTCGTCAGGTCCTGTTTCCGTCTGGGCAATCCGAGTCTAGCGCTGTCTTCTTTCTCGGGTACCCGCAGCGTGACTCTGCCGTTGCAGAATTCGATGGTCAGGGGTCTCTGCGATCACGGGTTGTACGAGGAAGTCGTGTGGGTCTACGGGAAATGCCGAGGTTCCGGCTGCCCGTCGGACGGCTTCACTCTTCCTTTCGTGCTCAAGGCTTGCTCCGCTCTCGGCGCTCTCGATGTCGGCAAGGAGGTGCATTGCGTTGCTCTGAGAGCCGGGTTCGAGGCCAATGTTGTGGTGCAGACCGCGTTGTTGGATTTCTACGCGAAGACGGGTCGTTTGGAGGTTGCAGACAAGCTGATTGGTTTAATTCCTGAGCCGGATTTGGTTTCTTGGAATGCCCTGATCGCTGGCTCTTCTCGGAATGGCCTCCACGAGAAAGCGCTGGAGCTTTTCGGGAAGATCCGCGCGATGGGATTGAAGCCTAATGTGAGTACTCTGGCCTGCATAATTCCTGTGTGCACGCGCCTGGGACGTTTGGACGTCGGCAGATCTCTCCATGGACTTGCATTTAAATCTGGACATCTGTCGAATGGATATTTGGCTCCTGCTTTGGTATCAATGTATGCTTTAGACGATAATCTATGTAGCGCAAGAGATATGTTTGAGTCTCTTCAAGAAAAGAATGTGCCTGTTTGGAATGCTTTGATCCACGCTTACAAGGAGAAACAGAGGGCACTTGATGTGTTTGAGATATTCCATCGAATGATTCGATCGGGAATTCAGCCTGACGTCATCACGTTCGTGTGTATCATCCCTGCATGTGAAAATCTGCGTGATCCTGTGCATGGTAAATGCCTTCATGCTTTAACAATGAAACATGGAATAGGTTGTCAGGTATCAGTGGGAACCTCCCTCGTATCATTTTATGCCAAGCATGGGGACATAAATTCAGCCAAGTGGCTTTTCGATGATATGCCCGACAGAAACTTGCTGACATGGAATTCATTAATTTCAGGTTATGTGCATAACGGGCTATTGGATGAAAGTTTCGCTGTCTTCTCTGAAATGCAATTTGTAGGATTGACTCCAGATCCAGTTTCAATTATTAGCATTCTTTCTGCGTGCTCCAAACTTAAAGCAATTCTATTGGGAAAATCTGTCCATGCATTTAGTGAGAAAATGGCTTTTGTCTCTAATCTTAATGTGTCAAATGCTCTCCTGGCATTATACTGTGAATGTCATGACCTTGCTTCCTCATTTGCTCTATTTAACAGAATGGCCTCAAGAGATGTTGTATCGTGGAATACTTTGATTTTGGGATGTGTACACACTGGACATATTGAAAAAGCCTGGGAGCTTGGTCATCTTATGCAAAAGGAAGAAATGAAGTTGGATTTTGTTAGTCTGATAAGTATCCTCCCGAGTTATGTTTCAATTGACTCTTTGCTACAAGGGATGAGTCTACACTGTTACGCCATCAAAATGGGGTTTGCCTTGGACGTTGCTTTAGTAAATGCTCTTATTAGCATGTATTGTAACTGTGGAGATCTCGATTCTGGTAGTTTTCTCTTCAAGATCATGCCTAGAAGAGATTTGGTCTCATGGAATGCTCTAATGACTGGCTATCGGCGCAAAAGACTTGATGGTGATGTCCTTGTGTTGTTTCAACAAATGATGGAGGAGGATCACAATACACCAAATGATGTTACTCTGATAAATTTATTGCCTTCATGTTGTTCGCAGCTGCAAGGCAAGTCCATACATGCCTTTGCTCTGAGAAGAGGGATTCTACAAGACACTCCCTTGCTTACATCACTTGTATCCATGTACACCAGATTTGACAGTATCAGATGTAGCCTCAGGTTGTTTGAAATGGGAGATAGGTTAGACATCTCTTTGTGGAATTCCTTAATGAGCATGCATATCCAAACAAAAAATTCAAACAAAGCAGTCGATGCCTTCTGCCAGTTGCTTCATATGGGATTGGAGGCTGACCATATTACAGTCCTAATCTTAATTTCTGCTTCTGCTCAACTAACCATTGCGAATCTTGCCCATTCTGTGCTATCTTACGTGATACGGAAGGGCTTCGAGAAAGATATTGCGATCAACAATTCCCTTATTGACTTGTATGCAAGATGTGGAAACTTATTGATAGCGAGGGATCTATTCAATAGTTCCGATGAAAAGGACTTAGTCTCCTGGAGCGCGATGTTTAATGCATATGGGATGCATGGAAATTTCGAGGCTGCTCTCAACCTTCTCTCGCAGATGGAGCTCACTGGCATGAAACCAGATGCTGTCACTTATTTGAGTATTCTGTCAGTTTGCAGCCATGCTGGCTTAGTTCATCAAGCCAAGATGATTTTTCGTTCTATGGTTGAACGGGGAGTATCTCCAAATACAGAACACTATTCTTGCATGGTAGACCTCCTCGGAAGAAGAGGACATCTGCATGAGGCCTTCGAGATTGTTAAAGGGTCACCTCATCTAGCTTCCACTGCCCTTCTCGAGTCTTTGTTGGGTGCTTGTTCGGTGCAGGGAAATGCTGAAATCGCAGAGGGAGTTTGCAAAATGCTGTTTGAAGTGGACCCGAGCAACTCTGCATCATATGTGATGCTCCACAATACGTATGCAGTGGCGGGACGGTGGACGGATGCTAGTAGAGTGAGGTCTGACATGGAAAGGAGGAGGTTGAGCAAAGTCCCTGGTTATAGTCTTGTTCATGGAAGTTAAGAAATCGTGTTACTTAGCAGATTGAGATTTCAGTCCTACCGTTCTGAGAATTCACAAGCCGCAGCCATACATGATTAGCAGTATGGTTCCAGCAAATTCATTGGAATCCATAGCGAGAGAGTGACGTGGTAAATGAAGAACCATGAGGCGAGAGAATTTCTTTGAATAGCAGGGTAATCTATTCTGACATTCTAAGGAGTGCTCACCTTCTTATTGGTTGGAGATTTTGAGGGATTTTAGCTTCGTATAGTTGTGAGTTGAAGAAGTTTGAATATTTGGCGGGGTCAGCCTCAAAATAGTAACTTTCGACATCACGTCCTTTTACAACAAATTCGTGGATGATGTGAACCGTAGCTTGGATCCAAGTTGCAATATTTTCTCCCATGCAAAACCGCAATGGCAGCTGAAGTGCGGAAGTGCTGGTTTGTTGAAGAGAACAATCAGATGGAAATCAAATCACGACATTGATTTCACCATTTTCCGGACTGATGGATCTGAGACATTCCAATGCTGCCTTAATTTTCAAATTTTCTTTTAAGACGGCTCTCCGAAGCTAAAGTCTGACCACATCAATCTCTCCGCACAAATCTCTTTATCTCCCTCCGTAGACATAAATGTGCGTACAATGGCACAAGCATACATTCCGCCACTTTTCTCATAATATCATCTTTTACAATTCTCCACAAGGTAATCAGATATACAAGTTGAGGTGCCTAATGATGCCATCGATTCTTGAATTCTTGGAGAAAAACTGATGTTGCACATATAATACAAGTACTGGAATTATCAAATTATATTTCCTCAAAGCATGGAAGCCTTGCAACACCATGACAAGCATGAAAGCCATTAGTATTATACTCTGCTACAAACACGTATTTTCCACAGGACGTATCAGTCTACACATCAAGATTACCAACATGGTAAAAAAATAGTTGGGTCACCAAATTTCCGAGGTTTTCTCCCCCTAGAAAATAAACAATCAGTTCACATAAACCCAAAGAATAGAGATAAAAAAAACCTAAAGAGCCAAAAACCAAATGATCCAAGGACAGCAGCATCCTTACCAGTAGATCAACTAGCACGCTGGATGTACCTGTTATGGGACTCAGCAGTAACAATAATCCAAAAATGCTTATCCTGAGATACTTTCTGCAAGTTTTATTAGGTTTGCATGGCTCCTTGATAGTCTTATATAATCCCAGATCTCAGCAGTCACCTTCAAGGCAAGCGACTCTTTCCCAAAAAAGAAGTTCCATAGTGGAGCATACCAAATGTCACACTTTTATCTGCCAT
This sequence comes from Eucalyptus curtisii, assembly GCA_017140595.1. Taxonomy (NCBI): domain Eukaryota; kingdom Viridiplantae; phylum Streptophyta; class Magnoliopsida; order Myrtales; family Myrtaceae; genus Eucalyptus; species Eucalyptus curtisii. The sequence continues at coordinate 16,907,018 of CM029502.1, forward strand.
GACCACATCACCTTTCCATGGTCTTTTATGAGGTTGCTGTTTTCCCACCAATAGTCTGCTTAGCCACATATATTTGCTTCACCTTGGAGGAAGCAAAGCTCTTTTCTGAACCATAAGAATTGTTCCGTCCTGGAAAACCTGTTCGACGGTGAGGCCATTCATTGCCCTTTTGAGAAGGGCCTCCTCTCTGATAATTATACGCAGAAGAGCTGCTGTAATTCTGGGAAGAAATACTTCTCTGCTGGGAAGATTTGTTCTCAAAAACTGCAGCTGTTTCAGAGCTGCATCCGTCATTATCACTGCGATTCTGATGATTAACATTGCTGGCATTTAAAGGTGAATTCTTGGTGACAATACTAGTAGAAGCTCCTGAACTGGAGCTTGATGGGTCCAGCAGCCCTAGCTCATCAGGCAACCGGTTGGCACTGGCATCCGTTGCCACAGGAAAATTCCGACTGCTTTCTGGAGTTGAGGTGCGAGTCTCAGCATATCTGTTTGCAGCTAACGATTGGTCAACAGAAGGCCCATTATTAAACTGTGCAGGAAGTGCCCCAGCTTGTTGCTGCTGCATTGGCAAAGACATTGAAGAGGACTGGAGAGGAGAAGCAGGAAGATGTGTCCATCGAGTATGGACCGACATCTCAGGATTGGTCTGCAAAGAAAAATTTCAACCAATAATCAGTGTCTTAGAAGGCAGTGACAACAAATCCACAACCAACATTATTTACTCCAACTCAAGGAAGAAGATATCAAATTTCCTAAATCTCCACCTCTACCATGTGAAAGACCCACCCTACATTTACTTACAAAGATCCAGTCTGTAGTCTGAAGGGCAGAAGTTTTCTTTCTTTCCTGACTTACTTTAGTTGAGTAATGCTTTTATTAAGGCTTTATGCCAACAAAAATTGAAGTCCAATATTAGATCTCTTCTGGAAAGATAAACTTCAAGGACCACAATTCTATTATGCAGATTTTAATGGTCAAGGTCCTTGACATCCGGTCTTTTGTTCACCAAGTGAAGAACACATTATCATATCACACTAAGCAATCACTTCATGTAGCCTGTTCACATCTTGCTGCTTAACTTCAAAATAGAAAGACATCATGAGGCCAGAATGTCTCTTCTGGATACCGTCACCAGCAAGTTTGCCATAAAAGATTCACAGCAGTTCTAAATCAAGTAACTTCTTTCTTTTATCACTTTTTCCGATATTTTCTCCTAAAAAGATAAGGACCATGTCCTTTCATTTCAGTTTCAACAAATATGGACCTCCTGCTTTATGATTTATGGCTATTGTCATCTTCTGCAAATCCCAAAATTGTCCCTCTTTTAGTAGTTTCATGCTTAAGTGACAAAAACACTACGAGAGCTAAATCAGGTATGATTGTGACAAAAGCTACCAGGGATCTGACTGTGGAGCCAGAAAGAATAGATCACTACCTGGAAAGGAGGCACATCAAACATAGGGGAAGCTATGGGCAATAGAGGTGAGCCAGGAGCAAGATGCTGAATTGGAGCAGGCATGTTTGCTGGATTGCGCTGGGCAGAAACAGCATTTATATTGTTCATATCTCCCTCACCAACCATTGGAGCGGATGCAGGATTGTGCTTCCAATCAGGTTGCCTTCCGGAAGGTATGAAAGCAGTGCCCATGAAACTCAAGCCAACCTGTCCAAACTGCCCAACTGGTGCAAAATGGTTATAGACAACCATGTGCGGTGGGCCCTGAACTCCAGGTATACCCCCGGGACTGATGAAAGGGCCAGTAAATCCAGCTGGAGGACCGTAAAATGAATCTACACCAGAATGGCCTTGTGGCCAGGACCCATGTGGCCCTGAATTGGGTGCGCTGCTCTTCTGTGATTGCTGCTGTGTAGATGCAGATTCTTCATTGGGACCGAAAGCAAATATTGGACTCCCCATCATTGGGTTCATCTCATAGAAAGGAAAATGAGATGGTGGACCTCCAGGAAAATGTGAAAGCATCTGGCTTGAAGTGCTCTGTGAACTTGTCAATGGTTGCCACATGGAGATGGGAGGGGTTTCAACAGAGAGGTCAGCAGGAAGAGAGACATTCAGAGGCTCTTCTGCCCTTAAGTGATTTGCTGACTCCTGCTCACCAGCTACGCCTAACAAAATTAATAATAAAGCATACATGATCAATCACATGTTCCGCTAAACCCAAAAAAGAATGCTTGCCACAAAGCTGTGAAAGGCTTCACTACCTGCGGATATCCCGTCAGCATCTACAGCTCCAAAAGTTTTGGCATCTGAAACAGAAACAGAGCGACCCAGTCCATTCCCAACTATCTCATCACTGCTAATTGCAGCAACAGCAACAGCGGAAGCAGCTGCTTCAGCTTCAGCTTCACTATCTTCTAGATGAACACAGGGCTTCACCCGAGTTCTTATCCTTCTCAAAGAAAATGTTGCAACCATCTTCAGCTCCAGGAAGTTTATGAGAAACTTGAACATCTGGAAGACATGAATTTGGAGGGCCTATCCCATGAGAAAGAGGATGACTGCTAGGAGGAAGAAACGTTGGAGATGTTACCGCACCTGAATTTGGCAATAACCACACACAAGGATGTCAATAATTGGATCTTGCAGTACATTACTTCACATGGATAAAATGCTCACCAAACTGAATTTTCTCCCCCGCAAGCAGTGAATTTATTGGACTTGCTGCTGAAGAAAACGATTTGTCTTTTGCTGATATGGACGTCAGTGGCACACTACTCTCAGTGACTGTATAACTAGATTCTCCAACAGAAACATGTGCATCAAATTTAGCGGGCTTCATTGCCTCGTCAAGTTGTGACTGTGTAAGGGACATAACCTACAACAAGATTTAATCACTTTCAAATCATCATATCCAGAAAGCAGTATCAGACTATAAAGGATGGATCAATGCAAGTTCTTCCTCTTCTACACACTTTTATTTACATTAATAGAGCACACATTTCAAACAAAAATAAGTAAACTCCATGGATCATCCTATAATTTTGTGAATCAAGCTATAAAAACTGTCCAGTCTAATAAAGCTTGTCACAGCAACCAAGCCCCAATTTAACTCATATAAAATCAAATCAATATTTAGATAGTTACACAGCTTTTATTTTACTATAACGCAAAGAAACCAATTAAAAGATCCTAATTCATGAGGATCTTAGAAAAACACATAATCCTTGAGAGACAACTGAAACAAGAAGTTGGTGCTTAAATATATGAATCACCAGACAGCCTATCAACAATTTCCCATGAATGCGACTAACCTGTTGGTTAATGCCCGAATTACCCCAAGAGTCCAAAGGTTGAACATTATCCATGACCTTATTCTTGCCCTCAAATATTGAGCCTGGCCCAAGGTTCTTTCCAATGTCAGCTGGAAGGGACCTGCACCAAGAGAGGAAAATGAAAATTGAAATAAAGTACTTCATCTTTCAATGCAACTATAGGATTTATAGAGTATATACATGATATTTTGGGGAACTGAATCACCCTGAGCTTCACTTTTAGCGGCAAGTGTCCCAATTGGAGCCAATGGTTGTGACACCATGGAGGCACTAAAGCCAACTGATCCTTCAATATTTGCCAAATCACGTCCATCTGTGGTGGCAAAGTCAGTGTGACCCGTGGTCAATGTTTCTCCACTTCTCAAAGAAGAGATTCTCTTGGAGCCACTGGGGAAGTTATTATTTTGCAAGGGACGAGACTTCCTTGGCACCTAGAATAAAACGGAATTACAAACAACATTAGTAAGCAACATCTCAGTGACAACAGATATTGAGAAGCTAGAAATTTAATGAAACCTTTGCGATACGGGACTTTGCCTTGATCTCTTTCTCTCTTTGCTCACGCTTGTCATTCAGCATTTGCCTCTTTGACCTCACCTCAATGAAGTCGTCTTCATCACTAGGGGCTTCTATTCCAGGTTGCTGAAAAACACGCACAACACCGCTTTGAAGAGGAGCATCAATATCTTCTTCATGGACATTGCTCTTAGGGATTTGCTCAAGAGAGAGTGGCTGATGAACAGACTGGCTCTTTGAGATCGATTCTTTTAAAGATCGCTTTTCATTTCTGCTTCGAGATTCCACTTCTTGAGTATTCATTGAGCCAGATCTAACACTTTCAGACTCAAATGTCCGCTTGGGCAGTTTACTCGATGAAACAGCCTTTCCAGAACCAGTTCTTCCTGTGATTACTGCGCTTCTAGCATTTACACTTGACCTGTCATCAAGCCCAAGGAGAGAGGGTGAACCAGGGATTGCTGATCGCCTTTTTTCACTGTTCTCTCTAACTCGGAACTCAGTTCGCCTAACAGTACGTCTCTGCCTTCTTTGGTATCCTGAAGAATCTGACTGGGAAACCTCATTTTCTGGAATAAATGATCTAGATGCAGGGGTTTTAACCTTGAACACGTAATGCTTCACTTTGCCACCATTTACAGAGCCATGAACCCTTGATCCATTGAAATCCTTCTCTTTCCTGATGGCCTGAGACGATGGAATCCCAGTTATGCCCTGCCCTTCCCATTTTTTCGAATTTGACATGAATTTGTAGTTCTTGCCACCTTCATTCTGTTGGTCCGGCTGCTCTAATTGGAAATCTGGAACATTATTGCCCTCGAGAAACTGAGAATTTTCTGCTCGATCCTGCTGCATGGTCAACATGCCTTCTGCCTTTTCTCTCGCTGGTAACGGATTTAATTTTTTCATTGCCTTGTCTTGAGGCAAAATGAAGTGCCTAGGAACAACGCCTGGTTGGCTTTCCGCTGACAGAGATGCATCATCGATTTTCACAAGATTTTGGGCAGGCATTTCTTGACTTGGTTGAACTGACAAAGAGCCATCCCGATTATGGTTAAAAGAAAAATTAGCTGGAACACTTGGCTGAACCAATGATACTGGCGGGGAAGCCATGGGCACAATTCCTGGAGGAAATGCAGATGAGTATCTGAGCTGTCCAAACTGAAAAATAGGAGGATGTGCTTGCTGCATTGGACTAAGAGATGGAGTAACTTGAGGATGCAAATGAAGAGGCATCTGTATGGAACCAATTTGAATAGCTGGCACAGGAGATGGTATCAAGGAAGGACCAGAAAACAGACCAAACTGAAGCTTAGGAGCTTCAGCATGAGCAGCAACAGCAGACGCAGTCGAATGCAATATCAAGTTGCCACTGGATGGAACTACATGCCTGACAGGAGCATCCGTGTTATCCAAAATCTGAGAAGCTGCTGATGTAACAACAATGTTGTTAGGCTTAATCTCCAGGCCTTGCATGGCTTTCTCTGCTTCCTGCAGCAGCCTAGATGAAGCATCCATGCTTGATCGAGGAGAACTATCAACATGTTGACCAGTCCGCACATCACTGCTCAGTCTGACTGAGGACTCCTCTTCTTGACCATGGCCAAGAGAAACAGACGGCACTGCATAAGCAAGTTCTCTGTTCCTTGGACTTTGTTCATACTCATCACTTGGCACAGGAACTTCAACGCCCTCATTAAAGCCTAAAACCAAATTGTCCCCAAGCCCAGCTGAACGTTCATTCTCCAAGTGAATATCATCAAACTCTTGATGTCCATCTCCAATCTCATCATCTGCTTCTCGTACTTCATCTTCTTCCCGGTATCCTTCTTCATCTTCATCATACTCTTCTTGCTCCTGCAAAAGTTCATCATTCTCCTCAGTCCATTCTCCTCCATCCTCACTAGAAATAGATCTGGGAGCATCTGTAACCTGCCCAGCATGGGTTGGTAAGACAACAGCTTCCTTTTCAGGGATGAGAAAATCTCCATCCTGTCCAGCTGCTGACTTCACAGAATAGTCCCCAGATTCATCCAAATCATCATGAGAAAGATGAATAGGAGAATCAGGGGGGCTCGAAACAGAGAGAGAGGATTGGGAGTCACACCTTGGTGCAATATGTGGATCTAGTTTCTGCTCATCAGTGTTCTCTTGCTTGACAACAACTAAGTCATGATCCACATCCTCTTGATTACCCACCCTGTGACCCACATTCAGAGTAGATCCACTTCGTGCAGACCCTGTGTGCTTCATCTCGCTATCTAGTAAATATGACGGTCCTGGACGCTCAATTTCACCTCCACGTGCATTCTTATGCAGCGAAGATAATGAAGGAGGAGGAAGAACACGAGGCTGCCTCATGGAATACCTTGACCTCCCAGAAGAATAAGAGCCATTGACCTCAGAATTCTGATAAAATTGTTCAGAAGATGGAGGATAAGGATAATCATGGGACTGACGGTGTCCCCACCCAACATCACCAGCAAACCTCTCATTAAAATTCTCATGAAACTCAGGATCAAGCTCAGGATTCCTATTAACAGGATCTCCATCAATAAGATTCCACCTTTGCCCTCTCATGTGAGGGAAATCATCCATCTGAGGCTCTGACAACCCTCCTTTATTGTAATTCCTATAAGGGACATATCCGGCTCCATTGAACTCTTTCCTCTGTAATGTTCTTCCTCCATGTGATGCATCTCGTCTGGGGCCATAATGACCACCCTCTTGTTCTGCCAGACCAAAGGTTGAGCTGCTCCCTGTCTCAAATGGGTCCCTTCTCCATGCATTAGGAGGTTTCCCTCTTTCCATCGATATTGAACTATCCTGAGAGATATTTGGTCTGCTGCCCATCTCAAATGTTCTATTGAAAGTAGAAGAATCAGAAAATACTGGAGTAGTAATCCTCTCAACCATATTTTCACTATCTTCCCAATCACCTGTATCTGCTACTCTCCAAGTGTCTTTCTCTTTCAGCAACGCTGCAGACCTCTCATCTGCAATTAGAGAGTTGCTACTACCTCTTACAGTTTCAGTCTGCTTCTTGGCCATCCTCTCCTCTAGTTCTAAAAGCTTTTGCTTAGCTGCCTGTTTTCTCCTCTCTTCCTCTAAGAGAACCCTCCGCTTCTCCTCTTCCCTCGCTATCCTCTGCTCCTCAGCTCTGCGCAAGGCTTCCAACCTTTCTTGTTCTGCTCTCCAGGCAGCTTCTTTGGCTTCTTCTTCAAGCCTTCTCTGCATTTCCTCTTGCTCCCTGGCTAGCCTAGCTCTCTCCTCCTCTTCCCGACGGGCAAGCTCCAAGGCTCTTTCTTGTTCCTCGAGAATGCGCTGTCGTTCCTGCTCTTGCATCTTCTGAACTCTCTCAAGTTCAGCCTCAAAAGACTCCCTGACAGGGTCATAAAAGTTGGTCTGCTTAAGCATATCTTTTTTCCTTTTCACCACGCCTACCAGGCTTCCAGAAAGAGAATCCCGTCCATCACCAAAATCCTTTAAGAAAGGATCCTCCATATAAGGCTTCTCATTCTTCGAAAACGGACGTTTGTCCTTTGTAAAATTAAGTATTGAATCATTCACAGGAAGGCCTTTACCACCAGATGAGCTTTTGGATGCTGAACTATTCTGCGGACCATCACCAGGGTATTTGGTGTCTCTCGCCATCCGCTCTGTTCCTCGACTATTAAATGAATCTAAATTGCTGTTCCACGACAGTCTCCCGCCTTGTCCATAAGCATTGTCCTTCCTTCCAAGATCATCTAGAGCACCATCTCTAAAAGGTGAAGCCACGTGCTTGTTATCCTTTTTTGTTTCAGTACTCAACATAGATGACCTGACACCTAGATTGTTTCTGTCGTTTCTGGATTCTTGTACACCAGCTCCACCTTTTGGAATGGGGGAAGATATTCTCCATGAGCTTCCTTCCCTGCCTTCGCCACCAGATATTCTCACATCTCTGCCATAAGGGTCTGCTCGATGGACTTCACTGGAAGAATATTTCCCAGTTTCATTGTCACGCTGACCCCACCTGTCAAGAGAACCATGAGCTGGTTTGAGAGGCGGAAAACTTGCCTTGGGCATATCAAAATCCCCATCCCAATAGGCTTCACTCTTTGAAAAGACATTATCTCTGCCACGTTCTATCAAACCACGACTAGTATCACGCTCATCATCAGCCCAATCAGACCTTGGATTCAAGCGAACAAGAGGCAGTGGCCCTGAAAGGTAATCATCCTGCTTTCGACTCTGCTCAGACGTTCGAGAACTGCCAAAAGTACGATTCCCATCGCCATTTTCATGGACTCCATTAGCAAAAGTATGATGAGATGACAGCCCTTGAGGACGCATATCAACAAGGGAGCTCATATGAGAGCTTGGCCTCTGCTCATTACCTGCTTCTTCACCTGATAACAGCTTTTGTTTCAGATTCAGACCATCCTTCTGCCTCTGTGATGAGCCAGATACAGCAGGAACCGCAGCTCGCAAAGAGGGGAAGTCCTCTCCCCTCAAAACTGTAGGTTTCTCCACTGGCAGATATGCAGACACCACAGGTCCAGGCCGAGCTGAAGGTGGCATATATGCACTACCTCCCTTGTTCAACGCATCAACAGCACTATGCATATCCAGATCAACTGCCCCAGAAACACCCTTATCACCAGAACCAGAAACTTCCTTCTCCTGCAACCCGACATTCGCAGGCTTAGTCCATCCCATACCAGACGAACCGGGCCTCATCCCACTTCCACTCGCCCCTCCGCCAGCAGCACTGCCGCTGGTTCCCAAGGTATCGAATTTCTCATGCTCCTTCCGCAGAGACGGCAAGTTCAAGGGGGGTGGAACAGAAAGCTTGGGCCCAGCTTTCTGTGAGCTACGAGGCCGCCAAAGCACCACCATACCTCCACCTCCACCTCCACCTCCACCGCCGTGACCACCCACCCGGGCTCGGCTCTGGCCATAAGAGCTCCCCTGGTGGTGCTGCGCATGCTGCCCGTACGACTTGTTCAAGTTCACCGACACGAATTTGCTCCCGACTCCCGGGTTGGCCATGTCCGACCCGAACACTTCACTCGTCCCGCGGCGGACTCAGATCTCCGCCAACGCATCAAAGCACGAACACCCCCCGGCCCCGGCCCCGGCCCCCGCCCCCAACCAATACGAATCAACCCAAACCTCACAAGATCTAACCCCGGAAGATCGGGACGTCGGCGGCGGCGGAATCGAACAGGAACAACTCCCCCGAACCCCGATCGGAAGCCGCCCCGAGCTCCGGCGGGCGGAATGACCGATCGAACTAATCGACTGAGCCGAAGCGGAGGACCCGGAAATGGCCCGACCCGACGCCGGCGCGGCGGGGGGTTTAATTAGGGTTTCGTCACAGTGATCGGGCGCACCGGAAGGGGGGGGAGAGGGAGACCGAAATGAAGAGGCGCAGGGCGGCGGGGAGCTTACCTCCGGAGGCGCAGGATAGCCGGCAGGGAGGTAACGTGCGCCGGTGGGGGGGAGCGAGGCAGGAGGAGCGAAATGGGGAGCCCTACTGATACAGAAGGGGAAGAGAGAGAGAGAGAGAGAGAAGACGAGGGAGACAGGGTTCGAGGACGAGGAAAAAATAAGAGTCGGTTGTTTCTTCTTCTTCTTCTTTTGGGTTTGTGGCCCGTAACTTTGCTGTAATTACATGTTGCGCCCCCCAAAATTCTTCTGTAGTCGTGCTATTTGCCCGTTCCCTAGGAATCTCGTCAAATCAGGCATGCCCCCCTTTCTGTTGCGTTGTGAAGCAAGAGAAAAGAAAGAGAAAAGAAAGAGAGAAAGTGTGTGTGGGATGTGTAAGTAAATTATTCATATAAACAAATAATTAATCAAGAATAAGCGAATCCATCTATGACCGTAAAAACACCAAGATAGATAAACACATCTAATTAAAGCGTCACTGCTTTGAGCCAAATTAAAGCGTCACTGCTTGGCCATTCTTCACTTGAAGAAAAGTAGATCACTCGATAATCGGATCTATTGGAATACTGAGATCTTCCTCTCTATGACCTATTTCAAAGATAAATGACTTTCAAATGGGATTAAGCAACGATAGGTATAACCTACCCTTTTATAGGCTAGAGAAGGGACCTAGCAAACCCTAATCAACAGCGTGTTAACTGGGCCCTTCCCATTACGGGCTTCAGTTAAACACAATAGCCTACACTTTGCTTTGCTCAACTAGGCCCGTTATCAATAGATGCCAATACCCAATTCAATCGAGATCACTTTAGGGTTCAACAAATATTGGAATATCCATTAACCCGATTATTTAAAATAGAAAATCAATTAATTAATGTAAGCCCATATTATAGGAAATTTCCAACATTCTCCCACTTGGGCTACATTAATTAACTTATTTTATTTTGAAAAGGATTTTATATTTGAAAAGACACTATCGGGTTAATAACTGAAAATTTTGTTTTATGTGGCCACAACTTTTAAAAAATAATATTCCAATAATGGCATCTCAATACCAATCCAATCCTATATAACCTCAATATAGGACTATGGAGATCAATGTGTTAAGAAAATACCACAACACAAGACCTTCCATAATCACATATAATAAGTATTATATTTTCATGGATCATGGGCCTAGTAGTGTAGTAAGAAATAGTGCCAACATGTGATCAAGATATACACTATTTCTTATCGGTCCTTAATGCAATTTCTCAACGATATGAAACTGCATTAACGCAATTTCTAAACAACATGAAATTGCACAACTATGTCACAATCCAACATGAGATCTCATAATCAGTGACATCCAGTCATCTTTAAACTAAAATTTGTTTAAAGATACTTTTTTATACTTCCATTTCTCAGTCAACGGAGAAATGATAACAATAGAATCAACAATAATAATCATTGAAAATAAATGCTTTAATAGACATCATAAAAGCATTATCAATCTGCATATAACTATAATATCCGAAATACAAATTATATAACTCCCACTAACAAAACAAATCAAAAGAATCTAAGACACCCATATTCTTTACATGTTCTTTAAACAAAATAAGTCGTAAGCCTTTTGTTAGAGGATCGGCCAACATGGACTCGGTTCGATATTTTCAATCACAATGTCTCCTTTTTGACTAAGTCCTTAACAAGATAATATTTGATCTCCATGTGTTTGGACGCATTGCTTGATCTTGTCATGCTTGGAATAAAACACGGTACGTGTTGTCACAATAGATCACCATAGGTCTAGCAATAGAGTCCACAACTCTCAATTACGAGATCAAATTTCTAAGCCAAATCTGCTTGAATTGACGTGCCGTAGCACGCTACAAACTCAGCATACATTGTAGAGTTCGTAATCAAGGTTTGCTTTGTGCTCTTCCAAGAAATAGCACCTCCACCATCATAAAAATATATCCGGAAGTTGATTTTCTATCATCTGAACAACTAGCAAAATCGCATCCGAATATCCAATCACTTTTAGGTCCTCAACTCGCTATACACGAGCATGAAGTCCTTTGTCCGTTGTAGATATCTCATCACCTTCTTAGCTGCAACCCAATGTTCTTGACCTGGATTCGACGATATCTTCCAAGAGTATTCACAAAAAAAGCAATATCAGTGTCTGGTACATACTTGTGCATACATAAGACCGCCAACCGCACTAGCATATGGAACATTCTTCATGACTTCTTTTTCAACATCATTCTTGGGGCATTGTTCTATACTCAATTTATCTCCTTTCACAACAGGAGCATCACCCGACTTGCGTGTCCGCATATTGAATCTTTTCAAAACATGATCTATATAATTTTTCTGAGATAACCCCGGAACCTTCTTAGATCTCGTCACGATGAATCTCAATGCCTAGAACAAAAGAGGCTTCCACAAGATCTTTCATATCAAACTTTGTAGATAGAAAACTTTTTGTGTCATTCAATAGATCAACATCACTTTGCTAGCAAGTAAAATGTCATCTACATAAAGTACTAAGAAAATATATTTACTCCCACTTACTTTCATGTAGATGCATTGATCATACTTGTTTTCTTCAAAGCCAAACGATCTCACAACTTTGTGAAATTTTAAGTACCACTGACGTGATGCTTGTTTGAGACCATAGATAGACCTTTGAAGTTTGCACACCATATGCTCCTTTCCAGCTTCTTTAAACCCTTCAGTTGCAGATATATACTTCTTCATCCAGATCTCTATTTAGAAAAGCTGTCTTGACATCCATTTGGTGAAACTCTAAGTCAAAATGAGCCACCAATGCCATGATTATCCGAAAGGAGTCTTTTTGTGGACACTGGGAAAAGACTTCGGTATAATCAATGCCCTCTCTCTGTGTGAACCCCTTTGCGACTAACCTCGCCTTGAATCTCTCTATGTTGCCTTTATTATCTTTCTTGGTTTTGAATACCCATTTGCAGCCAATCGGTTTATGCCCATCAGGTAAATCAACAAGTTCCCATACTTGATTATTTGACATGGAAATCATCTCGTCCTTCATCGCTCCTAACCATTTATCTCGCGATCACTATTAAGAGCTTCTTTGAAGGTCGTCGGATCGACTATACTTCCAATGTCAAAATCAGCTTCACCAAGATAGACATGGTAATCATTTAGAGGCGTAGGTCTTCTTTGTCGCTGTGATCTTCGAACAGGCATTTGTGGAGCCGCATCATTCATCTGGGGAATTTCATTTGTAATGGGAGGATCTACTGTCATATTTTCGATTTGCTTCTTGCTGAATTTCCACTCTCGCTAGGATCTCGCATAGAATCATCATGCAAGATGGGCAATGGAATAAAGACCGTTTTATTTGGTTCTTCCCTTTCAACAGATTGAGAAGAACTCTTTTCGCAACATCTAATTCCGGAATTTGGCGGTTTGAGATTCAACGATTCTAGTGCCGCGAGTAGGACAATAGAACCTATACCCTTTAGAATGATCGGGTATCCAATAAAGTAACTTCGGTAGTCCTGGATTCGGTCTTCTTCTCGAGAAGGATCATAAATTTTCACCTCTCGCAGACAACCCCAAACTCGAAAATGATTCAAGCTCGGTTTCCTCCTGTCCACAATTCAAAAGGTGTTTTCGGAACCAATTTACTAGGTACACGATTCAATATATAAGTTCTTGTCTTAATTGCATCACCCCATAAGTATTCGGGCAAGTTAGAACGCCCATCATACTTCGTTTCATCTCCATGAGTGTGCGATTGCGCCGTTCAAAGCAACACCATTCTTTCGGACTCCCGGGCATTGTATATTGAGCGACAATACCACGATCCTACAAATATTTTGCAAACGGTCCCTTTTGCTTGTCCAGCCTCGATATATCGCCCATAATATTCACCACCGCGATCGACTCGACAATCTTGATAATTTTTCCCAATTGTTTCTCAACTTCAGTACGAAACACTTTAAATATCTCAAAAGCATCAGTCTTCTCCTTAATTAGGTAAACATAACAATAACAGGAGAAATCATCAATGAACGTAATGAAGTACTTATTTTCACACTAGGTGGTTGAGTATGGCCCACTAATATCAGTATGAATAATCTCCAATCGATTTTGACTGCGAGTAGCGCCTTTCTTCTTGGTTTTAGTTAATTTTCCCCTCGCACAATCAATACAAGTCTCGGTATCATCGAGTCAAGAGGAGGGAGAATATCGGCCTTGATAAGTCGCATTACCCGTTCTTTGGAGATATGCCCTAATCGCTTATGCCACGGCAATGAAGATCTTTCTTTGATTAAAGATCTCTTAGCAACAATATTCTCGACATTGAAAGAGCAATATGGTCTATCGGGAGATAAGGACAATCGATATAATCCATCTGACAAAACACAATTCCCAATAATTTTGGAATCATAACTCAAATCCACTCTTTTATTCGCAAAATGAAGACAATATCCAGCTTTGTCAAGCGAAGAAAGAGATACTAAGTTTCTCCTAAAACTCGGGAACATAAAAAACATTGTTCAAGGTAAGCTGAAAACCGAATCTAAATTCAAAACAACTGTCCCTATGCGCTCCACATCAACTCCAATATTGTTTCCAACTTTAAGCTTGGACTCCCTCAGACTTGGATTCCTTAGATTTGTGAGACCCTGTAAGGTAGTAGTCACATAAACAGTAGCACCAGAATCAAGCCACCAAGAATCCAAAGGAACATCAACTAGATTTGATTCAAAACAAACCATCAACTCACCTTGGTGACTTTCTTTTCTTGTTTTTAGCCAAGCTTGGAATTTGTAGCAATTGGCTCTCTTGTGACCACGCTTATTGCAGTGAAAACACTTGAAATCCCTATCTCCATTTCTCCCATAATTCCCATTTTTCTTGAAGTCTTGCCATTTCTTTGGACCATGAGCATTTGACCCTTTAGGCTTCCACCGCCTCTAGATGAACTCAACTTGGCATTGGTAGTTAAGTGGGCGGACTCATGCTTTTCCTTCTTTAGCTTCTCTTCCTCGGTCACACACTTAGTAATCAAGGCATTAACGCTCCATGTCTCATTCGAGCACTATAAGCGATCTTAATCGGCTAAATTCAGGTTGTGAAACATTTAAGGCGTGATGCACAATATAATTCTCGAAAAGGACAATTTCATGGGCCTTAAGTTTGGACTGAATGTGGACCATTTTCAGAATAAATTCTCTAACACCCATAGTAGCATCATACCTCATGTTCGTTAACTCACTCGGCAAGTTCCCCGAAATTTTCTTGACCTTATCTCGAGACTCTATATCTTTCTCCCACCGCTTCAAGGAACTGCGTCGGCATTCGTATCTTCCGGCAAACCACTAATGAGATGCTCAAAATGGACCTCTTCATAGCAATGAGGCTCGATCGGTTAGATTTTTCCCATCTAGCATAATGAGCCTTTTGATCTGCAGATACTTTGATCATTGGGCACGGCAGTTCATCCTCACGTAGAGCCAAGTCCATATCAACGATGCCCGAGCAAACTCTATATCTTGCTTCCATCTCTTAAAGTTTGATCCAGTTAACATTTCAACCGTGGCATTGTTGTTATTTACAGCAAAGGTAAGCTGTTTGACACACATAATGCAATAGGATCAATTATGGGCAATAAGCAATTCAACAAAAATAATTAATACATTACAAACTCCCCTTTGGGCGAGTGTATAATGCACCATTATTTTTCACAGCATGAAGTTTATAAAGCAACAACAAGGAGAATTACATATAATTGTCAAGGATCCATCTCCTTTGGGCAAACAAATCCTTTAAATCATACATCTCCATAATATCAATATAGAGGGGAATTACATATAATTTTCAAAACATTTATCCCCTTTGGGCAGATAAATATTTTTCAATTATACATCCCCATCTTTTAAATATGGGAATTAAACTTCATGCTATTTTCCAAATTAACATACACAATAACCCCCTTTGGGCGAGTAATTGTATATACTAATTTTTATCAATAGGGAACTCCAAAATTTATGCCCAAAATTCATCAAACAATATGAAACACTTCACAACATGTGTTTCCAATGATCATATTGCACTTTTCAAACAACAATTTTTACCACAAGTTTTTTTTTTAAAATTATTTTATTATTTAAATATTATTTAAATATTTCGGACTCTCGCGGGCCCCGGGACCCGCGAGCAGCCCTAATCGGACCGCAGGCCAAAACCCGCGAATCCATAACCCTCACGCGGCCCACTACTTTTAAATTGAGAATGGCGTACGAATGGAAAGTTCCCATTTGTCTTTAATTTAACATGGCCCATGAAATGGGCTACGAAATTAGCCTACGAAATTAAAAGAAATATGGGCAAAAGCCCATATTCAGCCCGAGCCCGGCTGGAGGTCTTCCTCAACCTCCAGCCGGGTCACGAATTTGCAGCAAACCGGGTCATACGACCCGGTTTTGACCCGGGCTCCGAAGGCACAAATTAACATGGTTTTTGATGAAATCTCCTCATGGGTTTTGCTTATAACATCAATTTAATTAACTAGATTTAATTAAACGAAGAAAAACCAACTAAATCCACCACATACAAGCTTCAAAGTTTCGGATCTAAACCTCCCATGGCCGAAAATTCGGTTTTCTTAAATTTAAACCCTAAATACTCAATTTAATACAACAAAAGGATACTAAAACAAATATATAACAATACCCATATAACTATTTGTAACGAACAACAATCAATTTTAAGTAATTTGAAAATTCTAGAACCTTTTAATGCATAAACCCTAGAATTTCAAATTCAAAATTCTCTCTCAATTCTCAACGAAATTATGCAAATTATATATGGTTGGAAAGATCTCGACATGTAGAACAAAAGCCCTATGGTTTCGGGATCAATCAAGCAAAAAATATACACGAAAAAAATAATGCCCATATTCGGCTCAAAGAGGAGGATTTCGAATTTATCCATAAAAAAAATTTGGGTTCTACAGTCATATATGTGTAGCTCTGATACCACATGTAAGTAAATTATTCATATAAACAAATAATTAATCAAGAATAAGCGGATCCATCTATGACCGTAAAACACCAAGATAGATAAACACAAATGAATTAAAGCGTACACTGTTTGAGCCATTGCTTCACTTGAAGAAAAGTAGATCACTCGATAATCGGGGATCTATTGGAATACCAGATCTTCCTCTCTATGACCTATTTCGATAGCGGCTTTCAAATGGGATTAAGCAACGATAGGTATAACCTACCCTTTTATAGGCTAGAGAGGGGGACCTAGCAAACCTAATCAACAGCGTGTTAAGCTGGGCCTTCCCATTACGGGCTTCGCTTAAACACAATAGCCTACACTTTCTTTGCTCAACTAGGCCCGTTATCAATAGATGCCAATACCCAATTCAATCGATCACTTTAGGGTTCAACAAATATTGGAATATCCATTAACCCGATTATTTAAAATAGAAAATCAATTAATTAATGTAAGCCCATATTATAGGAAATTTCCAACAGGATGTTCACTTCCCAAGTTGGTTTGGATGGTTTCTCATTTGAAATTAGGATATTCAAGGTCGGTTAGACTATGTTTCGGTTTTGCAAGGGGTTGTATTTTCGTACATGTATTTGTCACGGCCCAGAGGTTCCGGTATCTAAAGGGCCGTACCTTGCCGTAGAGGACCTCATGTGCTCGCTCGGATTTCCAACAAGACTTTCGAAACTTTTCAAGGGCGGGTGATACAGTAATTGAGCCAAATTCTAGAAGTCTTTTGCCATTAATGTCGATGGTTGTCATTAGTGTCAGTCATTAATGTCAATAGTTGGTAGATATGGCGGTGCGATCTCGTCCGCCGAATGAAAAGTCGATCAACGGATGTAATTAGAGGGCCTCGGGTATAAGAAGGGGTGCCCTCCCCCTCATTTGTATCCATCCAACTATTTTAGTAATATTAAAGCTCATTTCTTTCCAGAGTTCCTCTCTCTAGAAACTCTCTCTCTCTACGATCCGGGTAAGCGAGTGAGTGTGCAATCGAGCAAGGCTTGGCTTAGGTGATCCAAAAGAGCCTGAGTCGCTGCGCGATCACGATCTCAATCGATCGGCCCGTGACAAGTGATATTAGAGCAAATGAGAGATCCGTTTCCAAAGATTGAGGAGCACCAACTGTTCGAGAGAATGTCGAGCCAAGATGTTGTCATGGATGGGGAGGCCATGCAAGTCAAGAAGACTCGCGACCGAACAAAGAAAAGAGAAGCCTCTATGGATGTCGTAGCTACGATTGATGAGAAACTCGCGAAGGTCCGAAGTGCCATGGTCGAGTTCATGGAAGGACTTGACGACGTGAGAGACCGCATCATGGAGGTTGATGGCTCGCTCCGTAAAGACTTCACGACCAGCATCAACCAAGCTACAGCCCCGCTGCATGACAAGGACGAAGCCCTTGAAGCATCGATCGATGTGCTGAAGGAGCGCGTCCAAGTGATCGAGGAAGAAAGCCTTGTAAGGATGAGGTCGAAGCCGTGAAGGCGAAGATCCAAGAGCTCAAGATTCAGCTCACCTTATGCAAGCTAAGCATCGCCAATGGGTCGATGCCTACACAAGTGGTGCCCAAGCTAGAGGTGCCGAAGCCTAAGGAGTTCAAACGCAACCAATCCGCCAAAGAGGTGGACAACTTCGTATGGAGCATGGAGCAATACTTTGGCGCCGTCAACATCCAAGACGAGTCGATCAAGGTAAGAACCGCTTCAATGTTCCTTTCCGATACCGTGATGCTTTGGTGGCGCAATAGGTGCAACGAGACGAAGCACGGCGCCGATCCTGTGGATACATGGGATGACTTCGTGAAGGAGTTTCGAGACTACTTCTTCCCCGAGTTTGCTCAACAAGAAGCCCATAGCAAGCTCCATCGCCTCGAACAAAGGGGCACGATCCGAGAGTACATGAGAGAGTTCACGGAGCTCAAACTCCAAATCCATAACCTAGGAGAGGAGGAGGCTCTCAGAGTGTTCATGGATGGACTCAAGTCGTGGGTGCAACTCGAGCTCAAGCGATGGGATGTGAGCACTCTTGCGAGAGCGCTAAGTGTGTCCGAGTCTCTCGTCGACCTCACCAAAGCCGAACCAAAGAGTAGAGCAAGAGATTAGAGGTCGGATCGATCCTCCAAGGATGAAGCTAGAGACGCTCCCCGTACGTCAAAAGATCAAAGTGGCTGAGTCAAGACATGGGGCGAAGGCACTTCCAAGCCGTCCTTCCAAAGGGGTCGACCACAAACGGACTACACGACGAGTAAGTTCAATCAACCCCCGCCTTCTCCTTGCTTCATTTGCAAAGGTCCACATTTGACCCAAAAGTGCCCAAAGAATGGTAGGATCAACGCCCTCCTTGCCATCGAAGAAGAGGAGGATGAGCCCAAGGAAGAGAAGCGGCAAATCCGACTTGGAGCCGTGAAGGTTGTCAACACTGTCCAAGCTCGATCGCCGTCCAAAGAAGAAGAAGCTGCCTCGAACTCGGACGTGTTCTTCGTGGAGGTTGAAGGTGTGGTCGAACGTTATACACCTTGGTCGACACGGGTGCGTCGAACATGTTCATGTCGACCGAAGTGGTGAGAGCCTTAGGACTTCGTGTAGAGCCAACCGGGAATTCATTCAAGGCCATCAACTCGGAAGGGCTCAAGGGCGTAGGGTCAACTCCCAATGTGGATGTCCAAATCGGCGGATGGATGGGTAAGCTGGCATTTGAGGTAATTCCTCTCGATGATTATGATCTCATTTTGGGAATGCAGTTCTTCCATAGTGTGAGGTCGATGATCGACATGAGGACCAAGTGCATCATGATCCTCGATCCAAAATGCCCGGCGATGATCCCTATGATAAAAGGGGTTGTTGACACCAAGACCATCGCAACGATCCGGCGTCTCGACAAGAGCTTGAAGGCTGAAAGACGCATGAACAAGCCAACCATGGAAAAGCCGAAAGAAGAGTTGAATCCTACTCCAACTCACGCCATGCCGATTCAAGTGCTCTTCCTCGAGGTGGAGTACTCGCCGCGTGCCATACCCGAGCCGAAGTTGTAGGGGTGTGGTCCATCGTACGAGCGAGTCCGAACAAAGAGGAACCGGAAGAAGAACGCTCGTGCTCGTGCCAAGAAGGCCGCCCTTCAAGTTGTGAGCGACGAGGGCGTTGCTCAATTGAGTGGGGGAGAATGTCACAGCCAAGAGGTTCTGGTATCCAAAGGGCCGTACCTTGCCGCGGAGGACCTCCTGTGCTCGCTCGGATTTCCAACAAGACTTCTTCCGGAACGTTCCAAGATCGGGCGATACAGTAATTGAGCCAAATTCTAGAAGTCTCCTGCCATTAGTGTCAGTAATTAATGTCAGTAATTAGTAGATATGGCAGTGCGATCTCGTCCACCAAATGAAAAGCCGATCAACGGATGTAATCAGATGGCCTCGAGTATAAGAAGGGGTGCCCTCCCCCTCATTTGTATCAATCTAACTATTTCAATAATATTAAAGCTCATTTCTTTCCAGAGTTCCTCTCTTTATAAACTCTCTCTCTCTACCATTCGAGTAATCGAGTGATCGAGCAAGGCTTGGCTTAGGTGATCCAAAAGAGCTTGAGTCGCCGCGCGGTCACGATCTCAATCGATCGGCCTATGACATATTCCTATTTGCATGGGATGTCCCGTGCTAAGAAGCACCGATACTCTCCGGAAGCCTTCGTGTCATGTTTGACACTCCAACACGCGGTCAACAAGTGTCGGAAATCCGACATGTGGTCAACTCTTCCTAACACTCTCCGACATGCGAGTCCAAAATTCCGACACGCACGGGGTCAATTTTAAAAAATTTCAATACTTGAGGGGTCAAAATGTAAATATATGAAAAAATAATGAAAATAACAAAAATAAGGGGAAAGAGAAAATTCTTACTCTCAAGTTTCTCACTTATAAGTTTTGATCTTCCCATAAGTGACGATGGAATGCCCCTCTTCTTGTCGGCGTCATTCCGTTGCCCCCACATACTTAAAGTTATAATTTTTTTGCTTTCTTTCCGCCTCTCGCAAGCGATGCTTGTGAGTTATCTCTTTTGGTCTATGTTATTGGCTTGTGAGTTATCTCTCACATTTTCCATGGCGAATTTAGTGATTTCCTTTTCTTTTAGTCATACTTCGAGATTCTTGTCTTGGATTTTCATTGTTCTCGAACCTTGTTTTGCAGAGGAGCTCCAAGTTAGTCTATATCATGAACTCTAAACTCTGTCTAAGATTATAAGAAATCTCACTAATCTCCGATAAGTATAAGATAACAGGACACGTTCCTTCAAGTTTACTCTTTCATGTTTGCAATTTTTGAATTTCTCGTTCAATTTCTGTCAAATTAAAATAATGAAGGATAACAAATGTTGGATTAATATTTTTAATATAAATTAACTCTATGCTATTTTTTATTATTTATTTATTTTTGCATTTATATATAAAAATATATATTTAATATATAACGTATCGGAACGTGTCGGAATTCTTTATTTTTTGAGAAATGACGTGTCAGTGTGTCGTGTCGTGTTATGTGTCACGTGTCGCGTGTCCGTGTTGATGCTACATAGGTCCCGTGCTCTCTTGTGTTTATATAGAAAGTTTAAATTTAATCTAGGGCTTTAAATTGAAGCACTTATTTCCTATAATTTAATCTGGGGCTTTATATACTTTGTGAAAAGTTTGACACTTCTAGAAAAAATTTTAGTAAGTCATTTTTCAGGAATATTAGAATGTTTTTTTTTTCTCGGTGTTTTAACTGAAGTTTAAAAATGAACTAGAACTCATTTTTTAGTTGCTTGAAACAGAAAACTTGCTTTTATTTTCCTAAAAAGACTGTTGATGTCTAAATTTTGGCAGCCATTTAGTAACTCATTACATAGAAAATTCGGGATCGACCAAGGTCCCTAAAGAGAAAAATAAAAAATCAATGAGTTTGCGTATGAATAAGCCTATAAATTGCATTTAAGTTGAACCAACAGTGGATGGACTCAAATAAAGATAAGTGAACTTAATTGATCTATCTAGAATAAGCCTGTAAGCCCAATAAAATTCGGCTAGGCCCAGGAAGCACACAGCCACTGAAATCTCATGAGCAAAGGAAGGTTCACTGAGCTTTAATTGAACTGGGTTGCGCCCATATGATTAGAGCTGGAATCTGTTAAGAGGTTCTAAGCTTAATTGAGCTTGTAAGAGAGATAGAACTTGGCAAACCCACGGAGATCCCCTTGCTGAGATTTCTAAGGATAGGGGATGAGTTTTGAGCTTTAATTAAATGGGTTTAGCCCATTAAAGTAAAAAAGGCTTTAAGTTTAATTAGAGGCCCATAGGGATTAAGCCTTTTATTGTTAAAAAGCCCAATAATCAATATTGAATCTAAGATTTTCCCTATATAAAGACATTAGGTCCTTATAATTCTAGGTCGGTAATTGGCGAACTAGAGCACACGTTGAGAGATACAATAGAGAAAAGAGAGAATGCGAGTGGGAAAGTCCCTAGCCATTGCTCCCTCACGGCCGCGCCTTGCTACCCCGACTGATACTATCCACTCCTGCTGTGCCTTGCCTTGCCATGATCCGTGATAACGAGATGCTCCTCCTTGCCCACCGATGAGTAGCTGCGGGCTGTGACACCTCTTGGCCTCGCCATGTCCCTCTGACGAAGCTGCTATTGTTCTTGCTTTGTCGAGAAGCCCGACAATCCTTCCTGCTGCTATCCCAATCGAGCCACAACCTTCCAGAGGCAATTTCAGAGAGCTCTAACCGCACCATTGTTACGGCCCGTTGCTTTCCTAAACCACTAGGACGAAGCTTCTGCTGTTGTGATTTGCTCATGTCCATTGATGACAAGACCATTAGTCAAGAGCACGAACATCAGCAGCTCCTGATTTCTTTGACGACCTAATGTTCTCACCGTGAGTTGTTGCTGATCCTTTCTCATCCCAGCTATTAGTAAGATTCTGTTTTGCAAGTTCATACGAAGTTTTCCCGATGATCCGTCACAGCCGAGAGTTTCTCACCACCAACAATCCTTGCTCGTTGCTTCACTGTCGCAAGCCGCACCTGCAGCTCCTCTCATCGAAACTCTCACCACTGGCGATCCATGGCCGCGAGCCTACTCTGCCAGTCACCATCGTAACTCCTCTATCCGATGGTCTTGTTCTGGAAACAATCTTCCAAATTAGGTAAAAAAAACTTATACATATTTGAATTATCAATTTATTGCTTATTTTGAACAAATTGTGAACTAACTTGGATTTTTGAGATTTTAGGTAATATCCAAATTAGAAAACTTTTCTAATTCGACAACGGGCGCATAATCAGTATTGTGCACATAATTGGTAACTTGATCTCTAATAATAAGATAGGATTATTATTTGCCTGAAAAATTGGCGACTTAATCCATAAGCCTTAGGTTAAGGGCATTGATTTTATTTGTTTTCAAATTTGAGTCGAATCTATGTCTCTTGATGATTTTGATGTTTTCCTTTTACAATTGATGTTTTCTTTGTTTGATTTATTTCCTATTTGAAAAGTGCCAAAAAAAAAAAATTGCATGGTAGCTAGATGAGATAAGGATTGATAAGATTAGGATAGATTCTAGATGCATTGCATGATAGATTATGAGAGTCTTTTTTTTTTTAATAGGATTGAATGTTAGATTAGGGGTGTGCAAAACGGACAACTCAAACCAATAATCACCCAGACCAAACCGAACTAACCGATTCAATCCAATTCTTAGGAATATCGGTCTGGTTTCGATTTCTATAGAACTAGTGTTTGGGCAGTGTGGACCGACTACAAATACCCTTTTTTTAATATATTTTTTTTAAAAAATTGTAAAAAATGAATTAAATATTATCTCATCCAATTATACCACAAACTATGGCACAACAACTTTTATCTTAAGATCTCCATTAATATCTTAAGATTCTCTCTGTCTCTCTCTCTCTCTCTCTCTCTCTCGTTGTGCATGGCCACCTTTTAGTGGGGAAAAAAAGTGGCCGGTTCCATTGAATCGGATCGGACTAGACCGAAACCGATGGTCCATCCAATCCCTAGCTCCCAAAATTGGGAACTAGACCAAATCGGGAGTCGATCACCCCCATGTTAGATATCATCTATAAGTTTAGGATAGATTTTCATTAAAATGGGATTTAACCTAGTTTATTTCCTAGTTTGAATAATACCTTACTTAAGATAATTTATTTTAATTTATTATAAATTACAAATTTTAATAAAAAAATCCAAAAATAACATGTGCATGTCATGCGGAATAGGTTGTTATGTCATCACTAATGTCATCACTACTTGCCATGTTATTGTCATATGCCATGTCATCATGTGAGTGCAAGCTGCAATTCACCGTACTCAAAAGGATCGTGTGACAAGGATCCTTCCTGCATCTCATCAATTTCATGTTATTTAATGATTTTTTTCTTGGAGTCATTTAATTTAGAATGCATGTCATGTTAGAATAATGCACATTAACTTCCATCCATCATTGGAATTAGGTCATGTCACGTACCATTAAAATAGTAAATCATGCATGTTAGTTAGTTTTTATAACTAAAAGAAAACCTCAAAAAAGAATTAATTAGGATCTTCTAGTTATTTAAGCCATGATTAGGCTTGTTGACATCTAAATTTTAGTCAACAAGTTCTAAGCTTTAAAAATCGAGAATTAAGTGTCCTTGATTGCAAGGGGTCCCTTGTTGGGCCAGAAAGAGTGATAGGTGTCCTTTCATTTTTTTATAAGAGTCAACAGTTAACTTATGAGTTGATTTTACGATGAAACTCCTAAAAAGTCAACTCTTGGTTAACATTTCATAGAAAAATTCAAATATCTTAGGTAAGTTTAATTTGTTAAGTAATTGAGATTTCTATCACCCATTTTTCTCCCAAATAAATGGAAGTTAACATTTTCATTAAAATTGAGAACTTTGATCATCAATCCCAAAAACTCAAAATTCATCTATTTTTATACTTTTTCTAGGTTTGTTTTTCTTTCACAACATTTGATTATGGAAATATTATTCATCATAATTTCAAGTTTATGCATAACTATCATAGCTCAACTGTGGGTTTAAGGTATAGTTGATTTTTTTTTTTTTAAAAGTCAATGCATGTTGAAAATTCAATTGAGCTAAGTGGACTCAACCCTGAACTTAGCTGTGGCATGGATTGGGCAAATATAGTACAAATTTTCTTGAAATGAGAATAAGTCAATCCATGGGATGAAAATGCAAAAAATTGAGGTTCGGGAGACTACAAGCCAACCAAGACAACATTGGCCACCTCAGTTTGACCAAGTTGACCTAGTAAAAAATGAACGACCAAGGTCCTACAAGCTATGGCCTGTGCCGTCCTCTCATCCTTATTTCAAGAAAAATTCCAAAATTGCCTGCTATAGTGAAAGTGACCAAAAATGCCTTTGCCTTGTTATTAATCCATAAAATGAACCATTTTAGGCCATTCATCAACTCTCTAATCTAGGCAATCCAAATGCCAAGCCATCAAGCCATATAATTCTATGAGAGCCAACTATAGGCTTCTTGCCCTTTAAGAATCATTTTAAGCCATATCATTAAACTTACAGCTACAGTTACATCTTAAGATTAAGGTATGATATAAGTTAACATGTGAATAACACTAGAGGAAACCCCAAGGGCAACCCTCTCCCTCTCCCTCTCTCTCTCTAACTGCTCCCAAGCCTTTCTAGCAAGCTTAATTTCAACTAATTCCTCACTGGTACTCATACTCAAGTTAAGATTCTCATCTTTGGGAGAAAATATTCAGTAGTATTAGTGAGCCACGTCATCCACTGACATGGCACACATTTATCGAGAAAATATTGGCTGCAGCTCATATTCCAGTATGCTATAATTCGAGTCCACTCACTAGGCGACACGTGTCCACGTTGGAATTTGAATTCCTTTGGAAAAAATTTGGCACTGTCTCTCTTACTGGGCCCCACTAGAGAGAAAGTCTCTCTCTCCAATTTGAATTCCAATGTGCAACTCTCTCTCTCTCTCACTCAAAGAATTAATGTGCGCTAGGCCCCATCAAAGATATCTCTTTCATAATTAATTTGAATATGGGACTTTTCCTCTCCAATTCTTTTGTTCAACACTTTCTTTCCCTTTTTCTTTGCCCTTTCATTGTGCTACTCCTTTTGAGACGAACGACAAAGCTTACCGTCCGACGAACCACGCTGCCGCCACCGCCGCTTCCGCATCCGCCTCATCCACTACCTTCCATTTGCCTTGTCCACCGCCTCTGCATCCACATCCGCTCTTCTCTCTCAACTGGCTCTCACCCCATTCGCCGCCGCCCGACGAACCACTCGTCTCCACCTCTACCTCCGCCTTTGCCTAGATACTGATTTTCATAACCTTTTCTCTAGCATTGTGTTTTCTGCCATCGATTTGTAATTTTAGGATTTTCTTTTGACCTTGGGGTTTTTTTGTCCCTCCCTATTCTTGCCCTTGTCATGGTGAGTAGTGGCCTATGAGTGAAGGAAACTAGAAAAATTTAGTTACTCAAAACATTCACAACAAAAACTTGCTCAACCAGAAGTGCTTTCATATCTTTTGAAAATCTTGCTACTTCATTCCACTAGATTGCGGACAAAGAGCCTGATCTCTTGCAAACAGTTTGAAAATAAATAAGCCCATAAAAAGAAAGGCGATAAGATACAAATATAATTCACACCTCACTTGCAATAATTATTTACACAAGACAATTCCTAGTAGAAAATGTGAATCCATGGTCCAAAATGTACCTTGATAATTTGTTCTTCCAGAAGGACAAAAGTTTTAACAGAACGGAACCTTTGATTTGCACCTAATGCATTCTCCACTTATTGTTTTTGGTAGAAGATTTACTTTCTAAGACATGCAAAAAACTGATTCTAAATGGAGTATAATTGGCAATGCTATTAGTTGAGATGTTGAAATGACAAGGGCTAGCGAGAAAATAGTTCTTGCAACATTTTTAGAATGGCGACCAAGGTTGAATAGTAAAATTTTTTGTTGATTCGAGGGCCTGTGACTTAGTTGATTAATTTATTCAATTTTTTGCAATTAGAGCCTCATGTTTTCTACTCGCTAGCAGAAGATTGATGCATATGAGCATGAATGTGTAGAGATAGATAGGAAAAAAGAGAGGAGGGAAGAGGGTGGAGGAGGGGAAGGAATTATATTTGTATCTCAGTGCCTTCATCTTTGTCTCTATGGACATGATTTGCCAAGCTTTGAGATCTTGGTTTTGAAACCTGCTCTGCTTGCTAAATTTTCGTTGATTTTTATCGCAACCTAACATCAGGTGAACCATCTAGGATTTGGCTAATGGATTACTAAGCCTAAATTTAACTTAAGCTCTCCCAAAGCCATACTAATTCGGGACTTAGATTCATGTTTTTAATATACAAATGATTTTTCAATTAGGAGTCACCACTAATCTATTTTTAGTAGGTCGATTAGAAAACCCAAGTAAAGTAATGGAAGAATTACTTCACTTCTACGAACTAGAGATTAAATGAGTTCAGAGACTTGATTACGCTAGATTATTCTAATGCCCTTTTAGTATCTTTTCCTTTTTATTTTTTCAAAAAATATGTTTTTTTGCTAGCATCTTGAATTGATTTTATCATATCTTCTAACAAATAAGGTGATCATGTGAGTGCACAACTATTATTGAACACTCAATAAAACAAGGCAACAAAATACTTACCTTGATGCAACGCAAGCATTTGCAAGGTTAGTTTGAAAACCACATGTGATTCTAATTGTCACGAAATTCCACTCAAATCTCCTTTTGGGTTTTCTCTTATTTAAATGAAAACTAAGCTATATATCATGCTATTTAACTAAATGGCCTAATTCTAATGACATACAATTTTTAGTTAAATGAACCTACCAACAATCACTAAATGACATGCATTTTGTGAACCTAATTTCATATGACATGCACACAATATTTTTGTATTTTTATTAAAATTCATAATTAAAATAGGTAAAAATAAAAATCTACTTGCAGTGAGATATAATATATTTTAAGTTAGAAAATAGACTAACCTAAATCCTATCTTAACCTAGAAACTTATCTCAACAAGCAAATCTATTCAAAGATGCTATTTAATCTAGTTATTATCTAAAGATGTACTCTAATTTGATAAAAAAAAGATAGCTAAACTATTCTATCATGCAATTCTATTTACAAAATCAATTTTAATATACATGATATGCAATTTTTTTTGTATTTTCAGCATAAATAAAACAATTAAAGCAGGGTAAGCACCAAATCATTCAACATTATCAAAGATATCATCCATTGTTCGAATTAGGAAACGATATCTAATCAACTTGATTATTTCATAGATAAAATTGATAAATTGATCTTAAGCCTTAAAGATCTAAATATCAAATTTATTTCCGTGTGATTAATTATTCCATTTAAAACCTTATAGATGGAATAAAAAAATCAATGTGCGGTTGCGGATTAGGAAACAAATCCTAATGGATATTGCCTATCACTCAAATATGCACATTGGATATAAAGTAATCAATTTAGGTAATAAACTATTCAATGGAATCGAGTAAGGAGTATTACCTAATTGTAATAATAATTTTCCAAATTCGAATGTTGGATAATGGATCGTGAAAGGTGATCGGCAGTAGTTCGCGGTGCTTGATGGTGAACAACAAACAGTAGCAAAGGAGGATAACAAGCTCAAGTGGCAATAAAGCATCACGGCTTGCATTGGCTAGGAACAACGGTTGGAATTTTGGGCGATTTCGCAGCAAAGGTAATGTTGGCCACGATTTGAGATCAGCAACAACATTGGGTTTTCCCAAGCACCAAAAAAAAAAAAAAAAAAAAACTTGAAGTCGCTAGACATTAAGGCTGCGTTTGGTCATCCGAAATTCTAAACAAGATAGAATTGGATAAGATATGATAAGAAATCCATGGATTTCTTCGTATCCCATCCATTGTTTGGTGAATTACGGATTTAAAGTCGGATATCCTCATATCTTATCAAATCTGTCGTTTGCTGAACTACGGGTTTAAATTTGGATATTTTAAAAACAATAACATTAGGCAAGTACAAATTTGCATGTTTAATATTCACAAAATCATCCAAAACAATATATCTTTTTCAAATTAACATATTCTCATCGAATTTCATGATTACGAATTGTAATAATCTTTTCCGTTCCTTTGAAATAATCTTTTGGTTACCTTCTTCAACATAAAACGTTTTTAGAATAACCTCAATTTCAATATATTCACTTTGAAACATGAATTCTTTTTCTCTCTTTCAAGTTTTTCATATGTTTCCATTTTGTTACGGGTCCAATACCAAATCAAACAAATGCCCAATTAGAACAAAACATAAAGTTCGAAGTTCATTTGCTTTTTTTTTTTTCCAACTGTCACGAGGATGCAATTACAGTTACTCACGTTAATGAACAATCTCTGAACAATTCGCATTTATAAAGTACATTACATTAGCTGCATTTTGACCAAAGTAAACTCATGTTCATATCTATATAAAGCAGTAGATGCGAACGGTCTTGACTTAAGGCTCCTTTTAAGTTCGTGGCTAGGTTTTTTGCCAAAGAGACAGAGAAACTATTTAGGAAAATAAAAGATAGAGGCAAAGAATATTATAGATAATGGTTTTCTTGGCAATCAACATAGAGATAAAGTTCCAAGCCATATCCACCTTTTTTTAAGTCATGGCTACAATCGAAAGGTCCAAAAAGATAACATTAAACCTTATAGCTAGCCCCTAAAAACCTTTAAAAAAAATAAAGAAGAAAAAAAAAAAAAGTAGGGAGAGAAAACATATCTCCAACAAACTCAGAAACAACTCAATATAACTAAAATCATAAACACCAAATATAAGACTCTAAGATAGATGTCCAATTTGGAACAAAGCTTAGTGCTAATCCGATATGACTTCAGTCACTGCGATCCATCACTCCCAATCATCACTCATTCTCTTCTCTCATCTCTTGGAGAAGTAATTCCACAAATGCTTTCTTGTCGTCTCCTTGAAATCCCAAAAATAGATGAATATTCTCAGAATCCTTCACAATTTTTCTACATAATTTTATTCTATTCATAGTACCTAAAGACATTTGAAGAAGCTCCTCATTGATTTTTCATTTGTCATTATCCAAATCCTTAGCATGTCTGATGCGGCTAGTGATCATCCCCATTCTCTCGTTACCTTTTTCCAAGAATGAGCCAAAAGTTCCTACTATCTCAACTAAGCCAGCAGCCCATTTGTCACTTGCTTTAGCCCTTGTTCTTCTTGTAGAATCGGAAACATTTTGTGTCTGAGAAGATGATAGTGGCGGTAAGTTTTGACTTACACTGTTGGTTGCCGCATTATCATGATTTTCACCTTCCTCATGATCTACAACCGCATAAGCTAGTTGATCATATTGAGGGAAGAACTTCCCTCTCAAAGAAGCAATTCCTGGATAGGTCTACAAAGAAAATATATTATTTTGTTAAAAATGAAACAATTAATAAAGAAGAAAAATGAGAAGTAGTGACACAAGCCTTGCAAAATTTTTGCCAACTATCCTCAAAATGAATATCAACATAATGCTTTTCATGGTCCCACCCAAAACCATTTTGATTCCTCAAGTCATATATTTAATTATACAACTTTTTCAAGTTTTTCATTTTCGACTCTATGTGAGGATTACCCTTGATGCTAGAACAAGGGAACTTTTCTTTAAACCACTTCTCTAACATAATCATGTAACCACTCTTGAAGCCGTTATCGGCTTTCATTCCTCAAGCAACTAATTCTTCAAGACCATCTAGGAGTGCATTTTCTCCATCTATTGTCCATACACGTCGGTCTCTCTTTGTTCCCCTTCCTTGAGTTTGACTAAAATTGCTACATTCCATTCCTAAACATCTCATTGCAATTTCAGAAAATTTAATGATGGAAGATAACGTGGTAGAGAAAATTTAATGATAGAGACAGCATAGTACTTCAAATTTAAAATGATAAAGTCATAATTCAAACATTATATAGGAAATATATGTCTCAATAATGACAAACCAGCACCATATTACAAGTCTAATAGAAATGGAAAAAAAAAATTATCTTATAACGCAAGTCTTGCAACAATGGAAAACAAATGATTTTTTTAAATAATATAAAATCATACAACTCCTCCATGTCCTCGACTTGCATTCCACTCATTAAACATTTGTACTGCCAAATTTTGCCTCCATATTGTCGAATAATCCGACGGCTCGACAACATCAATTGTTTCCACATCTTCAATAGTGGTAGCAACTTCATCTAACTGTGCCTTGATTGGATCAATAGCCATTTCTCTTCTTATCAAGTTGTGTAGAAGGCAACAAGCTATGATTATTCGACCTTGCGTTCTAATTGGATAAAAAGATGGACTCCTAAGAATAGCCCACCGTAACTTAAGTAAACCGAAGCATCTTTCTATGACATTTCTAGCTAGAGAATGCTTCATGTTGAAGTACTCCTCGGGTGAATTTGGTGTACGACCTTCTGTCCACTCAGATAGATGATATCGAGTACCTCTATAAGGAGCAAGAAAGCTCTCCCCATTTGTGTATCCAGCATCTACAAGATAATAATTACTTAATAACAAATGATGATATTATTAATTGTCTTAGAACCTTTAAAACCTACAATACATAGAATGCAATATATTGATAAAGGCTTATCTTACCAACGAGGATCTTTAAACCATTGGGTTTAACCAAAGCATCTCGAAGCACTCTAGAATCCGCTACTAAGCCTTCCCATCAAGTAAACATAAACGAATCTCATGTCACGTGAATAAACTCCTAATACATTGGACACAACCTCACCCTTTTTATTTCGGTACCTCAATTTATCAACCTCTGGAACACGTACCCTTATATATGTGCCATCTAATGCTCCTAAGCAACCCTAGAAACATAAGATTAAGAAAATAACATTCTCTTTAAATTATTAAATAGTCCATGAAATAGCATAACAAACATACCTTAAACCACTTCTATCTTTCGTCGGCACATTCCTTTGGAACTGGTTCAGGTGAGACAAGAAGCACACTATGCAATCTTATCACCGCATTTAAAACTAAGTTAAAATACCTACTTATTGTCTCCTCGGACCTCATAAATATGAACTTGATGACTCGATTTTTCACATGATGGGCAAGTATATGTAGAAACATGGCCATTTGTTCTTCTATAGTTACAAGTCCATCTTCTTTTAACCCACCAATTGTATGTGCCAACTCGCATAGTAGAGTAAATGTACGTCTATCCATCCTAAGTTGTTCCACACAATTCAAGTCATTGCTCTTAATGAGAGGGTCAAGGTGATCTAAATGAGCTTGGATTCTAATAAATGTCTGATCCTTCAATATATGCTTGCGGTGGTGCCTTTTAGCAGTAGTGGACACTACTAGCATATACATCATACACAAAAGCAACATTTAGAGGCTCATCTCCTCTAATATAAGAATGGTGAAAATTTCCTCTCTATCATTGTGATCCATTTCTAATAAGAAAAAAAAGAATAACATTAGACAAGTACAAATTAATAAGTTAGATAATAGAAAAAATATATAAAATAATATCTTTTTTCAAATCAGCAAATTTCAAGGAGGTTCTCCTTCCTCCTTGTAGTAAGGAGAAATTCCTTGATCTCATGGATTTGCTTCGGCTGTTTTTCAAAAGTTTAGAAGGGACATATAATTTCTAGGGGCATTGAAGATATCAAATATTTTGCACAAAAACAGAAAGGCCTTTACAAATCTACAGATTCAAAACTACCAAGAAGAGAGCAGCTTTTGGCCATTCATCAAAGAACCAGAAGGTATTATTCAACCAAATTTGTGACAACCAAAAGCAAGCAAGCAAACAATCAAGTTTTCTGAGGGAATGGGGAGCCATATCAAATACTGTAACACCCTTTCATCATGAGCACATGCCTATAAAACATTCAATGGTGTTGGACTCACTAAACAAGACCTATATGCAAGTTTAAACTTTAAAAAGTTAGGGGCAAGACATAATCTATAACTGGGCATGTCTATATCTATATATCTCTACAGTAGACTGCACAATAGCTTTGCCTCAATGAATCCCATCACGTGCTTATAGATAAAACAAAATTCGATACGCCAGACTAACAGAAGTCACATGCAAATTCAATCTCAAAACACCAAGGAAGAAGTACCAATCTATAGCCAGGGCATGTGCGGACCCATACGTCACAGCAGTAAATTAGGGCCTATATGCAGCTTTGAACATTTTAAAAAAAAAAAAAAAAAAAAAAAAACTCTCTTTTACATCGCAGAGTGGGGATATAATAAAAAATCTCTCCACCATAGCTCTTTGCCACAAACACATAATAACAATTCTGGAAAAGAAGCCCTTTGCATGGAAATAATGTAAAAAAATTATGCAGGGGCAAGTCGTATTGTTGACCAAAGCCCCGCCCTGTTGACGTGCCCACCTTGTGCCATGCCAAATACTAAAATAGATGGACTATTAAAATCTCACTTCAAAGAACACGATCTCCAATCAACCAGCAAAAAAACCAATCCAACTACAATTCTAATCTACGTAAGCCGAAACATAGATGAAACAGGAAAACAAATCAACGTTAGAGAGAGAGAGAGAGAGAGAGAGAGAGAGAGATTATTTACCTTCGAAAATTCGTTGCTTTCGTAAAATTTTGATGTGAATCGGAGAGCTATCAAGAAGAAGGCTTCAACATCGATACTTTGGAAACAGAGGAGTTGGAGTCGTCTGTGGGTGAACGACAAAGAAAGAAAAAAAGCGTAGGGTTTTATGTTTCGGATAAAAGAAATCATATCCAACCTTATCACACCCTCCCTCTCGGATTTTTTTATTCGATCTATATCCCTTCTATATCCGACTTTATCCTATCCTAGACAGCTATCAAACACGGGATAGGATAAAACATATCATATCCTAGTTTTTATCCGGTCGACCAAACACAGCCTAAGGATATCGAGCACATGCTAGGTAGTAGATATGGATAGCAGCAGCTTCGGACAAAAAACTGAAGCTATAGAAAATTCGCTAGGTCTTCTAGTATGATGGAAGAGAACGCTTGGTTGCAAAAGGTTGACCAAAAGACCACGTGAGTCTATTGGGGCAATTGTTGAACCCTTGGACTCCTTGATAATTGCCAAGGAAGTTTGTTGGGTCACCAAAGTGGAACAACGCCACTAACTAACCACCCCATGTGGTGGCGGTGTTGGTTCGGGCTTTGTCCTCCTCAGGACGGGGACAAGTTCGAATCCCAGCGTCGTCATTTGTGGACTTACCTGTGGCATCAGGGTGGTGGTTCCTTGGCATCATCTCAGGATTTATCCGTCGACTGCCGGCTGTATGGAGTTCCCTGGGTCACAAAAAAAAAAAATAAAGCCACTAACTCGAATCGACAAGTGATGGCTCTTCGCAAGTCACGCTCATGTGGGTGATTGGGGCTACGTGATGAATGGAACTATAGCAAGTCCTCCTCGTCGGGCCGTATAGTAAAGGGAACGGCGTCGTGAAACGGTGAGGGTGCGACTGTGGTGGCAGCGCCATGGGGTTCTCGCCAAAAGCTTGTCTCTCTCTCTCTCATGTGATCGTGTTTCTCAATTGTGAAGCCACGCCAATTGTGAATCTTTCGATGAGGGCACAAACCAGCCACGTGAATTGCAATGCAAATAACTCCTCTAATGGCCGACCTCCTCTAATTTCTCACGTGTTCTTCTCTATGTTGTGCTCTAGAATGAATTTCCCCCAACCTCAAAAGAAAACCTCTCTGTCCTTTTATAAGTTAAGAAGTCAGAAGATTTCTCAATTTTTACTTTCCTTTTGTAACAACAAAAGAAATTGTTTCCGAAGCGGTGGATGAATTGTTTCATAAAGAAATTCCATTTGTGAGTGATGCGAAAATCTTATCTCGCCTTTCTTTCACTTGCTTTCTCCGAACGCTCGCACTTACCAGCTCAACCAAATCCTTCTATCCTTTTTTATTATTTCATTTGCCTACTATATCATAAATTGAAAATGATGCCATGATTACATAATAAGCAACTATATGCTCAAGATTTTAATTCTTTTCTTCCATCAGCAAAAATATTGATACAGCGCCTGGATTCTATTTAAGCCCAACGTGTGAATGGGCTCCTCGATGGCCAAGTCTTTATTCGCCCATTAAATACGTACATATTTAGCCCACATTTGCTGCATCTTTTCTAGAATTTAATTCAAGATCACCAATTTTGGCTATGTGGACTTGATGGGCTTGATTGAATTTCATGTTTTCGCAGGTTTTGCTAGATAAATCAATTAAGCTCAAAACTTCAAACCATTGTCAATCTAATATAATGTAATGAATGAACTTATCCATATGCATTGAAATTTAACTCTAATATTTTTGTCTAGGGGTCAAAAATTAGTCTCTAATTTTTATGCAATGAACAATTAACTAGGTTGCCAAAATTTAAGTGTCAACAATCTTTTTTTTTTTTTTTTGACTTGTTTTGTCTTATGTGTCTTGATTGCGATTTGGCATGTTGCGCTTGAACATGTGACTGTTGTATATAACAAAGATTCTAGCCTAGTTAAGTTGAATTTGGGAGTTAGTGCCTACCGTACGAAGGTAAATTATCTTCCATCTATGTCAATATGATGTGTTTTGTTAGACTTAAGACATTTGAAAGGGCAAATTAGATACACAATTTATGTTCTTCCTGGGTATGGAGGTCCCCCCCTTTCCTTTCTGCTCACGATCATATGAGGAAAAATAAGTGAATTTGACACATACATCACACAATAATTTATGCGACTTGGTAATTGACTTACTATGCAGGAGGATTGGTACAAATTTATTAAGTTAGATTAGCAAATATCATTTAAATTGTCTAGACTGATTTCTCAGTGAGCATTTATTTTTTAATTGATTATATTTGCACTTGCATTTTCATCTTAACAATTGAACAAGAAATAAAATTGTTATGTTGCAGGTATATGATGTCATCATTCAATGTGAGGTTTCTATAGTTGTAAAAAGGCACAATCTATTATAACTAAATTAATACATCAAAATATTAAGTATCTAATTAGGGAGTGTGCAAAATTCACTCATAATCCCCAGCAGCATGATGTATGGTGGCTACCGCATCTATGTAAAAATTAACCAAATTAGTAATCACACACACACACACACACAAACGGAGGACTAAGAGTGACATACATGCTTATAAAAATTTAGATTTACCATTGGATCACCAATGTTACTAGGATAAAAGATATATAGAAACTGATTTGGATTACTCGAATAATTTGGAAAATAAGGTGTTACTTGGATAGCCAACTCTACATTACAAAGTAATAAATATGTTAATTGGTATCATATAACATAAGCGAAAAATTTACCTAATCATATTTAGTAAAATAATATGTCACATTAACTTTCTATTCGCGTTAAGCTTGTTTCTTTCTTAGATTTTTTTCTTTTTCTTCTCATTTGAACTTTTAAACCTTCCATAAATTATTCTATTTCATTTCTTTCGAAGAGGGTCCAATTCCAAAACATCGCACAAAGAAGCCTCATTATCATCATCACTAGCATCATCAGTCACAATTATACTTGATTGGTAGATGATAGCTATGATAGTTCGACCTTCATATTTTCTATGTTCTTCGACACTATTCTTATAGTGTTTACATTTTTGATTCACAAACTCATAAATTCAAAAGATTGTTGCATTAACATGAAAAATCGATTAAATTTAGACATACCTGGTGACATCGGATGAGATTCTTCACTTACAATTCCTTATTTGGCCCATTTAGTCTATTTTTTCAAACTATAAGTAGATGGAATGCTCGTAACCGACATGTTCTCAATTAGCACTTTTAAGGCGTGACAATACAACTACCTTTTTTATTCAAATAATTTGCATTCATAAGAAATTAAAAAGTCTATAGAGTCAAATCTAATAATATTTTCACATTAATTCCCCATACACTTGAGAGCATATAAATAAATTGATACATCAAATGTAACACTTGAAATATATTAAAGATACTTTGCAAAAATTATATACTGAACTTATTACAAATAGTGTAGGTATATTTTTAAGTAGCATGGTCCAAGATCCTATTATTCGAAACATGCAATTTGGGCTTCCCACAATAGGCATAATCATTTTGATTTTCAATTTCTCTTATGTGCTTCAATTGCTTTTCATAGTAGTAAACAAATTTTACAAGACTTAATGTCTTCTTTGACATATGTTGGAAGACATTATTGGTGCTCTCACTTTTTTGGCTTGATGTTATACCACATGTAAATGAATCACGACTAAAAGCTAAACTCTATTATGTCTAAGGTCGTATAATCTTTGAAGCCAATTGTTATTCTCAATACGCCATTCATCTTCCATTTCCTTCCAACTAGATTCAAATTTGTCATTCGATGTGTATCTGGCTGGTTGTAAAGATGTGGGATGTTTTGATTGGCATTTTTCCCGATATGCCAAGTGCATGAACGGTGTTGTGTATTTGGAAGTACCGTTCTAATGGCTTTTGCCATGGTTACGTTTTGATTAGTGAACATGATTTTCAGAGTCTTTATTTCCCATAAACTTTAAAAACGTCTAAAATAACCAAATAAATTATTCTATAGTCTTGTCCAACAAAAGTGCATACTCGAACAAAGTATTCTTTGAATGGTTATTAACCCCAATAAAATGTGCACATATCATGTTATATCTATTGGTGCGATACGTGATGTCAAACACTAGCACTTCGCCAAAACAATCGTAATCAAATTTAAACAAACTATCTCTCCAAAACAAATCTATTAATCTACTATCTTAATCTACTTGTATAATGTAGAAGAATATTGGATTTTGCATTTGCATGCGATGAAAATGATTTAGAAGATTTTAACAATCTCCCCACTTATACCTTTGATCTTTTTGTCTGCAAATAATTTTCATAATCACTTAAATTAAAACCCAAGTTTTTGCTTCATTTGGCTTCATTTGCTAAAAAATTATATGTTGTAGTCTCCCTAATGCCGACTTTAATCATGTTAACTAAAACACTGTTGTAAGTATTGAATATTAATTTGGCACATCTAATCAAATGTTTTTGATCTTCTGGAATAAATGGATGATTATATTCATAAATATAATCTATGGTTTTATTGACACCATCATCAATCTTAAATTTGATATGAGCAAGACAGCTATGTCTAACTTTATACCTCTCATATTTCTTTTCTTTACTATATGAACTGTTAAAATGCCCCTCATACTTACATACAAAAGTCCGTCTGGTTATTTCTTCTTTACTATTTCTAAACATAATACCCATCCTCACTCCAAGTCTTTTACTGATTGATACACTTCAAGTTCATTTTCTGTATTACAAATTTAAAATCTTTTTCCATATTATATTACATGTAAAAGATGGGAAGTTTCATGTTACAATTAAACTAACAAAAGGGATTAACATAGTGTTTTTATAAACATAATAAAATATCATCGGTTCAACAAAATATGCTTCACATAGTATGAGCAAAGAATTACTTGTGATTTTGCTATTTGATAAATTTACACATGCAAATTTACATTCAAATTGTACTAAATTATAAGTGAAATGACACCAAAACAGTCCCAACTAGTAAGCTTCGAAGTTAAGTGCCATAGGTTTAATCAGTTTTGATCAAAAAAGTAATCTAACCTAATTACATAAACAACATAAAGTAGATTAAATTAATTACCCAAGTATTGCTTCAAGTGTAAGTGATGTCGGTTGTTCGACCAATCATTTGAAGATTCTAAAAGTATATATTAGGTCCTCCATATTTAATAAATTTGTATAAATTCACACTGAATGACGACATTATATACCTACAATATAACAATTTTATTTCTTGTCAGATTATTAAGATAAAAATACAAGTATAAATACAAGTATGTCTACAAAATATTTCAATTAAAAAATTAATGCTCATCGAGAAACAAGTCTAGATAATTTGAACAATATCTACTAACCTAACTTAAAAAAATTGTACTAATTTGCCTATATAGTAAGTCAACTACCAAGCCACATAAATCATTATGTGTTATTTGCAAAAATGACAAAAAGCAAACAATATTAGAGGAGTATTACAAAGATGCACATTTATATGTAATTACAAAGAACACTCTCCACCAATCCCATCTCATGAACAAAGAGATGTTTATAGGATAATGAAAAGAACCGAATGTCAAGTTTGCATTAAATTCAAAATTAAAGATGGTGTTTAGGAAATCACAAAATTTGGAGATGCCCACAATCATCATTTCATTGATGATAAGCAAAAACATTTTATATGGTCGTATTGACATATGATGGATATTAGTAAAGGTATTTTGATTTGTATGACTGGGTTAATATAAGGGTTATAAAAGCATATTCTTACTTTTGTTGTAAACTAGGAGAAATGAATAATGTTAATTATACGTTATGTGATTGTCAAAATTTCTACAATAGAAAAACGTAATTAGTGATGGTGATTGTTAAAATCTTATCCATTAGTCTTATTAAGGCAAATACATTTTAATTGGATAAGGCAGAGACTGACCAATTTTTTTGTCTGATGGTGTATCTAAATTGGACTATGAGAGTTTTGGAGATGTGGTGATATTTGATATTACTTATTTTACAAATAAACATAATATAATATATATGCACATTTTGTTGGCTTGAATCATCACTGGACAAATATTATGTTTGGTTGTGCATTTCTAATGGATGAAACTATTATTTCTTTTATTTGGACATTTCGATCTTTTTTAGAGGTAATGGGTAATAAAACACCCAATATTTTTTTCGCCAATCAAAATCATGCTATGACAAATGCCATTAGAACCATTTTCCTAAATTCTGATAATTGTTTATGGGTATTGCATATTGAGAAAAATGCTACACTTCATATTGTACAAGCTGAGTCTTCGCGATAAATATTGGCATAAGCTTCTATATCATTGCTAATCTAAAATTGAAATGGAGAATACTCAAAAACTTATATGTTGGGAGTGAAGCTTGGGTGACAACAAGTGGTTGTATAACATGTATTGTCTATGTTATAAATGGTGTCCTATATTTTGCTTTTTTTTTTTTTGTTTTTTGTTTTTTTTTTTGTGAAAATTAGATTTACATAAAGAAGTGAAAGCACAAATAATATAATTTAGGATATGGCATGTAAGACTATGATTTGTCTGAATTTGTCAGTCATTATGAGAAGCAAGCTAAAAACATATGCAACGCTGAAGTTGTTGATAATTTTGAGTGTGCTCGAAGAAAACAACATATTATGATTGAAAATAGTAGATTTTGTATATAAGTTTATACTCATGTCATTTATAGGAATTTCTAGACTGAATTATTATATGTAATATCTAAACATGTTCTTAGATAAAAAAAAAAACTGATGGGCCGTTGCACACTTATATCGTAGGAATTGGAAGTAGTGAACAAAAGTATATTGTATATTTTAGTCGGAGTACTTTTACCAGTTTATGTAACCATAAGTTATTTGAAATGCAAGGATGGTTGTGTGGGCTCTACAACATTTCATGCAACTGCAAGTTATTTGAAATGCAATGATAGTTGTGTAGGTATACTTTATACATCTTGATAATATTGTTTTAGTAAGGCTACTGATTTTGTAACATTAACAGAGTTGGACCAAAGAATTACTAAAGCCATTGCCATCATTATCGGCTATTTCTATGAAAATTGACCTCTCGCAAGTTGCAACCATAATACTTAGACAAGATTACTAAAATTTGAGTTGGTTCAAGAGCTCTGGAGCTAGAATAATTTGACCATGAACAACATCCACCTAACTCATTCAATATGCTGAAATTCTTGGTTTAAATCATGAAATGAAAATACAAGACAATGAAATAAAGAAAACTCAAAAGGGAATGGAAACAGCAAACTCGTAAAAAAAGAAAGCAATACGTAAACTTAATATTCACAATAATTGACATTGTCAAGTTGCTAGTAATTTTGACCCAAAAAAAAAAAAAATTGCTAGCAATTACCAAGCTATCGGTTACAAAAGAAAGGCACATATTGTGCCTAACAAGAAATTGTGTTTTCGAAGCTTTCTAAAGCATAAAGATCCGACCAAAAAAAAAAAAAAAAAAAAGCGTAAAGATAAATAGCCACAAATCTACTATCTAATAGATAAAATTAAGCATGCATCAAGCATAATCTGTAAGAAGTTGCTCCCATTATTTAAGAATCTTGCCTTTCGTTGTTGCTATCTTTATCTGCAATTCAATTGAATTAGTCTCTACCGAACAACACCCATCACTCACTGGACTATCATCGAACTAAACTTTGTTCGACGGCCTCATGAAAAGCCAAAATAGAATAGAAAAGGAACAAAAGGAGTAGAGAGCGAAGGTAGCTTCGAGAATGAGAAAAAACAAACTAAAATCAAGTTCGATAATAAAATGAATTCTTATATCATGTGACTTATGCCTATACATGCTAGAACAAGCTCAGAATCGAAGAAAACTCAAGTGAACCTAATTTAGGCATTTTATCGATTAGATGGTGGACAACTTAGCTAGATTGTTTAGCTCAAAACTCAGGCAACAATTCATGCTAGACTACTATGTCTATAATCATTGGCAACTTAATGTTGGAAATTTCCTATAATATGGGCTTACATTAATTAATTGATTTTCTATTTTTAAATAATCGGGTTAATGGATATTCCAATATTTGTTGAACCCTACAGTGATCTGATTAAATTGGGTATCGGCATCTATTAATAACGGGCCTAGTTGAGCAGCAAAGTGTAGGCAATTGTGTTTAACTGAAGCCCGTAATGGGAAAGGGCTCAGTTGACACGTTGTTGATTAGGGTTTGCTAGGTCCCCTCTTTAGCCTATAAAAGGGTAGGTTATACCTATCGGTTGCTTTAATCCCATTGAAAGATGCTATACTGAAATAGGTCATATAGAGAAGATTTGGCATTCCAATAGATCCCCGATTATCGACGTGATCTACTTTTCTTCAAGTGAAGCAATGGCTCAAAACAGGTACGCTTTAATTTCGCTGTATTTATTGATCTCGGTGTTTTACAATCATATATGGATCCGCTTCTTCTTGATTAATTATTTGTTTATATGAACAATTTACTTACATGTGGTATCAGAGCCGATCATATATGATTGTAGAACCCAAATTTTTTTTTTTTATGGACAAATTCGAAATCCTCCTCTTTGAGCCGAATATGGGCATTATTTTTTTGTGTAGATTTTTTGCTTGATTGATCCTGAAACCATAGGGTTTTTGTTCTACATGTTGAGATCTTTCCAACCATATATAATTTGCATAATTTCGTTGAGAATTGAGAGAGAATTCTAAATTTGAAATTCTAGGGTTTATGCATGAAAAAGTTCTAGAATTTTCAAATTACTTACAATTGATTGTTGTTTGTTGCAAATAGTTATATGGGTATTGTTATATATTTGTTTTAGTATCCTTTTGTTGTATTAAATTGAGTTTTGAGGGTTTAAATTTAAGAAAACCGAATTTTTGGCCATGGGAGGTTTAGATCCGAAACTTTGAAGCTTGTATGTGGTGGATTTAGTTGGTTTTTCTTCGTTTAATTAAATCTAGTTAATTAAATTGATGTTATAAGCAAAACCCATAAGGAAATTTCATCAAAAACCATGTTAATTTGTGCCTTCGGAGCTTAAATTTGAAATCGGGTCGTACGACCCGGTTTGTTGCAAATTCGTGACCCGGCTGGAGGTTGAAGAAGACCTCCACCGGGCACGGCCTGAATATGGGCTTTTGCCCATATTTTTTTTAATTTTGTAGGCTAATTTAGTAGCCCATTTCATGGGCCAATGTTAAATTAAAGCGGATGACGCTTCTCCATTACATGTGCCATTCTCAATTTAAAAGGAGTGGGCACGCGAGGGTTTAGGACTCGCGGGTCGGCCCGCGGTCCGATTAGGGCTGCTCGCGGGTCCTGGGCCCACGAGAGTAAAAAATATTTAAATAATATTTAAATAATAAAAAATTAAAAAAAAAACTTGTGGCAAAAATTGTTGTTTGAAAAGTGCAATATGATCATTGGAAACACATGTTGTGAAGTGTTTCATATTGTTTAATGAATTTTGGGCATAAGTTTTGGAGTCCCCTATTGATAAAAATTATTATATACAATTACTCGCCCAAAGGGGGTTATTGTGTATGTTAATTTTGGAAAAATAGTATGAAGTTTAATTCCCATATTTAAAAGATGGGGATGTATAATTGAAAAATATTTATCTGCCCAAAGGGGATAAATGTTTTGAAAATTATATGTAATTCCCCTCTATATTGATATTATGGAGATGTATAATTTCAAGGATTTGTTTGCCCAAAGGGGATGGATGCTTGACAATTATATGTAATTCTCCTTGTCGTTGCTTTATAAATTTCATGCTGGGAAAAATAACGGTGCATTATACACTCTGCCCAAAGGGGAGTTTATGATGTATTAATTATTTTTGATGAATTGCTTATTGCCCATAATTGATTATGTGTGACAACCAGTTACCTTTGCTGTGAATAACAACAATGCCACGGTTGAAATGTTAACTGGATCAAACTTTAAGAGATGGAAGCAAGATATAGAGTTTGTTCTTGGTATCGTTGATATGGACTTGGCTCTACGTGAGGATGAACCTGCCAGGCCCAATGATCAAAGTACTGCGATCAAAAGGCTCATTATGCTAGATGGGAAAAATCTAACCGATTGAGCCTCATTGCTATGAAGAGGTCCATTGCTTGAGCATCTCATTAGTGGTTTGCCGGAAGATACGAATGCCGGAGCCTCCTTGAAGCAAAGGTGGGAGAAAGATATAGAGTCTCAAATAAGGCTGAAGCTGGGAACTTGCTGAGTGAGTTAACGAACATGAGGCATGATGCTACTATGAGTGTTAGAGAATTTATTCTGAAAATGGTCCACATTCAGTCCAAACTTAAGGCCCATGAAATTGTTCTTTCTGAGAATTATATTGTGCATCATGCCTTAAATATTCTGCCAACTGAATTTAGCCAGATTAAGACTGCTTATAGTGCTCAGAATGAGACATGGAGTGTTAATGTCTTGATTACTAAGTGTGTGACTGAGGAAGAGAAGTTAAAGAAGGAAAAGCATGAGTCCGCCCACTTAACTACCAATGCTAAGTTGAGTTCATCTAGAGGCAAGTGGAAGCCTAAAGGGTCAAATGCTCATGGTCCAAAGAAATGGCAAGACTTCAAGAAAAATGGGAATTATGGGAGAAATGGAGATAGGGATTTCAAGTGTTTTCACTGCAAGAAGCAGGTCACAAGAGAGCCAATTGCTACAAATTCCAAGCTTGGCTAAAAACAAGAAAAGAAAGTCACCAAGGTGAGTTGATGGTTTGTTTTGAATCAAATCTAGTTGATGTTCCTTTGGATTCTTGGTGGCTTGATTCGGTGCTACTGTTTATGTGACTACTACCTTACGGGTCTCACAAATCTAAGGAATCCAAGTCTGAGGGAGTCCAAGCTTAAAGTTGGAAACAATACTGGAGTTGATGTGGAGCGCATAGGGACAGTTGTTTTGAATTTAGATTATAGTTTTTAGCTTACCTTGAACAATGTCTTTTATGTTCCCAGTTTTAGGAGAAACTTAGTATCTCTTTCTTCACTTGACATAGCTGGATATTGTCTTCATTTTGCGAATAAAAGAGTGGATTTGAGTTATGATTCCAAAATTATTGGGAATTGTGTTTTGTCTGATGGATTATATCGATTGTCCTTATCTCCCGATAGACCATATTGCTCTTTCAATGTCGAGAATATTGTTGCTAAGAGATCTTTAATCAAAGAAAGATCTTCATTGCTG
Source organism: Eucalyptus curtisii (assembly GCA_017140595.1). Lineage (NCBI taxonomy): Eukaryota > Viridiplantae > Streptophyta > Magnoliopsida > Myrtales > Myrtaceae > Eucalyptus > Eucalyptus curtisii. The sequence goes on from CM029502.1 coordinate 16,951,296, forward strand.
TGGCATAAGCAATTAGGGCATATCTCCAAAGAACGGGTAATGCGACTTATCAAGGCTGATATTCTCCCTACTCACTCAGATGATACTGAGACTTGTATTGATTGTGTGAGGGGAAAATTAACTAAAACCAAGAAGAAAGGCGCTACTCGCAGTCAAAATCGATTGGAGATTATTCATACTGATATTAGTGGGCCATACTCAACCACCTTGTGTGAAAATAAGTACTTCATTACGTTCATTGATGATTTCTCCCGTTATTGTTATGTTTACCTAATTAAGGAGAAGACTGATGCTCTTGAGATGTTTAAAGTGTTTCGTACTGAAGTTGAGAAACAATTGGGAAAAATTATCAAGATTATCAGGTCTGATCGCGGTGGTGAGTATTATGGGCGATATACTGAGGCTGGACAGCAAAAGGGACCGTTTGCAAAATATTTGTAGGACTGTGGTATTGTCGCTCAATATACAATGCCCGGGAGTCCTGAACAAAATGGTGTTGCTAAACGGCGCAATCGCACACTCATGGAGATGAAACGAAGTATGATGGGCAGTTCTAACTTGCCTGAATACTTATGGGGTGATGCAATTAAGACAACAACTTATATATTGAATCGTGTACCTAGTAAATCGGTGCCGAAAACACCTTTTGAATTGTGGACAGGGAGGAAACCAAGCTTGAATCATTTTCGAGTTTGGGGTTATCCTGCAGAGGTGAAAATTTATGATCCTTCCCAGAAGAAGACCGAATCCAGGACTACTAGAAGTTACTTTATTGGATACCCCGATCATTCTAAAGGGTATAGGTTCTATTGTCCTACTCGCGGCACTAGAATCGTTGAATCTCAAACTGCCAAATTCCTGGAATTAGATGTTGCTGAAAAGAGTTCTTCTCAATCTTTTGAAAGGGAAGAACCAAACAAAACGGTCTTTATTCCATTGCCCATCTTGCATGATGATTCTATGCAAGATCCTAACGGAGTGGAAATTCAGCAAGAAGCAAATACTGAAAATATGACAGTAGATCCTCCCATCATAAATGAAATTCCCCAGATGAATGATGCGGCTCCACAAATGCCTGTGCGAAGATCACAGCGACAAAGAAGACCTACGCCTCTAAATGATTATCATGTCTATCTTGGAGAAGCTGATTTTGACATTGGAAGTATAGTTGATCCGATGACCTTCAAAGAAGCTCTTAATAGTGATCAGGTAGATAAATGGTTAGGAGCGATGAAGGATGAGATGATTTCCATGTCAACTAATCAAGTATGGAAACTTGTTGATTTACCAGATGGGCATAAACCGATTGGCTGCAAATGGGTGTTCAAAACCAAGAAAGACAATAAAGGCAACATAGAGAGATTCAAGGCAAGGTTAGTCGCAAAAGGGTACACACAAAGAGAAGGCATTGATTATACTAAAGTCTTTTCCCCAGTGTCCACTAAAGACTCTTTTTGGATAATCATGGCATTGGTGGCTCATTTTGACTTAGAGTTTCACCAAATGGATGTCAAGACAGCTTTTCTAAATGGAGATCTAGATGAAGAAGTATATATGCAGCAACCTGAAGGGTTTAAAGAAGCCAGAAAAGAGCATATGGTGTGCAAACTTCAAAGGTCCATCTATGGTCTCAAACAAGCATCACGTCAGTGGTACTTAAAATTTCACAAAGTTGTGAGATCGTTTGGCTTTGAAGAAAACAAGTATGATCAATGCATCTACATGAAAGTAAGTGGGAGTAAATATATTTTCTTAGTACTTTATGTAGATGACATTTTACTTGCTAGTAGTGATGTTGATCTATTGAATGACACAAAAAATTTTCTATCTACAAAGTTTGATATGAAAGATCTTGGGGAAACCTCTTTTGTTCTAGGCATTGAGATTCATCATGACAGATCTAAGAAGGTTCTGGGGTTATCTCAGAAAAATTATATAGATCGTGTTTTGGAAAGATTCAATATGCAGACCTGCAAGTCAGGTGATGCTCCTGTTGTAAAAGGAGATAAATTGAGTATAGAACAATGCCCCAAGAATGATGTTGAAAAAGAAGTCATGAAGAATGTTCCATATGCTAGTGCAGTTGGCAGTCTTATGTATGCACAAGTATGCACCAGACCTGATATTGCTTTTGCTGTGAATACTCTTGGGAGATATTTGTCGAATCCAGGTCATGAACATTGGGTTGCAGCTAAGAAAGTGATGAGATATCTGCAACGAACAAAAGATTTCATGCTTGTGTATAGCAGAGTAGAGGACCTAAAGGTGATTGGATATTCAGATGCTGATTTTGCTAGTTGTTCGGATGATAGAAAATCAACTTCTGGATATATTTTTATGATGGCTGGAGGTGCTATTTCTTGGAAGAGCACAAAGCAAACCTTGATTACGAACTCTACAATGTATGATGAGTTTGTAGCATGCTACAGCGCATCAATTCAAGTAGTTTGGCTTAGAAATTTCATCTCAGAATTGAGAGTTGTGGACTCTATTGCTAGACCTATGGTAATCTACTATGACAACACTACAGCTGTGTTTTATTCCAAGCATGACAAGATTAGCAATGCGTCCAAACACATGGAGATCAAATATTATACTGTTAAGGACTTAGTCAAAAAGGGAGACATAGTGATTGAAAATATCATAACTGAGTCCATGTTGGCTGATCCTCTAACAAAAGGCTTACGACCCATTTTGTTTAAAGAACATGTAAAGAATATGGGTGTCTTAGATTCTTTTGATTTCTTTTGTTAGTGGGAGTTATATAATTTGTATTTTTGGATATTATAATTATATGCAGACTAATAATGCTTTTATGATGTTTATTAAAGCATTTATTTTAATAACTATTGTTATTGATTATATTGTTATCCTTTCTCCTGTTGACTGAGAAATGGAAGTATAAAACAGTATCTTTAAACAAATTTTAGTTTAAAGATGACTGGATGTCACTGATTATAAGATCTCATATTGGATTGTGACATAGTTGTGCAATTTCATGTTGTTTAGAAATTGCGTTAATGCAGTTTCATGTCGTTGAGAAATTGCATTGAGGACCGATAAGAAATAGTGTATATTTTGATCACATGTTGGCACTATTTCTTACTACACTACTAGGCCCATGATCCATGAAAATATAATACTTATTATATGTGATTATGGAAGGTCTTGTGTTGTGGTATTTTCTTAACACATTGATCCCCATAGTCCTATACTGAGGTTATATAGGATTGGATTGGTTTGAGATGCCGTTATTGGAATATTATTTTTAAAGTTGTGGCCACATAAAACAAAATTTTTAGTTATTAACCCGATAGTGTCGTTTTCAATATAAAATCTTTTTCAAAATAAAATAAATTAATTAATGTAGCCCAAGTGGGAGAATGTTGGAAATTTCCTATAATATGGGCTTACATTAATTAATTGATTTTCTATTTTTAAATAATTGGGTTAATGGATATTCCAATATTTGTTGAACCCTATAGTGATATGATTAAATTGGGTATCAGCATCTATTAATAACGGGCCTAGTTGAGCAGCAAAGTGTAGGCAATTGTGTTTAACTGAAGCCCGTAATGGGAAGGGCCCAGTTGACACGCTGTTGATTAGGGTTTGCTAGGTCCCCTCTCTAGCCTATAAAAAGGTAGGTTATACCTATTGGTTGCTTTAATCCCATTGAAAGCTGCTATATTGAAATAAGTCATAGAGAGGAAGATCTGACATTCCAATAGATTCCTGATTATTAGAGTGATCTACTTTTCTTCAAGTGAAGTAATGGCTCAAACATGTACGCTTTAATTCCGCTGTATTTATTGATATCGATGTTTTACAATCATATATGGATCTACTTATTCTTGATTAATTATTTGTTTATATGAACAATTTGCTTACACTTAACACATCAATTCCTCCACAAAAACAGTACAAACATTACAGATTTTCGAATACAACATTTTTGGGTTTTCTTCCTAAAGTATATGAGAATAGAGTTGGGGATTCTTACCTCGTGTGGGAGAGAATCCGATTGTGAAGGATGTCAAAACTGGGTAAAGAGAAACCCTAATTTGTTTGGTGAAGAAAAGTGAGTGGCATGTGAAGGTGGAGGCGGAGGGGGCTTGAAATCCAGCAGTTGTGATCGGCAGGGCTCTTAAGGGAGGTGAAAGCGGTGGAGATGCTACTAATATATCCAGCCTTGTAAGCCTCTTTGGCTTCCACTTCAAAATCATTGACGACATGCCAGAACTTGAAATCAGAACTTGACCTAGTTAGTAGTTTCTAGAGCCTGAACTAAAAGGAAAATGACGGCAATGAGGACAAAGTCGAAGAAGGAGGAAGGGAAGGCTTGAGGTGAGTGAGGGATAGAGAGAAAAGATTACCTCGACGAGGAAGAGAGGGAACCTCCATTTTGAAACAAAAAGAGTATTTACAAAGATGAGAGAGAGCAGCAATAAACGCTGGCATTTAATGTTGCTTTTGCTCAGCATTTCCGTAGCCTTCGACTAGAATTAAAGGAGAGAAAAAAATGGGCTTGCGGTTTAATTTTTATTCCATATCAAGTACCATGTGTCACTTTATTATTAGATCCACATGGATTTATATATGCCACGTGGGTTGGTGACGTAGTGGTTATAAATCACTAAATATTTTCCTAGTTTTAGGAGATTATAGGATGGAAGTATGATGCTTAAAGGGTGTTTTGGTATTGATTTGTGCATATTAATGATGTTTTGATTATGCATGTTTGAGTTTGGATGAATATAGTTGAATATGTTTTTGATGTTCATATTTGGACTTTGAAGATTGCCTATATTACTGGAAATAGGTTTAATATGTATTAGATGTTCATAAACTAAGGTTGAATGTTCATAAATTTTTCTAGTTTCTAGAAAATTTGGATTTCTTTGACCTTTATCCCTTCTCCGATTTTTAGATTTTTTTTCTGCTCAGATTTTGAAAAAATTTAATTCATGAAGTTAAAGTTGAGATTATAAGCTTCCAATGATATAAATTTCACAAAATTCCAACATCATTTGGTTAGTGCAATGCCCTCTCCAAAAGGACGATCAAACTAGAAATTTGATCCATTGTTTGAAACTCGCGCTAGCCAATTTTGTTTTATAAAAGTCACATAGTTTGGATCCTTTTTTGCAAGAACTAAAAAAAAAAAAAAAGTTGCTCATTAGGGTCTAATTTGATATTTTGGAAAGTTTGAGGGCAATTTTGTGAATTTCAAACAAGGTCATGAATAGACCTACAAAACTGATAGAATATGATCGATGGAGGTAAATCGGTAATTTTGACAAACTCTAACAACTCTTTTACAAAATCTCAAAACAAGAAGTTTTAAGAGAAGGAAAGGACCTTCTCTAGTAAAGATTCGGATTAATTTGATGCCATTTTCAATTTTTCCCGAATTTCTTAAATTTGGGTTAGGATCGAGTTCAAATTAGGGGCAGCCAGGCATTTTTGAAAATTTCAAGTATTTCAAGTCCAAATTTCAATCTCATTTGATAAGAAAGAGAGCTAAGAAGATATGAAGTAAAACAATAAATTTTTTTTATCAAAAGCGGAAGTTTTCCCTAATTTAAATATTTTGTTTTCAGTGCATGTAGAACTCTTTTTCTTTTTCTTTTTATCGAGTAGTTTTTCGTAATCCAAATATAAAAAATCCACAAACAATTCCTTGGAAATGGTTTTTCATCAAACAAACTAACCCTTCATCTTTAATTTGTTTTTTCAAACCCATTTAGAGCCACTGGAAAAATGCAATCGAGTTCTTCTACTTTAATAATGTTGTCCATTTTCAAATAATTTATTATGTGTTTTAAATAAACACAAACGTTTGGGTATCAAGATGAAGACGGCAAGAGAAAGTAACCAGAATCACTATTAAGCAAGTATAGAGCGATGCTGCTCTTGTTTTATCATGGGCACACCATTGCAAGTAATCATTTTGGCATTCATTTGAAATATGCAGAGAAATTGACAAGACCTTGCCTTCTCCTTTGTAGCACTTTTAGTTGGTTATTTTGGTTCATTATCCAACTAAGCAAAACATTTGTTCATTTACCTCTATGGTTATTTTTTATATCCTTTTTTTTTGTGGGGGATTTGGGGGGGGGGGGGGGGGGGGGGGAATTTATCTCAAAGAGAAAGTTTGAGAGTATGTTTTGATCTCTTGATACTTCGTTTTTGTAACAAATTTAGGCGAAATTTGAGTCCTAAATTTTCAGCTTCTTATACTATCACAACACTGATGTGTCTCCTTGTGCGATCTTCGTGCCATTGCTTTAGCCATTGCTTTACACATTGCTACCTGATCACTGATCTCCAAGGTCCAGCTTATTGTCATTTTCTATGCAGTATCTGTCCTAGACATTGAATGAACTTTAGCAAATAGCGGAGTGGCCTTATTGTGGCTTTTCGTGCATCAATAGTATGGAGAATGTTTTGCACAAAGATAATGGTAATAGTTATTCAATTTTAGGGTAGTATCTGTTCAACGCTCGTGTTCTGCATTATCTTTTGGTGTGTCCACAGATTCGACCTACTATACTCCACTCTTTTTAGCTTTTCGTTGCTCGTCAATTCGACACTCCTGAGCTGGGCACGCCTTTGCAAGAAACTCCGTGTCAATTCCATTTTACGTTAATGTTAGGTTATGATATACGAAATATGCACTTGTACAATTTTTGCTGAGGAATATCTATAAATTGGTAACAATGCACTCATGAAAACTTCTTTGTCAAGGGCTATATTCATCATTTCCTAGCTCTACTTCATTTTGTGGGGGAAGGGCAATGAAACCGAGCAAGCATCATTGTGAAGGTTGAAGCACTAGCTAAGTACCATGAGAAAGAAGATTTGAAGACGCGGCTTCATTCGCACATAAATAGCGAAAACCTACAAGATTCGCACTAAGATTCATGAGTTGCTGAAGTAAGCTAAATATTTCTTCCTTTGTCTCTAGATTTTGTTTTATATCCTTTTGTTAGGGGCAAAATTTATCTTAAAAGAGGAAGTTTGAAAGTATACTTCGATCTCTCGATACTTCTTTCTTAACAAATTCATTGAGTTCTAAATTTTTAGGTCCTTACTGTCGCAACTTACGCTTTCCGTCTAGAAGGGGAAAGACATATAGGTTTAAAGGTATTTGCTTAAAAGGCAAACCTACAACCTTATATTAAACGCAAACTCTCTCAAGCCCATATTTGGTGCGATATTGGGATATTTGGTGTTAAGTCAAACTAACACTATAAGAATTTTCAAATGAGAAGTCGCAACTAGTTTATTGGGGCCGGTTAGAAACCAAGAAGGCATAAAAGTATATCTTATATCTTACGCGACTTGAAAATCTAGGCCTGGGGACTTGATTATAGTAATAAATCACCTAGTGCCATTTCGATACGTAAACTTGTTCAGTTCAAGAAGATGTTTATTGGATAGTTTGCATTGATTTTAAATCTATTCACTAACACATGAGGTGATCATGCTGATGCACAATCATTGAGATAACAATCAACAACTAATGAAGCATTAAATAAATTGCAAGGAAAAACAAGATCTAACGCTAAGAAATAAGAAAAATGCTATTTCTAATTAGGCTAAAGGGAAAGAAGAATCAACATATCAAAGTGTGCAATCAAGTGATAATTGAAATAGAAATACTCAAATAACGACCTAACTTTAGTCTCTAGAAACAATCAAAACCTTATTGTAAAGTTTAAGAGCTTGTTCAATTTTAATTACAATTTTTTCGAATATTTTCTCAAAAAATGGGCTTTATTACACCAAGCCCTCCTTAGAGTTAGAAATAAGGCAAACTCACTAAAGAACAAGCCGAGTGCAAGTCTAACCATGCTAAGTTAAGCCCAAAGCCCGTATCATGGCTGAATCTGACTCAAACTTCACTAGAGTTAAACCCAAACTCATCTATTCAAAGGGCCATAATCCAGACTTTTAAAATGAAATGAGCCTAGACTTGTTACACCAACTAGAATTTAACATCAAATAAAACAATTCAAGCCCAACAGTCTAAATAAACCTCAATCCAGCAAAATTAGTCTAAGCCCCCACTTACCGTGCCTTCCTCTATGCACTACCTACCATCATTTTATGAAGATGCGAATCAAGGGCACACAAAGCTTCGACACTGGAACACAAATGCCTTATGTCACGATAAAAGTACATACGTTCATCACCAGACCCCCATTGCTGACTACTTCCGATCATCGAACCACCATCCATCGACATCCATTGTTGATAAACATTGGGTTGGCCTACCTCCAACCAAGCCCCTTTCCTCTTTTTTTTTTTTTTTTTTTTAAATAATCATAATAATTAATAACAACAACAACAACAACAACAACAACAACAACAATAATAATAATAATAATAATAATTTAAATGATTTTCTTTAGTAAATTTTAATAAATACTATTACTACTAAAGCAAATGCTCCTAATGTCTATATGCTATGAAAATTTAATTAAAATTATTTGTCTAAGGGTTAAAAAATTAATTTTTAATTTTCTATGCAACTAAACCCTGAATAAACACCCGAAATTTTTGTACCAATACTTATAATATTACAACGTTGATGTGTCTCTTGGTCAATATCGAATTTGCGATCTTTATGTTGCTGCTGACCACAATAATGCCACCGATCATTATTCGTAGTTTCTATGTAGTACATATTTTAGAGATTGAATGAACTTTAGCAAATAGTGAAGTGGCCTTGTTGTGGCTCTTTGTGCATCAATAGTATGGGGAATACTTTGCACAGCAAGAGATATACAATTTAAAGGTGTTATGTGTTATGCACTCATGATCTGCGTTATTTTATGGTGTGTCCACAGAGAAAGCTCGCTCTACACCACTTTCTTAGCCTTTTTCTTGCTCGGTAATGACGACACTCCTGAGCTATGCGTTACTTCGTGAAAAACTCTATGTCAGTTCCATTTTATGGTAAGGTTAGATTAGGATATTCAAAATACGAAGTTGTAAAATTTCTACGAAGGACTGTCTATAAATTTGTAATGATGCATTCACTAAGATTTCTTTGTTTCTTTTAAAATTTCAGATTGATGGGGCTTGTGTTTATCATTGCGGGGGCTCTACTTTGTCCCATGGGGTAAGAGGGAAGCAGAGCAAATGAGAATTATTATGGAGGTTGAAGTAGTAGCCAACTACCGCAAGCAAGAAGATTTAGAGACGCAGCTTCATCCACACGCAAATAATGAAACCAACAAGATTAACATAGAGAATCATGAGTTGCCCAAGTTAGCAAAACATTCCTTCTTTTGCATCAACGTTGTATTTTATATCATTTTACAAGAGGGCGAAATTTATCTTAAAGAGGAAGTTTGAGAGTACGCTTCGATCTCCCGATGCTTCTTTCATAACAAATTCAGGTGAAATTAAGCCCTATATTTTTAGCTCCTTACACCACCACAACCCTGATGTGTCTCATGGCAAGCATCAAATGTGCAATCTCCATGCAATTGCTGAACACAATGTTGTTATTCGGTCATTGATCTTCGAGATTCAGCTGATCGTTGTTTTTTATGCGATACGTGTTCTAAACAATGAATTGTAGCAAATAGTGGGGTGGCCTTGTTGTGGCGCTTTGTGCATTAATTGTATGGGGAATGTTTTGCACAAAGTACTAATTATTAGTTATTCAATTTCAAGGCGATTGACGCTTTGCACTTTTGCGTTATTTGTTAGTGTGTCCACAAAAAAGGCCTGCTCTACACCATTCTCTTTAGCCATTTGTTGCTCATCATGTCGACACTCCTACATTGGGGACTCCTCTACGAGAAACTCTATTTCAATTCCATTTTATAGTAACGTTAGGTTAGGATATACAAAATGCAAAGTTAAACAATTTCTGCGGAGGACCGTCTATAAATGGGAATGATGCATTCGCTAAGATTTCTTTGTTTCCTTTCAAATTTTAGACTGGTAGGGGTCGTGTTCATCATTGCTAGGCTCTACTTCGTTCGGTGGGGCATGGGGCAAGAAAGCAAAAATAGTAAAAATCACTATGGAGGTTGAAGTACTAGCCAAGTACCATGAGAAAGAAGATTTGCAAACGTGGGACTATGCAAATAGCGAAAGCCAACAAGATTTACACTGTGATCCATGAGTGGCCTAAGTAAGCGAAACATTTCTTATTTTTCCTCTATAATTGTATTTATATCTTTTTTTTAGGGGGCAAAATTTATCTCAAAGAGGAAGTTTGAGAGTGCGCTTCGATCTTTTGATGCTTCCTTTGTAACAAATTCAGGTGAAATTTAGCACTAAATTTTTGGCTTCTTAAACTATCACAACACTGATGTTTCTCATGGCCTGCATCGAATGTGCAATCTCCGTGTTGCTGCTGAAGAGTATCCATTTCGTGTCCATGTGACAAAAGAAGACAGAATATATTGCAAGCCCCTCTAGCTCATCATTCTAGAAGGATTCCCGCTTGAGATCATCGTGCCACGGATTCCTTCGTTCAATGGCTCCTCTTGCTCTCCTCACGCACTCCTCTCTTACGAATGGTATGGTTTTGCGTGTTTTCGGTCCGATCTTCTGAGAGTGCATGGGAGAGAAGTAAATGGCCGGGCCTCAACACCTTGTCCCATGAATTTCTTGTTTAATGAGTCTTGGTTTAATGGGTTTTGGCTTAGTGAAATTTAATCTCATGAGCTATGTGAATTGGGCCATGAACTACAAAAGCCCACTCTTTGTTTCTTTTCTCTCTCTTTTTGTACTTTTACAAGAACAAACACTTGAATTTTCGATAAAAATTCAAGCGCCAACATGAAACTCTGATTTTCATGTAACTTCTACTCAGAATCCTTGCCTAGAGTGACAAATGAAGGGTCGGTGATGGCTTAGGATGATAAAGGATCGTCAGTTTTTTGTTGGAAAAAGGAGAGAAGATCAAGTGAGTTTTTTGTGTTCTCTTCAAGAGGGCGTGACTTGTGTGTGTACAGGGAATGGAGTTGGTGATTGAAAAGGAAGGACAGGAGAGAGAAAATGTTTTGGCTTTGAGCTTAACTTCTCATTGCTTAAGGGTGCATAACGCAAGAGAATCGGTTCAATCTTAGTTGTTAATAGATTCGAGAGAGAATATTCTCAATCCCGATGTGGTTTAGCCAATCAATTGAAGACGTTTAAAATTGATGAGTTGGCATGTAGAGAATGGTGAGGATTTGGGCCAATTAAAGGACACTAAGTAACCACTCCCCAGTGGCCACCCTTCCAACATGGAAGGGGGACGTGGGGGGTTCGAATTCCTACCTTCTCGAGGGGAGTTGGGATGGGGACGATTTAGTTTCAAGCGTGGGTGGCGTGGGTTTCGACTCTCACGCCCTGTAATGAGGCAGAACAAAAGTCTGAGAGTTGTTAGAGTATGAGTAGAGTAGGACCAACCAAAAAAAAAAAAAAAATATGATGCTAAGTGGCATGGAAATTACGGTTTTTGGGGGGGGGGCACTTGTCTTTGGGCGCCGATTATGGGCTTGGTTGACCGGGCCCAGGTTCTCATGGACGTCCCTTAAGTTCAATAATTGCCTTGCGTGGTTTGTAGGTCGTGAAATTATATTAAATGGGCCCCGTCTGAATAAAAAAAGTCCAAGTTAACTTTACTGTCAAAGTCAATCGGTGATTTTCAATGATGGTCTCAAAGTTCATGGGCTCCCGAAAATCGGGCCTAAGGTCTTTAAACTTTATTGTCCCTAGATCAAATGTGCAGAATTGTAGAAAATAATGACAAGACGATGAAACGATGGTGTTTTCTATCGAAGATCAAATTTCTCGGTTTAATCGAAAAAAGTCAACCTTTGACCTATGCATGAAAATTTGAAATTTGAGATCCTAAATCTATATGCAGAGATGGAAGGGCAAAGACATCCATATGCAGTGCTACAATATCTATGTATATAATTAAAGGTTGACTTTTTTGGTCTAACTTAAAAATTTAATCGAAAAGTCAACTTTTCAGTTTATTCGCAAATGATTTAACAAAATACAATTTAAATCCTAGCGAAATATGTATTAGGATGATAAAAGAAAAGGGGGTATTTAGGCCTTTATTTTGTGATGCAACTATTACCGAGATGAGGAACATTGGTTCATTTCTTTTATCTCAAACACGTGAAATTTCATAATTTACTCGACTCAAGCGTTTGTATAGATAATATGAAGTATATTGCAAAATTAATTCAAACTGCAGTTACATAACATACCAAGACAGGGAGCTATAAGATATTCGAGAAAACCGATTTAGACAAGAAAACTTTTGATTAGATAATCATTTCTAAAATGACAAGCGATATTCAATTCTGTAGCCAAAAAACAGGTGAATCCCCTTGCTTAGCCGTTTTGAGCGTTTTCTTTCCATTTCGTTCGATCCAGTCAAGTGATCAACCTCCATACTAGGGCAAGGTAATTAAGACCGTTGATTGAGAATTCTGAAATAATGCCCATAGTGGGGCAAGTTGGTACTAAGGACATTCATGGACAGCTATTACTTTTGAAAATCTCAAAAGAAAAGGTAAAAAAAAAATGGCCCGGCACGAAAAAGCAATTGCCATTCCAAAGCAAAGGCAAGTGGGGGGAGGCACCAAAACCAGGATGATAAGTGAAATAAGCAAAGCAAGGAATGATCAGCAAATGACACCAAGTTATGAAATTGATGAGATATGGTCAAGGTACCAAGACAAGCGAAAATAAACACCTTTCGTTAACACAAAGAATGCCAGAACAATCACTTAATTTTATTAACGCGCAACACGGCTGCATGAGTTCTATGCTTTCGATCCTTCCCCCAAGGATCAACCTTTCAACTTTATACTTAGCCAGATGAAAATCATGTCTTCGGAGGAAGTCTGCCTGAACAGGAATATTTACCTCGATCAAAACAATTTTCACATCTAAATCAATGATTTGCCCTAAGGAGATGTACATCACTAGAAAATCGTCATAGAACACACTAGCGTGCGTGAATCTTGAGCCTTCCGATCCCCAAACAGAAGGTATCCTCTTTTCCATTTTGACAACAATGGCCCAAACAAACATAACGAGCTTATTGTTAAGATAAGACCTTTGGAATAATCAGCAAGTACACAATTGTGAGAACGTTCCCACCTAAGGAATATGCTGATGACGAGCGTTTCGACAATTTGAGCGGCAAAGTTATTGAACAACTTATCTTGAGTCACAAGAATAAACTATATGGACTGCTGATAATATTTTAAGACGCATGAAAATAGAACTCTTTCAAGGATGGATCCTAGTTGAATAGCTTGATCGCTAACAAAGCGATCCTTCACTTATTACATGTTTGATTGAATAACTATCAACTAGACTTAAAAGCGGAAATGATTTACGCATAGATTGCATATCTTATCAATATTGATTTAATCACCTAATGATATGCTAATATATGCGTAGGTTGGATGTCAGATTAATGTTTGAGTTGATAATGTATGCGTGTTCTAACCCTATGACATGACCCGTCTTATCCGTGTTTGTGTTCCCGAGAAAGACAGGTCAAAAGTAGACCAGAAACCCAAAGCTTTGGACCGAGCCTGACGGCTAGGCGCTCGCCTGGAATGAGTTGGGTGCCCGGCAAATGACCCGAGAGCTCTCCAGGCTCCTGCCCGAGAACCGACCCAAAAGTGGCCGAACACCCATCACCTTGCCTGGCTGACGGCCCAGGAGCCTGGGCTTTCGTGATCGGCTGCTCGGGCAGCTTCAGACGCTCGCCCAATGCATCCTTGGATCTATTCCTCATCCCCAGGATTGATCCGACTCCGATTGTGGAAAGAAATCAGGCCACAGAACAACAATCAACGACCCATAACCCGGAAAATGAGTCTAAGGAGGTCATTCGTAATCAAGTCCTGGATCCGATGATCATAAAGTTACTCAATAGATTAGTGTCCTGGGTCTAGGTAAGAATGTCTCTCCTACATTAAGACCTTGAACTTATCAGGTTCCCAATCTTATCAGGTTCCCAATCGACTATGGAATAGGCTGATGTTGACTCCGAATAAATAGGACCCATGGGATTTATTCTTGCATCGGGACACAATTTGGATTTGGGAGAGCCCGAATAGGTCTGGACCAATTCTCCCAAAAGAGAGCACATTCCCATACATTGCGAATCCAATGACAAACCTATGAAATTGTTCTCCCGCGTTAAATTTGGTGCACCCTTTTTTCCTTAAAAGAATCTTCAAATTGAATTTCTTTCTAAGAGATTTGTCTGGATTCCTACTCGAATCTAATGCAAAAAGTGTTGATTCGTTGACATTCACCAAAAACTCGCTGGTTTTGAGTAAACTGTCCAATGAACTTAATCTCGTGTGATAATTTTAGTACAAAAGATCCACTAAATGGCTTAGCTTTTAACCTCTTGTGTTAACTATGTGCATATTAATATAAATGCACTTTCCAATCGAATTCCAAGGTGGACTTACTCTAGTGGTCGAGAAATTAAAATTGCCATGGAATAAAGACTTGTAAACTTTGATAGGAATCAAATACAAGAGTTGCAATTCAAATTGTCATTGCAAAATCCAGAGCAAAAGGTTATACTTTTCCTCATCATTTCACTCGGAGAATCAGCCGACCTCTCCTTTATATCATATATGCTTTCGTCGAGAATGAAAAATTCCTCAAGTAGTTTTACAACAAAAATACAAAAAGAAAGTTTTTATTTTGGACAACAAATACCCAAATGTCAAGTGGCCATCTTTGTCTCATATCTCCCTCCCATAAGGAATAAAGTTAAGGCACGTCTCTTTAAGAATCACCACAAACGTATGCCTATAAAAAAAGAAACTTGGGAACGAAACCATCATATTTCTTATTGACTTAAGTTTTCCTAACTTGCTTGACATTCTTCATACCTACTCCCTGAAAATGTCAAGATTCGGTCTTAATCTCCAATACTCTGTATCAAAAAAACCATCGTTCAACCTAGGCAAACGGAGCCTATCCAAGGACACTAGCCAGAGACCTGCCGCAGCGCCGAGAATTTATCGACCTAACACTGAGGAAATGAGACGGGTGTTTGATAAGTACGATGCCAACAGAGACGGGAAGATCTCGAAGGAGGAGTACAAGTTGGCGATGGGGGCCCTGGGCCAGGGAATCAGCGATCACGAAGCGACCGAAGCGTTCCGGGTGATGGATGCCGACAAGGACGGGTTTGTGGACTTCAAGGAGTTTCTGGAGGTGCACGGCTCGGGGGGCGGGATAAAGAGCTGCGACATCGAGGGCGCATTCCGAGCGTATGACCTGAACGGGGACGGGAGGATCAGCGCGGAGGAGCTGTGGGAGGTGATGAAGAGCCTGGGCGAGAAGTGCAGCTTGGAGGCTTGCAAGAGGATGATCCGTGGGGTGGACGCCGACGGCGACGGCAGCGTCAACATGGACGAGTTCATGAACATGATGACTCGTACCATGAAGCAGTGCTAGCTAAATCGCTGAGCGGTCAAGGTTTATAGTTTTATTTTTCAAATGGAACGTGTACGGATCGTAAGCCGGACATACAGAGGATATAAACTTATGACCACATCGTGGTAAATTTGGTGACATATTAGGTACATGTGCTTTTGTTGTTTGGATTCCAGATGGTACTTTTATTAGGCGGTCAGTAATCGCAATTCGAATCATCGTATCGCATGGTTTTACGAGCAAAAGCACATATGCGTCATGCTCAATTGCTGAAAAGGCATTTTCTATATGGATAAATCGGATGAATGGCAAGTTAATTTCAAACTCATTAATTTCGAGAATTGGCTTTCTTTTCTCTTTTTGATAACAAGGCCAAGGGAGCAAACCACACTTGGTGTTATCATAGGGTTTTGCACTCACAACGGAGTCTTATGCACTCATGATCTGACTTGAGATTGGTAATGTAAGATTTTGTGGGATCATAGTCGACTGTCTTTATAGCTTAAGATATTAGATGAAATCATGGTGTATTATTTAATATTATAATACTTTCTATCACACTTAGTCTAGTCTTTTACATAGTATTAAACGTGAAAATTTAATTAGGAAGGCAAAAACCTCTGGCTCTTATATTATGTAAAATTTTATGAGACCACAGCTTGTTTTAAAAAGTTTAAGTTATTAGATGAAATCATCATTTACTATTTAATGTTCTAATAGGTAAGTCGATGATAGAGGCTGGATGGATGGCTCCGTTCGGATTGTTGGCTGGTGTGTTTCGGCCCATGCTTTTGTTGCGGGCTGTGAAGCCTAAAGCTACATAAATCAGCCCAGAGCCCACGTATGCATCAGTGAAACTCAATATATAGACATCTTACATGTGAAAGTGAGGATGCGGATCATCGACAATGTTACAGGACTCAAGAATACAACAAAATTGACCTTAAACGTTACACAATTCATATGAACAATTGATACATTGCAAATAAATTCTTTTTTTACTAGTTGCTTCACAAATATCCTAAGGAACAAACTCCTAATTAAATATATGTAGAAATAGGATAATAGATCAAACCATAACAGAAAAAAATTTGAGATTCCAGCTCCACATATGAGTGCGGATGGGGCTGTGACTGTTCCTTCTCTCATGCGTTCTCTACTTTATCAAGCCAGCTTATACTTTTCTTGCACAACGCTTACCCTCTCTTACTAAATATCTCGAAACAAGAACTTCTACGGTGATTAAGCATTTGATTGAGATAATTTTATAATATTCAATATACCAATTATTTGGGAAAAGTGTCAGAAAAGTCTTAAACATTTTGTATATATGTCAATTTAGTTCTAAAAATCTTTTATTGGTGCTAATTTAGTTCTAAACCTCTTGACTTAGTGCCAATTTAGTCCTAAACATTTTATTTGTGTCAATTTAATCATAAAACTTTTCACTTGGTATCAATTTAGTCATAAATCTTTTGATATAATGTTAATTCAGTCATTTCGACTAATTTTGGCTGAATATTGTTGACATGGACGCCGATCATCTGACGTAGCATAGCCAACGTTACGTGATAACTTTTAATAATATTTTAATAATATTTATTTATTTTCTTTTTTTCCCTTTTTTTTTCTTTTTTTCCTTCCTTTCCTTCTTCCTTTAGCTAGTCACTAGTCGAGCAACTGGCCAAAAGCGGGGGCTTGAGCCCTCATCAGCGGCAATGAGGGCGGCCTCGCGTTGGGAGGGCGAGGCTTGCCCTCGCTAGATTTGACGAGGGTTAGGCCTTGCCAGCCATGGGCGGGCCGGAACTTGCCCCGACAACGGCCTCATTGCCTCTCTTGCCCAACGTGAGGCCGCCCTCACTATCGCTAGCAAGGGCTCGGGCCTCACTAATGGTCAACGAGGCTAACCAAAGGCTAGCGAGGTTGACCTCGACCTTGTAGGCCCTCACCTCTAGCCGGTCGTCCAACCGGCAATCAGTTGGAGGAAAAAGGAGGGGAAGAAAAAAAAGAAAAAGAAAAAGAAAATTAATTAATTAATAATTCAAAAAAATATTAAAATATTATTTAAAATTGTCTACGTTAGCACCGGCTATGTCACATGAGCCAACTGACGTCCACGTCAATAATATCAGGCCAAAATTAGCCAGAAGGGTTGAATTAGCACTAAATCAAAAGGTTGAAAACTAAATGGACACAAGATCAAAAGTTCTAGAACTAAATTGATACCAATAAGAAGTTTATGACTAAATTTGCATCAAGTAAAAATGTTTAGAACTAAATTGGCACTGATAAAAGATTTAGGAATAAATTAGCACATATGTAAAAAATTTAGAACTTTTCTAACACTTTTTTTCTAATTGTTTCTATGTTATGTGTAATCATTACTTCGAAAATTGAATCATTCCACATTAAGTATACATAGTATAGCTACTGAATGCAATAATTGACATGACCTCCTATACATGGTCTAGTTTTAATTCTAGAAATCAAATTTTCATGAGAGAGGATGCGTCAAGCATCTTTGTGTGGAAAACATTAATTGACGGTAGTGTCGCCATTAAGACATCTTTCTATTTCTTTAATCTCTTTCTCCGACTGTGCTCGGAGGTGGCGCAATCCGGTTAGACTGGTCAACCTCTTCCTTAGTCAGCTTTCGTCTTTATTGGGGGCTAATTCGCCATGTGTCTCAACCCCATTTGCTCAATGACAATGAAAAAAGATTTCAACCCATGTGATTGACAACCCTAATTCACGTGGCGGAAAGCCACATTTCTAGTTAATCTACTCCCCGGCCATGTTGCTTTCGGTCACTCGATCAAACCACTCCTTTTGTCCTGCCTTGATCATGGGGACTTTCTTTAATTGGGGGATCAAAAAGTGAGTTCCTTGTCCAGTTCATTCTCTGCATCTTAAGCAAGAAGTGGGTGGTGCACGAGAGTCTCACTTCCCTCATTGGATTCGCCCGAAAAATCGCTATATCGATCATGTAAACTTTAATGTTGAAGTACATGTGTAAGTTGTATTATAATATTTCCTATGAGAGATTTGATGTAGTATGCAGTTAATATTCCCGTTGGTCTCCAATTTATTGGTTTAAGAAGATTTCTAGTGTCTGTGAGCTTAACTAGATATATCGATGAGTTTTCAGTAATTCCCAAATAAAAAAGTATTGAGATTCTATTGAATGTCTAAGTAAGTGACAGAGCCATGCAATAATTATAAGTGAGACCCTCCAATGTGTATTGGCTTTGGCGAATAAATTGAGTTTTTGCTGTCCATCCGAGTATCTAGCATCAAGTGATTATCAATACTAAGAAAATTTTTAACGCATTGAGAAAGTACTCTCACTTAGACCATTCCATGTTTTTCAACACGAAACTATATAGGTGAATCTTCTCATTCTCTACGTATTGAGAAATTACTCTCACTTAGACCATTCCATGTTTTTCAATACGAAACTATATAGGTGAATCCTCTCTCTCTCTACGCATTGAGAAATTACTCTCACTTAGACCATTCCATGTTTTTCAACATGAAACTATATAGGTGAATCCTCTCTCTCTACGCGCGTGGGGGTGTGCATGCCAGAGTGTGTGAAGTTGCAATCTAATATGATGACACCATATTGGTCATTGCCTTTGGCTAGTGACCTCCTCCGCACAAGCAACATGTTAGTGGTCACGAACCTCTAGTGTTGTTGATGGAAAATCACTCTCTCTCTCCCCCACTAACACCGACGAAATTGGTGGTGGTCCTATTGCAAATAGATATTTGGGATTCAATTTTGTGTGTGATCTTTCTTAGAGTGCGAGATTATATTATGTAGTGTGGTAGAATTCTTAACTCATCATTAGGTAAAAGAACGCCAAAAGTGTCATAACTTTTATATGTTATTCTTTGAGTTCCTTTTTTTTTTTCAATCAAGAATGTCACAATTTATGTATGTCGCTCACTTAAGAACCATGACTTCTTAATCCATCACTTGAGTGCCATGAGTTTTTTTAAAACATTTACCACGAGTCCTATGTTACGTTGGATTTTTGACACTTGGGTGAAATTTTTTAAAAAGTTATAACACTCAAATAATCAATCGAAAGCTATAGGACTCAAATGAACTTTTTTTTTGAAGTCATGGTAGTAAAGTGGCTGAAAAAAATGTTATGCCATTTAAGTAAGCACCATACAAAATTTATAATACTTGTGATTGTTGAGAAAATCTTTTAATAAATTTTGAATTTGACAAACCTTCCTTGGTTATCTTGAATCTGATAAATGCATAGAAGTATCTTCTTACAAGAATTACTCATGAAGAGAAGTTTATTCAAATTCAATATATTGTTGTTTGAATATCGCGGCCATGAAGAAAAGTCTAAATCTTCAAGATATTCAGACTCTATCTAATGTTGCTCAAATACCGTGGCGGAAGATAATTACGTTGGATATCATTCTGCAATAACATGGACATCAACAATATGGATATCGACAATGCTTGTCTATGGAGATCGTCAAAATCGTCAAATATCTTAAGAGTCTACTAGAGCTGGACAATATAAGAATCTAAAATTTACATGATATGTATGTATGTGTGTGTATATATGTGTATTCATACGCAGGCCTCATTGATTTTAATTACACAGCTAGTAATTTGGCTATGATTTCTATATAAAATGCAACAATTAATCTTAAATCTTTTGCATTGAAATCTTTTAAGTCAATTGGCTTTGTAAAAGGAAGATATCGAACTTCTAAGCAAGACATCCATATTAATTAACAATCATTACGAAGACAAGTTGCTTCCCTGAATTGAAGAACTCTACTTATGGAAACTAGAAATTTGCTTGTATGTTAGACCAAATTAATGCGGATTTAAATCTTATCTCTCAACGGCTACTCAATCTTCTTTAGGGATTTCATCCAATGGATTGATTGGAGAATTATCTCTGAAGATTGTCTAACGTGTGGAATGGAAGCGAAGGAGTATAAAAGGAGAACAAGGTGCTGAAGAGCAAAGTGAGGTCCAAAATTATTCCAAAATGCAAGAGAACTTGACCTTTTATGCTTTTTTTGAGCTACAAAAATTATAATCCTTAGAGGCATTGAAAAGAGATTGAGCAAGACAGAAAGGCCTATCATTTACTTGAAGACTATCACTCACTTGTGTAACCTCTTATGGAATGACTAGTGAAATCCAGTTAGTAGCCTATTAGCGTGAGAGGTTGTTAGCTTACTCTACAACCAAATCACTATGAGTTTTATGTGCAATTTTCTCTATTTCTAATCTCTTGTTTGCTATTTTCGATAGACTTCTGCATACTAATGATCATTATATCACTATCAATATTTAGACTTTGACTCTTGTGCACTAGTGATCGTCAGTATTCACACTCAAATTTCACTTGATCTGACAATTCTCATCTTGACTATTTTTATTTCCACTTTAGATTGTCAATTACTTTTAAAATTATCTATTTACCTCCTCTAGGTGATCCTGCTAGCTCCAATAGTGATGTCTTTATCCCCCTCTTTATTATTTAATTGTTGATGTATCAACCATTTCAATTGATAAATAGATATATCAATTTACCGTTCAAATTTCAAATGGAGAGAGACTCAATCTTGTTTTGGGTGTTTTCTCACAATTCACACCAGTAACAGATTTTCACTCGTAATGACTAACCTCACCTAAAGAGAGCTATTCATGATATCAAGCATGTTTGAATTTACTTTTACCTTTTTCCTTTTTGCTTAATCTATATCGTATGGTGCACTCCTTTCGATTTTTTAATCTAAAACGTCATCAGCTCCTGACATAAACGGCGAGTTCTGCAGTGGTACGTAAATGGTATCATCGGGCACGGTGGCGTGCCACCATGACATAATCGAAAATCGTTTATAGAGTCGATTGAAATCCCAATTTCTAAGAGATTACCAGCATCTCCCTCGTCTAGCTTAATACAGATGCACCAAAAAATCAATTCCACAAGCCAATTGGATCTAGATGATTTATACAAGGGGAACTTCTACATTTTTGTGCCCCAATGGACGACAAAGTTATTGTGGGTGTCATAAGCCATCCGATCTGAATGTCAGCCATTTGATGCGATTCATGTACTAAACTGAATCTGGAACATTAAATACGATAGGATTGATATCAGTCTTTCGTGAGTTTCACCATATATTTAAGCTCAATGAAATAACTTTTCCTAATGAACACATCCATATGTATACTCATCTAAAACAACAAACGTATAAAAAGAAAAAAAAAAAAATTGGATGCAAAGGATAATCCTCGAGGGAGCACAGTTAATTGGGCGTGCGAAGTGCTTTGGATCAGGATTGCCTACAAAAGCCAAATGTCCAATTTAATCGGTTTATGCAGCTTATAGGATGTTTCACGCTCTAGATAATAAGGTCTCAATGCATACGTCCATGCATTATAAAACCAAAAGAAAATAATAGTAAATAAGGAACAAAACCTGAAGATTTTAATGGAGTTATTAAGGCAGAGGCAAAAAGAAAAGAGAGAGAGATGCATGTGGGATAGCCATGGCTTTCCCCTTGCTATGAACATGGAAGAGAAAACCATGTGGGGGGTAGAGCATGAGGTAGTGATAGAAAAGGGGAATCTCATTGTCTCCTTGGAAAAGAATACATTTCATGGATGTATGTGACGGCAACCACCACGTTCGATGTGGAAAAACATATTGTGCGAAGTGAGCTCGATCCATTAAGTTCAGTTCTCTGCGCTAATTGATCATGGATTAGTTTGACTGGCACTTTGACTTGGAACGTAATCAGGAGTCAATGAGCTGGCTGTGGCCATAGATCGGAGGAACACGTGGTTTCCAAGTTTGCTTTCGGGAACTTTTGTTGCCCCTCGAAGTAACATGCTTTTGTTTCGTTGGACATTGTGTGGAAGTAGTGGAAGGTCACTCTAGGGTTAGAGCATGTGTGATTATTCAAATTGGAGCGACCATTATTATGATGGTTCGAATATGCTTAACAAAGGTACTAAGTTCCAAGGGGTTTATTTTGGAAAAGAAAAGGAGCTCTCTTTCTAATTATGGGAAGAATTTGGTGAAAGAGTGCCTCAAAGACACTGGTTAAATAACTAACTAAAGGAACTTTACAATTTATAATGCATTGGTTGTCAAATTTGACCTTGTGTTTTGCACAATGAATATTTTGAACTTTAAGTTACTTCAAATTAAGAAGTACTCCAAGGTACTTTTTAATAGGACTTGAAGAGAAGCAAAATATAATTGTAATAATCCCGAGATGGTATATCCATAAATGGATCTTTCCACACAAAGAACTTAAAAGTATAGATCTTTTGCTAGGCTTAATCTGAGTTTGACTTAATTACGAGGTAAGTAAACTTGTAATATGGTCATTTGATGTAATGTGTGACAAGAGAGTCTATTTGCCACTGGTATCTAGATTTATTCGTCCTCTTGTTCTTTATCATAACTAAGGGAAAATATGACCCTACCCCAATTCTATTTTACAGTTAAAAGGGAAATTTACCTCCTTAAATAAAATTCACAATTAGTAAAATATTGTAAATTCTGTTTTTTCTCATAAGTTTTTTGTATACGGCATCATATTAGAACATAGCCAAAAGAAATAACATGGCTAGAATATCGTAACAAATACGTCCAACACCTCATCCTCTATTTAATTAGATATAAATAGGCACTCCCACTTCATTGCCAATTTGAAACACTGTCCACTATTACTAGGCAAAGAAACAATCCCATTCTCTCCATTTCTCTCACACATCCTTCCTCATATCCACCCTCATTACCCATCCGAGACCACCTTGAGAAAGAAAATCACAATCCAATGGCATGCATAGACACGTACAATTCCGACCAGCCGCAGTACAAGGGCGTACCGATGAGCCCGAGGATCTCCTTCTCCAACGACTTCGTCGACACGAACCACTCGACGAAGCAAGATGCAACGAGGGGTCCCAGATCAGAAGCCGCAGCAGCTGCATCCGCAGACTTTGAGTTCTTCTCACAGTCGTCGTCATCGTCGGTTGCAGGCTTCTCCATGATGAGCGCCGACGAGCTCTTCTTCAAGGGAAGGCTGTTGCCTCTTAAGGACGCGATATTCCCAAAGACGACTCTGAGAGATGAGCTTCTGATGAATGAGGATGAAGATGATGATGGCGTGTTTGTGAAACCCCCAAAGGGGGCAAGCGCTAGGTGGAAGGGGATCCTGGGCCTGAAGAAGACGAGCCACACTGCGTCCAAGAGATCAGTCGAGACGATCAGCGATGAGAAATTTGTTGAGTTTGAATTCAACAGTGATAAGTGTGATCTGGCCTCAGATGATCAGAAGATGATCACTCCTGGCAAGGCATCACCGGTGAGTACAATTTTCTGGGTAAAATAAGGAAAAATATTTATTGGAAGTTTTACATGTGAAATTTATGACATAAGTCTTGTTACGTCGAGAACCCGCGGATCTTGTTAGCCAGCATATTGCGACTCTTGGTCGAGCCCTCTTGAAAACAGACTAATTACCGATCGAGAGTCATGTCTAATTAATGGTCTTCCGAACTCGATGCAGGGAGCGATGAATCATGGAGGCTCGGGCCGCAGAGACACTAAGATGGTATTATAGGAGATTCAGCTGGTGTGGTTGGGTTGCCTTGTGTTTCGGTGGTGTGATTCACTGCTCGTTCTGAAGTTAGTGTAAGTCACGTTTGGACAAGATTGGAGATGTCAATGTTTGGATCATCTCTGTCGCATTAGCACTTTGAGGCGGTCTTTTCTTTTCTTTCTTTTTTCTCCTTTTGTATGGGGGCCTTTAGTTTTCCTCTTCGAATTGAGTGGAGATGTGCCAATGTAAATTATCTCTTTATTTTGTCAATGAATGTGCAAATCTGATTACCGTGAAAAGCACAGGCTATTAAAAATAGAAGGACTACCATTTGGTTCCGTTTCTGATGAGACCAAAGATTTTCGAATTACCAAAAAATCAACATCTTGCATTGTACATTTCGCATATAGGGAATATACATTTCTATAAAACCCAACAAGCTGGGACTTGCCAAGGATGGAGGAAAATATGACACAAAAAGATAAATATGTAAAGAAAGTAGCGAGAAAAAACACGAAATGGAGTGAAAAATAAGAAAGAAAAATGAGAGAGTCAAATAAATATTCACCATTGATTACTTTTGGAATTAAGATATCGGAAATGGGATTAAGTACAATGAAATAGATTTCATTTCCCATGCCCCAGTAAATGTAAATAATTTCATATCTAATAATCCATCTAAGTGTTGACTCGCATTTTATTTTTTCTGTTGATATTCCAAATCTCTGATATTCACCGGCCATCGTAAAAAGAAACCAAAAGTATATATATGAACGTTGGGATAGATCTGCCTAAGTAGCTGTCTTGGGGGGTCGGGGAAGATCATGGACATGAAGTAAAATCCATATGAAAAAAAGAAAAAGGAAAAAATCCTTTGCCTTGTGTTAACGATACCAAGTTGCAGATCAAGAGGATCAATTTCAAATCCGGTTTCTGATTCAGTGAAGGAATTGAAATTCGATATGACAGCTGAGCCACGAAGCTTGCTTCGTTTAGAAACCAAAGGAGGAGGAGCACATGCTCTCTTTTATCTTATGGTCAACAAAGTGCTTTTGATGCCCACGACTCCAAGTCTACTCCAAATTAAAGAATCACCCTTGATCCTCCCCTCATTTCTGCCGTTTATTCCGTATCGGTTTGTCATGAAGCAATTATACAAGCTGTGTAATCATGTAGCCCTGTAATTTTGGATTCATCCGGAAAATTATATTGCGAACATCGCCAAAAAGAGAACACATACGCAAGTTATTCTATTTATATTTGAATGTTTTTGTCCCGTTGGGGGCTTATTTTTCCACACTGTTTATGTATGAAATATAAGTCTGTCGGTACGGGGAGTAATGATATAGACCGTCCTTAAAATTTTTCTAATTATTCAGCATTGTCTTTGAATATATATATTTTTTATGTTAAATGTGGTCTTTTTTTTTTTGGTCTAGAATCAGCTCAATCAAGCCGTTTTCTTCCCAAAAAAAAAAAAAAAAAAACTAGCGTTATTTTCTGACGTGAGGGTTAACACTGTTAAGTTGGTATTAAGGGTCCAAGTTGGCATCCATATTATCCTCCAATTCAGGTTGGAATGGATAAATATCCTTCCAGCCCCTCATTGGTAGGTTTTTCTCAAAAAACTGACCTGTGAAAACATGCTGGTAAAGAAATGACTGGCGACTTCATTTTTTTTTGAGTAAGTTAGCAAATTCGTAACCTTATTCGTAAGTAATGCAAACAAAGTTTGATAACATTATAGAATGGTTTTTAAATCTACGCCATTGGTAAGGTAAAAATAAGTTGGCAAATGATAAGAGAATGTTATTTTTTTGACATTTTTTTTAATATTTAATAATTTTTTCTTTATTTTTCCCCCTCCACTTAGGCCAATTCAGTCCTAAACCAATTTTTTGTATTTCTGCCAATTCAATCTATTTAGCAAATTTTGAATGGCCAATGCTGAAATGGTATTATTAGCGTTTTGACATTGACTTTTTAAATTAATATTTAATAATTTTTTCTTTATTTTTTCCCTCTCCACTTAGGGCCACCGAGGGCTGGCACGCCCTTGCAAGTACGCGTCACAGTGTTCACCAATTGATTGTGATATCGGGGAATGCTAGGGTGATTCTAGGATTGTTACCTACGCATGTTGCCTGAACAGTCTGCACACTTAAAGTAATTTTGTCCATAAATTGTCTATTGGCACTAGCATTAATGCTCACTTGTTCTATTCCATCATATTCTATGATATGTTATTTATCTGTCCTGGATAATTCTATTGCAGGACCAATGAACTTGATGGCCTTCTTAAAGGAGTCATCTATCTTGTCCTGCCTGCTTTGGTTGTAATATGATTAGTTTTGAGTTTGGTCAGGACTGTTCTTGTTGGTGTTAGATATGGTTTTTTGGTGCGCTGGATCTTGTCTTTCGAGGCCTTTAGACACGAGGATGAATCGAAGAAATTCCTCCACTGCGTTAAACTGAAACTTTTACTAGGAGCTTAATCTTGTCTGGAATTAGGAATTTAATGCTAATGCCAACTCTGATAACACACTCTTGGTTCTTTCCTTTCCTCTCATCTCTTTCGATATCCTAGGATGGGACATGGGATACGATAAAAGGAAGTTGTACTATGGTTCGAGATTTCATGCACTACCCGACTTACTTGAAGGTGCTACATGAATCTGCGGCAACACATGAAGTGCAGACTTTTAGGTAGATTTACACTGAATATTCATTTTGTGCTTTTTGTTGCTTTGTTTCTGAAAGATTGTCGGTTTTGATGTTCATTAATCATAGTAATATGTGCACCGAACATTAGCAATGAACGTTAAAATAAACTTATTTTTCCTATAGTTCAATTTAACGATTTAAGTTGATGAAATACGGGGGTGATGATCCAGGCAGCTCAATGAACCACAGTGACATGTTTAGTTAATGATTATGGAAATAATTGAAGTCATCAAAGTTGTAGGTTCACCGAGTTCCGCGTAGTCTAGAAGTAGTCATTTATGAAGCAATTAAATTTACCAACTTCTATCGTTTTCTCTCTTTTGGTTTTGTAGATTAGTGCAATTTGCCGGATGTATCCTGGTGGGACTGATGGGGCAACTCGTGCATGTCCCCCTTTACACCACTATTATGGTCATCAAGACTCCGTACAAGCTATTTAGGGGCTGATAGCGATTAATACACGATCTTATCAGTCTAAGAGGGCCCCTTTCTTGAAACTGCCTGCATTCCGATTGGCGGCTTGACAATTCTCATGTGGCCCATTGCCGTAGCTTCAAGCATTTTAGCAGCTGCACTTTTGAGCTGCTTTATAAGACTATAAGGATCAGGCATCGTGTATCAGATTTACCCCCAAATTCACTGTTCATTTTCTTTTTCATCAGTACCATTTTTGTGAAATACTAGACTCCAACCCTGTGGAATTTTGTGGAAGCAGGAAAGAACTTTTTGGAGTGGCGTCGCTTATGTCATTGCGATGGTTGCTGAATTCGTTGAGTACACGAACCACTGTCTGTATCTTCAGGAGGGAACTATACTTCCAAAGTAAGTAAGTCGTACCCTTCAGTCCTAATGTCACTATGACTAGCACAAATGCAACGCTGTAGCAATTTCCTTGTCGACCACTTAATTTTGGAGGTTTTGACAAAACAAAAACGTTTCCCACAGCCAGGCCTTCATACGGAAAGCAAAAGGCTTCTCAACCATCCGAGCTGTCGGTTGGAGGAAATCATGTAAATAGAGGCAAAACCACCTCTGCATCTGAAGACGCACCGTTGACTGCTTGTGCATAGCTTAGCTCAGTCATGATCAGTGAGGGAGACAATACAAGAAATCCGGATGGTGCAGGTAAATTAGGTTCTTCGGGGTCCTATTAGTGGTGACCAGTAAGATGAATTTTAGATCATTATGAACTTGCTGAAAACCACTAGTCCACACAACTTTCCCACTTTTTGACAGCTTTTGGATGGAAATGATCGAGTCCCATGAAACGACAGGCAATAGAAATTTTGGATGCTAACGTAATGACACCCGACGATCTGTATGAATAGCTGAAAGCAAAGAACAGCAGGGAAGCGACTCATATAGGCTTTGGCCTGCCTTGTTTTTCACTCGTGCAGACCATCCTCCGCTCTATGCAAGCTGGTTTGGATGGTTTCCCGATGTTCGATGGCTTTGAACTGAACCAACTAAACAGACTGCAGGACAAAGTGTTAAGACTTGTTCTTTGGTCCTCTTCCGGTGTGAATGAACAGATCAAGGTCATAAGATTGGAAAATAGTGAGGTGAGATTTTTAGAGAAAGTAGTTCTTTTTGGAGCAATAAAGTGTTTATGGATAGGTGGAAGAATGGCGGAGTTGAGCCTCCGGATAGTACGCAGAAGGTACTCCTTTAGTAAACCAGTATATTTCCTGCTAATAGTTTGAAGAACAATCAATGTTTCTTTAAATTTTCTAGTTGAGATATTATGTTCCATGCATCTTCTTCGTCGTACACGTCGCTGACTATCAACTGCATGAAATGTGAGTTCGATGGTATCTGATCAAATCCTCTTTAAGAACCAGAATTTCTCTGGGTGTCTTCTTATATCCCCTAAGGATTCCATATCTTGATTGTCAAAAAAACATGAAGATACTTCCATTCCAAATCCAATGACATTGAAGTACATGCTTGGAGATTTAGCAGACTGATCAATCTTTCTCATGTAATTCTTTACCAAAGGGTGCGCATGATCAAATTTATATTTCTTTGTTCCCCGGAGTAAGTTTAGAATAAAAATCTGTTTGGTAACACAATTTCATTTTTCTATTTTTAGAACAGATTTTTATTCTAGAAATATATTTGGAGTAGAAATTAGAAGTTAGGGAAAAGTGTTAAAGTCCTAAACCTTTTGTGTTTATGCCAAATTAGTCCTAAACCTTTTTTAGTGCCAATTTAGTCCAAAACATTTTTACTTAGTACCGATTTAGTCCTTTTTGGCCAATTTTGGCCGGATTTTATTGACTGGACACCGGCCGGTTGACGTGGCATGATCGGTGTTGAAGTGGACAACTTTTAATAATATTTTAATATTTTAATATTTTTGATTTTTTCTTTTTCTTTTTCTTTTTCCCCCCTCCTCCGCCGATCGATTCGGACCTCGCCGCCACCTCGCCGGTGGCCGTGAGGGCGGCCTCGCCCTGGGCGGTGAGGTTTGAGCCTCACCCATGGTCGGCAAGGCTCGAACTCGCTAGATCCGACGAGGGCGAGCCTCGCCCGGCACCGCCCCGGGCCGCGAGGGCGACCTAGCGTCGGGCTAGCGAGGGTCGAGCCTCGCCCATGGCCGGCGAGGCTTGAACTCGCAGATCCGACGAGGGCGAGTCTCGCCGGTGCCGCCCGCCCAGCCGTGAGGGCGACCTAGCACCGGCCGGCAAGGCTCGCCCTCGTCGGATCCGGCGAGGTCGAGCCTCGCAGATTGTCGCCTCTAGTTAGTAGCCGAGGTTCGGCGACTAGCTAGAGGAGGGGAAGGAAAAAAAGAAAAAAAAAAAAAAAATTCAAAAATATTAAAATATTATTAAAAGTTATCACGTCGGGACCGATCGACCACGTCGCCCGACTAGTGTCCAATCAGCAACATCCAGCCAAAATTGGCCGAAAAGGAATGATTGGCACTAAGTAAAAATGTTTAGAACTAAATTGGCACAAAAAAATGTTTAGGATTAAATTGATATAAATACAAAATGTTTAGGACTTTTTAACAATTTTCCTTTAGAAGTTAGAATTTTTAACTTTTCAATTTTTGGAACAAAAGTGAGAAATCACCACCCGTCGTGGTGGCTCTGCTGGATAAGGCCTCGTTGATCCTTTCCCCAAAGGTGAGGGGTTCAAAACCCAGTGGAGGCGCTTGACGTCTTACCCGCTGGCTGGGGTGGTGGTTTCCTTAGTGCCGGCCCCAAGGTTTACTCGCCGGCTTCCGGCTGTACGGGCTTCCCTAGGTCATCAAAAAAAAAAAAAGTGAGAAATCAAAACTCTTTTTATCGTTCATTCTCGTCATCGCCTATCACCCACTTGCCGCCCACGGGATGCCGGACGCCCACCACTCGTTGCCCGCCGTCGGCTACCCACAATTGGTCGTTGGACCTGCCACCAGTCGCCGGACGTTGGCCGCCTATAGTCGACCGGTCATCGA
The DNA here is from genome assembly GCA_017140595.1 of Eucalyptus curtisii. NCBI lineage: Eukaryota > Viridiplantae > Streptophyta > Magnoliopsida > Myrtales > Myrtaceae > Eucalyptus > Eucalyptus curtisii. The sequence goes on from CM029502.1 coordinate 16,981,540, forward strand.
ACGCCGACCGTTGGACTTCAACCACTTATTGCCAATTGTTGACCATTGACCTTCGGCCGCTGGCAGCCGATTGTCAGCCCCTGACCGCCGGACACTCGATACTGGATGTTGGATGTCAGATGCCGAACATCGCTGACCGGCCGTCCATCGTCGGATGCCAAACTTCGATCGCCTATCGCCTGTTGTTGGTTGCTAGACGCCCGTCACCCACCGCTGGTGATCAACCACTCGCCACCGGATGTCGGCCGCCGATTGCTAGACACTCGCCACCGAACACTGGACGCTAGCCACTGAACGCTAAACCCTCGTTGCTGAATGCCGGCCACTAAACGCTGGACCCTCACCGCTAAACGCCGGCCGCTCATCGCCGGACGCCCACCGCCGGACGTTGGACGTCGGACGCTCGTCGCCGCCGACCGTTGCCGCCCCTAGAAATAGAAATTTTATTATGTTATCAAACGAATTTTTATTCCAAAAAAAAAAATTGAATCGTTATCAAACACGTTTCTTTGTTCAGAAACTCGTCTGGAGAATAGAAATTGATTTCTGTTCCGAAAATTTTATCATACGCGCCCTAAATGACCAGCTAAGGATAGTGCAGCGCTATCATATTCACTTTGCACCAAAAATCGTCGCATTTACAGTTGACCGTGGACTGACTTACCATATCGATGCTTGCGTTACACAAACTTTTGGCAGGATGATAGTTATCGTAAGAAGTAAATCGAAGTTACCAACCTACAGAAGGACATACCGTCGCATGGTCAAGGCTACATTCTGCAGAGAAGGAAGGTTCCAGTAGCGATATTTCAGGCGGATCCGGTGTCCGCCTTGAATACGCCTTAAGTGTAAATTAAAGGTGCACCGTGTTGATTTTGATTGAAGATAGCAAAACAGCAACCTACGCAGATGTTAATGAAAGTCTTGCAGATGAACATGTTGGTCATGTTCAGCTGGTGACTACACAGTAGTTCAGATACATGAACCCAAGGGCATCATGGTGCATACAACTGTCCTAGATTTGTACAATGAAAATTCAACTCTCTTTTTCCCCTTCTTGAGTTACATTTGCAGGGGCCTCACGCTGATAAAAGGGTCATAAATAACTTGGAATATATGTGAAATCTACCTTATTTACCTATACTTTTATTTAAAATCGGCGAATTTTCTTGAATGTGTCAATTTTTTCCATGTTCAAAGCAACTTGATAAATGTTCCTTTTTCTTATTTGGAATGGCCATAAAAGTGTCATTAATAAGATGCATTCAAGAAAATATCTACCAATTTTATTTTCCATATACATTTTTTCTTTTCGGTAGTAGTGGCTTTCAAACTCCTCCAACTCTCCCATCCAGTGATGGCAATGTTGGTCAAGAACTAATTTCTTAAACTCATATTTTGGGATGTATATGGATACGTAGGCTTCATTTGTCTGAGAGAAGATAATTTTCAGAAAAATAATTTCATTAACTTCTAGTGTTTGGTGTTGGAAAATAATCCAAAGAAGAGAAATGTTTTTCATCTTGAAGAAAATTCACACTCAAGATAAAGGAGACTTCACACCCATTTTCTACTTTGTGGCAAATTGTGGTAATCACCTTGTTAGTAAATATAAATGCAGAGATGCATGTTTCCAAATACATTTGACCAATCATATATAACAACATCAGCACACTTGGAGCTAGGCTACCAAAACCTCTCATTCTCGAGCACTTTCTTTATCATGATTTAGTCTATTTATCAAACGATTCATATCTTACACCAACAAATCCATCTCGTTTCTTCCTGAATGAACCGAAATTATTGTCTTAGCGACTATAACAACGTAAACTAATTTCACTACCCTTTATGTTTTGCTATCTTGCCAATATATATATATATGCATATGTTTAAGAATATATACACACACTAGGAAATATTAAGAATAATTCTTCCATTTTGTGTTTAGCAACTCCCTTCATCATAATAATGATGGAATCCTAAACACATGAAGACTGTACATGAACAAAGGGAAACAAACAGAGAAAGCCCTAGCCAATCATAAGAGAGATAATTCCCAAAATGGCCAGTGAAATTATTCCCAAATTAACCAAAAGTAAACCAAATTAGAATATCACCAAACCCTTGCTTGCTTAATTCTCCTTTCACTCATCACTCAGCAGCCTTCAAGGCTTCAATCTAATCCACTGATACCGTCCGCCCACCGGCTCGTCCTTGACAAAATCATAATTATACCTAAATACCCACAAAAAAAAAAAAAACAACTAATTTAAAATTTGAGCATTTTTATACCAATAACGAGAGTTGTTTCTCAGTGTGACTTACTTGTCCTTGTAATATCGCAGGAGTTTCCCCTCCACGGCCGTGAAGAACTCTTCGATCTCTGCTGCCGCCAGCACTGGCGCGACCGCCGCCCCCAGCTTCCCATGGCCCGCCTCCTCCTCCGTTTTGCTGCGGTGAACTTCCATATCTTCCGCCAGCACCTGCAGCTCTCGAAGGGTGGAGTCAAGAGAATTTGAAAATGCTGTTGATACGTTAGAATCTATGGTTTCACCAGCTCGCAACGCAATCAGATTTCGAAACGGGCAAAAAGGAAAATTTGAACGAAGGGGCCTCCGTTTTTCTTTCTATTTTTTCACCCTTTTGAAATTCGAATTTTTAAAAAGACCGTAGCAGGCGTTAAATACCGAGAGAGGGGCTCATCAATTTTGCTTCACGCGCAAGAAGCTGGGAGGGATTCGTCTCCCCTCAGCCTCAGCTGGCGTTTCCTACTTTCGTCATGTCTCGTGTACACTAGTTATTTAATGCCGTTCTAGAGCAGAAAAATTCAAAAAAAAAAAAAAGTCAGAATAAATCGATAACTGGCCACTCCCCAGCGCCGAAAGCCATCCGCTGCCACCGGGAGGAGAGAAATTCTCGGACGGCCGCGCAACGACCAACATGAAGCAAAGGGACTAAATTTGAAGGCTCCGGACGCAAGAGGACCAAAAGAGCAGAATTTGTTCTAGAGGCCTGCATAGGGTGCCCCATGTATTAACTGGTGCTGACTTAGCAAAATTCGATAGGACTGAGTATTGGTCCATAATTAACCCTTCAGCCGGTCCTAGGTCGGTCCTTGGTCCCGAGATCTCTGGACCTTACACTATATGGATTGATTTTCGATCCTTTAGGGTTGGTTTGGACCAGGACCAACATTATATATGTTATATATTATATATTATATGATTTTGTTTACTGTAAATCCTAGCACCCCTCCTTTGTTCTCTTTATAGTTTAGTTTGCCGTGTAAATTAGAAAATAAAAAGAAACCCACCCTAATTCAACCGAAAAATAAAAATAAAATAGAAACCCTCTTTCATTCGCCTTGATCTAGCTCTCCTTGTTCACTTGCTGCTCCTTGCTTGCTTGGCTCACCTTACCGGTCACATCTGTCCACTCACCTCAGCCTCTCCTCGCTTACCTCACATGTTCATTTTTATTGTTTGTTGCTTTTAGTAAGTGTTAAATTTCTATTATTACCTTATCTCATATTTATATTTGATATATACTAATGTTCATAATTTGGTTGCTTAATATCTCATTGTTGATGAATATGTAATTTGCGATGGTACATTTGTCCTTTGGAGAAATACAAAAAATGAAACAAAAACATAATCAATTGGTCTTGGATTGACCCTTGAATCAGATTAGATGTCCAACTCTCAGTCCAAACATTGGGGACCAACATTGTCTAGACTTGGGTTAAGTGTTGGACCAATCCAACCTGGATCATGCTTGTTCCTAATTTTCACAATGAAAATTGAATTTAAATTATCCTTGGAGATCAGTTTAAGGACGAGAATGCCAATCAATAAAAGCGTAAGGACCAAGAGTGAAAGTCGATTGCTATATGCTAAAATCAAAATCACGACAAAAAAAAAAAATCTTGAAAATTGATGTAGCCAAATGCCTCGCGAATTCGGAAGCTAATGTCCAAGATTCAAAAATGAGGGTTCAGACTTGAGGAAGAATCGACTCTTTCAGTTCTAGTGCCCTAGATCCTACAAAACAAAAAAGTCTCGTAGTCCTTCCGAGTAATTTTAGCTAGAAATTGCTGAAGAACTACATTGACAAATCATTAAAATGTTTAGGAATAAATTGACAAATCATCAAAAGGTTTGTGGCATAATTGAAATATTTATAATTGAATTGATCATTGTACAATAGGTTTAAGACTGTATTGGCATAATTGAAAGGTTTAGAATTGAATTAAATGCTACACAATAAGTTTATGATATTTTGGATAACTTTGGACAATTTTCACCTCAAAGATGAAAATTCCGCTTACTTTATAAAGAAGAAATTGAATTACATTCATATTTGTCGTTCCTGGTGGCGTTGCTCAAGTTATAGTCTCCAACATTTTTCGTCCTGCAATGTTTTGACGACTGGCGCGTTACATTGTGGGTGGCCCGGTGTTTGGACGTGGTTCGAGATTTCGCAGAAGGCCGGGACCACGTGGTGTTGAGGTCGTTCATGGCTTTTTAATTAGGGCTAGTTTCTTGGTGGGCTTGGGCCTTCCGCGAATGTACATGGCCTTTTTTCACATGCTTCTTGTTGGGCTTCTTACCCGGCCATCCATTGACAATATGTTCTGCGTTAGGGGTCGATCGCTAATTAACCTTGACGCCTGTCGATTTTTTTTTTTTTTTTTTTTTTGGATGTCATTCCCTTTCTCCTTCTGTGTTAGGTCCTCCTACTGTTGCGCATACTCAAATTTGATCCATATGGTGTATGGAAACAAGGATTTCACCAAAGAGGATTTGAACACATCTTTCACCCGCCCACATCCAAATTTGAATTGATCGGACACTACAAAATTATCTCTAAAGTCCTTGCTAATCGACTCAAGCCTTTGCTAACAAAGCTAATAGCGCTAGAATAGAGCGCTTTCGTCAGTGGGCGCCAAATTCAAGATAACATCATAATGGTCCAAGAGGTCCTTCACCATATCAGGACTCGGAAAAGGACCAAACAGTTTTAGGTAGTGCTTAAATTAGACATGCAAAAGGCTTACGATAGGGTCGAGTGGGATTTTCTCCTAGACTATCTTCTCCAAATTGGATTTCACGACCGATGGGTTCACTGGGTGTTGCAATGTATTTCAACAGTCTCCTTCAATGTAAAATTCAATGGTGAAGCTCTACTCTATTTTCATCCGTCACGGGATCTGAGACAAGGAGATCCTCTATCGCCTTACCTGTTTATACTGATGGCCAATGCCTTATCCTTGCTTATCAATCAGGCAGTGGATATGGGGAGTCTTAAAAGTATCAAACTAAACCGATGGTGCCCTGTCCTATCCCATTTGTTTTTCGCAGATGATGCTATTTTCTTTCTAGCAGGAAAGACCCTAGAGTGCCAGAATTTAGCTAATGTGATCAATGAATACTGCTTAGCCACAGGACAAATAGTGAATCGTAACAAATCAGGTATGTTTTTTAGTAAGCTGTGTCCTATTAGCTTGCAAGAGAATTTAGCTAGAGAACTTAGAGTCCCATTGCTAGCCAGAACTGGCAAGTATCTTGGTATACCTTCAAAATGGAGACAATCTAAAAAGGAAATGTTTGCGTGGATATTGGGTCGGGTGCAATCTAAGCTAGAAGGCTGGAAAGAGAGGTTGATATCAAAAGGGGGCAAGGAAGTTTTAATTAAGTCAATTGTGCAGGCAATTCCCAGTTATGCTATGTCCATTTTCAAAATCCTAGTGTCAATTTGTAGAACAATTGAATAGAAAATATCCAGATTCTGGTGGAAATCTAGTAACAATAGATCTAGTATTCATTGGATGAAGTGGGAAGCACTTAAAAATAGAAAAGATGAGGGGGTTTGGGTTTTCGAGACCTTATTGCTTTCAATAAAGCCTTACTAGGCAAAAAAGCATGGAGACTTTCGCAGCAACCTTTATCTCTGTCTAGTAGAGTATTGAAAGGATTGTATTTTCCGTTTCAAGAATTCTAGAATGTATCGAAAGGTGCTCGACCCTCATGGGCTTGGCAAAGCATACTAATAGGACGTGATTCAATTGTAGAACATATGCAATGGTCTGTGGGGGATGGAACTCATATCAAAATTCGACAGGATAGATGGTTGGCTTCTGGCATCATTGGGGGACTTGCGCCTAGAGGAGTACCAGAAATAGTTGCAGATTTAATGGTCCAGAACATCAATGAGTGGAATACTCATCTCCTAAGACATAATTTTGATAGTCATACAGTGGCAGAGATTACATCTATCCCAATTCGGCCACAACTCACAAAGGATAGACTCATCTGGCGAGGCAAGCAAAACAGCTCTTTCACGGTACAGAGCTGCTATAATATTCTACGGAAGCAACAAGTCAATCATAACCAAAATCAAGCGTCCTCCTCTTTTCAGATACCTCGCAGACTGTGGAATGAAATATGGAAAATGAACTCATCATCAAAAATATGTTATTTCCTATGGTCAGTATGTCATAACGCTTTGCCTACTCGAGAAAACCTCCATCATCGACACATTATACAAGATCCCATCTGTAGTTTATGCGAAGACCAGGCTACTGAAACACCATAACATCTATTCTTGTTTTGCCATTGGACACAACAAATATGGGAACATCTAGAAATCAACATCAAGCATCACAACAGTGGAGTACATCGGATAGAAGCATGGCTGGTCAAATTAACAGAACACAGAGGTGACTCACCTGACTTGGAGATGATCGCATCCATCCTCTGGCACATTTGGAAGGCCCGCAATAATTTCATCTTTCGCCAGCAGCAACCCCAACCGGACCGAATAGTGCAGACAGCCATAGCCAGCGCCACAGCAAACCGGAGCCCATCTCAGCAGAAATAGAGACAGAGTGCAGCAACCATATCAGAACCCGTTTTGGCGTCCGCCAGATGAAGGAGAGACGAAACTAAATATTGACGCAGCTTACCAGCCTCATAGCGGAGAAGCATCGATCGCCTGCATTTGCCGAAGCTCATCAGACATTTTAATCGATGGCTTTGCTCGATCGGTGGTCGTCTCCTCGGCCCCCGCAAGCGCGGAGGCAATGGCATTAAACCACACGATCCACTTCTTGCTGCAGACGGGGAAAAACTTAGATCCGATGACCCTGGAAATTGATTGCTTAGCTCTTGTTGAGGCGATTTGTAATCCTGAACTGCCGCCTTGGGAGATTAGATCTTTGATCGAAGACCGCACGGTGTTGCTCCAGCGTTGCCCTAATCTCAGGATCGACCACTGCAAGAGGGAAATGAACAAGGTAGCGGACCGGGCCGCGAAGGCCCATCAGGCTGATTCACTCCCTTCGGATTGGGTTCTCAATCCTCCTTTGTTTTTGCGTGAAATGTTGTCCTTTGATATTATGCAAAACGCTTCTTCTACTTTTCGGTAGTAATAATATTACCTTTTTCTGACCAAAAAAAAAAAAAGCATATAAAGTTACACGTGAAAATTGTCAAAAATTTATGAACCTATTGCACTTATCCAATCTTGCTAACCGAGTTTTAAATATTTTCACCTTTTTACGAATTAAATATATCCTACCAAGTTAGATAGGAAAATCGTTGACGTGAATACTATTCATTCTACGTATCATAATCAACGTTAATGTAAATAATTTTTAGATTTTTATCTTTTTCCTTTGCTTTTTTTTCTATGCTAGTGAGGGTCATCGATAGCCCTTGTCTACAGCTAGTGGGATTGCAAAGCCCTCACCTATGGCTATCACGACCCTATTGGCGCGAGCAAGGGTGCGACAAGAGCCTTTGCACCCGCACCATGACCAATGAGGCTTTTGTAGTGACCTTGTATGCAAAAAAAAAAAAAAAAAAAAAAAAAAAACCAAAGGGAAAAAGGAATATTATAAAATTGAAAAATTTGTAAAGATAAAAAAATTAATTTATTATTAAAAATTATCTATGTCGGCGTTGACCTTGTCACGTAAGACAGTGTGTCACGTAAGACGATCGGCATTTGCGTTAGTGATTTTTAGCTCAAATTGACAAAAAAAGGAAAATGTTTATGATTCAATTACTAAAATTGAAAATATTAGGATTAAATTTGTAAAAATTTAATAGATTTAGGACTTTTTGGATAATTTTTCAACAATTACACTTATTCTCCTAGGGCTTTGAACAATTTCGATTCTGGTCTCGATACAGTTTTCAAGACAAACGGTCCACGTGCTATTTTTCAATTACTATTTTAGCTTTAAGGACATTTTTCGCATTTAAAGTCGAAATCTTGCCATAATTTTGCTGACTCTAATCTCGTGACAGCATTTCAGGTTTAATCTTAAAAAGCAAGAATTCCATCGTCCCTATCCTTTCATTTTTTAGGGAAGATCAAACCTCGAAAGTATTTTATGTGTATTCATATACATTACAATACGATCATCATTGTCTGCGTACCGTGCATCTTATCTTATTTGTCTCTATATGTATATGCGACTCATCATTAATTAGTTGATTACATCACCTGTATTATCACGTGATGTATCTATTATATAAAATACATTCTTTGGAGAGTTAGACAAGAGGAGATGAGTTTGATTTCGTTGCTCGAAGCATCTAGGTTGGCTTATATTGTATGTTAGTTTAGCTCGCATAGGTTTATTCTGTAACTTGAACAGACATCATCTCTATTTGTATTCAGTTGTCGTATGACAGAGGTTCTTGACTCGCGGTTGAATATAGTAAAAGTACTAATTTATCATAAAATAGTATATAAATTTAAATGTACTCTATTTGTTATAAAAAATGAATAATTCTAAAAATAATTGTTTGTATCACTTATAAAAATGTACGAACGAAAACATTTTTCTTATCAAAAGTCTAACTATTTTCATGGATGATGAAAGTATTTTTTTACTCATTTATTTTTATAAGCGATAGAAGCAATTACATTTAGAAAAAAATTCCAAATAAAGGCTTGAAGTATTCCAATTTTCTCAAATAAGGGTATGAAACGAATATTGTTTCAAGTAGAGGTTCAAAGTGCATTCATTTTCTCAAATAAAGACACAAACTAAGTTTGTTTCAAATAAGGGCTTGAAGTAGCTATATCGATCACAAAAAAAAAGGATTTGAACTCACTAGCCGATTGAGGACAATTTCATCTTTTAATTTTTTTAAACAAAAAAAATATATATATATATATATTTTTTTTTTTTATAAAAAAGAGAAAATATAGGTGGCAAGGCCGTTGCCCCCATCGCTGGTGAGGTGGTGGTGATGGCTGGCAGGTTCGTCGGCGCTTAGGCAAGGGTCACCCCCCTCACCTCATCGGCAACCCTTGTTTAGATCTGGGAGTGGGTTGTCGCTCCTCCTTCCCAATGAGGGCCTTTTAGCTGGCTCTCGCTCGGCAATCTCACTTTTTTTTTAAATTATTTTTTGCTCTTTTTTTTTTTTTAAAATTATAAATTTCTTTTTTAATTTTTATTCTAATTTATTTTTTTTATCTAAATTGTGTTTGAACGAAAATATCCTTAATCAGCAATAATATTTTGTTGGCCGGTGAGCCAATAAAATTAGATCCTTATTTAAAATAGCCATAACCAACTTCATGATTTTCTTTAAGATTCATATGGCTGTTTTAGGCTCTTATTTGAAAAAAAATGAAGATATTTCAGGTTTTTACTTGAAATTTTCCACATTATTTTCAGGCAACTTGAATCGACAAATTTCATCGAGATTTAGATGAAAAACTTAGAAAATGTCTGGGAATCATCACTTGAAGACCATACAAGGGTCAAACTGAACACAAAAAATTGATGGAGGGACCAAAATCGAACACGTGCAAAAGCGAGGGAGCATAGCGTAATTTTGAATTTTCCCTCATAGCGCTGGGCGTTCTGATCGAATGTGGACAAAAGACCATAGCCACACCGGAAGGAGGGGAGGAGACGAAAGTCCTCCGCATCCGACTCTCCTCCGGCGACTCCTCCAGGGCCGCCGCCGTACGGCGAAGAGCTCGACTCGAGCATCGGAAATGGCGGTCCCGTCTTCCCTGCAGCCCAGACTGCTCTCCTCTTTCGTCGGGGGCCGCTTCGTTCGCTCCACTCAGCCCGTGCAGCACCTCTTTCGCTTCAACCCAGGTCGAAAATTTGCGCCTTTTGCTCCTTCAACGGAAACTGGGGGAGCTTCCTCTGTTAACAAGAGGGTTCCTTGGTTTGTGGGATTCGAGATTATGACACGTTACATGTATGAAACTGGTTGTTGCATGTGTGTGTTTGTTTATCTTGTGCTATAGAGTAGAGTAACATATGTCGCCTGTGGCTTTTCTTGCTCTAGGCTAGGATTGATTCGTTACCTTTAGCAGTATGTCTCGCTAGTAGAGTGATATTTGTGGTGATAAGGGTGTCGCTTGCTGGAACAGAGTCTTATAGATGATGGGTCAGTTTGTGAGAAAGATATGCACCTAATTTAATTCTCTGGATTACAATCATTTTACCCTGCATTCTTGGTTTCTTGAGGAGCTGTAAGTGGTCAGACTGCATAATGGAATTGTCTGTTATGAAGTAGGAAAAGCTGAAGGTTAAAAGATATTTTTGAGTACTCTAGATTCTAGTTTTGGTGATTTGTGTAAATGATCCCTGGGTGGAACAGCATTTAATCTTCGTTTGAATTCGCTATTCAACATATCTGAATGTTTTGTGTTAGAATTTGAGGCAGTGAGTAGGACCATGAAAGAAAAGTTCTTGGTTAAGCGACTGTGAGTTGTAAGCTAGCTTGAACAGCATTTAATATCAGTTTGAGTTCTCTATTCAACATATCAGAATTTAAAGTGATGGAAATTGAGGCCATTACTAGGATGGTGTAAGGAAAAAAATTTCGGTATAGAACTTCAGTTTGGATGCAATCATCACCTGGGCAGTTACTTTTCTTACTCACTCGTGTGCCTGTTTTTGTTCTTAGTACAAAAGCTTAAGTATTGCCAAAAAACTCTTCAATTTTACTTGTCTTCCCTTTTAAAAGTGTATCTTGTGATCATGTATACAACATCAGCGCTATTATTTGTTGGGGTGGAGTCAAGTTGCGTGGCCAGCTGTTGTCGTTGTGGTCCATCAACGTAAAACTTTGGCTTGAATTCTGCCCTTTCTGGAAAGAACAGTTGTCGATGAATATGTGCTAAACATCAAACGTCCATCTTCATCTTTTATGTGCATTGCAATTGCAGGAAGCAAGCACGTGTCAATGCAGTTATCAAGATCTCTCTCTGGCTTAACCGATCTGTTATTTAATAGGCGGTATGTTGAGCAAGAATCCACTGCGGTGCAGAATCGAGCATGTTTGCAAATTATTTTTGATTTTTATGAGGGGTACCTTGTTCAAAGATCATGTTCTTTGGCCATCTGTTTACTGCTCAAAACTTTTAAGTAGACATCATTTTCAGGAACAGTACAATGTATGAGCACATCTCTACTTTGTCTTGCTTGTGAAGTTCTCTCATGTACTTTCCTTCTTGTAGAATAATCTCTTTAGTATGCACGTTGTCAAAATAACATCCTTGGATAGGTTTTAAAAAGTTTATTCTTTGGAAATACCTATGTGGCTAGCATCTGCAATTCTTGGCCAGAAATCCCTATTGTGCTCTCTTTCTCCCAAATTAAATCCGCTGGGTAGGTTGGAGGGCAGTGAAGGTAAGACCCACCTTGTGATTATTTTGTTTACATCAAGAGGGTGTGACATGATATTCTTGCCAAAATTTAATAATGTTTTATGCCACAGCCACTTATGTTTAGCTGACATAGAACATTGGAAATCTCTTCGAGGGGGTTACCATGGGTTATTTCACAAAAGTTAAAGTACGTTGGGCAGTTCAAAATGAGGAAGTATAGGAGTGTGGACAAAATTTAGTCTTTCATGCATTTGAAGTTAGAATATCCTATCGTATGTCTCCTATGGTGCATCACATTGACTGTTGTACTTTTCTGATCCTGTTATGTTCTTATTATGTGTCATTGTGTGTAGCAGTAGCAGAGATATGCAGGTCTAGTTAATTTCTAGGGTTTGTCTTCTTAACATGTAGTGATCATTCAAATGACTTTCTTCTCAATGCAATCTCAGATAATATTTTTTTTCCATCAAAACTCACAGTATTTTGATGCTGAAGGTTTTTTTTTTTTTTTTTTTTTTTTTTTTTTTTTTTTTTTTTTTTTTTTTTTTTTTTTTTTTTTTTTTTTTTTTTTTTTTTAAATTTGAGTAAACTCTGTTATCAGCTATATGCGTTGTCCATCTGGCAATGAATTGTTTCAAAGTATCGGACTTTTGCCTATTGGATAATATACGAGACCGGTGGTTGGTCATATGTACTGGCATGCTGATCAAAAGCAATTCTGTTAAGCTGTTTTTATGAATCTACCAGATGTTGTTTCTTAAATAGGTGCTTGTTATAATATAGGTTGAGTCAAGATATATGCCTTCCTCAAGTTCTTTGGTGAACATATCTTTAGATATGCATGTGTTGTCGAAAAATTATGCTCTATTGATATTCCCTTTCCAGTTGACTACAAGGCTAGTTGAGTTCAAGATGGGAATTTCTTTAGATATTCTCATGCGTGCTGGCAGGTTGGATAGGCATGTATAGAGAGCAGAAAATGCTCTTGGAGGGCTTGCTTTTTTGACAGTGATCATGTTGAAATTTGCAGAAATGAAGATGTAGCCGATGGTAAACGTAAACGTCTAAGGCCTGGAAAAATATCTCCACGTAGACCTGTTCCTGATCACATTCTAAGGCCTCCATATGTTGGTTCTCGGCAACCGCCTGGGATAGCTAGTGGACCTGAAGTGCATGATGAGAAAGGAATAGAATGCATGAGAGCTTCAGGAAAGCTTGCTGCGCAGGTTCTTGAATTTGCTGGAACTCTTGTTAAGGTACACTATCTTTATTTTTATATCTTTCAGTTGCTAGAGTCTGAGTTAACATGGCTCCAAATAAGAACGAATGGTAGGAAATGATTGTATCTGACAAAAAGTCGGTGGGTGACCAAGTGAGGATAAGCATAAGATGAGTTTGATACTTTGGGTGGTTCTGACATGTGAGACAAAGCTTTCTAGATGATTCTGTAAAATATAGGCTCTGTGGTAGAGGCATAGGTCAAAAGGATTAGGAAGGCCTAAGGAGACACAGAACAGAAGCAAACATTGAAAAGTGCTATGGAATATTTGGATCTGAATGAGAATATGGAACGAGGTATAACATGTAAGATCATCCATGTAATGAACGTCACATGTGGGAAAAAAGTTTTCTTCTTCTTCATCTTCTCCTCCTCCTCCTTCTTCTTTTGTTGCAAGCTTGCTTTTCTCTTCCTTGATTTTCTTGTTATTTTATTTTTATGTGCTTCGTATTTTTTTGAACTCTTTTTCCCCCATGTCTATTCTTTGTCCAGTTTACCATGCCTTCTCACTGTAACACTATATATATATATATTTCGAAATTTACTGCACACAAATGTTTTAGAAAGATCTATTTCTTCTTATGAAGGTTCTCTTTTGGTTCAGTTCTGGAAAATTAAAAAATCTGAACTTCTAATATTTTATTTGTTTCCATGATTTTTTGAATTTGAAGATGTTTTTGATAGAATGGATCTTCATTTGGAAATTTAATGGATGCCTCTCTTTGCAGCCAGGCATTAGGACGGATGAAATTGATCAAGCAGTTCACCAAATGATTATTGACAATGGAGCATATCCCTCCCCTCTTGGCTATGGTGGATTTCCAAAGAGTGTTTGCACATCAGTAAACGAGTGCATTTGCCATGGAATACCTGATTCACGGGAACTGGAGGTCCTCACTTTGATTGCGCTAGTGACTTTGTATTTACCAGAATTTAAAATGGAGGTTCTAACATGTCTTCAATTGCAGGATGGGGATATAATCAATATCGATGTAACGGTCTATCTCAATGTAAGAAGTGCTTTAGTTATCTTGTTGCATTCTTGATATTTGAGGAAAATATCATAATATGTTTGATTTTGATGCTGCACATTGCTTGATCTCTCCTATGCTTCTTGTCCTCAATTATTTATTTATATCTGTTTTTGAAAGTAGCTTGTTGCACACTTGGCTTCTTTTCTGTGAACTAAATATTCTAGCGGAAATAAAGTATAAAACTGGGCCAAAGTGGTAAGAAAGCTTGCTAATGCACGCACCTGCACACATGCATGCAGGATGCATGTGTTCTTAGGTGATTACTAGTAAGTGACCTTCAGCTGGGACATATGTATTTTTAAGGGTGAGTAGAACATCTTGTGTGTGTTAATATAAACACTGTGATAAGGAATGCTGTCCACTGTATGCCTCATTTGTTCGTTTAGCTTTGACTGTCTCATCCTTTACTGATTTTTCCTATGTTGTTTTTACCCCACTGCATATAGCTTTTTTTTTTTTTTTTTTTTTTTTTTTTTCCCTTCATTTTTTTGTGAGTCAGTGCTTGATCCTTTCAAAAGGTTTTTACTTTCAACTGGGATGAATCCGGATCTTTCTCCATTTAAGATCCTATTTTCAAGAGGGCATCAGAGGATGGGGATAGACTTGCTCTTGTCCGCTGGGAGTTGGATCTTAGGCTTTGAAGCTCATTTTTCATATAAAGCATTTGTGTTTAATTTGTGGAGATGATGAATAAGCTAGATGATGATTGCTTAAATGATAGTCACTTTTGCAACAAGAATAGAAACTGTCCTTATATTGGTCACATGCAATGCAGTGGCCATATTGCACGGGATCTCTCCCATTGCATGTGCAATCAATTGCAATTTCTTTCTGAAGAATGTTTTTAGAGGACCATTTTTCAGACTAAATGTGCTTTTTTTTCCTTCTTGATTTGATTGTCATATGAAGGATTATCATGGTGATACTTCTGCTACCTTCTTCTGTGGAGAAGTTGATGAAGAAGCAAAAACCCTAGTTCAGGTAGCTTTCAAATTTTAATTGCTGTGACGTGTGGAGAATCTATTTTTGGGTTGAAAGTAGTTTCTTCTTCGGTTGTGGAAGTTGCTCCCTGTTATGTCTGAGCTTGACATATCTGAAGCTTTTATCATCTAAGACAGATAAAATAGAGACAAGCTATCTCTAGGAAAGTAATTTACACAATCACTAGATCCAAAGCTGACAAATGGTTGTGCCACTTAGTTTTGTTTAGCTCCTGAAGTTTTCTGTGTGAAAATCTCTCATTGAGATATTTACTTATCAAATTACCGCGAATGTTGACAAGAAGCACTTGCATCTATCTCTTCCATGTGTTGAACCTTTCCTGAAGTATGACCGCAGACTGTACACATTCGGACAAGAACATTTGATTTATTGCTAGGCTTACGTCCTTTGAGGAATACCTCTTTCTCTTTTGCTAGGGAGTTCACATCCTAATTATTTTCAGATATATTGACATCTTTGAATGGTTGCTAAGTAGACTTCAACGCATGCTTTAGGTAACAAAAGAATGCTTAGATAAAGCGATATCAGTGTGTGCACCAGAAGTGGAGTTCAAGAAAATTGGACGAACCATCAAGTAAGGCATCTGCTGTTGTTCTTTTTCATGTTATAATAAACTTCTTCAGTGACATCTCACGCCTAGATAGATTGGCTGAAATTTCTGTCCATGTATCTTCTACATCTTCTTTCTGTACATTTTTATCCGTAAATCTTACAAATGCATTACTTTTCCTCTTGATAATACCTGATGGCTAATTTTCTTTAATTGTATCGTGAAGTCCCACATATATGCTGACGGTAATTTACGTCTAAGTGACCACGCAGATAAATATCGTTATGGTGTTGTCCACCAGTTTGTTGGCCATGGAGTTGGACGTGTGTTTCATGCAGATCCTGTCATTCTACACTTCAGTAAGTTGCAACACTAAGTTCTTTTTTCTTACAGTTCACTTGTTTTACTTTTGTTTGGGGTCTGCACGTTATATCATTATCTTTACATCACAATTATTGATTTCTTCTTATGGTTAACTTTTGCACGATCATCAAAAAGTGATCGCCATGAGTTGCCTACGGAGCAATTGTTTAGCTCAATGAAAAATAGTGTCAACCCTTTAAGCCAAAATTCTGGGCAATTGTGGACTCCTCTATCTGGATAAAATTATATAACACTTAGAGCAAATATTCAAATGCACCTGTTGTTACAATTAACGATACCCAAATTAACTTAATAGAATAAACAATCCAAGACATAATAATCTCAAATCCATGACAAACCAACTCTTCAGAACATCTGAGCATTAACATCAACACTCCTGCTAATTAAACAATCAAACTATCTGCAAAGTCAATGCCACATACATAAAAAGCTAGCCAAACTAAAGACGAGGTGCTACATGGTGATTCAAGGAGGACTGACTATTGATTTTCTACTTGTAGTTTCTCTCTTGTTAGTCTACTCGTGGAACTCGATCCCACTAGCTGCATGGTTGGATTGTCCCTCACTGCTGCATTCTGTCAGGATATGGATAAAAAATTTGTTTATGTAAATGGCAATAGTCAACGCAAAATCTTATTTCCAGTTGATTTTAATTTGGATTATTCACTTTCATGGTGATTTTCTTTTTCTCCATATCTCATAATTTTTTTTAATAAATTTTATCAGTTCAAATAAATGTTAAGTTCATAAAATTAACATTTTTACTGAATATGATGTGTTTTTTTTATCTCATTAACTTAACAGTAAGTTCAATGGAATGATTCATTGTTTGCGTTCTTTGAGAGAGAAAATTGTCTTTTTGAGTGTTAATGTTCAATGCAATATTTGATTTCAATGAATTAATTATGTTCTTAATTTGTTAGCTTAATTGAAAATTTGTACTGTTAGTGATACAATAGTCTATTTAAATTCTAAAGTTCAATTCAATTGTTGATATATATGTAAAAATCTCTTCATGTATAATAAAATAAGTTGTTCGTGGAGAATTTCATTTATTTCATCTTGAATTAACAAATATTAATGATATATTACTAGGAATATGAAAATATAGAAACTTTGGGCGGGGCCGTGCTATTTAGGGCTTCATATATTGAGGTCTAATAGCCTGGCCAGGTGTGAAATCAAAAAGAGAATAAAGCCCGAAAACCTGGCTTGGGCTATCTGGGCTAAGGGATTTTGGGCCAGGCTGGGCTTTTGGGGTTTTGGATCTATATTTTGAGCCCTAATACACGTTTTACTCTTGCATTTGGAAAATGTGATTAAGGCAGTGTTCCTTTCTCAGCTGATAAAAAACCTTACTTAATTATGTACTTAGTTTGGTTATGATATGTCTCCAGGTAGTATGAGTGCTTTGATATTCTTGAGTATAAGGAAGTTCAAGATTCATGGGTTATGTCTTTATCAGACTGCAAGATAGCGTCAAGTGATGGAGAACTACTTTTTTCATGGCAGCTTTCAGTTTTCTTAAGTTGTGAAATGTGATGTCCGTTGTATGTAGCTAATAAAGCATAGAGTGGTCTAGCAGTGGGATTTGAGTCCACACTAAGAAGATTGAAGAAGTTTGGAGTGAGAAATATGGAGAAATCCATTTCTGTGCTTTATTTCATGGCAACAATTTTTTCTAATGAAATTGATGCTAAGCTAGTCTTGATTAGACAGTTCTTTATAGATTTGATTTGTGACGGGAGTGAAATTCCTGCATGGGATTCATGTTTTCCTTTTTCCATCAAATGTGATAAGTTGGTTTATAATTTCAAAGGAGTGTTCTCAAACTTCTGACTCTGTAGTGCACTGATGTGAGCAGGGTAATTTATTGGGTAAAGTTCTATAGACTGTTGTCTTGTGGAGTTAGATTGGTACCCTTTGTCAAGTAGAGTATGCTAAGTACTGAAAGGGAGAAAAATATTCCACATAAGGATTAGTTTTGCGAAGATGATAGAGAATGGCTAGTGGAAGGAAGGATTTTATACTTTGAGAGAGTTCTGAAAATGGAGTTGGCCAAACAATTGAAGCTCATTTCGGATGGAAAGTTATCTATGTAAATAGTGACTGAAGAGCTGTAATTTCCTCTTCAGAATCGACCAATTTTGTGCCAGGTAAGGTAATTTCTTAAGAACAACAGCTTCTGCTTAAAATAGAAAGAAGTATCATTGATGATTTATTCACAATTTGGTGATGTTATCTGTGACATGGGATATATCGAAGCAGCCTATTCTTCTATCCTTACTTCTTTGTCATGTCATTTGTGCCTTTTTTATGAAAATAAATCTTCCCTGTCCCCTTGCGTGTACAAAGTTTCTATTCCTCGTAGGCATTTAGATAGATTCTGTTAATATTTTTCAGGAAACAATGAAGGGGGACGCATGGTGTTAAACCAGACATTCACCATCGGTATGCATTTTTGATCTTGAACTCAACTTTCTGTCTACTTCTGCAATGACCTTATCATTTATTGTCTCATTTACCAGACACATGAATGGTGTGGTTATGTGTTGGCTTGTCAACATCCAATCGATTTTGCTTCTATGTCTTGGGTTCATTGCCAGAACTCCGAGAAAATAAAAGTAGGAAAATAAGAGACAAACAAAGCTTGATGATTCAGGTTGAAAAAAAGCTTAACTGCGCCAAAACAGTTAATTATTATTAAGTTTTAGATGCTGATTATAAAGGGATTTATTTCAGAACAGATATATCGTCAAATGGATCTTAAACTTGATGAGGATTATTTTAAATTGTTTTGTGGCACATTTTGTTTTTGATGATCATTATCTCCTGCATTCTCTTTTTCTGTTTCTCCTGACTGCTGATCATATTCACTATTCGTTATATATGGGCAGAGCCAATGTTGACAATTGGGAGCATCAATCCTGTGATGTGGGATGATAATTGGACAGTTGTAACAGAAGATGGAAGCCTCTCAGCGCAATTCGAGCACACCATTTTGATAACCAAAGACGGAGCCGAGATCCTGACACAATGCTGAAATTGTTCCTCTCATGTATCCACCAGTTTTTTGTCACCAGAAACCTGCTGTATGAGATTGACTGGATTTGTCTCTCCATGTTTGAGATGATTGTGGGGAGGCACCGGGTTGTCTTTCTCGCCTCAATGAGGTTTAAACGAAAAGGATTGGGAGAATCTCCATCTCCCCTACAACGTTGACTCATTGTAGTGCCGTCGATTCATTGTTTATCCTCGGAATCCTAGAGGGAAGAAATACAAGTGTACTGTAGTCTTGAGATGCCGATCTTTCAAATTTGTGTATTTCCAAATTGAACCTTGTATCGATAAGGTGAATATAGTTATTTCCTTCTGGCCAATCTTGTCACAAACATTATTTCTTTTTATTTTGCTTAAATAAACTATACTCTGCTGATGGATGAAAAAAATATGATCAGAACTTTCGCAGCAATGCATGCATCGATCTCTTATTAAACCCTTTTATTCGCGCTGATGAAATATTTGCCGGTTTATAGGCAGCAGAAATAGAAGATTTAAGAAGGTTACGAATTTGCATTAGACTACTCTATGGTATTTAGGGTGAACTTCCAAAACTCCTTTCACAACGATAGAGCTGACAACTCTATCATTGTTCGGTAGACTTACCCATGTTCTATATACAATATCAAACAAACTGTTACCACGAAATCAAAGAAAGTACGTATGATTATTATAAACGCGCCGCATACATTCTTCATATGGTGATTGGCTCTGTCTCCCATCCTTTCGTATACTAGGTCTACACGATATTCTCTCGCGTCGTTCATCATCAACATCGTAATGCCTCTTTTCTCACACAACATCTCGAGCTCCTACTTCCTCTGAAAATATGACCTCAGATCTAAAAGTGGGCTGGGCAGATCAAATCTATCTCCAATCTGGGGCAGACCTGGTGTCGAGCGTATGTCAAAGCCTTCTAAAGTCTGGCAAATTAGTTTGATACTTCAGTACTTCCCATCTTCTATTTCCAAAAATTGAAAGTAGATAGCAGAGAAGAGTGGAACGAAAATAGCTTACTGTTTATGAATTCGTCAACTTTGACTTCCCTCGCTTGAATGGCCGACTACATCCCATCTTTTAAATCGACAATATAAAGGATGGCAAGAAAAGATTGAATTAGCTCTTTTTTGAAGGGTTAATATTACAAAAAAAAAAAATCATAAATTGGTGTGTCCATGACAAATTTACCCTGAACTAATTTTTTGACCAAAAAACTCTAAACTGGTACACTTATAAGAAATTTACTCTTCATTAAATCTTGTCAAATTTTACAATCAAATTGTTAAGTTATATGACATGTGGATAATTGATGGGTATACCGTTTGGGGTTTTACCCTCTATTTGTTACAAGTGTATTAATTTGTTATTTTTTTATCTTTTGTTCTATTATTCCAATCTAACGGAAACAATAGAAGGTTAAATTTGTCACAAATGTACCAATTTAAGGTTTTCGGTGGTTAAAAGATTAGTTTGGGGTAAATTTATTACAATTATATTAGTTTTGGATTTTTTGGTAGTATTAACCCCTTTTTAAAAGGGATATTAAATACAAAATTCTTTTTCTTTGTCTTTGCATAGTAATGGCAGATTTGGTAGATTAACATGTAGAGGGTATTACACTTTCTAAAGTTATAGTAGTTGGAAAAATATTAGATGATATGAAAAATAACAATGATTGTTAGAAATCTAAAAAATATTAGAAAATAAGATCAATCGTATGAGGTGTGCAATAATTGTCCTTAAGGAGAATTCTGTCTCTCGGAATGCGAAACTCAGTGCGTAAGGTTCTAGCGACTATTCTTCCAAGATATAGCTAACCTTCTTCTATACTTCGCACTGAATATTAGTAGGAACAGGAATAACATGATGTGTATAACCAACAACAAGATCAGGAAAGATATGAGAATTCTATGTATCTTAAAAGATTATGATTTGAAGTTTAATTTATATTCAAATAAGGGAGAGAGCCGTTAAGAAGTTGTTATAAATCAGTTGTAATATAATGAGGGATTTGTGAAAAAATAAATCAAATCTTACAAAGCCGTTATACATACGATTGGTCGGTTATTGGTCCAATCCGGTTCCTAGGTGGAACCAGAAACCGGACCGAGAGGATCAATTCCCAAATTCTTGGATTTGGAACCGGACCAATCGATCCTGGAATTGAGAATAGGACCGACTGACTAGTCTGGTCTAGTGGAACCGGGCAAAAATAAATTGGAAAATGTTACCGCTTCTTATTTCCTTCGATTGACCCTTGATAATTGATTAAGTGCTCTACTCCATCTCGGAAACATCCTGAGTTGCCTAACAAAATCAACCGAATGTTGATCGAATTACAACATACAGAGATGCAACAAAAAAGCTTCTAAGACAAACCTAATCTAAATTAAAATGAAAGATGCAATTTTTGTTAAATCCTAATAAATTTAAAGCAAAAGGAAAAAGGTGAATGAGCTCGATATCTAGATAGTCATCATTGGTCGATCCAACCAAAATGCAAGACATTCCTCCATGTGAGCTAACGATTGGATTGAATTCTAAGTTCGATTGGTCTAGTTCTCACATTGAAACTGAGAAGCGGACCGATCAGCCACCGGTTCCAAGAATGGGAACAGGGAACCGGACCGCCCTCTCTAGGAACCACCTAGAACCGGCTGGTCCAGTCCAGTTCGGGTGGTTCTCGGTTCGGGCAATTCCCATTGCACATCCCTAATTATACACCCATTGCAAAACCATTACAAAAATGATTAAATTAAGACCGTTATAAAACTATTATTAAACCATTATAAAACCGTTACAAAATAATGGCTTTGATGGCTGTTATAAATTCTATCAAAACTGTTATTTTCAAATATTTCAAATTGTTGAAATATTCGACAATAGTTACCACAAGTAACAGACAAAAAAGAGAAGCTAAACAGCTCTTCGATTTCATGGATCGACCAACCCATCAATGCTCTATTACATGAAAATTTGTCAATAAAAATATCTTCTTTCTGGAAAAGCCACCATTTGTGTTTTGTTTATTACACGAGATACTAGCTATAAAAAATTCCAAAAATATAATTTGTGCATATGATGGAAATGCAACGTACTCTTTGTTCCGTTGTTTGTTTTTCAACGCTCTGATAATAGGTTTTATCTCTTTTGATAAAAAGATCACAAATATTAGAGGGGAAAGAAATGCATTTTCCACATGAGAATTAACATTCAGATTGTCCACGACATACCCAGTTTTTTTTTTTTTTTTTTTTTTTTGGTTGGTCCTACTCGAGATTCTAACTCTCACTCTCGAATTTTGCCCCCGCCTTGCGATTCAAATTGTCCCCACCCCAACCCTCTTGAGAAGATGGGGATTCATGTTGGAAGGGTGGCCATTGGCACGACATACCCAGTTGAAATGTTGATTATGTCTCGAAATTATTCCCATTTAATTGAAGTGCATGGGACCCAAACCATATTAGGAAAGTCAAAATTGAATTTTTGCCAACAGGTTATTAATTTCCTACAAGACTTCATTTTCTTACCGAAGACAAAGTCTTTGTCGACATCGGGAAATGGCTCATAATATTTGGCATGGAAATGATCTGTTTTGGAGTTTGGTCTTGTGTGCATAGAATGTGTTTAATATGCATGAACACTTACTACAAATACGGAGAGCGTTGAGAGTTGTCATCCAAGAGAGATGAGCGCTTGAGAAAACTCCTCATGATTGATTCCTGTTGATTCCTAAATGAGTCTGATTGAACAATTATAATCTCGTTTTTACTGATTGTAGTGGACTCATCTTGTCTATCTCTCCCTGTGGAGTAGGCACCACAAAGATCTGCCATGTTCAGGTTTTATTCCTATAATTTATTTCTTACTTAAAACATTTTGTTTGTTCATGCTTTTGCATTAGTTGTATCACACCTAATTTTTAGCCGACACTTCAACAAAGGTAAAAACTCAAGGAAACCCGCAATAGTCAAATGAAGCGATCGCAAGAGTAGTCTCAATTTTGTCTTAGGTCGCCAATGACTCCCAAATGGCTAGCTAGGTGTCTTTGAAAGTCTCCACGGATAGATTGAAGACTTCAATATAAAAGGAGTAGTGAAACTGAGAAGAGGGTTAGACATGTTAAATATTGCTTGTATGATCTAAGTTAGAAATCATCTCTAATCTTGTTATGCATTTTACTTTGTGTGGGTTTAACACTGTAATAACTGATAGTCAAGTGTACAAGTATAAGTGTAGTGAGTGTGTCCTGATAATTTGATCTATCGTGTGAAAGGAACATTGCTAGCCAATTGTAACTTGCATTGTTAATTACTAGTGGAATCCAGCCACTGTTAAAGCTATTAGTTTGAAAGTGGATGTAGGCTTGGGTATAATATTGAACCACTATATATCGTCACGTGAGGTACTTCACTCTATTCACATACTAGCATCAAATATGCTGTCTTATATTTGACACCATCTAAAGTGATGATTATTTGATATTTTGCAAACGTTTTACTATTTCATCGTTCAACCTATTCAACTTCTTTCCTTCTAGGTTATATTGTTGGCCCCAACAAGAGCGAGGTTTCGAGGTTTGTGAGGCCAAGTTGGCAGGTTTGTGAGGCCAAGCCCAGAGAGAGAGAGAGAGAGAGAGAGAGAGAGAGAGAGAGAGAGAGAGAGAGAGAGAGAGAGAGAGAGTTTTTTTTTAACTATATGAGACCAATTCCAAATTCGATTTGGTCAATCTAGTTCCTGAGTGATTCTTCCCTTGAAACTAGAAACTGGTTGAGCAGGCTCAACAGAGAGAGAGAGAGAGAGAGAGAGAGAGTTTTTTTTTTTTTTTTTTTTTAACTATATGAAACCAATTCCAAATTCGATTTGGTCAATCTAGTTCCCGAGTGATTCTTCCCTTGAAACTAGAAATTGGTTGAGCAGGCTCAACACACACACACATAGAGAGAGAGAGAGAGAGAGAGAGAGAGAGAGAGAGTTTTTTTTTTTTTTTTTTTTAACTATATGAAACCAATTCCAAATTCGATTTGGTCAATCTAGTTCCCGAGTGATTCTTCCCTTGAAACTAGAAACCAGTTGAGAGAGAGAGAGAGAGAGAGAGAGAGTTTTTTTAACTATATGAAACCAATTCCAAATTCGATTTGGTCAATCTAGTTCCCGAGTGATTCTTCCCCTGAAACTAGAAACCAGTTGAGCAGGCTCAACAATTGCAATTACATCAAATTTGTAAGAGTCAAATCCGATAGGGTCATGATCTAGTAAGCACCGACACTTTTCAGGAGCCTTCATGTCGTGTTTGACACTTCGATATGTGTCCAACACTCTCCAAAACTCTTCAACGCTCTTTGACATTCGGTTAATAGGTGTTAGAAAATCGGACACCTGATCAAGTCTCTTGATACTCTCCAATACGTGAGTCCGGAATTTCGACACTTAATTTTGATACGCACGAAGTCAATTTTGAAAATTTTCAATAAATAAAAGGCCAAGATGTAATAGATAAAAAATAATAAAAATAATAATTCGGGAAAGAAGAAAAACTTAGTCTTCTCCTCTCTTCGACTCTCATTTCCGTGACACACAATTTACCCTCCAAGTTTGTTTTTTCTCTTTTCTTCCGACACGCTCTAACACACGAGTCCAAAATATGGATTACTTGTTTTTTTCCTCCAAGTTTGATGGATTATTGAAATGGAGTTGAATTTGTCAAATTAAAACAATGAATGATATTAATAAATGGTGGATTAATGTTTTTAGTGTAAATGCATTATGTTAGAATTTTCAAGTCGGCGGAAGACGACTTACCTGATTCAGATGCGCAAATAGTAAATGGCCCCGGAACGAACGTTGAATTGCCGATGAAACACGAACGATACTACCTCACGTTAGTCTGGATGTAATCACAAGGAAAACACCCGATTTCCACGGCATAAATGCAAATCGTTCTCGTAAAGAAGAAAATGGAACGCCTTGATCTCTTGAATGGAAATAGAGAGAAATTTAGGTGCGAATGATCTGTCAACCTTTTCAACAGTTGTGTTCGGGAGACTTTTATACGTCTCCCTTCGTACCCCTCCATTTGTGTCTTTCCATCGTAACGTATCAAGACAAAACGGTGCGTTCCAATCGCACCCCATCATGGACGTACCAGCTAAAGTACAACATCTCCCACTCGGACATGATGGGCTTAATAGCGCTTTATCAAGAATATAATGCATTCAACATTCATCAACTTTACAAAACAATTCATACTGGCAAATAAGCCGTGCGACCAGTGAGTACACCTGCACTTGGGAGCTCAAATTATGCACCTGTCAGGGATGACATAATGGCTACAACCTTGAAAAGAAATAAACAATCGATGTCTCACACGGTGCCCCGACATATTTTGTTACATCAGTCCAAGTATACCTATCCCTTAAAGGCTATACTTGACTATTCTCACAACACCATGTATTTACAATTATATCGACCAATAAATACATGTGATAGATGTAAAACAACAATAGTCTTCCTTTGCAGTCATGTCTCTCTCCATTTCAGAACAACTGCTTTCCTAGACATGTCCCATAGGCCATATCTATTCATGACCGCCCGTAACATGCTAAAGTAGCAACATTGATCTTTCACTTCAAGAACATAGTCAGAAGTAACATAGGGCACAAAATGAGGTAAATTATAAATTACCTTAAGAGCTCACACGATGAGTAAATAGGGATAATTTTACTCACCTTCCCTTGTCGGTCGTACAATGCACATGTAGTATGAATTACATGCTATAGTGGATTTCTCTTTCTATAAGAGCGTATGTCATTTACTAAATATATCCACTATACGGATCTTAGCCTAAACATAGTCACGTGCTCCTTACGTACTCATGTTTAGCTCGAGTGCTATATCAGCTCGCTTTCCATAGCGCCCAATTAAGTACTCGCATCCGGCATCTGTCAGGCATACATGATTGCGGGACTATCATATTCGGCCTTATTATTAACAAATCATAGACCTCATCTTGACTCCAATCAAGGCGACATATTATTTTATGTACTAAACTTGCTCTTCAGCATTTACTTGTACATAATGTCTCATCTCAACGTGCTAACTATAACACTTGAGGTGATTGCTCGTGTGAGTGAGCCAATCATTGCCTGTTGACATACTTTTCAATAATATATGTGTGTATGTGCTAGTCTTATAATGGATTTGTACTTATTGATAAAACATCAAATCAATAGTAAACAAACAAGTACAATACATATGTCCACTAATACATAAACCAATGATCCTCTACACTAACACATATCACATTCTACGTAATCCTAGTGACATCCTGTGGGTCAAGAATACGTCTCTAGGAATAGCCTTCGTAAATGGATCATCAACCATTCTATTGGTTGAAATGTATTGTAGGATCACTTCTTTCTGCGCTATAATATCTCTGATGAAGTTATTCTTTATGTCAATGTGCTTTATCCTTCCATGATACTTGGGATCCTTCACATAGGCAATGGCTGCTTGACTATCGCAATAAACTATCACCAGTCTTGGAACCTCAGTGACAGTGGCTAAATTTTCCAAGAAACGTTTTAGCCATACTGCTTCTTGCACCTCGATTGAGTAAGAACGCATATCCAGAAGTCAATAGTCCATTAGTGCCTTTCAAGTATCTCAGGATTCCCTTCACTGCATTCCAGTGTGCTTGACCGGGATTTGATTGATATCGGCTCACCAATCCCACGGCATAGCATATGTCGGGTCTAGTACACATCATAGCATACATCAAACTTCCGACCGCACTAGCGTAAGGAACAGTTTCCATCACTTTGATTTCTTCTGGAGTCTTAGGACACAGCTTAGTACTTAGGCTTTCACCTTGCATGACAGGGGTATCAATGGGATTACAATGCTGCATATTGAAACGCTCAAGAATCTTCATAATATAAGACTCTTGTGATAAAGTAAAGAGTTTCCTTGATCGATCTCTTTCGATATTAACTCCTAATATATAAGCAGCTTCTCCCATGTCCTTCATCTCAAAATTGGAGGACAACCATTCTTTTATGGTGATAACCAAAAACTTGTCATTTCCAGCCAATAGAATATCGTCCACATAAAGTGATAATATCACAAATTTATCTTCGGACCGCTTGATATATACACAGTGATCTTCCTCGATCATCGTGAAATAAAAAGTGGTTATGGCTCGATGAAAACGAAGATACCACTGTCTAGATGATTGCTTAAGGCCATATATTGAGCGATGAAGTTTGCAAACTTTATGCTCTTGACCTTTAGCTATGAAACCTATTGGTTATTTCATATAGATTTCCTCATCTAATTCTCCATTGAGAAATGCCGTATTTACATCTACTTGATGTAATTCAAGGTCCAAATGTGCAACGATGGCTAGAATAAGGCGTATTGAGGCAAACCTTACAACTGGTGAAAAAGTTTCTTCATAGTCTATACCCTCTTGTTGAGTATAACCTTTTGCCACAAGGCGAGCCTTATACTTTTCAATGGATCCATCCACCTTACGCTTAATCTTGAAGACCCATTTGTTTCCAATGGCCTTACGATTGGGTGGTAGATCAACCAAGTCCCAGACATGGTTTGCCCTCATTGACTCCATCTCATCTTCCAAAGCTCTTCTCCATTCTTCCTTATCAGAGGACGAGAGAGCCTCTTGAACAGTCTTAGGCTCGGCATCGTCTTTTTGAGCAATCATAAATGCTTCCCCTTCAATCTCAAAATGACGACAGAGAATACTTTTACGATTACTTTTACATAATTGAATTTCTCTTGAATTCAATTCATCAGTCGATGCAACACTCCCACTAGGTCTTGTGTGTTGAGGTAAATTTTCATTTCCCTCTACAACATCAGTGGGTGTGTTATCAGGATCTTCCATATCATATAATTGGAAGTCCTTATCAATCTCACCTCTACTAGGAAAATCGTTCTCCAAAAATGTGACATCTCGTGACTCCATTTCGGTCACACTTCCATCAGCTTGTTCACCTATGAACACGTACCCTTTGGAGTGTTCGGAATATCTTATAAAGATACATTTCTTCCCTCTAGGACCTAATTTGCCATGTTTATGGGAAGAATCATGAACATAAGCTGCACAACCCCGTGGACGTAGACTATTCAAGTCTGGTTTCCTTCTAGTCCATAATTCATAAGGGGTGGAAGTGACCGATTTTGAGGGCACACGGTTAAGTATATAGGCAGCAGTTAATAACGCATCTCCTTAATAGGAGATAGGTAAATTTTCTTGTGCCATCATAGACCTAACCATTTCCAATAGGGTTCTATTTCTTCTCTCAGCTACCCCATTTTGTTGTGAAGTACCAGGAATAGTCAATTGTCGTACAATTCCCTTTTCATCACAAAGAGCCTTGAATTGCTCCGATAGATACTCACGTCTACGATCGGTTCTCAATGCCTTTATTGTTTTGTTCAACTGATTCTCTTCCATCGCTATATATCGTCTAAAGCAGTCTAATGCTTCGACTTATGGGAGATCGAGAAAGACGTAACCGAACGTGTGAAGTCATCTATGAAAGTGATGAAATATGAGGCTCCATGCCTCGACCTCACATTCAAAGGACCACAAATGTCAGAATGTATGAGATGCAATGGAAATTCAGCTCTAGTCCCTTTACCGAATGGTTTTCTAGTTGTTTTTCCCGCCAGACAATGTTCACATACGGATAGACTAACATTAGTGAGTGACCCTAAAAGGCATTCTCTAGCTAATCTTTGCATTCTTTGCAATCCAATGTGACCTAATCTAGCATGCCAAGTACTTGCATCAATCTTAACGTTATTAGAATATGCAATTAAAGAAAAACAACCATCAACATTAACATTGTATTGATCATAGTCCATGTCTAACACCATAAAACCATTCGATACATGACCTGAACCATAATTAAACTGTTCCATACAAAATGTCAACACAATCACCATGGAAATTCAATACATAACCTAAGATAAGAAGAACAATTACAGAGACCAAGTTTCGTCAAATATCTGGAGCATAAAGGACATCATGTAGGAATAGGTTTCGACCATCACGTAAGATTAATTTACATGTGCTGATACCCTTTACTTCAACTCTTGAGTTATTCCCAACATATATCCATCTTCTTCTAGGCGGTATCCGACGATACTCCACGAATGCTTCTCGGTCTCTAGCTACATGGTCTGTTGCTCCTGAGTCTATAGTCCATATAAGATGTGATTCAGCAAGCATTACAGTACTAGAAACAAAAGCATTACTTAAAGTAATGGAGTAATAGGGTACCTTTTTTTGGCTTAGTGCATTCACGAGCAAAGTGACCCATCTTGCCACAATTGTAGCACTCCATCTTGGCCTTGTCCTTCTTCCCACCACGCTTCTTGCGTCGGAAGGTCTTAGCCCTCTTGGGTGCTTGATCAGTCCTCTTCCCTTTGTTGTTGAACTGAAGATTCCTCTTGCGCTTGAAGCCTGAAGCTTTGTGCGAACTCGATTCAGCAACATAAGCATGGGTAGAGGATCTCGCAGCCTCTAGGCGCTCATCCTCTAATTCCAAATGACGGGCAATATCATCAAAAGTGACAATATTCTCATTATGCGTCATATTGATCTTCTTATGCTCCCAATTATCAGGAAGAGACATTATAACAGCCTGAACTTGCTGTTCATCAGTAAGGGAGTGACACTGCCGACTTCGACTCACGGATCATATTTGACATCTCCCGAAGATGCTGCCTCATCGTTACATTTGGACGCTTTCGAAATGTGTCAAACTTGATGGTGAGCTTCCTCAGCTTAGTGGCAGATGTACCCCCAAACTTATCTTTCAAAGCAACCCACATAGCTTGAGCTTTATCATAACTTTCAAACTCACACATGAGATCATCTTGCATACAGCTCGGCAACGTGATGCGAGCAATGCT
This sequence comes from Eucalyptus curtisii, assembly GCA_017140595.1. NCBI lineage: Eukaryota > Viridiplantae > Streptophyta > Magnoliopsida > Myrtales > Myrtaceae > Eucalyptus > Eucalyptus curtisii. Next base: position 17,011,448 of record CM029502.1, read on the forward strand.
ATTTTTCTTTTTCCAAGCTTGATAAGCTTCTAGATCTCTCCTGTGTTGAGCTAAAGTTCCATGCTCAGGTTCATCCATGGTATGGTTGAGGGTTTCCAAAGCTTCTTGCTCCTCAAGGATGTACTGAACCTTTCGGTGCCAAATATCATAATTGTCACCGTTCAGCTTCTCACCCTTATTGAGGTCAGCAACAATGGTCTTGGATGCCGAAGCCATAATCAATTGCTATGACACATTGACATAATTAACGCATAATCAATACTAGCACACTTTACAGAGTAACACACATATTTAATTTGTAACAAAGACAAACTAAATTAATGATAATTCAACAAAAAAACACAGAAGCAAAAGTTCACTATGTTCCCAATCAACTTCTATGTACAATTGTTCTATTATCATTAATTAGTTTAATTTGCGCAAATTTTAAGTTCTAGGTGAGAACTCTTTCAAATTCTACCAACCTACGAACTCCCACTAGGAAAAAATAATTACATGACCTTATTTAATTTCTACATTTTTCCTTAACACAAAAACATAGCATGATAATAACCAACGTGTAAACAACAATCATGCTTCAACTATAATAAACAAAAATGCAATTCAACGTGTAATGGATTTCCTACCATTGTTCTAATTTTCTAGCAATTAGAGAATTGCAAGTATATTAAAAATATATACATCATTTCATTGAACCAAGCTCTACACTGCATATATAATATCATTTGCACACAAGCTAGCTACTGTATTTCCTAAATCACAAGAAAATACAAGCTACAAATGAATAAACTATGCATTAATCCCCATAAATACGTGTACATAGGCTTTCCCACGTATTCTCATACATTTATAAAACTTAAAAGTATAAAATAATTATACCACTTGTGTAGACAACATTCATACGATCCAAATGCCGCTGACCACGCTCCAATCGGAGCCCGCACTCGCCCCCACGCGCCGCTGAGTGCGCGGCGCGTGTGGTGCACGCGCTAGCGAGCTAAAGCTTGCTCTGGCGATCCGACCGGTGACCGGTCTAACCGGTCCGACCGGTGACTGGTCCGACCGGTTTGACCGCCGGACCGGTTGACCGGTCCGACCGTTGACCGATCAACGGTCGGGTCGGGTCAACCGGGTCGGATCTCGGATCAATCCGGGTCTCGGGTCGGGTTGGGTTGCGGGCCGGTCACCGGCCGGCCAACCGCCGCCGGCACGACGTCATTGATGACGTCATCCGTGACGTCATCAAGCGTCGCGTCGCTCCGCGCGACGCGTGTGACGCGCACGCGTCGGTTCGCCGACCAGCGCGTGTTCTGCGCACGCTGGCGTCCCCAGCCCAGCGTCGGCGCGTGAGGCCCACGTGCAGCTGCTTCGGCCGCGTGTGTGGAGGCGTGCGGCGTCCTCCGGTCGCGCTCGAACCACCGTCGGACTCGTCTCGACGAGTAATTTCATCCTGTATATTCAAAAGTTGATTTTGACCAAAAAAATAATTCGAAAAATGGCCAAAACCTCATGGATGCACGCGACCCCGAACCCGTTCTTCGCTTTGGTTCGAATTCGAGTTTTCAGATTGCAATTCTGACCAATAATACATCAAAAACAGTGTAGAATGCAATCTCTTGATCTCAATATCAAATGGTAAATGAGAAAAATCGATGAAAAACAAGGCAGAAAACACAACCTGGCTCTGATACCAATGTTAGAATTTTCAAGTCGGCGGAAGACGACTTACCTGATTCAGATGCGCAAACAGCAAATGGCCCCGGAACGAACGTTGAATTGCCGATGAAACACGAACGATACTACCTCACGTTAGTCTGGATGTAATCACATGGAAAACACCCGATTTCCACGGCGTAAATGCAAATCGTTCTCGTAAAGAAGAAAATGGAACGCCTTGATCTCTTGAATGGAAATAGAGAGAAATTTAGGTGCGAATGATCTGTCAACCTTTTCAACAGTTGTGTTCGGGAGACTTTTATACGTCTCCCTTCGTACCCTCCATTTGTGTCTTTCCATCGTAACGCATCAAGACAAAACGGTGCGTTCCAATCGCACCCCATCATGGACGTACCAGCTAAAGTACAACACATTATATGCTCTTATTTATTTATTTATTTGTTTATTTGTGAAACTGAATCAAATTAATTTGATTAAAATAATCATAAGAATGATAATTTATCATGTATATATATATATATATATATATATATATATATAAATATTTAATATACAACCTGTTCCAACATGTCGCAATTCTTTATTTTTTTAGAAACAACGTGTTAGTGTGTTGTGTTTTGTCGTGTCACGTGTCGATATCAGTTCTACTTAGGTTATGACACATGCATCTTGGGAACATGTCTGAGAGAAGCATGAACATTCTAAGTAAGGGAAGTCTTCTATGTCGGCAGAAAATCAAGAAGTTGAACTTGTGTGAACATGGCATGTGTTATCAGCAAGCAATAATGCAGTTTGACAAAGTATTCAGAGGACCAACTGTTCAATGGACTATATCCATTTAAATTTGCGAGGCCTTTTAGGTACAATGGAAAGGAGGTGCATGGAAACGCTAACTTTTAGTGATGACTCTAGTTGGAAAGTCTGAATTTACTTTCTGAAACATAAGAATAAGGCTTTTATTTGTTTTAAGCAGTTTAAGCTCTTGAACAAAAATCAAATAGGCAAGACAATAGAGAGGCTTACAATGCACAAGGGGTTAAATTTTTACTATTAAGAGTTTGATGAGTTATGTAGAGAAAACAAATTTAATTGACATGCACGAGGGGTGAAAAGTTAGGGATGATAATTAGTGCCAATGATGAAAAAGTCCAATTATAGTCCTGATCACGAGTTAGAGCTTTTTCTAATGTAGGTGAAGAACAGATCAAAAAACTTTGCTTGAGAGTACTTGGTGTTTCCTCTCGAACATTGGTTTATCATGAGATTTCTAGGCTGAGGCTGTGAACTTGACATGTCACTTGATTAATAGATCTTGTTAGAAATTAAACCAAATTCATTGATGCCGATAACTATTTGATACCCACATTGAAAAAAAGTTATAATTGCCACGTTATCTTTAATGAGCAAAATCTTATTTATAATGAGTTTGTTCATCATCATCTTTAATGAGTTTGTTCCTATTTCTAGGTGTTGTGATTGTTTTTAGAGATAGTGATTGTTTTTTAAAGATAAGGTGAGATATGATGATTTTTTTGTTAATTTCTAGATCTTATCTAGAACGCTAGCTTTATCTATTGGGAAGAGTAAATGTCATGTAATAAGTCTATAAATAGAAAAATCTTGTAATTGTTTTTTGTGAAGGTGAAATAAATTTACAAGATTATCTATTTTCTTCTCTTCCTTGTGTGAGTTTTGAGCGTTTCACCTTCAAATTACTTCCATCAAAGTGGTATCAGAGCTTATGATTTGCGATCATGGTGTCAACAAACAATCAACTTCCTCTTCAATACCCTCATCTTACCAAAGACAACTATGGTAATTGGGCTGGTAAAACGAAAGCTCTACTTGGTACCTATGGTGTGTAGGAACTTGTCAACACTAGCTATGATGAGCCAGCATATGAAGCTACCTTGAACCAGAACTAGAGCAATGCCTTGGAGAAAGTTTGTTCAAAAGATCAATATGCCCTATCAATCATCTATCAAGTTTTAGATGATTCCATGTTCGAAAAAGTTTCAAACGCTGCTACTACTAAAGAGGCATGGGAGATTCTTCACAACACACATCAATGAGTACAAAAAGTTCAAAGGATTCACCTTCAAACTTTGAGAGGTGAATTTGAGGTAATTCATATGAAAGAATTTGAATCGATTGCTAATTATTTCACAAGAGTTTTGGCGATTGTCATTTAGATGAAAAGAAATGGAGAAGACATTCAATATGCTCGTGTTGTCGAGAAAATACTTCGATTCTTAGACAAGAATTACGATCGCATTGCTGATGCAATTGAAGAATCCAAAGACTTGGATGCCATGACAATCAATGAGCATATGGGTTCATTACAAGCCCATGAAGAAAGGTCCAGAAGAAAAAAGATTGAATCGGTGGAGGAAGTTTTCCAAACGCGGTTGACCATCCGAGATGAGAAGGAGCAAAGAAGAGAACTTGCACAAACTCGCGGGACAAATCAAGATTGTGATCATGGTCAAGGCCGAGGTTGCTTTCAAGGAAGAGCTTGTGGACGAAGTAGAGGTGATGTTGCTCGAAGTGACGGTAGATACCAATGTCAAATGGGTGTTCGTGGAAGATAAAAGGACTCAAAAGGCCAATGGTATGATAAATCTAAAATTCAATGTTATCATTGTAATAAATTTGGCCATTATGCTTCTGATTGCTGGAACAAGGAGAGTAGCGGAATAGATGAAAAGGCAAATTTGGTAAATGATGCCGATCAAGTTCTATTATTGGTGTTTAAAGAAGATGAAGGAGGTCAAACTAATACGTGGTATTTGGATATTGGTGCAAGCAATTATATGTGTGGCGAAAGCTTTTGGAGAAAGGCTATACTATTCATATGAAAGATCTTAGTCTCGTGCTAAGAGATAGGAATAATAAATTGATTGCGAATGTGAAGATGTTGAAGAACATGATATTTACTCTCAATATAAAGAATGCTATGTCTCAATGTCTGAAAGCGTGCATGGATGATCCTTTATGGTTGTGGCATTTGAGGTTTGACCATCTCTATTTTGGTAGACTCAATTTGCTTTCTTGCAAGAAGATGGTTTATGACTTAACACATATTGATCATCACAATCAATTATGTGAAGGGTGTGTTATGGGTAAGCATTCTGGAACTAGCTTTCCAAAAAAAGCGAATTATCGAACAAAGAAGATGATGATGTGTGTGGCCCAATCACTCATCACTCATATGGTAATCATCAATAATTTGTTACTTTTATTGATGATTTTACTTGAAAAATTTGGGTGTACTTTTTGACAGAAAAAACATAAGTATTTGATATGTTCAAATAATTCAAGAACCTAGCTGAAAAGGAGAGCAGCTATTTTGATCAAAGCTATGGGGACCAATCGTGGTGGAGAATTCACCTTAGCCATATTCAACAAATTTTGTGAAGATCATGGTATTCGACGTTTCTGGACGACTTCATATTTTCCTCAACAAAATGGCATAGCTGAATGAAAAAATAGAATCATTCTTGACATGGTTCGAAGTATGTTAAAGAGCAAAAATTTGTCCAAGGAGCTTTGGGCTGAAGCTGTTTCGTATGCAATCTATCTTCAAAATAGATGTCCCATATTCAGACTTGAAGGTGTAACTCCACAGGAAACATGGACCAGGAGAACACCAAGTGTTTCACACTTGAGAATTTTCGGGAGCATTGCATACGCTCATGTCCTGAACTAGAAAAGATCAAAGTTGGAAGATGAGCAAAAAGCTCATCTTTGTTAGGTATGACTTCTCATCCAAAGCCTATCGTTTGTTTGATCCTAATACTTTGAAAGTGTATATAACCAAAGATGTCAAGTTCGATGAAGATGGCATGTGGGAAGACAACTCAAAAGATGAAGTGAATGCTCGTGGTGATATCGATTAAATGGAGTTGAAGGATCATTCTATATCTTCTTCTCCAGTATCATTTTCAAGTTTATCATCGCCAACCTCTTCAAACGGTATTGATGAACCGCTAGTGTCAAGATTAAGGAGATTGTCTGACATTTATGAAGCTACTGACGAAGTCCACCTTGTATTACTTCTTGCATATTGTGAACCACTTGTTTATGATGACGCGGCCAAAGAAGAAAAATGGAGAAAAGCCATGAATGAAGAAATTGAAGCCATTGAGAAGAATCAAACATTGGATCTAGCTGGTCTATCAAAGGACAAGAAATCGATTGGAGTTAAATGTGTGTACAAGGTCAAGAAGAATGAGAAAGGAGAAGTGACAAGATATAAGGTTAAATTAGTCGTGAAGGGGTACAACCAAAAAGCCAGAATTGACTATGATGAAGTTTTTGCCCTTGTCATTTGCACGATAATGATTAGATTGATTTTTTTTTTTTATTGTTGCTCAAAGTGATTGGCAAATTTATCAAATGGATGTCAAATCAACATTTTTGAATGGCATCCTTGAAGAGGAGATTTATGTTGAACAACTCGAGGGGTTTATTGTGAAAGGTCATGAAGATAAGGTGCTGAAATTGAGAAAGCTCTATATCGACTTAAATAAGCATTGAGAGCATGGAATTCTAGAATCGATGCATATTCCAAGATGAATGGAGTCTCTCAATGTCCATACGAGCATGTACTCTACTTGAAGCAAGAAAAATGTGATGTTCTACGCACTTGTTTATATGTCAATGACCTTGTTTTTACAGGAAATAATCCGGTGATGATTGATGCTTTTAAGGCATTGATGTTGAATGGATTTGAGATGATCGATAATGGTCTCATGAATTATTTCTTTGGGATTGAAGTGAAGCAAAGTGCCGAGGGGATTTGTATTTCTCAAAAAGGATATGCAAAAAATATCGTTGAAAAATTCAACATGAAGATTGTACTTTGATCAATACACCAATGGAGTGCAAAACCAAGCTTTCAAAGTTTGATGATAGTGTCGATGTTGATTCAACATATTATAGAAGCTTGATTGGGAGTTTGAGATATTTGACATACACGAGATAGGATTTTATGTATAGTATTGGAATTGTGAGTTGATATATGGAGAAGCCAAAATCATTTCATCTTAAAGCTGTAAAAAGGATACTTCGATACATCAAAGGTACTACTTCTCATGGCTTATACTATTATCACTCTGAATTCTTTCAACTTAGAGCTTATTTGGATAGTGATTATGGTGGAGATATCGATGATCGAAAGAATACTGTAGGCTTTGTATTTTTCTTGTGTGACACTTTTATCGTGGTCATCAAAGAAGCAACCCAATGTCACTCTATAAACATGTGAAGTTGAACATGTAGCTGCATCCTCATGTGTTTGTCATGCAATTTGGTTGAGAAGACTACTCAAAGGTATTCTTCTACAGCAATAGAAAGTAATTGAGATTTTTGCTGATAATGTTTCTATCACACTCTTGCCCCACCTCTAGTACAAGAGCGTGACTTGGCGGGTTAGCATCGACGTTCGAGGCACGTCGATTGTCCCAAATATTTTATCTTTGATTTAGCATATGTGGAAGTGAATTAAAAACAATCCCCGTACACAAACAAATATGGAAGTCGGGCAACGTGTATACAAGCCAAACAAACAAAAGCAACATATATCCATACATATATACACATATCAAAAGTTATTATGATTACATGCCCATCTTAGTCTTGGGCTACTTATATTCATTACCAAGCATCGATGATTAAAAGACTGGGGGAGCCTAAGTCCTCTATCGAGCTCCTCCAAAATGGCCCTCATCCTAAGCCCTTCTTCTACAATGCTCCCATAGGATCCACCGGAAGGATGAGGCCTTGGATGGGACCTAAAACGTCCTCATAAAAAATGAGGCACCAAGCCTCCTTCACATGGGGAACCAAGGTGTCTACCTCTTCTTGGACCCATATAGTGGCAATATACTTCCGGTAAGTGATGTTATTTTCTAAGTTTACTATATTCGTCAAGGTAGTAACCATATCAATCGAAAGACCGGGACAGACGGGCGGTAGGGTTGGTTCACCCATCCCACACCTGAAATGGTGAAAACAACGAAAGTGAGTCGATGACTCAGTAAGTAGAAATCCCTAATTCTCCTATAGGAGGATGTCTCACTATCGATCCTCAGATACAGGATCACCACCCACTTGTTGATGGCAAATCAATAGCAAGGTTCATGCCTTGCCTTGCTTATGCATATGAAGGGTTCTCAATCAGCTATGTGCTTTCAAGCATCAAAGACAAGGAGTCAGTGCATAAAAATAAGCCCTCCAAAGATCCATGGCTTACGATCATTCCAATTACTAAGAGGGATGCATTCATCACATACAACTCATTCAAGCATTAAATGACCCAATGTAAACATATGCTCAAATTGATGTAAGGACTCAACAATACATATCAAACAAACCCATCTTTTGTAAGCCTCAATTCCGGTATCAATGAAAGCATCAATTCAAGCATCACACATGCATCAGTCATGGACCATACGTGGACTTCCAGTTTATTTCAATCAGTTCAGTTAGTAAAAATCCATCGACTCTTCTAATATCAACCGGGCATCGGTCCTCCCATTGGCAACTGGCATCGTCCCGATCTCATTATCAAGACGGTATCCGGGGCGACCCCTAGGCATCGGCCTCACTTGGGCCGGCATCGTTTACGATCTCAATATCGGGACAACATCTAAGGCTTTACCCCAGGTAACGACTCGACATATCCCAACGTCGACGGTGAAAGTCCATTGTGTGTCAATGCGTTCAAGCATCAATCAATCCATTTTGTTTTCTTAAATCATTAGCCAAATGAAAGGCCCAAAGGCATGCCATGCAAGGTGAACTAATGAACAACTCTTAAGTCTTACTAAATTAAACTCATGCCGGATACGACTTGAGTTTGTGGTCTACACTTGGAACCGTTCGCTTTAGCTTCGGCATCGACTCGTGACTTGTCTCGAGTAACAACATGTCTGAATGTTGTCCCGAAATCAAGTGTGGGTCGTGCACCCACCTCGGCGCTCGACATGCATGCGAGACCATGAATTTACTCGATACAATAACAAACAAATAGAAACACAACAAGCATAACCATATAAAGCCAACATAAGCAAACGATGACATGATCCTAAAAGTGGTATGCGTAGCACATTGCCCTATTGAAGAGTTAGGAAAGTGTACTTACTACTTTTGAACGTAGCTCCAAGATGCTCCTTTGGTGACCGGACGGCTCCTAAGGTGGCTTGGTGAGGAAGGTGTGAAAGAGAGGACAGAAAGGGAGAGGAAAAGAGAGAAAGGCCAAGCCTTAAAAATGTGAGTACTAAATTAAACTCATGCCGGATGCGACTTGAGTTTGTGGTCTACACTTGGAACCATTTGCTTTAGCTTCTGCATCGACTCGTGACTTGTCTCGAGTAACAACATGTCTGAATGTTGTCCCGAAATCAAGTGTGGGTCGTGCACCCACCTAGGCGCACGTCCAAAGTCACATGAGACATTTCCTTGACATTCGGGTGTGCTCAACATGCACGCGAGACCATGAATTTACTCGATGCAATAACAAACAAATAGAAACACAGCAAGCATAACCATATAAAGCCAACATAAGCAAACGATGACATGATCCTAAAATTGGTATGCATAGCACATTGCCCTATTGAAGAGTTAGGAAAGTGTACTTACTACTTTTGAACGTAGCTCCAAGATGCTCTTTTGGTGACCGGACGGCTCCTAAGGTGGCTTGGTGAGGAAGGTGTGAAAGAGAGGACAGAAAGGGAGAGGAAAAGAGAGAAAGGCCAAGCCTTAAAATGTGAGGATGGCTCATCCTATTTATAGGACTCCTCCTCTTAGATTTTTATTGCAAACTCATGATAACGCCTAAATGACAAGTTGGCTTACCTATCTTCTCGAGTTGGCGCCTAGGTCCTTTGGTGTTGGCTTGTGATTGGTCCATCTATTTGCTTGGTCTCCAAAGCTCACTTTAGGTTCGTTATTGCCTATGGCGCTTAAGGGACACATAAGCCTTTTGGTGTATCATGTCCTCTTCTAATTGGCTAGTTCTTGACTTGTTCACCAAGGCTATAACCTAGGGCCATCATACACTAAGATTTACCTAAGATTCTAGGGGACACCTAAATAGGTGATTTATCCATGCCATTAATGAACTAAAGTCCAAAATCATTAAATAAGGCATAGATATTTTTGCCAGCTACTTGGCATGCAAGTTTTCTCCTTCTTCTTGAAGAGGACATGTGACATTTAAATGGATAAGGATGGACTAAGTCAAAGACTATGGAAGATTCTAGAACCCCCATCACCTCTTGACATTTGTCTAATGATTCATCCCCGCATTAATTAATTCATGTCCAAAATTCATCCAAGGCATTCATAAGACTAACATAGGGTGTTGCCTAATTAGAGAAGTCATTCATATTTGTACACGATCGACGGTTCTATGAGAATCGAGGTTCCTGCCAAAATTTACTAAACTTTAACCAAATGAGTGTGACTAAATTGACAGTCTTCTTAAACTTGTCCATGACCATTTTCAATTAGAATTGGTCCATTGGATGTCTTAGAATAAACTTTGTGGTTGGTCTTGGTTATTTGTTCTAATCGGGTCTCGATTAGGTGGATCAGGTCCATGGCCGAACATGCCATGCTTTGGTCCATCCAAGATTTATGTCATTGATTCTTATGATCGACCCTCATATCTTATTCTTATGGCCTGGAATCGAGGGTGTTATAGTTTCTGCTATTTCATTGGCAAAAAATCCAGTTTTTCATAAATAAAGTATACACATCGATGTTCAATATCACTTCATTCGAGAACAGGTTAAAGAGAATGAGGTTAAAGTGTTGCATGTGAAGACGGGAGATCAAGTGGCAGGCATTTTTACCAAAACTGTGACATCCTGATTTTCGACCTTGTCTCGACTTTATGAAATTGGCTTTTCATCGACGTGCCTATGGTCTTTTTCTCTGAGCTGATCACTCACGAGATAACTAATGTATCAGGTTAAACCGTTAAGGGATATAAACGTGACAGACTTGAGAATTCGATCAGAAATCAACTGCTCGACCGTGATAATTAGCAAGGGTCAATACGGCACCATCAAAATCGATTAGTGATTGGATATAGGTTGATTCGATGAAATGTCATAATTAAATTGTGGGTGATTCCACATGATTGCAAAATTAGCGTTGAACAACACTAATCCAATTTTCTGTCAATTTTGTATCTGGTGCTCGTAATTGAAACCTTGAGATTTTTATGACATTGAGAGTCGCCGATGAGTCGAAGATGCACAAATGTGGATCGAGAATTATCGAACACAGGTTAAATGCGATAAAATCCCTAAAAGCTACCCGGTAGGTTAGGTCACGCTAAAATCGCGTCCGGAAATTAACCACGGAATTGAACTCGATTTTGGGAATCGAAAGTTCCAGCATGTCACAATTTATTTTTAGGACATCAACTCATCCTTTGAAGAATTTTCGGCGAGCCCAGAATTTTTGCGGAAAAATCAAAATTTGGCAATTTAGATTCAAGAAATTCGGAGGGGCATTTTCAAGTGAAATTTTGGCCCTCAAAATGGATTGTTTGGAGAAGGAAATGCAAGGAATTTGTGTGGCCTGCTACCATGGAAAATTTGGCCATTAAGTGGAGGCTATTTGGTGTGAAATTGAAGATGGAAATACACCAAATTCGTAGGGCTGTGGGGGCTTTAACATTTGAACTTCAATTTGGCTTGCTTAGGAAGTTTTGGGAGGGAAAAATGGCTGTTGGTTATGGCTGAGGACATGTGGGGCTGCACTTGAGTGTTTTGGATATTTAAGCTTTGACTTTGGAGGCCTCTTGTCCCCCTTCCAGCAGCAGCTTCTTCTTCTTCTTCAGCTTCTTTTTCATTTTTACCTCATTTAACCTCCATTTCCAGAGCAAGCAAACCAGCTTAGCTCCTCACCGAAGTTGCCAACCCTCATGTTGTCGTCCAAGCCTGTCCGTCGCCCTAGTTGCTGCTCGCCTGCTCGCGTCCAAGCCGGCCAGCTTCCGCGACCAGTCGTCCCCGCGCCCGAGCCCGACCGCCCCTACTCGATCATCCACTTGTCCAACTTGCCGGTGACCGTTGATCAGCCTTCACCCATCCCAGCTCTACTCCAAACGCCCAACTTGTCTAGCTCACCGTTCCCCCGCCGTGTCCAGCTCGATCGAGTCCCTCGACTAGCCTTCGGTTCAGCCCCATAGAATCGAAGGCCAACTCAAGCCGTGGGCCTTGTGGCTATTTTCAGCCCCCTTCCGGCCTCCTTTGGTGTTGCCGTAGACTCGAGTTGTGGTCGTTGTCGCGCCGCCGTCGCCGTGAATCGGTTTTCGCGGTAAACCGATGAGTTTACCTCCTAATCTATAATTAGGAGGCTAATTACACTTAACGGTGGTTTAGTTAGGCTAATTAGGGATTAGTGTAATCGTTAGTTAGTCCAACTAATAATTAGTGAGACTAAGTGGTTAGAGTAGTTAGTTCCTAGGCTAATTTAGTTAGAATGGTTAGTTAGGTGATTTAGTTAGTTTAATTAGTTTATGTAGCTAACCTATTAGATTAGATTAGTTAGATTGGTTAGATTAAATTAGTTATCTTAGTAGATTGGTTAATTAGTCAAATTAGGTGGTTAGATTAGTGTATGTAGATTAATTAGTGGTTTTAATCTATTATTTTGCAATTTATTTAATTAAATGTAATTTATTTAATTATTTAATAATTAGCGTAAATTATACCAAGATAGCCGGTCATCGGAATTTTGTACTGATCATCATGGTTGTATTGGTTTGTGCAATTGAGTGTTAAATTGTGCAATTGGATGCTTGATGGTGATTTTGAATTATTATTTCAAAAATAGGAATTTTTGGTATTTAATTAAAAAAATATTGGGAGTTGGGTTTTTACACAAAAAATATTTTTAAGTACTATATCAAATCGTAGGATTTTTAAATGGGAGAATATCATGCTTTATGGTTCAATCTGATAGTGTGTCCACGCACAATTATTTTACCGGGTGTTTTTAATATGAAGAAAATATGTAAAGTTCATTATTTGAAAGTGAGGCATTTGAGTGCAAAGCACGATATCCTTGGCCGAGAATGGATGTGCGTGTGATCGCTATGAGAACCTGTCACTCGATGAAAATTGAGGGCCATGCTCTTATATGGAATGCCCCACATCAACGGATGTCGGTTGCAGTGGTGGCTGGGCCAATGCTCCTTCGGGAATGCCATCCAGATGTAGATGTTGCCGTGCCCGACAAAACGAGACGACGCTCGGTTATGCCGGATGATCGCCGACTATTGAGTTGCCCGTGGTTTTTGGGTCGTAATTAATTGGAATGCTTGAATGAGTGAGATGACCGTGCCTGATTATGGGACAAAATTGTGTGGCACGGAATTGGACGTGTCATAACGATTTTGCCTTGTAATTGGGACTCCTATAATTGATTGATATGTGGAAAGTGAAGTATTCTAATTATTGAGTGCATTTACTGTATGCATATGTACATGAGATGTGCTAACATGCAGGGAGGTGCTGAGGCGAGGTAAGTCTTCTATGTTGCATGTTTAGGCTGTCTCTACGTGAATTTTCTTCATAATCGGGGTTTAGGATGTAGACTCGCTAAGACATTGTCTCACCCCATTGTGGTTTAAAATTTACAGGTTCCTTAGATGGAGGTACGACCTGTTCGTTTTGGGTGGCCACAAGAGGTCGAGGAAGTGCGTACTGTCCTCCCTATCCACGGGTCTACTTGGACCCGTGAGCTCGTCGTTACCACCATTTGGGTCAATGAGGACCTACCTCAGTTGGTACCTCATCGATTCAAAGCTTGGTTTTGTCACGGGCCTAATGGGGAACGGGAGGGTCCCTTGGATGGCTTCGACGGTCCTGCCGTTGATGACAAGTATGTAGAGGAGCTCAACCTCGTTGTGGACGCCAATATTATAGTTGATATCGAGGCGAATCGGGGTCCCGAGGTTGAAGAGCCCACAATGGAGGTAGCTGACCCTCTAGACCTCGACATCCCTGACAGTGTTGTAGTAGATCCGGATCCCAAGTAGGTAGGGTCCGGGATAGGGTTAACTTGGTAGTTTCTTTTGAGATAGACCTCATGTATATAAATTGTAGGTTTGGCCTGAATGTTTATAATGTTACGTCCCGATCCTCCGAGCACGTGCTCATTCCTGCTTGGTCGATATAATAGCGACGTCCCAGGACGCATCGCCGACCCATTCAATTTAATACGCATGCGGAAGCAATTAATAAATCCCCAGACAACAATAAGGTGGGATAGAAAAGTAGGGCCCATTTTTCGCAAAATACCTTTTTATAAACACGTAGGTTTATATGTTTTACAAAAAAAAAAAACACACACACACAGGTTTATAAACGGAAGCCTATAAAAAGGGATCGGCTTTCAACAAAAGAGAATTGTCCTATGACTAACTAGTCAAACAAGTTCGCTGATTCTTTGGGCTCCACCTTTCAAACTCCGGGCTTCGGGTCCTCCACCGCTGTCAACTAGGGACCTGAAAATGTTATCCCACAACGGGGTGAGACAACGTCTCAGCAAGTTCAACCCCCTAAGTCCCGACTAGGGAGAAAATACGCCCCAAGGGTTGCCTAAGCCCAAACACAAGTCAGAGGACTCACCTTGGCCTCAGTTCTTTCCTACAAGTCAATTCAATTCATACAATCATCGAATCACATCATCACATCAAATCAAGAATTTAGATTGAATCATCGATCAATCGACCTAGTCGATTCTGTTAGGGAAATCCCTTATGATGTTTTGAAGATGACAAAATAAATCAAAGGCTACTAACGTGTTTAATGGTTAAGTAATAGACCATGCAGATGATAGAACATATAAAGAATATTGTCAAAGTCTGAAGACGGCTAGAAGACTGAATGTAACACATGTCCAAAGTATATTTTGAAGATTTCCAGACTTCTGTGTCAAAGTCTGAAGACTGCCAGACTTTAGTGTCAAAGTCTGTTCTACATTAGAAGTCTGCCTACTCTGATAAATTTCAGACTAAATGTGCTTGAAAGAACCAGAAGACAGACTCTATGCTGAAGCTGAACTGGGTACAGAACTTAAAGCTAAATTTGTTCAGAAGCATAATATGTTCAGATTCAGATTATAAAGTCTATCGACTCAAGACTCTACTTCAGACGGAAGACACTTGCAGACTTTACATCCAGACTCGACGAACGTAACTCAAGCCCCGAAGATATAACGACTAGTGATTTGATTTGGATTCTACATTAACATTGATTTAATTGACTCAATCTAATTGATTGCCAATTAGATATTGAAGACAAGGACTTTCTATACGAAGAAGCTTTACTTATGGAAATCAAGATTCTGTTTGTATGGGCGATCGGAATCAATTTGAGATTCTACCTTTGTCACTCAACGGCTACCAAATCTTCTAGATACAGAGCTGTCCAATGGGTAGATTGGAAGATGATCCTCAAGATGCTGTCCAACGGTTAGTTTGGAAGTGGAGGAGTATTTAAGGAGATGAAGGACCGATGAGCAAGTAAGAGACGGAGCGTAGAATTTATAATTCCAAAGTCTGAGCGATCTTCGATCATACACTTGTCTCTTGTGAGCTTAAACGTTTGTGATCTTGAGAGAAATACCAAAAGAGTGACTTAGTGAGATAGTGTGATCTACTACTAAGTGTTTGCACTCAAAGTTGTAATCTCTTGTTGATTGCATAGTGGAATCCAGCCAAGAAGACTATTAGCGTGGGAGAGTGGACGTAGGCTTGGATTAAGCCGAACCACTATAAACCTTGTGTTCTTATTCTCTCTCATGAACTCCTTTATTTTGTTCGTATTTCTATTTAACTGCTCAAGTCTGATCTCGCTTAAAGTCTGCTGCTCTTCAGACTCAGTTTCAAAAGTCTGTTGTTATTCAGACTCAGGTTAAAATTGAAAGCTTTCACTGTATTTTGCAGAATCTGTTTTTCCACCTATTCACCCCCCTCTAGGTGTTCATACTAACACTCTCAGATTCCAAGACAACATGACCATCACACGTTCATTTCAATCACTCATCTCCGACACTAAATTACGGCTTAGTAGGCACGACCTACTAAATCTTCGGCGGTAGATTACAGCCTAGTGGGCATTCCAAGCTCGGTGGTAAATTACGGCCCGATGGGCACAATTGATTCTAAGTTTGGTGGTAGATTACGGCCCGATGGGCACAACTGATTCCAAGTTCGGTGGTAGATTACAGCTTGATGGGCACGGCCATACTTCGGCGGTTGACTTGATCTAACTCGTAACCTCATGCCCAACAACCTTCAATAGCCGTCTTATTACGATACAAGCCAATACACAATTAATTACCTATGGCCAAGGACGTGGCATTCCACTGTTGAATCTCTCAATTAACAAAGCATCTTGGCCTAATTCCCTCATATTAAGGGTACCCGATAAAAATAATTATGTGTGGGTACACGGTCGGCCTCAACAAAAAATATAATATTTTTACTTTCAAAATCCCCACCATTTATATAATCGATAAAAACATTTTTGGCGTTGTAAACCGACACTGGGTGATTTTTCTAATTAAATACTGAAATTAAATAAATTTAGAAATAAATTCCCAAATTCACAAATCACACACAATTTGCACAAATTAGAACTCAATTAAAATAAACATATCACATCACTACAATCAATGTAAAATTCCGGTTATCGGCTATCTCGGTCTAATTTTCGCAAAAATAAATAAATAAATAAATAATTACCGAAATTAATTATTAAATACCAATAAATAGCATTTAGGCCGGAAAAGCCTAATTAAATACTTGGCCAAGAAAATTTCCGAACCACTCTAAATAAATACTAGAGCTTGTCTAGGCCCTAATTGCACTAAACTATCCACCTAACATGCATCGATAATTACCTAATTCACTAAACCGTTCTAACTATTCACTAAACCAAGCTTAGTCTAAACTAATCAACCCTTAAACATCATTAATTTACTAAGCAAGGATTACTGAGTTAAACTCACTTTTTTAATGATTTGCTCGGATCAAAACGACGGGGACGCGGCGAGGATTGACAAGTTCCAAAATGGTGACGCCAACGGGGCATGGATCGGGCCCGAAAGTTGACCCGAGGAAGCCCATGTTTCTGCTAAACTTGGCCGAGCTTCGTTGCTGCTAGACTTGCGGCTTCGAGCGGCTGATTCAGTGGGACCGCGAGCATGGAACTGGGGCTGCTTTGATTGCGTGGATGGTAGCTACTGTTGACTCGGCGGCAGCTGTAAGACGCGAAGATGGAAGTGGGTTGTGCTTCGGACGGGGGGGTGTTGAAGTCGGCGTGAGAGTTTTGCTAACTGAAGGGGAATTGATTCAGTCAACAAATGGCTTCGTGTGTGTTGCTGTTGACCGAAGGTGACACGCCGAAGTGCGGTTGCGGAGATGGAGTGGAGACGCGGCAAAGAGAAAAAATAAATGAAGAAAAGAGCTGCAGCTTCGGTTGAGGGGGGTGGTCGAATGCGAGAGAGAGAGAGAGAGAGAGAGAGAGAGAGAGAGAGAGAAGTCAATAAACTTATCCAAAAATTTGAATGCTTGGTCCTTCAAATAGTATTCAATCTTATCCCAAGGTCTCACAATACTCTCTTGAAATAATCTTCACAAATAAACCCATTTTGATGCCCAAAACTGTAGCCCTTTTTCCAGTTCCAAATTTACTCATTCTTGGACTTCAATTTCTTTAAAAAATTTCCCCAATTGATGTCCAATTTAGATGTAGAAAAAGCCCACATAATTTCTACAATTCCCTTTTTCCAAGTAGCTTGGTTTGCAAGTCGAAAATCCCTTCAATTCGGCCAATCCGAATTTCCGTTCGTTTCCCGAAACGTCCGAATCGAATTTCCATAAAAATCTCGGAATTGCCGAAAATTCTTCGGAGGATGAGTAGACGTTCCTAAAATAAGCTGTGACATGACAAAACTTCTAATTTCTGAAATCGGGTTTAAATTCACGGTTAATTTCAATCTGACGCGATTTTAGCGTGACCTAACCTACCGGGTAGTTTTTAGGAATTTTTAGTACAATTGACCCGTGGTTGATTATTTTCGAGCCACAACGTACATCTTCGACACATTGGCGATTCTCGGTTGTCGTGAAAAATCTTGAGGTTTCAATTATGGACACATGGTACCCAAAACGATAGAAAATTGGTCTAGTGTCGATCGATGAGAATTTTGCAATCGGAAGAATCACCCACACTTAATCACACACTTCTATCGAATCGACCTATTTCCGATCTCTGATCGATTTTTAATTGTGCTGTAATGACCCTTGTAAATTAACACGGTCGAGCAGTCAATTTTTGGTCGAATTCTCAAGTTCATTGCGTTAAAATCCCTTAATGACTTCCCCGAGTTATCTCATGAGTGATCGGCTCAGAATAGCACTATAGGCACGTCGATGAAAGGCCCGATTTATTCAATTGAAAACATGATTGAAAATTCAGGATGTTACAACTCTTCCCCTCTTCTAAAAATTTCGTCCTCGAAATTTAAACCATATAAATCTTTAAACAAAAAGGTGGGGGTATAGTCGTCTCTTCGAATCTTCGCTTTCCCAGGTTGCTCCTTCAATGCCGTGGTGTTACCAGACCGCTTTGACCAACGGAATGGTCTTGGTGCGCAGAACCTGCTCCATACGATCCCCAATTTGAATCGGGCTTTCAACGTATGACACTCTGTCATCCACGTCAAATTCTTCAAAATTAAGCAAGTGGGTCGAGTCAGGCTCATACTTCCTCAACATCGACACGTGAAAGACGTCGTGCACTTTAGAAAAACGTGATTGGTGACAATTCTCTCTAGAATTTCAAATGGACCTACGTACCTCAGACTTAGTTTTCCTTTCTTACCAAATCACAAAGTTCCCCTCATTGGTGACACCTTTAGAAAAACGTGATCACCAACTTGGAATTCCAATAGTTTCTGGCGCTTATCTACGTAACTTTTCTGTCTGCTCGAGTGGTCTTTGATCTGTCTTTGATCACTGCAACGGCATCCACTGACTGCTGAACCAACTCTAGGCTTGTGATATTTCTCTCCCCAACTTCATCCTAACACACTGGTGTCCTGCACACTTTGCCATACAATGCTTCGAAAGGAGCCATCTGAATGCTCTGCTGATAACTGTTGTTGTAGGCAAATTCCACCAGATGAAGCTGTTCTTCCCAACTTCCCTTGAAATCTAGCACACAAGCTCGCAGCATATCCTCGAGGGTTTGAATTGTCCTCTCAGACTGACCATCTGTTTGAGGATGATATGCCGTACTTGTATTGTAGCTTAGTTCCTAAGGCAGCCACTCGCAAACTTTTTCGAAATGCAACTGTAAACCTCGGGTCTCTATCTCAAGTCATCGTCACCGACACTCCATACGTAGACGAACTGATCTACGCACGTATAGCTTTGCGTGTCTATCCAAACCGAGGTCCTTTCGTGCGCAATGAAGTGAGCCAACTTTGTTAGTCTGTTGACCACTACCCAAATGAAATCATTACCTCTTCGATTACTCAGTAGGCCGGTCACGAAATCCATCGTGATATGCTCCCATTTCCACTCTGAGATCTCGAGAGGTTACAAAAGTCCTCCCGACTTGCAATGCGAGCCTTCACTTACTGACACGTCAAACACTTAGCGACATGCTTCGCCGATGTCCGCCTTCATACCAAACCACCAATAGTGTTGACGCAGATTCTGGTACATCTTAGTACTGCCAGGATGGATGCTGTAATTGCTACGATGTACTTCTGACAAGATATCCTCTCTAAGCTCCACATCGTTAGGTACAACCAACTGTCCTCGGAACCTCAATGTTCCATCCTTAGAAATCTGAAAGTCAGCCTTCCTTTTCTCGGTGTCTTCTTGCAGAATCTTCTAAACATCTGGGTCTGTCGGTTGGAGTAACTTGATTCTGATCTGAACATCTGGTTCAATTCTGAGGGTGGCCATAAGATTCGAAAGGTGGCCTACCTCAAACTTGAACACCGAATCTTGAGCTCTCTCGATTAGGTTCCACTCCTTAACCAACATATGAGCAACTGAAGACTTCCGACTCAAAGCATCGGTGACCTTATTCGCCTTTCCTGAGTGATATAGGATATCATAGTCGTAGTCCTTCAGAAGTTCCATCCAACGGCGCTGTCTCATATTCAACTCATTTTGAGAGAATAAATATTTGAGACTTTGATGGTCCGTGAAGATCTGGAATCTTTCTCCGCATAAATAGTGTCTCCAAATCTTCAAGGTGAAAATAATTGCCGCTAGTTTTAAGTCATGCGTCGGGTAATTTTGTTCATGAGATCTTAACTAACGGGAGGCATATGCAACAACTCGACCATGTTGCATCAACATGCAACCCAATCCTCTGAACGACGCATCACTATAGATCTCGTATCCTCCAGGACTAGATGGAATGGTCAGCACAGGTGTGGTAGTCAGCTTCTGCTTAAGCTCTTGAAAACTACGCTCGCACTTATCTATCCAAACAAATTTCTCTTCTTTCTTCAGGGGTCTTGTCAATGGCGATGCTAAAGCTGAAAACCCTTCCACGAACCTTCTGTAATAACCTGCTAGACCCAGAAAACTTCTGATTTCTGTCACGGTAGTCGGTCTCAGCTAGTTGATCATTACTTCAATCTTGCTCGGGTCCACGGAGATTCCTTCGCCTGAAATCATGTGACCTAAGAAAGCAACACGAGTCAACCAAAACACGCACTTGCCGAACTTGGCGTACAACCGGTGGACTCTCGAGTTTGCATTACCAATCTCGAGATGACTCTCATGCTCTTCATCACTTTTTGAATACACCCGAATATCATCGATGAACACGATCATAAACCGATCTAGATATTTCTTGAACACTCGGTTCATCAAATCCATGAAGGCAGTTGGAGCATTCGTCAACCCGAACGGCATCGCTGTGAACTCATAATGATCATACCGAGTACGAAATGCTGACTTTGGAACGTCCTCCTTCCTGATCCTTAGCTGATGATATCCTATCCTCAAGTCGATCTTTGAAAATATCGACGCTCCTTGCAACTGATCGAACGAGTTATCAATCCTCGGGAGTGGATACTTGTTCTTGATCGTCACCTAATTGAATTGCCGATAGCCGATGCACAGGCGCAACGAACCATCTTTCTTTTTCACGAACAAAACTGGTGTTCCCCAAGGTGATGCACTGGGACGTATGAATCCTTCATCCAATAACTCCTGCATCTGCACCTTCAGTTCCTTCAACTTAGATAACACCATTCAGTAATGAGCCTTAGAGATTGGCTCTGTCCTGGGTGCTAACTCAATAACAAACTCGATTTCTCTCTCTGGCGGCAATCCTGGCAATTCCTTTGAGAAAACATCTGGAAATTCTTGGACAATCGAAATATCTTTAGCTCCTCAATTGTCGTATCCATGACAGTCGTCAGGTAACCTTGACAACACCCGTCTAACAAACGGGCTGCCTCTTGCGACAAGATTAGGGAAATTGAGGGTCCTCCTCGGTTCTCAATAAACTCAAAGCTCTTACCCTCAAACGGGTTAAACTGAATCGCTTTGCGATAACAATCCATTTTAGCTCATTGCTTGGTGAGCCAGTCCATGCCAATTATCAAATCAAAGTCATACATGGCTAGGACTAATAAATCTATTTTCCCCTCTCGCTCACCAATCGCTAACTTGCAACAAGAACAACTCAATGCAGACAACACCTTATCTTTTAACGGTGTAGATATGCTAATCACTGACATCAGCAACTCAGGACTTAATCCTATTAACTTAACAAATTGGCCAACAATAAAAGAATGAGTTGCGCCAGGGTCGAACAAAGCATAAGCAGCATGGTTGTTCAGCGAAACCGTACCTGTGATCACGTTAGGCGCGTCCTCAGCTTGACCTCTGGTGATGGCATAAATTGTTCCTTGAGCCGGGGGTTTGAACTGTCCACCCTGCGGTGCGTTCTGTGGTGCGTATCCTCTGATCTGACCTAATGGTGGCGGTGGCAACTGTTGAGGTCTCCCCTGTCTTCTAGGACAGTTCCTAGCTATGTGACTAGGTTGGCCACATCCAAAGCAAGTACCCGGCCTAGGTTGGCATGGAGCTGATCCGTTTCACCTTCCACACAAGGGACACACACCATTTTGGCTAGACCCTGCCTTTCCAATTCCACCATTCCTGTTGGGGGGGGGGGACTTGTAATCTCCCTCCGATCATCAGCCTCTTCCCATATCGGATCCCTTCTCTCCTCGATTCGAACCGCGATCCAGATGTGGTGGCTCTCTCATTCTGATCTCTCTCGATCATCTGGACTTGCTCATACAGGTCATTGTAATATCTTAGATTGAGCAGAATCAGTGGACTTCTCAGTTCTGGCCTAAGTCCATCCCGGAATCTCCTAACTTGATTCACTGGATTCTCCACTAGTTCAGGAGCATACTGCGATAGTTCCGTGAACTTCGCCTCGTACTAATTTACAGTCATGGAGCCTTGGCAAAGGCACTGAAACTCTGCCATCTTCATCTCTCTAGCAGTCTCAGAAAAATATTTACCGTTGAAGGCCTCAACGAAGGCGTTCCACTCCGGGGCTACACCTTCAGGAAATAATGCTCATTGGGTGGTTCTCCACCAAGTACTCGCAACTCCCTTTAGTTGGTAGGCTGCGAGACGACCTTTTAGTCTCGGACCACATCAATAGTGCAAAGGCCTTCTCCAGTCCTTGGATCCACAAAGCAGCAGCTTCGGGTCTCCAACCCCAGTAAACTTCGGTGGATGTAACTTCAAAAACTGTTCCACCAGTTTATGAATTGGTCTTCCGGCGACCACGTTCCTCGGCGGAACCTCGCGGAGTGCGGCAACAGGCGCAGTAGCAGCAACAATATTGGCAACGGCAGTAGTGGCGGCTGCAATGGCGGCGATAAAAGCGGTAGCTTGGTTCTGGGCTTGCTGCCCCATCATCTCTCTCATAGCATCCAACGCTTGCATGATCCCAATAGTTCCTAGATCACCTGGGGCTGCTACCCTAGCACCAACGGGAGGTGGTGCTACTCCACTCGCGCTAGCCTGAGCTGGCGCTCTACCTCGGCCTCCTCGGATACTGACCCTTGTCGATGTCCTACCCCGAGTTGCAAGCCTGACGGTACTCTTCCTAGGAGTCCTTTGCTCCTGATCTCTCATCTTGCAGGCTTTCTACAAAAACTTGCCTTCCAATTCACACCGAATTAGAAGTCGAGCGATAACAACAAACAATTCTACCAAATAGCTATCACAGACATGTACCGGCATGAATTTAAAAGCATTTCCTACTAACTATCCCATATTCATCGCACCTTATCACTCAAATCTCTTATCACTCAAATCTCTAACAACCATGCTCTGATACTACTAAACGGGGATGTCACATCCCGATCCTCCGAGCACATGCCCATCCCTACTTGGTCGATATAATAGCGACGTCCCAGGACGCATCGCCGATTCATTCAATTTAATACGCATGCGGAAGCAGTTAATAAATCCCCAGACAACAACAAGGTGGGATAGAAAAGTAGGGCCCATTTTTTTCAAAATACCTTTTTTATAAACACATAGGTTTATACACGGAAGCCTACAAAAAGGGATCGCTTTTCAACAAAAGAGAATTGTCTTATGACTAATTAGTCAAACAAGTTCGCTGATTCTTCGGGCTTCACTTTTTAAACTCCGGGCTTCGGGTCCTCCACCGCTGTCAACTAGAGACCTGAAAATGTTATCCCACAATGGGGTGAGATGACGTCTCATCAAGTTCAACCCCCAAAGTCCCGACTAGGAAGAAAATATGCCTCAAGGGTTGCCTAAGCACAAACACGAGTAAGAGGACTGACCTTGGCCTCAGTTCCTTCCTGCAAGTCAATTCAATTCATACAATCATCGAATCACATTATCACATCAAATCAAGAATTTAGATCGAATCATTGATCAATCGACCTAGTCAATGGACCATCACACGTCATTTCAATCACTCATCTCCAACACTAAATTATGGCTCAGCGGGCACGGCCTACTAAATCTTCGGTGGTAGATTACGGCCTAGTTGGGACAACCAATTTCAAGCTCGGTGGTAAATTATGGCCCGATGGGCACAACCGATTCTAAGTTCGGTGGTAGATTATGGCCCGATGGGCACAACCGATACCAAGTTTGGTGGTAGATTACGGCCTGATGGGCACGGCCATACTTCGGCAGTTGACTTGATCTAACTCAAAACCTCATGCCCAACAACCTTCAATAGCCGTCTTATTACGACTGCAAACCATCACACGATTAATTACCTATGGCCAAGGACGTGGCATTCCACTCTTGAATCTCTCAATTAACAAAGCATCTTGGCCTAATTCCCTCATATTAAGGGTACCCGATAAAAATAATCGTGTGGGGTACACGGTCGGCCTCAGCCAAAAATATAATATTTTTACTTTCAAAATCCCCACCATTTATATAATCGATAAAAACATTTTTGGCGTTGTAAACCGACACTCAGTGATTTTCTAATTAAATACTGAAATTAAATAAATTTAGGAATAAACCAAATTCACAAATCACACACAATCAGCACAAATTAGAACTCAATTAAATAAACAGATCACACCACTGCAATCAACATAAAATTCCGGTCACCGACTATCCCGGTCTAATTTTTCGGAAATTAATTAATTACTAAAATTAATTATTAAATACCAATAAATATCATTTAGGCCGGAAAAGCCTAATTAAATGCCGAAACGGGCCAAGAAAATTTCCGAACCACTCTAAAGAAATACTAAAGCTTGTCTAAGCCATAATTGCACTAAACTATCCACTTAACATGCATAGATAATTAACTAATTCACTAAACCATTCTAACTATCCGCTAAACCAAGCTTAGTCTAAACTAATCAACCCTTAAACGTCATTAACTTACTAAGCGAGGATTAGTGAGTTAAATTGACTTGTTTAATGATTCGCTCGGATCAAAACGACGGTGACGCGGCGATGATCGACAAGTTCCAAAACGGCGACGCCAATGAGGCCCGGATTGGGCTCGAAAGTTGGCCCGAGGAAGCCCACGTTTCTGCTGAACTTGGCCGAGCTTCATTGCTGCTGGACTTGTGGCTTCGAGCGGCTGATTCGGTGGGATCGCGAGCACGGAATTGGGGCTGTTTTGATCGCGTGGACGGCAGCTACTGTTGACTCGGTGGCAACTGTAAGACGCGAAGACGGAAGTGGGCTGGGCTTCAGACCGGGGGGGTGTTGAAGTCGGCGTGAGAATTTGCTGGCTGAAGGGGAATTGATTCGATCAACAAATGGCTTTTGTGGGTGTTGCTGTTGACCGAAGGTGACATGCCGAAGTGGAGTTGCAGGAGATGGAGTGGAGACGCGGCAGAGAGAAAAAATAAATGAAGAAAAGAGCTATAGCTTCGGTCGAGGGGGGTGGTCGAATGCGAGAGAGAGAAAGAGAACCGAAGATGCGAAGAAGGAGGGGCAGTGGTCAAGGTGTGCAGCGGAAGATTGAAAGAGAGAGAGAGAGAGAGAGAGAGCGAGAAGTCAATAAACTTATCCAAAAATTTGAATGCTTGGTCCCCCAAATAGTATTCAATCTTATCCCAAGGTCTCACAATACTTTCTTGAAATAATCTTCACAAATAAACCCACTTTGATGCCAAAAAATGCAGCCCTTTTTCTAGTTCCGAATTTACTCATTTTTGGACTTCAATTTCTTTAACAAATTTCCCTAATTGATGTCTATTTTAGATGTAGAAAAAGCCCACATAATTTCTACAATTCCCTTTTGCCAAGTAGCTCAGTTTGCAAGTCGAAAATCCCTTCAATTCGACCAATCCGAATTTCCGTTCGTTTCCCGAAACGTCCGAATCGAAAATTCTTCAAAGGATGAGTTCCTAAAATAAGCCGTGACATGAAAAAATTTTCAATTTTTGAAATCGGGTTCAAATTCGCGGTTAATTTCAATTTGACGTGATTTTTAGTGTGACCAAACGTAATGAGTAGTTTTTAGGAATTTTTAGTGCAATTGACCCGTGGTCGATTATTTTCGAGCCACAACGTACATCTTCGACACATTGGTAACTCTTAGTTGTTGTGAAAAATCTCGAGATTTCAATTACGGACATAAGGTACCCAAAACGATAGAAAATCGGTCTAATGTCAATCGATTAGAATTTTGCAATCGGATGGAATCACCACACTTAATCACACACCTCTGTCGAATCGATCTATTTCTAGTCTCTGATCGATTTTTAATTGTGCCGTAATGACCCTTGTAAATTAGCGCGGTCGAGCAGTCGATTCTTGATTGAATTCTCAAGTTCATTGCATTAAAATCTCTTAATGACTTCCCTAGATAGTCTAGTTATCTCATGAGTGATCGGCTTAGAGAATAGCACTATAGGCGTGTCGATAAAAGACCCGATTTATTCAATTGAAAACATGATAAAAAATTCAGGATGTCACATATAAAGTGTGTTTTGTTGAACTTGGTTGTCCTGCTTTTCTATCCCATGTTTGTTTGTTGTTTGGAGATTATTTAATTCGTTTCCGCATGTGCATAAATCGATTGGGTTGGCAACGCGTCCTTAGAACGTCACAATTTAGTCGACCACTGAGGGATGTGCGCACGCTCAAGGTTTGGGGCATGACAAAACCTCAGCAATTGATGTCCTTGGATTGTCTTTATCAATCAAGTCTAAAATTCGCTTTTTCCCCTGCACAAGCACAAGAGAACGTGCATGAATATGATACTATGCAACATCAAAGTAAGTTCAAATTGCACATCCATCTTGGCTCGGATTGAGATTTTATGTCAGTCATGTCACTATTAGAATCTGTAGTGCCCCCAATTTGTCATATTATCTCTTAAAAATATGTTCTCAAACTTGTTGAGTAACATTTGAGCCAATTGATCTATCATTGCAACCCGATGTGCCTTTTTCAAATGCTTTCTTATCAGGCCAGGAAAGTAATGCTCTGAAACATGAAGTAAATGAGTTAGAAAATTAAATAGAGCTAACCTAATGCATGCTTTTAGAAATGACTTCAAAAATGATTTTTTTTTTTGGGAATTTTTGGATGAGGAAGCATGAAGAAGCCCAGTCCTCAAAATTCTCCTTGGATGATATTTTCTTTTCATTGTTGGATTTTGTCATCGGGCTGGTTTGGTGTACCTCATCATGTCCTCAAAACTTGTAATTTTATTGAAATTCATCAATCAATTACATTTATTGAATGGAAAATGCAATGTTCAATCCCTAAAGGGAAAGCAAAAATTGAAAACATTTCCTAGAAATCAATAAAAATTCCCACGCAGGGGAATGTGCAAAAACAACAGATGGGTTACTCTTGTGGGCAAGTGCCCATTTCTTCAAATTGTCCTTTGTCAATGGCGCCTATAAGGAGGTCATCGAATAAACTTGTGATTTCTTCTAGTGCATAATCAGGGTTCTCTACCTTTAGAGGTGCCGGATCGTCCATGCCACCCCATCCATCTCGGACAATGTCACGAGGGCCAATGTAAAAGCTAGGGGGAGCCGAGTACTTCACATAATAGTCGAATTTGCCACTTGGGGTGTGTTTGTTTATGTTTCTTTTTTTTGTTCATAAACAGATTTTTTGTTTTTTTGTTCCCGGAACAAAAAAAGAACAAAACGCGTTTGTTTGCGTTTTTGTTCCAAATCTGTTTTTTTGTTCCCGGAACAAGAAAAAACAGAAACAAGAAACAAAAAAAAGTTGTTTCTCGTTTCTGGAACAATTTTTGGGAACAAATTTTCTCTCTCCACTCTTTTCTTTTCTTCTTCTTCTTCTTTTCTTCTTCTTTTTTCTTTGGCCGGTCGCCGGCCTCGGGCATTGCCGGCGGCCGGCCGTCGAGGGCCGGCGACGATGTCGAGGGCCGGCGACCTCGCCGGAGCGTCGCCGGCCCCCGGCGAGGGTTCGGCCTTGGCTGGGCGAGCTCGGGCTCGCCAAGATCCGGCGAGCTCGGCCTCGCCGGATCTCGGCGAGCCCGAGCTCGCCTCTCGCCCGGCGAGCCGAGCGTCGCCCAACCACGGCGAGGCTCGGCCTTGCTGGGGCCGGCGAGCCTCACCGTGGCTGGGCGAGGCCGCCGGCCCTCGTCGGCTGGACGCCGGCCATGGCCAAGGCCGGCGACCGGCCAAAAGAAGAAAAAAAAAAAAAAAAAAGAAAGAAGAAAATGAAAAATAAAATAAAAAAATTTAAAAATTAAAAGAAATAAAAAAAGAACACAAATTTACCAAACATGTTTCTGTTCTTTTTTTATTCTAAGAACAAGTTTACCAAACGCGTTTTTTTGTTCAAAAACTATTCCCCGAACGAAATAGTTTTTTCTATTTCTTCCCGGAACAAAAAAAGAATAGAAACACAAACAAACGCACCCTTGGCTACCCCAGGGTGTCTATCACTTCCACTCCATCTTGCATCATTCTCGGAGGGTTAGGGAACGTCTCGCGAATGTTCGGAGGTAATGAGTTTTCCCTCCTTCGTCCCTGCTTAGGTGGCAACTTTTGCCTTTCTTGTCTCCGTCTTCCAGAATTTTCTCCACCTCTTTCATGATGTCATAATCCAGCCGAATGAGACCTCCGAGGGGTTTCAATAGGGTTTCGAATGCCTTGACCCCTTCTTCCAAGACCATATGGTAGCATCTAAAACCTCAAGAATGGAAATGAACTGTACGACGGTTTTCTCCATTGCATATAAAATGAGACTTGACTACAAAACCTTTTGTCATTGACCAACAAAATTGCAATAAAGTATGTAAATTGCAAAGTGAGAGTTCAGACAACTTACATTCACCGGAAGGGATGACAATCACATAAACACATGCATGAAGTGTGAGGCTCGATTTCTATCTAGACGGCTTAACGAAGTGGAGCTAAGAGGATGATTTGACCGCCACAGTCTTGCATTCAACGTGTCAGGTCCTCTTAACTCTGGCTCAGTCGAATGTAACGCCCCATAGTCACGCAGTCTTGCGGATATGGACAAACACAGTCGATACCATGAAAAAACTTTCGGGGAAAAGAAAGTCAACCTCTACATAGAAGTCTCGCTTTTGAGTAAGTATCCTTTTCAACACCATCCTAAAAATCCTATCATAGCCTAGGCCTAGCAGCAGGTTGTGTGTGTAATAGTGTAGTGCTAAAAGTAATAAAACATGCACAACAATTTAAATGCAAACAACACTTCTAATCAGAAAAAATAAATCATTAATCCTAAGACCTCCCTGCAAGACAAGGATTAGCAAAGACTACTCCCCCTTATACCTCCCATCTATAAGAACATTTAACACTTGATATTAGGGATGTGCCTAGTATCATCGCTGCCAAACAAAAATATTTTTTTTTTTAAAAAAGAAAAATTGGCTTAAGTCCACTAAGAGTTGTAACACTAATCCCCAGCGGAGTCGCCAAACTATCATGACCTCCCCGAAGTGGGTTGGACCATCTAAGGGTTCAGCTAATGGACTACTAAGCCTAGACTTAGCTCGGGCTCTCCCAAACCCATACAAATTCGCGACTTAGGTTCAAGTTTTTAGCATGCGAATGAATTTTATCTAGGAGTCGCCACTAATTAGTTTATGGTAGGTCAATTAGACACCTAAGTAAAATAATGGGAGAATTATTTTACTCCTACGAACCAGAGACTTTGGGTATGGGGATTTGGTTACACAAGATTTCTCTAATGCCCTTTTGGTACCATTCTTTTTATTTTCAAAAATGTTTTAGCATGCAATTTGGATTAATTTTAACCTAAATCATTATCATGCAAATGGGTGATCACACGAATGCTCATCCATTATTAAACAATTAAAAGACTTCCACTAAAAGAAATAAACACACAAAGCAAGCAATTTTTTTTTTTTTTGATTTTCTTTTATCTTAAAATTTCAACTTTACCATATAACAAGCACTTAAACTATGTGACCTAATTTTACCAATAAAAAATGTTAATTAAATGAACCTATTATGCAAACTATTTGACATGCACCTAATTTTTTGTATTTTTTTTTAAAATTCGTAATAAAAAACTAATTAAATTGTCTAAAATAAATAATTTTCTAATATGTTTTAGGGGTTAATTTGACTTAAACCCTATCCTATCTTAGAAAATTATTTTAAAGAAAAATGAGATTATTAAAATGTGCAAACATTATCTAAGACCTTTTCTAAAAAAAATTTATTTAGATCCAATCCTAATCTATTCCCAAAATTACCTGAACATGCAATCTAAAAATGCAATCCTAATTTAGGAAACCAACATATTTTGATGCAAGATTTGATTTTTGATTTTTGATTTTTGATTTTTTTAGTGTTTTTCAAGACAAGCAATTATCAGATAAACATTATATCTAAACAAAATCAAGATATTCATCAAATAAATGATTAAAATAATCGTAAAACTAATCCGTTGTCTCACGGATTAAATTAACGATTATTTTAACCCTAAACATCACAGCATAAGAGAAAGTTTAAAATAATTAAAAATTTGATCCGAAGTCTTACGGATCAAATTAATAATTATAATGGTTTAATTATCAGAATATTATCAAAATGCCTCAAAAATCAATGTAATTAAAAAATGATCCGACGTCTTATGGATCAAATTAATAATTACAGTAATTTTGAGCAAAACCCTACGGATAATACCTAAAATATTCATAAAATGAATATCGACATCCAATGCTCCAATTTGAGCAATAATAACAAAACTTGATTAAAAAATAAAATAAAAAGAGTACCTTGATTTTTTTTTTTTTTTAAATATTAGGACCGACGTGCGGGATTTGCGATCGACGATTTGCACCGGGATCAAGGATGGTGGCACGAACGTTGGGCAGCAGGAGGCACGGTGACTGGTGAGCGGAAGTGACGCAGGCTGCTGGCATTGGGCGAAGGCTGGCGGGTGGTGACGGTGCTGGTGGTGGTTGCAAGCGAGGCGGACGAGCGGTGACCGGCTCAGGATCGCGGACTAGTGGGTTGTAGGTGAGATGGAGGCGCGGGCGTCGACAGAAGTGCGCAGTGACGGGCGCTGATGTAGGTGTTGGGTTGTTGCGGTGGAGGTGCAGGTGAGCGATGGCGGTCAATGCAGAGCGGCAATGGTGCCGGGTGCTTGGCTGAGGTGATTGGCGCGGAGGCGCTGCTGGTACTCGGGCGGAACAGAGGTGGAGGTGCTTTGGATCAATGGCGGAGGGAGGGGCTCCGACACGGTGGCAAGCGGTGGTGCAGCGGAGGTCCTGCTAGCGCTCGGGTAGAGGTCGACGACGGTTGAGCGGGGCTCACCGGTAGGAGGAGGGTGACGGGCGGCCCACCCGGGGCATGGTGACGAGCGGCAACAAGAAGAAGATGACCCCTCTTTTTTTTTTTTTTTTTTTTTTTTTTTTTAATTTTTAAATTCTAGTCACTTTTTAGTGGTCTTTTCCCCTCTTGCTACACTTCTTTCTTTTCCTTCTGCAGCTTGTCAGAAGAATTGACTACTTTTGGCTTCCTCAACAGACGTGAGGGAGAGGTTTCCTTCTTCTTTATTTTTTTTCTTCTCAGCACTCTCTTACGCTTTGCATTTTTCTCTTTCTTTCACGAATATTTTTCACCTCCTCTTTTTTCTTCACGAAATGTGGCCCTCTTTATAGCGAAAACCTCTGCTGACCTTTAGAAAGTTACGCTTCCTTGATTGCAGGGATTACTGAATTTCAGCCCCAATTTGCCACTGCAAATTAGCACTTTGATTCTTTTCACTCACATTACTAGAAACACATCCAAGTTCATTTTTGATTTTTGTGAACAGTTCACCTGATGAGTTTATTTTTTCTTGATACTTTCCCTTCGATTTATCAATTTGGCCATTATTCTCACCGATTTTGGGTTTGGTTTCCATTTTGACTTTCTATTCACTTGATTTCTTAATCTTGACTGGAAATTTGACTCCACATTTACCAAGATTGAATATCTAATTGAAGCAAGAATAGCTAGTCAGAATTCCCACCTTCCATGCATAATTGATTTTTCCTTGTTTTTCCTTTTATTTGCTCTAATGCAATTTTTATTTTATTTATTATTTTATTTCTTTTTTAGAGCTTAAAAATTAATCCCTAATTTTCTATGAACAAATAACTGGGTTGCCAAAATTTAGGTGTCAACATGCCTTTTTGGTTAACTTTGGCTCACCGTGTAAATCTTTTTTGTTCTTTCCTTACTCTGAAAGACGTTTTCAATCTATTCTCGCGCTTTCCCGCCGGCGATACGTTGCACCAATCAGTTATCGTAGCTTGAAGTGCTTCTGAAATTATTATTTTTATCACAACGTCAAACTTTGAGCTAATATTTCTCCAGTCCATTCCTCGTGACTCACCAAACAAATTCGCACACTGCCAATCAGCGTCAATGGCTTGACCATATTTCTAAATTAGATATCTTATAGAAAGTTGGGATGATGAGGGGACCAACTTCCCAGAAGTTCAGATGGAGAAGAAAAGCTCATGAATTGATGGATGCGTAGACTACATTATTTTACTCTAGGTTGATGGTTGGAGGAAATAATCGTGCCACGCCCTTTCGACAATTTCCATTTTCATTTTAGTAGATATTAACTGTGTATTAAGAACGACTTTTGCTTCTGACTGTCACTTTCGTTGCAATGACGATTAAAGCCGCCCTGTTATAGCTATTAGAGTTAAAATAGAATAGACAATGATAGACCCCTAGAGTTATAGGTTGGAGGGCGAGACTGAAATTTTCTCAAGTTAACAATTTTTTTTTTCCTTAATTTGTTTTGTTAATATCAAAGGATCTTTCGGGCCTCTAGGGTGAGAGCCACCATTGGCCGTGGGATGTTCCGTTTTATTTATAATAGCTCTTACTGGTGAAGTATTATCCCACATTATTTGACCAGAAGTTTTAAATACTCTTTATATTTATATGGTCTCCCTTCATTTATCACCTTAAATTTTTGGGCTGCACTTTCTTACATAGATTAGAACTAGTGCTATCACCTTTGCAAAAGTGCGTCCGGTTTGCACATGTCTCATATTGCTTGACAACAGGTTTAAATGATCTTTATATTCATGTAATCTTTCTCCATCTTTCAATTTAAACTTTTTGTTTGGACATTTTAATACTTAGTTGTTTGATTTAGATAATGGAATATCTACTATTTGTTTGGGTTGACACAATAATAGCAAAGGAATAAGTCATCGAACCAACGTGTCGTAGAGTTATTCTCATAACTATTTTAAAATATTGAAATAATTTCTTCACAAAAGCCGACAATTACTTTTTTTTTTTACTTTTGTTTAAAGTTAAACCACACAACTTGTTAGGTTACACATGGTTTTTGGTATTATCTTCTGACTTTAGCGTTAGCTTTTGGCTTTAGTTGGCATGTGACCTTTTCCCAAGGTATAATTATCCTGAGTAAATTTCCACATTGGTTAACTTCAACAATCTAGTTGCATTTGATGTTATTTTAACTTTTTAAGGTCAGTTTGACTAAATGCCATATATGTCATGAGTTAGGGTTTGCGTTAAGCAACTCCTGACTTTAGACAAAGCCATAGGAACTAAACAAGCACGTGGGGATTTTTGGATTGGTGAAGAAAATAATTACTCTCACGTTTAGTGATCACGTCCTTTATAATATTCATATATGAAAAAAAGAGACTGGTGATGACTCAAAGATGACCAGCATTATCTCATCACAAGCGAACGATTTAAGGTGATAGAAGGTTCATGACTTGCTATTTTCGAGAGAGAGAGAGAGAGAGAGAGAGAGAGAGAGAGAGAGAGAGAGAGAGAGTGTCCTGGAAGGGTCAGGTTTCCCTACAATCTTGGTTAAGAAGTTGACTTCCTTAAAACTTATCATTTTGGATTTGTGGGTTAATTCATCCTTAATCAGGTATAGCATTAGGAGTTTGATTCCTAGTTATCCACACAAAAACAATGTCGATTGTAGCCTCTTTATTTGCAAACACATAGGGCTATGCTTATTCCAATTCAACAACACATTATTTTTATCATCAATTCACAAGTTAATGTGGCGAGAGAATGGTTGAGCAAACTATGTCCCATGCATGTTATGCGGACATCTCGACTCACGGAGTTTCTTCTCGTCAGAGAGTAGCTTCGCAAACCTACAAGAATGAGACCAAAATTAATCAGCCTTCCCAATGCTAATCAAAGAGATAAAGCTCCAACTGCTATAATTTTCCCAAGGATGTTATCGTCCCACACATATGTTCAATATTTATGCGCAAAAATTTTAACCTTTTGAGGGCTTCCTCATTGGTGCCGGCATTTGGAATGGGTTCGTAGTGGCCAGTGTCGAGATTAACTCGCGAGACTGCCTTCCTCAACAAGTTCTCACCAACTTTCACCAGACCGTCCAAGTTCTTTTTCGTGGATGTGTCCACCGAAGATAAAGTCCCCTTGAGAGTGTCGTCCTACAGCAATTCATTCAATTCTAGTAGCATGAGTTGGTACCAAGTGTAGATCAACAGAATCACAACAGTAAGAATTCACGAAGACGGCGAAGTCAGCAAAGATCTTACGTTGATGCGGAGGTAATTGTCCTCGGACTGGTAGGCCTTGAAAGCCACGCAATTGTGGTAATCGACCAGGTCGGCACTCCCTTGCGTGTAGACATCTATCAAAGGGCTCGAGCCGTCCTCATACAGCCAGGAGAACAACCCCCACTTCGAAGCCTTCTTGGCGTTGAATTTGAGCTCCGACGTGTCCGAGCCCGCCCCCAGTGAAATCACTAGCAGTCGAGTGTAGTCTATCGGCGGTTTGATGTCGAAGAAATCCGGGTCTTCCTTCAAGATTTGCTTGGTCACTTCGCTGATGGCGACCAATGTCTGGAAAAGAGGAAAACGTGTGAAACATTCCAAAATCTTCAATGGAACGAAGTACTAGATATGGCACCATGTCACGTGTCATCAACTAGATTTTATGAGAATTTTGAAGTAAAATCAACTAGATGTTTATAGCCGCGTCATCATGTGTCATCAACTTGAAATCAACATGGAGTATTAGTCGTCCTCATGCTTTTAACTTTTCTATTGATGGTTGATCCT
Organism: Eucalyptus curtisii; assembly: GCA_017140595.1. NCBI lineage: Eukaryota > Viridiplantae > Streptophyta > Magnoliopsida > Myrtales > Myrtaceae > Eucalyptus > Eucalyptus curtisii. The sequence continues at coordinate 17,046,283 of CM029502.1, forward strand.
CACCTAATGATTTTTATATTGCAAAACCGGGTTCTTCATAGGACGCTCTTGGAATACAATTCTCAAGTGCCAAACCCTAATAATACAAAAGAGAACCTCTTTGTTGTGCTCTTTTGTGATATTCAAACCTTCCGTTCAGTTGCTCTCATTGAATATGCGCAAATACTCCCCTCCCCCTTCCCTTCGACATGCATCGATGTAGGGCTCCATCAACACTAACAGTGACAATGATCTTGTTACTGTGAGAAAGAAATGACTATTTAAAGGAGTCGGTTGTCAAATCAAGTGTGCAATTGACCGGGGCTTGTATGAGACTTCTTCGGCAAGAACGAAAATGAAAAATAAGATAATAGGACAGATCATCACATTGGTTGTGGCTCGCCGGCAGCTAGCCCGTCATCTCAAAATAATTATAGCATCTATGACTTCGTTATTGAGCAGCTTCTGAGGTGTTATCCGTGGTTTGACCTGAACAAACCATCCCATCGTTGGACCACAGATGAGACGAAGGATTGTGACTAGACGGAGAACTGTTGCAGCCGAATAATCTAGACCGCATAAAATCCACTATCATCTGTAACAACCTCATAGGAATCTACCTATGTTATTTCTTTACTTAAAAAATCATATTTGGTAGCTTATGTCACATCGACACCTCATTGCCAAGTCTAAAAAGGCCTCGGCTACTGTAACGCGAGGTTGCTTTGATAATTAAAGAATTGAACTTACTAGTCTTAATTAGGTACATGTCTAATTCTTCATACTATTAGGTACAATTCATGTTTTGGCCGTTCATCGCATACCTTGGTTCATGTTTCACCATCCTCACCCGTGAAATTTACGGGTGATCCTCGGGTCAAGGTTTCTTCACTTAAAGTGAACTTCCTTGTTGCAAAAGAAGACACAGTAAAGGCACTCCGTATTAGAACTCGGTATTCCTATTTTAGCTGCGTTAGTTTATCTTTACGGTCTTCGATATCAAGTAGGCTAGTATTAATTTATAATCTTGTATGTACCTATACCTCTTCTTAAGTGTATCTATCCATGTATGTATGTATTCATTAGTGCATCTATGCATGTAAAGCTACGATCACGTGTGTTTGTTAGACATACGTACCGGATTGTTGGCGGCCAAACCACCGTCGATGAGATTAAATTCATGGACTCGCCCATCTTTATCTTCCGTCTTGAAATAATGGGCAGGGAAGTACGTCGGAGCAGCGGAAGTGCCGATGCAAATGTCAGAAACTTGAGCGTCTAAAAAAGAATGTTTTGACACCTACACGAGATACAAATCCATTAAAGATGTATATGCGTATAGTTTTCCTCTATTAAGACTGGGTAGTTGATTATAATTGTCTTTGTCGAACTTGCACTGTCAACAATCCCATTTTCCATGGGAAATCAGAAGTTGCAAGAAAAGAATGATTCCATCACAACCTTTCACCCTCCAAAAATTCTACGCAAGGCTATAATTATTTGGATATTTCGCAACATGCTTGCACTCACATGAGGTAGTTTCAACATGAAAAGGGGATTGAGTCTCGCTTAATCGGTCAAATATACAATAATGCTAATGTATCATCCTGATTAATAAAAAATTGTGAAACTACACAGAGGATGTTATTAGATAAACAATCGATGTCTATGTTTGCAACTCTCATCGGTCAAAAGCTTGTTAACGTTCCCCAAATTAAGATGGAGGAAAACATGACCCGTCGGACTTATACCAATCTACAACTGCACTAAAAAAGAAACATACAAGAACTCACCTCATATGAAGAAAATAGAACTGGTTGAAGCTTTTTGATATCGAAAGTCGGGATGACCATGCTGGTAAGGGTATCGTGCAATCTCGTGCTTCCAAGTAACTTCCTTACTAATTTGTGAAGATAAACTCCATTGTACTTGGGCCCCGTCAGAGATTTTATCGTGTTCAAGACCGAACCCAGGCTCCCACTTTTTGTTTTTCAGGAAAAATTAGCGGGAGCAAGCAGAAAAGAAATGAAAAGACTCAACTCAGATATCTTATATGCGAGGAGAGAAAAGGCTAAAGAAAATTCTTGGTGAGCTTAAAAACGACAAAAAGAAGTTCGATAATTCAAATTTAGCAACATGAGAGGTATGTCGATGATCGATTACCATCCTTGAGGGAAGATTTTAGGACAATTCTCCAAGTAAAATGGGACTATGTCTTTGGCAGCGAAGAGAGGGCGGTTGTGAGCATCAGGTGCAGACAACATAGCCGTGATGAGACCCCCTGTGCTTGTTCCTGCTATTACATCGAAATAGTCTGCGAGCCTCGCACCTTCTCCATCCAACTCCTGCACCCATAAATCTCAACGACTTCTGGATTAATGTCTACTCAAGAGATGGTGTGGACACCAGCGATGCCCCATGTTTAGAATAAAAGAAAGGCTTCTCAAAAGCTGCTTCAACTCAAACCCTAATCAAAGGGCTTCTTTTCTTTCTTTTTTCTTTTTCAGTTTTGTTTTCTTGACCGCCGTAGCACAATAATGTAAATCCTGCGTCCGTTTTGTTCGTGTGATTTGTTCATATTAATACCTGGAGTTGGGCTTCGAGGTAACCGAGAATGACCCCCGGAATGATTCCTCGGACTCCTCCACCGTCAATACTAAGGATTGTGATGAGTTTTCCATACGTCGGAGGCTGAATTTTCAACGATGAAGCTTTTTTCTCCATTTCTTTTAACTGTTAGCGCAAGAATTGAGAGGGAGAGAGAGAGAGAGAGAGAGAGAGAGAGAGATAAATGAAAGTGTGATATCTCCATTGTTGTGAAGCTCATGAATATATATAGAGGGATGCAGTATGTGCACGTAAGGGTTCTATCTGGGAAAACATAAAGATAAAGACAGTCGGCCGTATGGCTTTTGTCAGCTCTTGCTTGGTCAATGTGAAGGCTTCTCTTAAGTGGGCATGAAAAAGGGATAAAGACTGAATCGCTTGTTTAAACTGACAAGGTCTTCTTATAGACAAAGGGCAAAGTTTAATGCTTGTACATATTTTAGAGTGGTTGTGAGGCGAAGAGAGATACCGGGAGGAGCAAGGAAGGTTGGTTTTGAGATGAAATATCTATGACTTTGGTTGATTGTGGGTTTTTTAATTTGTCAAAATGTGGGAGACCTAATAGATAAGGTTGATTGGGTACATATATACATTTAAACATGATGCTTGAAAGTCTAACAAAAATCTTAAGTTAATAGATGGAGAGAGATTATGTATAAAGAGCATATAAATTAATAGTTTAGTGTTGCGGAATATTTTAGTATCTCATCTCATGTGCAAGCCATATTATGAATGACATGTGGGATTTGACAAATAAAAGGCAGACGCCCACTCGAAATAAACCCAAGGCAGAAGCTAACTTTGATATTATGTTAGAATGTCTAACTCAAAAACTTAAATTGAAAGGTGGATGGAAACTAATTTATAGAAAGAGTATCTAAATTCCATAATCAGGCGAAGAGGGATATTTCAATACTCCCTCTCATGTGCATGCCAAATTAATATTAACATGTGGAGTTTGACGAAAGTGTGGACGCACACAAAACTAAATTGAGGCAGATCCTAGTTAAAACACTATGAAAAAATGCTTAAACCAAAAGCTTAAGTTGATTGATGGAGGGAGACTACATGTATAAAGAGTATATAAACCCAATGTCAAGTGATGCAAGATGTTTCAACACATCCAATAAAATCCATTATTTAGCATGTAGTTTTTTGATAAAATTATCTTGCATTTCTCTTTAAGTTTACAAAGGTAAGTAATATTTTAGCATCGATAAGGATAATGGTGGTGAACTAGGATCCAATCATTCCCACCTTGATCGCAATTGAGCAAAAATGAAGTAATTAAAGCAAAAACCTAAGCCAATTTCAATTTGATGTAAAACTCCACACATCAAATCACCGTGTTCAAGCTTCTATTGTATGGCTAAAAGGAGTCATAAAAAGACCAAATAAAATCTCCATGTATATATCACGTAGAAGTAGCCTTTCCCGTAAATACCACACTTCCTAAATTGTTTAAATATTATAGATTGTTCTACATCCACCAAGTTGATTTGGATTCCATACTCATACTCAAATTTGAGACATAATAATCTATTCTCCACCTTAATTCAATGATCATTGCCAAATCATAATGCTAATCATCAATGCCAGCTCTACCAACACTCCCACGAGCTCTCAATTTTTGCATACGCCATTTGAGCTTGGGCAAACCTCGAGCTTCGCTAAAGGAACAAGGCTTTGTCACCATTTATGTTGGTTTCTATATTGCCGCGATCATTTTTACAACAACCTTCCCCTTTGCTATGACATCTTGAATGAAAAGGTAAATGTTGATATGCTTTGCTCACTTATGATAAATCAGATTTAAAGCTAGATATATAATGCCTTGATTGTCACAGTATATAACAACGCTTTTATGCGCCAACCTGAAGTTTGGGAGCAAATCCCTTAGCCATAATGCCTTCTTTGCTATAAAGAAGGCCAATGTCATGTACTTTGTCTTAGTTGAAGATAAGGCAACATCTTCCTATTAGAAGACCTTCTAACTCACTGCACCACCTGCCAATGTAAGAATGTACCCAGGTAAAGACATACGCTCACCCAAATCACTTGCGTGGTCCGAATCTACAACACTTATGGTCTCATTGTTATTACAGTCCCTTTAGTACGCTATACCAATGGCTGTTGGCCTTTTGAACCTCCGAAAATTCATTTCATAACTTCCTAATAGGTCTTATTTGTTAGGACTAGATGGATCACTTAGAGGGTATGAATAGGTGAATAAGTGGAATAAAATAAATTTAAGCGATTTTGCAATAGAATCGCTTTTGATCATAACCTGAATAACTATAAGATCTTAGTAGTGTGCAAATAACCCTTAAAACAGATAAAATAAAGAGAGTAAGGGATAGAGAATTGCACATAAACGATTATAGCGGTTTTGGCTTTAACAAGCTTATGTCCACTCTCTTGCACTGATAGCTAATTGGCTGGATTTCACTAGATCAATATGTCAGAGGTTATGAGATGTGAGTAATAGTATATACTTAAGTTGGTGTGACAAATTTCTCACACACTCTCAACCTTTAAAAGATTACAGAGTATATCTCTCAGAGACGAATTTTTATGATTGAAGAACACTCAAAACTTAGGAATCATAGACTTCATATTTTCAGCTCTCTATTCCTTTCAGCGTCTTGACCTTCTTATATAATCCTCTGTATCCAAGCTAACTGTTGGACATTTTCTCAAAGGATTGCTTAGCCAAACTTCCTATTAAACTGGAACATTGTCAGAAGATCTGATAGCTTCAAGGTTGCCAAGATTGAAGTCTCTCATTGATTCTACCACCCATACAATAGATAAAGTTTCCATAAGAAAAGTGTTTCACTCGGAAAGAGTATTTTGCCTTTTGTAGATTGATTTATCCAAGATTCGCTAAAATCCATCTTAAGAGATTGGATTTCATATTCTTTTCTTTTTGGATAAGTTTGTTAATTATAGCAAGAAATCCACCAATTTTCTAGCCGTTGCATGAGGATTGTCTTCTAGAACAATATTATGATAAACAAATATCAAAGATATGAATTACTTCAAGACTTAGAGTTTAATTCTCTTAGTCTAATGACTAATGTCTAAAGGTGCTCATCAGAGTTTTCACCCAGAAAATCTTATCATTAGAATCAAAGAAAGTTTTGTTAATCATCAAAACTAGTAAAAGAATTATCCTCAACAATCTCCTCATTTTTGATGATGACAAAACTTATTACAGCAAAACCGATTTAAAAAAGAATTTATTTTGATGAAGCTCTGAAAATAGCATAATTTGTATTTAGTGCAAATTTGATCTATAAGAATGAAAGATATAGTGATTGAGATTTTTATAAATATTTTAAATAAGGATAGGAAAGATTTGACTAGTCTTGCAAAAAAATATTTTTAGAATAAGAATCGCATCGCATCAAAATCTTCAAAAAATATCCTTGAAGTTATGCTTCTTCCAATTCTCCCCTTTTTGTTAACAACACAAAAGATAATAATGGCAATAGTAAAAAGCCTTAGTAGCAACCAAACCATAATAGCAAACCAATAAGTTCAATACTTAGTAACATCCAGTTGTAGAAAAATCCAAAAAACATACCTCAAGCAAGCCGATAAGTCAAACAGAAAAACAAGCCAACACAAAATGAAATTATCTTAGAAATTTTGAAAAGAAATTGAAAGGATTATTTTGAGGTTAAGGGCTGGTTAGGGTCTTGAGCTTGAGTAAAGGTGTAAGACTACGTTTAGTCGTCCAGATTTCTAATCGGGATAGGATTTGATAGGATATGATATTAAATCCTAGGATTTTTTTATATCATGTCCATTGTTTGATGAATTACAGTATTAAAATCGATATATTCACATTATATCATGTACATTTTTTTTTTAAATATAAATGACATATTATTATAAATGAACCTAAATGTTCATAAATGGAGATGGTGAAAATCTCCCGTAAAACTATTCCTTAATTTATTTTTATTTTATTTTTCCTCTTTTTTATATTATTTTCTTTATTATTTTCTTTTTTTCCCTTTCATCATTCTTTAATAAAATTTTATCAAATAGTAAACTGTACTAACATACCTAAAATACAAAAATACCTAAAATATATAATAAATATAAATATTTAATTTATAGATTGAATGTTTATTATAAGATAGAATTAAAGTTGAATATATAAATTAAAATAAGATTAATTATAAATAAATTTCTATTTTTTTTTTATTTTTAATTTCTTAAATTAGAATTCAAATATTATTTATATTGAAATATAATTTCAATTTTGTTAATCTAATAAGTTTGTTATTTGAGAAAACTAACTTTCTTATTATGGATTAGAAATCTTATCTACCTTTATCCCACCTCCCCCATGGGATAATTTTATCTTGCCTATATCCTCCTTATATCCGACTTTATTCTCATGAGCAACACCAAACGTAGGATATGATAAATCATATCATATCTTGAATTTTATCCCGACTACCAAACGTAGCTTAAGTGGTTTGGTTCGATTAAGATTTTTTGGAAAATCAAACTGAACTAAACTAATAAGAAAATTTATTGAACTGAATCAACATTTGATCCGAACCAAAATCAACCAAACCGAAATCTCGGTTCAATTCATTTTGGTTTGGTTCGGTTCGATATTTCTATTTTTACTTTATTTTTGTTTTTGTTTTGTTTTTTTTCCCTACATGCACTCTTTTCAATAATTTTTTTTTAAATATCAAAATTTTAATTATTTTTTCTTTCTTTTTCTTTTTCTTCTTCATTGGCCGATCGCCTGGAAAGCTCAAGTCTCGCTGACCTGTGGCATGGCTCTAGCTTGCTTCTGGCCGATCGTTGGCTGCCACTATGGTCGGTGACTAGCCAATGAAGAAGAAGAAGAAAAAGAAAGAAAATAAATAAATAGAATAAAAAATAAAAAATAAAAGGAATTTAAAAAAAAAATTTTATCGGTTTGGTTCGGTTAACCGAATCAATAAAAAACAAACCGGTTAATTTTTTTTTTTTTTTTTTTAATGAGAATTTAATCCGAAAAAATTGAACATATCGGTTCGGTACACCCTTAAGCTTGAGGACTGAAGGAGGGATATCATCTAGAGGCACAAATACAAGGACGTAGTGACTCATGTGGTTGATGGCAGTCTCAAGTTTCTTAAATCTCCTATCCCCATCCTGCATAAACCTTTTGATCTAACAGTTCATCTCCTTGATCTCATCTTTGAGTTCCTTCAGTGCACTAAGAATATTTTCATTCAAATCTACAACAACCTTTGGTTCAGGAATGATCTCAACAGATGGATCATGCTCCCCTTCTTTTCCACCCTACTTTGTTTCCTTAGCCCTTATAGCGTGAACGTGCTCCCCCTCAATCGAAGCATCTTTGTCAGCTTCTAGTTCTCCTCTTGCATAATCTTCCTTGTCCACAACCACAACATTCTCATATGCAATAGAAGTAGCAGTTTGAACTTGTTCTGTAAGAGCCTCTAGATTGTCATCTAGATTCTTGGGGTACTTCTTCTAGCACTTGTTCTCCCTGCAGCTGATCCTGCACTTCCTCAATCACAGGATGTTCAGATAATGTGATTTTGTCCATCACAGCAGGCGTTGGGTCATTGACACTGGCCATTGCTTCGTGCAACACATCCTTAATCGATGCAAGAGTATCAGGCACTTCTTGTTTCTTTTTTTTTTTTTTTTTTTTCGCATAATTGCTGGGAGATCTCTTTCTTGCTGTTGCTGGGGATTTTCCTCAACTTCTAGCCTATCTAGTTCAGTGTCATCTGCAATCTTATCCTCCTCAAGATCTTCGTCCAGGTCAAAGTCCTCATCTAGTAGGCTATCTCCAATTCTATCAATCAGCCTATCCAGATCATCCTCCTTGTCTTCTATCAAATCGAAATCCTCAGATGATTCTTCAGCCTATCTCTGCAAGAATGACTGAGATCCACTTCTATCAGCCTGAGTTCTTCTTCTCTTTGTAGGAGGTGAGATTAGTCGAATGGGCTTGCCATGTCTGTCTTGCCATTGTCCTTGAACAAATCTAAATCCCATATTTTTCATCATTTTTTTCATCCACTAATAACAAAAGGAATTGCTTCTTCTTGAAACTTGCTGGGATCTCAATATCATAATGCATGCAAATTTTTGTAATCAAAGATCCATAGAGCAACTGTCCTTTGAATTTTAAAACAGTTCGATACATATGAAGAATGACCATGTGTGCAAGTGAAAAATGATGATTGTTCAAAAGAGCCCAAATGATCTTGGCTTCATACTGAGAGACATCTATTCTTGAGGAACCTTTTGGTCGAGGACAGTTAATTATTATTTTGTGCAAAACAATCTGTCTAAGGGGAAGTTATGATGTGAAACATGAGACAGAGTATCTCGTGAGAAATCTGAGATACTCGAGAGATTGATAAGTTGTGTCAGGATCAATATCAGTTGGGAAAAACTTTGAGTGATTGACATTGAGAATTCTTTCTAAATCAGTAAAATGAATAAGAACATATTTATCAAAAAAAGTGAATTCAATGGTGTCAGGAGAGTAAAATGACAAGCTAGAGTAAAAGTATGCTGTTAAAGAAGGATAATTTGGAAAACTCTAAGTCCACAGATATTGTTGGTAATTTATTTATAAAACAAATGAAAGAGGTGCCTTGTCCCGCATCGAAAAGATGTGAGTGCGCACGTGGACGAGATTTGGCACTAACCGACGATCATTAATTTTATTTATTGAAAATTCTGATTTATTTTTATAAAAAATTAACTATAAATCTTGTTGAAACAGTATGACTGTTTATGAAAAGTTACGATTATTTTTTATTTATTTATTTATTTAATTTCGAATTTTTATGTCTTTTCAACGTAACCTTTAAGACGTACTTGTTCATTTTGCAACCTTTCCCGAAAGGTTGTTTTTGTTCTTTTGCAACTTTTTGAAGGGTTGCCTCTATTCGAAAGACAAATTTAAGTACGTATGTTTTGAGATCAAACACACATCTTCTTCAATTTTTTTCGTTTTTCTTTCGAAAGAATCTACAGCCATTGTTTCTAATTGTTTCCTAGATAGACCTTGGAGAACTACTAGAATTGCTATCTAGTATTCTCATTTGAGACTTTGTTGTATCATAGAGGAAATTTGCCGGTGACCATTAGCAACTTTGTGGGGCAAATAAATCCTTAAAGAAAGTGATATCACACCTCAAAGTCCGACTTGAGTACTCTAAATATCTGACTTTATTATTCTACCCAATTCGAAGCCATATTTTCCCAACAATTTTAAGGATTTATTTATGCAACAATGGAGTTAAGGATGCGGTTGATGGTGGGTTAAGCGAAGGATGTACGAAACCCAAATGGAGCCCTCTTCTTCGTTCCATGGACAAATCTCTCTCTGGTTATTATGGCATTTATCTCCACTCATGTTGGCAATCGTGGCTCTCTCTCTTCTCTCTAACGGCCCTCACGTGTCAACCCCAAGAAATAGGACAGCCCCGCTTGGACAGCAACCCATTCCGAGACAGTGATATAGCAAACATCAACTTTGAAGTTATGGCCAACATTGTGCACAGAGACAACGCAACACCTGTTCGTCGAATCGGTCTATTGAAGCATGCTCTTCTCTCGCCTATGTTCGACTCTGCATCGTTTGCTTTTAGTGATTCCAAGTCGTCATCTAGTCTCGCAATTGGATCTGGTTCTCTCCTTACCTTCACTAAGATTAGCACACGAAACTTCCGTTTCGGGTCGTGATTGTAAGTTTCCGAGTGGGTAAGATGAGCAATCCGCAAATAATCGCATTCAAGGAGGTGTTTGTGGATCCGAAGTACGCCGATCACTCGTGGGAGGTTCTGGAAAATGCTATTTATGAGATTTACAAACACAATGCTAGTGGCCTCTGCATGAAAGAGATCTACGGGCTCTCTCTCTTTTCTCTTGAATTTTCTCTATGATTTTTTTTTTTATTTGTCCATTTTGGTTCCTTCATAAGGACAAGATGGCGGAGTCTTGAATTGACGGACGCTCTACTAATCACTATCATTCCTTCCCTTTGAAGAAGCAGCAAGAACGAGTGTACTATCCCGGCGGTGGCGTGGCCTATGGCGTTCGACGGCAAACATTGAGTTTGACGAGCGGTTTTTTGTTAGAGACAATGAACCTGTTGAAACTCAGCGGGTTCAAAGACTCGAATTCATCAACTTCATTCGGTGCTTGCTACATGAATACACCACCAAACTCATCTTGCAAAGGTTCAGGCTCGTATGTCGAAGCCTCGCGAGTGCGAACACGATATGCAAATGTGCACATTTGCCATTTCCCGTAATGTTGGAGCGCTTGAACTGGACTTCTCCGATCCGACGTGGGACGAGAACGATATGGAGAATCACAAACCGGAGTTCGATCTCCCCATGCAAGTTTATGAAAATGGCATGCCAACTTTTGAGTCGTTGACACTTGTTCGCATGCGCTTTCAACCCAGCCTGGTTGATAAATCTCAGATCGCTTAAGCATGTTTCATTTGGTTGGATCGCAGTGAGAATGTCTACTCTGAATGACCCGTTGATGAACTCTACGTGGAGTTTGAGGTTGAAAAAATGTTGGAACCTAGAGCATCTGAGCATTTTTTAGAGGGATTTGGCGCTGAAGACATTAGTAATTGATAATTGCAATTTCCATCGAGAGTGTTTTGCGGTTGAGGCACCGAACTTGAGGTCTTTCAAGTATTCGAGGGTCTCAGTAGGGAATTTTGAGTTGCTTTTTACTAGGCATTTGGAAGAGGCTGAACTTGACTTTGGATCCGAGTCGGAGTTCGATGAATCCGGAGGTGATCTTCTCCGGACACTTCTATCATCCTTGGACTGTGCTAGGGTTTTGAAAGTTTGTAGTTTCGTGCTTCAGGTATGCGTTCCTTCTGTTTCTTTTATTTCTGGGTTTACTTTAAAATGAACACTCCATCTTGTGAAAGCTCGTATGAGCACCTAGACGGGGGTGAATAGGTGTAAAAACAAATTTCCCTTAATGAAGTATGCAACTCAAATCAGCAATAGATTATGGAAAGGAAATTCGTCTCTTGTAAACAAAACGAGTTACGATCAAAGTAAAAGAGCGTAGGGAAGAGAATATGAACACAGAGTTTATAGTGGTTCGGCTTAATCCAAGTCTACGTCCACTCTTCCGCATTGACAGCCCACCGGCTGGATTTCACTATGAACAAAAGAGTTGTTACAGTAAAGCTCTTCCTTGATTCCACAGTGTAGAGACTCTACTACACTTCCTCAAGGTCTCTCAAAGATATACTCTCTTTTGCGTACAAGATTTCACTCAATAGTTTAATTGACTAAGAACAAGGAGCTTCAGATTTTGGAATTCTTTTATCGCGCACACGCTCGAACAACTGGAACGTCTTCCTTATATACTCCTTTATGCCATCATACTCGTTGGCACTTACCAAAGGAATTCTTCCAATCTCCCCGTTGAACAGAATCAATTAGGAAGATCTTCGAGCTATTTAAGAAACATGACGATAGCCCATCAATCCTGCTCGCCCATACAATCAGGATCTAGGTTTCCGTAAGTAGAACCTTCCAAGTATACTTCGCCAATCAACGGATCCAAAATCCCTGAATCAATCTTGATTTGAATAATGGATTTTGACATGCTATATCCAGCCAAGAGATCTTCTCCAGTCGATAAAGTCAAATCCTTAACGAAACATCCAGTTCTGGATAAGCCTTCTTCAACGGTTTAGAAACTGTCAATGAGGATAGACTTTGAGTCTTAAGTCTGGCAGTCCGAAGTCTTCAAACTTTGATGGAAGAGTCTGCAAGTCTTCAGACTAGACTGATGGAAACATTTTGTCAACTTCAAAACACTCATGGAAGTTTTCTCTAACAATCTCTCCCTTTTTGATGGTGACAAAACTTTCCTGCGGATTTGGATAACTTTGACCTGTAAAACATTACTCAAGCAAATATGGATATCTCACAAAGATAAATGGCTTAGTAAAAATAACACTAGAATATGCATCCAAAGAAAGTAGGTTAGTTATGTAAATGAACAAAGCCATGAGATATCAATAGTACTTAAGATAAACAAATGTTCAAATAGTCAAATCCAAATCTAGTCCAAATCCAAACAGCCAAGCACAAAAGTCAAGTCAAGTCAAGACATCATAAAAGTCAAGAGTTCAAAGTTTAAAATCAAATCTGCACCACATCTCTCCCCCTTTTTGTCATCATTAAAAAAGGTAAAGATGAAAAGAGAATGGAATTAAGATTGCTTGGGAACACGAACAAGCTGGAAATCTCCCATTGACTGGACAATCCCTTCCAGCTTTTTCAAATCCTCCTTCGATTGCGCCACATCTTCACCCTTGGCATTTGCTTGAACTTGAAGAGCAAGGGCATGAATTTGATCATGCAAAGAAACGAAGAGGTTTGACTTGCATTTTGCAAGTTACGTACTTCACATCCCAAAGCATATATTTGACCCCGCATCTCCAAGAGAACATCAAGTATTCCGCGAAAGTCTGCTGAATTATCGGTTTAGTGCGGCCGCACGATCATACGGGTATAGGCGGATGATGGCGAATCAACATGGTCACGCAAATTGGGCGATGAAACATCATGTCCCTCTTCAGGAAATTGAGAGGCATAGATGTCCTTTGGATCTGCTAGAGAATGACTTATTCCTTCACTGGTGGCAGGGACGTTCCTCTTTTCTTAGGATCTCCCCCTGTTTCCATGCCTTCAGGTGGAGAAAAGTGTTCTTCATGCTCTGCTTCCGCTTGATCTCCTCTCTCCTCTTCTTCTTCTTCCTCAATTCTTTCCTCCTCTACATCTCTCTCCTTTGCTTCTTTCTCCAAATCTTCTCTCTCTCCGGTCCTCCTGTTCTGTCTCATACGTGTCTTTTTCCCCGTCTCTCCGTTGTTTTTGGAACGGAACGACTCAAGTTCTTCAATGCCATTGCAGAAATGGTGATATCATCCTCATCCTCTTCATCCTCAATGATGAGAGCTCTTCTTTTCTTAGATGGAGCAACCATGGGCTCCTTCCATTTTCGCTTTGCCGTCGAAGAGACTGAATGAGTCTTGATAGGGGTTTTCACTTTAAATTGCTCCAACACCTTGTTGAGTTCCTTCAGACGCATTTTAGAGACCAATTTCAGTCCCACCACCATTTGATCGCACGTTCGAACACAAAGAATCTGGGGAGGCTGAACGTTAAAATGTCTGAATAACTTGGTCACAAGTGCTGGGTAAGGAAGTTGACCCTTGTCCTTCGCCACTGCTCTGTACACGTGGAACATAATAGTGTGTGGAAGAGAGAACTTTTTACCAGCATTGATGGCGTACATCAACTTTGCCTCCGAGTTTGAAACGTCGGTCTTTGAAGTTGATTTTGGTCTCGAGATAGTTAATTACTATCTTGTGAAGCAAGATGTTGGACGCATTCATTCTCAAATAGGAAATCTTTCCTTCCGTCCTTCTATCCTGAACAAGCTCCAATGTTGCACGAGCGATAGACACACTGATTGGTTGATATCTCCCTCTTTCAACCCCAATCACATCAGCCAAAGTATTCATGTCAACCACATAGTCCTGATCTTGAACACTGAAAGGAAACCTATTCGCATCCAAGAAACTGAGATTCGAATAGAAGTAAGCAGTAAGTTCACCATAAGCCTCTGTAGTTTTAGAACAAAAATGTTCGAGTTGAAGAAGACTGAATTTTTCCCGCAGATTGACATTCACAGAATCAAGAAAATCAAAGTCCACCCTTCTAGGGTTTATCACGCCACGCTTAAGCAACTTAGAGTACAATTGCTTGTGTTCCTCCGATCGAAACAAGTCTATCATTTTGCTTCGAAATTTTGTCACAACACCCATTCTCGGTTTAAACTGACTGTACATCCTATCATCGTCATTCCCATCTGGTTGACTCAGCCCTCCAACACGTGGATCGCTTGGGATATTTGCCAATGCCTCTTTCGCCGACCCAGCGGGGGCAATTCCCAATTGTTCCGTTGTGTGTAAAAAGAAAGTTTCATTTCTAAACCCTTTGTCTTTCAGAAATTCATCAATGTAGTTCAACGGAGTACCACTCCTCTTCAAAGCACGATAAAGCTTGTAGGTAAAAGCGGGCTTAAGAGTTCTTATGGGTTCTGCGTCTTCGATGATTTCTTCCTCTTCTTGATGTGCAACATCCCGAGGTCTAGATGGAGGAGATGGACACCTGCTGAGAATGTTGTGGGCTCTGCTGCTTGTCTAGAGATTTTCTTCCTCGGTGAGATCAAAGTGCGTAGGCCCCTCACGCATTTGCTGTGGTCCCCCGTTCGCGATCCTTGAAGACTTTCTTTGAGACGACATCTTTCACGTCTTTGAGAGATTCCAAGCTTGTTTCCCAAGAAAGATGAAAACTTTTCGAGGATTAAACAAGAGAAGAAGACAGAAGTGGAAGATCGGTGCTCTCTTAAGGTTTTTGTGAGTAAAACGAAGAAGAACCGACGGTATATATAAGGCAGTCGAAGCGAGGCATACGGAGCGTCGTGAAAAAGGAAATATGAAAATGCCTTTTAAAAATAACTGCCTTTTTTAAAAATTAGATAACTGTCATTTCAAAAATAACTTCTTTTTCGAAAAGGAATGATTGCACTAATCACGAAAAATTGGGAAAATTACACCAATTAAATTTGGATAGATGATCGTACATTTTCAAGATTTGAACCGAGAGATAAGTTTCTAAAATAGAAATAACTTACGGTCGTAGATCTTGATTGTCTCGAGTCGAGTGCCTTTAGACTTTCGGTCCCGAGTCGAACTTCTTCGACTTTAAGATATTTAGTTTGGAACGAATAACTTCAAATTGATTTTTCTCCAAAGGCTTTGTAAATATATCCGCCGAGTTGATTCTTTGAGTCAATAAACCGAATCGAAACTTCTCCATTTTGAACATGATCTCTAATGAAATGATGTCGAATCTCTATATGTTTTGCTCTTGAGTGAAGAATCGGATTCTTGGTGAGATTGATTGCGCTGGTGTTGTCACATTTGATTTCAGTGCATGAATCTTCAATTCCAAAGTCTCTTAGCTGTGGTTTTATCCACGAATTTGTGAACAACAACTTCCAAGAGCTACATACTCTGCTTCTGCTATAGAAAGAGCTACTATACTTTGCTTCCTTGAAAACCAAGATACTTGTCCCCGCTTCCAAGTAGTTGACAGTGCCCGAGGTGCTCTTTCTATCAACTCGCAACCGGCTATGTCAAGCGTCGAGTATCCAAGAAGAGTGAAGTCTCCTTCTTTAGGATACCAAAGACCCAAGTTTGAAGTTGAGGCAATGTATTTGATAATATGCTTTGCAGCACTTAAATGAGATTCTTTAGGATCGGATTGAAATCTGGCACAAATACAAACACTAAACAAAATGTCAGGTCTAGAAGGAGTTAGATAAAGAAGTGAACCAATGATACTCTGTATAGCTTCGGTCAACTTTCTTTCCTTCTTCATCCTTGTCCATCTTCAAAGAACTTGACATTGGTAGATCAGTCTTTTTGCAATTTTCTAGTCCAAACTTTTTGACAAGTTCTTTAGCATATTTTTCTTGATGAACAAAGATTCCTTCCTTCAGTTGTTTACCTTGAAGCCCGAGAAAGAAGGTTAATTGACCCATCATGCTCATTTCAAACTTATCCTGCATAGACTTAGAAAATTTCTTGCACAGATTTTCATTAGAAGATCCAAAAATGATATCATCAACATAAATTTGAACAAGTAGAAAACTTTTGCTTTCTCTTTTGATAAACAATGTAGTATCTACTTTACCTTTGACAAAGCGATTTTGAATTAAAAACTTACTTAGTCTGTCGTACCAAGCTCGAGGTGCTTGCTTTAAACCATATAGAGCCTTTTTCAGTCTGAATACAAAGTCTAGTTTTCTTGGGTCTTCAAAACCAGGTAGTTGTTCCACATAGACTTCCTCTTGGATAAATCCATTTAGGAAAGCACTTTTGACTTCCATTTGGAATAACCTGAAATTCTTATGACAAGCAAAAGCAAGTAATAATCTAATTGCTTATAACCTTGCTACTGGTGCGTAAGTCTCATCATAGTCTATCCATTCTTCTTGCGTATATCCCTTGGCCACGAGTCTTGCTTTGTTTCTTACGACTTTACCTTTCTCGTTCATCTTGTTCCTGAAAACCCATTTAGCTCCAATGATGGATTTACCTTTCGGTTTAGGAGTCAATTCCCAGACATCATTAATGCTGAATTGCTTGAGTTCTTCTTGCATAGCTTTAATCCAGCTTTCATCGCTTAAAGCTTCTTCTATGCTCTTGGGTTCTATTTCGAAATAAGAGCCACAAAGACTAGACTCTTCGCGCCTTTTGGATCTTGTGCGAATTCCTTCATTAATATCACCAATAATGAGATCTTTAGGATGACTAGACTTATGCTTCCAGTTGTTGGTTGATTTGTCAGACTGTTGATCTTTTTCCTCATTTGAATCTTCGTTGATCATTTGTTGCTCGTCTTCTGAAGGTTGAACTGCTTCTGGAGATTTAGACTTTGTAGAGTCTGGAGCAGGTTCGGATTCTTCAAGATGAGTATGAATCGATTGATTTTGCATAAAGTCTTGAAATTTGACATTCATTGATTCCTCCACAGATTGAGTCTTCTTGTTGTAAACTCTGTAAGCTTTGCTTGTGATAGAATATCCAAAGAAAGTACCTTCATCTGATTTTTCTTCAAACTTACCAACCCGATCATTTGCATTTTTCAATATAAAACATTTACATCCAAGCACATGAAAATATGAAACAATGAGCTTCTTTCCTTTGAATAACTCGTAGGGAGTTTTCTCCAAGATAGGCCTTAGAAAGACTTTGTTAATAATATAACATGATGTAGAAACTGCTTCAGCCCAAAAACGTGAAGAGATGTTACTTTCAATTAGAAGAGTTCTAGCCATTTCTTGAAGCGGCCTATTCCTTCTTTCCACGACTCCATTTTGCTCTGGAGCATATGGAGAAGAGAACATATGCTGAAAACCAAATTCATCACAGAATTTTGTAAAATCTTGATTTTCAAATTCACCTCCATGGTCTGTCCGTATACTTGAAATAACATACCCTTTCTCATTTTGGACCTTTTTAGCAAACTTTGTAAAATAAGAAAAGGTTTCAGATTTACTTGCCATGAAATATACCCAAGTGAATCATGAATAATCATCCACAATCACTAAACAATATTTCTTACCTCTAATGCTCTGAGTTCTGGTTGGTCTAAAGAGATCCATATGCAAGAGTTGCAGTACACGATTAGTGGAAACTTGATTTATTGGTTTGAATGAGTTTCTTACCTGTTTTCCCAACACACATGGTGTGCATAGATCAGACTTTTGGTATGACAGATTGGGTAGACCACGAACAAGCTTCTTTGCTGAAATTTTGGCTATTTGCTTCATGTTGATGTGCCCAAGTTTTTTGTGCACATAAGTTTGCTTCTTCTTGAATTGAGATTAGACATTGGGTTTCATCTGGTTTGACGTCCAAGAGGTAGATATTTCCATGTCTTCGACCCGTGAAAGACTGAGAGGAGTCTTTACTGGTTCCTGAACATATTCCCTCTTGAAAATTTATTTTGAAATCGGTGTCACACAGCTAACTGATACTTAGCAAATTGTAGTTGAGTCCTTCCACTAAGGACACATTACAGATCGTGAGGCTTCCAATCTTTACAGTTCCGTATCCCACAATTCTTCTTTTGTTGTTTCCTCCAAATGAAACTTTTCCACCATTAACTTGAACAAGCTTTATGAAGCAATTTGAATCTCCTGTCATATGCCTTGAGCATCCACTATCCAGGTACCATTTAACCTTTTTCTTGATAGTGACCCACATTTAGAAAAGAGACTCAAGCTTTCTTTGGTACCCATATTTTCTTGGGTCCATTGGTGTTAGTGTAATATACGGTCTTTGCCCATACCTTCTTAACAGGTTTCCAAACCATAGGACATTCTTTCTCAAAATGATATGAGCTATTGCACTTAGAACATTTAAGAGCACTGCGACCTACTAGTTTTACAAAAACTTTTTGGAAATGATTTTTGTAAGCATCTCTTGTAGGTCTTTGCTTAATTCTTTCCTTTACTTTAGGAAAATCAATTAGAGGAATAGTTTCAGCAATCATTCCTAAACCTGATTTGTTGAAATAAGGTCTTTGTCTTTGAAAGAATTTTCTCAAGTTTCTCGATCCTATAGAAAATCTTTTAGAAATACTTAAGATATCATTTTTCAGGAATGCATTTTCTTTTGAAAGATTGTCTTCATTTTCTTTCAAAGTAGTAACACTTTTGTCTAAACTTTTGACCTTTTCTTTCCAAACATTTTCCTATTGCTTTAGTGCTGAATTTTCTCTTTTAAGTTCGGAATCCTTTTAAGAGAAGTTTTGAGACTAAGACACAATTCATCAATGTATCTAGAGACTTTAGTAGAGATTTTTAAATTACTTACCTCGATTTCATTGTCTCAATCGAGTCTGTCTCGAGTCGAATCGAGTCGATTGTGCCATGAGACAAATATTGGCATAATCATCATCACTTTCTTCACATTCTGTATCACTCCAAGTTTCTACTTTGAGTGCCTTTTGATATTTCTCAGCTTTTCATTTCTTTTTCCTCAGAAGGGGACAGTTAGGTCTGATGTGTCCCTTTTTCTTACATTCAAAACAGACTACATCTTTATTGGATTCATCATCCTCAACACACTTAGTCTGTTGCTTTTGAAAACTTTGTTTCTTGGGATTGAATCTTCTCCCCTTTCTGTTTAGCTTTCTGAATCTTCTTATCATGAGAGCAAGCTCTTCATCATCCATATCGTCTTCAGAATCTGTGACATCAGAATCATCATTAGATTTTAATGCAATGGATTTCTTACCTCTAGGATCTTCGTCTTCATTGATTCGCTCCACTTCATATGACTGAAGAGTCCCGACCAATTCATCGACAGAAAGGGGCATAATTCTTTGTGTCTCCCTTATTGAGGTCCTTATGTGATTCCAATTCTTGGAGAGTCCACGCAGTAGCTTGTTTACTTTCATGGAATCAGAAATTGGTTGACCTTGATTTTCAAGACCATTCACGATTTCTGTAAAACGACTAAACATGTCAGTGATAGATTCTCCTGATTTCATTTTCTATGCTTCGTATTGACCGAGCATAATGTTGATTCTGGTTTCTTTCACTCGATCAGTTCCTTCATAGGTGATTTGTAATCTATCCCAGACTTCTTTAGCTGTATAACAAGAAGATATTCTGTTATATTCAGTAGGTGATAATGCACAATATAAAGAATAAATTGCTTTTGCATCAAGAGCTTGTCTCTTGGTTATATCTTCTTGAGTCATTTCGCTAGACTCAACGGCTTCTTTTCCTCTTTCTGAGACAGGTGCAGCTTTAGGAATGATTCCTTTGTCTACCACATCCCATTCTAGAGGATCCTTTGATCTTATAAATGCCTTCATCTTGTTTTTCCATATGTTGTATTCATTTCCATCAAAATAAGGCGGTTTGGTATTGCTTTGCCCTTCAACCAGTCTTGGATCCAACATACTAGCCATGGATCTTTAACTCTGAAGTAAAACACTTCAACTTAAGTGAGTACACGAGCTCTGATACCAATTGTGAAAGCTAGTATGAGCTCCTAGAGGAGGGTGAATAGGTGTAAAAATAAATTTCCCTTAGTGAAGTATGCAACTCAAATCAGCAATAGATTATGAAAAGGAAATTCGTCTCTTGTAAACAAAACGAGCTACGATCAAAGTAAAAGAGCGTAGGGAAGAGAATATGAACACAGAGTTTATAGTGGTTCGGCTTAATCCAAGCCTACGTCCACTCTTTTGCATTGACAGCCCATCGGCTGGATTTCACTATGAACAAAAGAGTTGTTATAGTAAAGCTTTTCCTTGATTCCACAGTGTAAAGACTCTACTACACTTCCTCAAGGTCTCTCAAAGATATAGACTCTCTTTTGCGTACAAAATTTCGCTCAACATTTTAATTGACTAAGAACAAGGAACTTCAGACTTTGGAATTCTTCTATCGCGCCCACACTCGAACAACTGTAACATCTTCCTTATATACTCCTTTATGCCATCATACCCGTTGGCACTTACCAAAGGAATTCTTCCAATCTACCCGTTGGACAGAATCAATTAGGAAGATCTTCGAGCTATTTAAGGAATATGACGATAGCCCATCAATCCTGCTCGCACATACAATCAGGATCTAAGTTTCCGTAAGTAGAACCTTCCAAGTATAGTTTGCTAATCAACGGATCCAAAATCCCTGAATCAATCTTGATTTGAATAATGGATTTCGACATGCTATATCCAGCTAAGAGATCTTCTCCAGTCGATAAAGTCAAATCCTTAACGAAACATCCAGTTCTAGATAAGCCTTCTTCGATGGTTTAGAAACTGTCAATGAGGATAGACTTTGAGTCTTGAGTCTGGTAGTCCGGAGTCTTCAGACTTTGATGGAAGAGTCTGCAAGTCTTCGAGACTAGACTGATGGAAACGTTTTGTCAACTTCAAAACACTCAAGGAAGTTTTTTCCAACACATCTGCTCCAAGTTGATGTGTCCAAAAGTTGCTTAGAATGAGCCTGACTTTTCTAGTTGTGATTTGGGGATCTTTACGCGGCATAAGTTTCACGCAAGTATGATGCTGTTTTGATCACGTTAGCATACACTTTTGTATTGGGAGTCAAAAGAGGAAATTCATATTAATAATGTTGTACTATTTTGGGATTTGTTGGCATCATGGTTAAAAGAGCTATGTATGTCCAAAGTATTTGTTAGTTTCATAGTTGGAAGTGATAAAATGATGCGACCAGCATTGCACGGTCTTCTCTTTCTTTTGTTTATTCCCACGTGGGGTACTTGGGTGTATCTATTTCTTCCCTTGTAGTTCTGTTCTTGGTTCTCAATAGAGCGAGGCAATGTAGAATCTTGTCGTGTGGCACTTGCTTGATGAACGTGGTTCGGTCGGTGTGGTCACGCTTGCGTGCACTAGAATGAGGCAGTACTTGATTCTGCATATGCATGAGCTTAAAGATTCAATGAGTACTCATATTGATAGCTTATGATTTACGAATAAGTAAAGCGTCCTTATCTTAGGAGTTAGGTCAAGCTAAGTGTATGCCCATACTGTGGCTCCTTCATTCATATCCTCAACTGGATAAGCGAAGCAAAAGATGGGAACTAAATATCTTCTCTCTATTTCTTGAAAGGCTTTGCCTTTATGCAGTCCTTTCTCTGAACATGAGGGGTTGCTCCAGAGTTCAGAGTGAGTGATGCAGAATCTATCTACCCGCTTTATCTCAAAGTTCGAAAAGTTGAAACGTCTATCATCTTGTGACAATCTCTGACTGTGATTATCCTTGTATGCCATGTTAAGGAAAAGTTGAATGCTTGTGAAAACGTGGGTGTGCCATTCTCTGTCTCCCTATGATTCTTACTCGCCTCAAGTGGGGTCGTTGACCTACAAGTTTTATGCACTCATATAATATCACTTGTGGATATACTCAGTATTTTTCAGTCTTAAATCTTCCGTTTTCTTAGATGTCACTAATCAATACTCGATTCGCTCGCATTTGCTGAATTTTTAGAGAATGTCATTACATGCATGGGCTAATAGGTAGTGCTCTATTTATGGAGGCGATATAGAGATACTGAATGAGTTTTCAGGTGTCCCTTGTTTGGTTCTAATGTGTTTTATATGTTGTCCTTGCCCCCCATAGATTTGATTCTATGGAATAGCATAAATGAGCCAAGAGAGTAGAATTGCATTGATTTACTATTTTGATGTATGTATTTCATCGAGGATGAAAATTTGATGATGCATAATTTTGATTAATTACCTCTTGGAATATTCTTGAAGTGGGGTTATGTCCGAAGGGACTTTGGAACTAATATGACTGGAATCATTGAGATTAAGAAGTATCTTACTTTCATTTTCAAAATGAAATATTTGGGTGAAATAGATACTATCTTAAGTATTAAAATTAAAAAATAGTGGGGGTTATTCTTTGAGCTAAAGTGATTACATGGAGAAGATGTTGTATAGATTTAAACATCTTGTTTTCAAATATATAAGTACTCCATTTGATTCCTAGTGGAGAGTTTTTAATATGAGTGCTATGAGTCTTTAATGTATGCGATGCATTATACTAGACCTGATATTACTTTTATATATGCAAGTTGAATAGATATACTAGTAATCCAAATATAGAACATTGAAAGGCCATTATTAGAATTTTTTTGGTTATTTTAAGAGAACTTAAAATTTGTGATTGTTCTATAATAATTATTCGGTTGTATTACAAAGATACACCGATACTAGTTGGATTACAAGTATGGGAGATGAAACTTCTGGATGGATTTTCATATTACGTGAATGTGTTGTTTCTTGGGTGAGCAAGAAATAAATGTGCATAATTCACTCAACTATGGAATTTGAATTGTTGCTTTAGCAAAATTTGGGAAAGAGGCTCAATGGACTATGAATTTGTTGTTGAATATCAATTCATGGCTTAGTCCTATGGCTCCTATTTCTATCCATTATGATAGTCAAACTACTTTGGCAATAGTTTATAGTAGCACCTATAATGATAAGTCTAGACATATTAGTCTAAGACATGAGTATGTGAGACAATTGATTAAAAATGGTACCATAACAATTGTCTACGTGAGGTCAAGTAATAATCTTGCCGATCCATTGACAAAGACTTTATCAAGAGACATGGTAATAATGATCTCATAAGAAACGGGGCTAAAACCCTTTAATTAAAATCACCGGTAATGGTAACCCGATATTTTTCTAGAACATCACTAGTTACAAGGTTTAATGGGTAAGAACAAGTTACTGCATGTGATTGTTTGATACGACATAGTCCCGATATGAGAAGTCAAGATCGTCATTACGTTTTGTAGGTTGAATTGAATTCTTAATGAAGTATAGTACAAACTTGTAATGTGTTGATAGTAACATGGTAGATGTTGGAGAAAACTTCCTTGAGTGTTATGAAGTTGACAAAACGTTTCCATCAGTCTAGTCGAAGACTTGCGACTCTTCCATCAAAGTCTAAAGACTCCGACTGCCGGACTCAAGACTCAAAGTCTATCCTCATTGAAAGTTTCTAGACCGTCGAAGAAGGCTTTTCCAGAACTGGATGTTTCGTTAAGGATTTGACTTTATCGACTGGAGAAGATCTCATGGCTGGATATAGCATGTCGAAATCCTTTATTCAAATCAAGATTGATTCAGGGATTTTGAATCCGTTGATTGGCGAAGTATACTTGGAAGGTTCTACTTATGGAAACCTAGATCCAGATTGTATGGGCGAGCAGCATTGATGGGCTATCGTCATGTTCCTTAAATAGCTCGAAGATATTCCTAATTGATTCTTTCCAACAGGTAGATTGGAAGAATTCCTTTGGTAAGTGCCAACGGGTATGATGGCATAAAGGAGTATATAAGGAAGACGTTTCAGTTGTTCGAGGAGTGCGCGATAGAAGAATTCCAAAGTCTGAAGCTCCTTATTCTTAGTCAATTAAACTGTTGAGCGAAATCTTGTATGCAAAAGAGTGTCTATATCTTTGAGAGACCTTGAGGAAGTGTAGTAGAGTCTCTACACTGTGAAATTAAGGAAGAGCTTTACTGTAACAACTCTTTTGTTCATAGTGAAATCCAGCCGGTGGGCATCGGTGCGGAAGAGTGGACGTAGGCTTTGATTAAGCCGAACCACTATAAACTCGTGTTCATATTCTCTTCCCTACGCTCTTTTACTTTGATCGTAACTCGTTTTGTTTACAAGAGACGAATTTCCTTTTCATAATCCATTGCTGATTTGAGTTGCATACTTCACTAAGGGAAATTTGTTTTTGCACCTATTCACCCCCTCTAGGTGCTCATACTAGCTTTCACAATTGGTATCGAGCCTGTGTACTCACTTAAGTTGAAGTGTTTTACTTCGAGTTAAAGATCCATGGCTAGTATTTTGGCTCCGGATCGTTGAAGGGCAAAGCAATACCGACCGCCTTATTTTGATGGAAAGGAATACAACATATGGAAAAACAAGATGAAGGCATTTCTAAGATCAAAGGATCCTCTGGAATGGGATGTGGTAGACAAAGGAATCATTCCTAAAGCTGCACCTGTCTCAGAAAGAGGAAAAGAAGCCGTTGAGTCTAGCGAAATGACTCAAGAAGAGATAACCAAGAGACAAGCTCTTGATGCAAAAGCAATTTATTCTTTATATTGTGCATTATCACCTACTGAATATAACATAATATCTTCTTGTGATACAGCTAAAGAAGTCTCGGGATATATTACACATCACCTATGAAGGAACCGATCGAGTGAAAGAAACCGGAATCAACATTCTGCTCGGTCAATACGAAGCATTCAAAATGAAATCGGGAGAATCTATCACGACATGTTTAGTCGTTTTACGTAAATCGTGAATGGTCTTGAAAATCAAGGTCAACCAATTTCGATCCCATGAAAGTAAACAAGCTACTGCGTGGACTCTCCAAGGATTGGAATCACATAAAGACCTCAATAAGAGAGACACAAAGAATTATGCCACTTTCGTCGATGAATTGGTTGGGACTCTTCGCCTCTTATGAAGTGGAGCGAATCAATGAAGATGAAGATCCTAAAGGTAAGAAATCCATTGCATTAAAATCTAATGATGATTATGATGTCACAGATTCTAAAGACGATATGAATGATGAAGAGCTTGCTCTCATGATAAGAAGATTCAGAAAGCTAAACAGAAATGGGAGAAGATTCAATCCAAAGAAACAAAGTTTTCAAAAGCAACGAGACTAAGTCTCGTTGAGGATGATGAATCCAATAGAGATGTAGTCTGCTTTTGAATGTAAGAAAAAGGGACACATCGTACCCAACCGTCCCCTTTCGAAGAAAAAGAAAGGAAAAGTTGAGAAATATCGAAAGGCACTCAAAGCAGAAACTTGGAGTGATACAAAATGTGAAGAAAGTGATGATGATTATGCCAATATTTGTCTCATGGCACAATCGACTCGATTTAGACTCGAGATTCGACTCCAAGACTCCAAGACTCGATTCGACAATGAAATCGAGGTAAGTAATTTGAAAATCCCTACTAAAGTCTCTAGATACATTGATGAATTGTGTCTTAGTCTCAAAACCTCTCTTAAAAGGATTTCCGAACTTAAAAGAGAAAATTCTACACTAAAGCAACGGGTAAATGTTTGGAAAGAAATTGTCAAAAGTTTAGAGAAAAGTGTTACTACTTTGAAAGAAAATGAAGACAATCTTTCAAAAGAAAATGCATTCCTGAAAAATGATATCTCAAGTATTTCTAAAAAATTTTCTATAGGATCTGAGAAACTTTAGAAAATTCTTTCAGCACAAAGACTTTATTTCAACAAATCAGTTTTAAGAATGACTGCTGAAACTATTCCTCTAATTGATTTTCCTAAAGTAAAGGAAAGAATTAAGCAAAGACCTACAAGAGATGCTTACAAAAATCATTTCCAAAAAGTTTTCGTAAAACCAGTAGG
This sequence comes from Eucalyptus curtisii, assembly GCA_017140595.1. NCBI lineage: Eukaryota > Viridiplantae > Streptophyta > Magnoliopsida > Myrtales > Myrtaceae > Eucalyptus > Eucalyptus curtisii. Next base: position 17,072,483 of record CM029502.1, read on the forward strand.
TTGCAGTGCTCTTAAATGTTCTAAGCGCAATAGCTCATATCATTTCGAGAAAGAATGTCCTATGGTTTGGAAACTTGTTAAGAAGGTATGGGCAAAGACTGTATATTACACTAACACCAATGGACCCAAGAAAATATGGGTACCAAAGAAATCTTGAGTCTCTTTTCTAAATGTAGGTCACTATCAAGTAAAAGGTTAAATGGTACCTGGATAGTGGATGCTCAAGGCATATGACTGGAGATTCAAATTGCTTCATAAAGCTTGTTCAAGTTAATGGTGGAAAAGTTTCAATTGGAGGAAACAACAAAGGAAGAATTGTGGGATACGGAACTGTAAAGATTGGAAGCCTCACGATCTGTAATGTGTCCTTAGTGGAAGGACTCAACTACAATTTGCTAAGTATCAGTCAGCTGTGCGACACCGGTTTAAAAATAAATTTTCAAGAGGGAATATGTTTAGGAACCAGTAAAGACTCCTCTCAGTCTTTCACGGGTCGAAGACATGGAAATATCTACCTCTTGGATGTCAAACTAGATGAAACTCAGTGTCTAATCTCAATTCAAGAAGAAGCAAACTTATGGCACAGAAAATTTGGGCACATCAACATGAAGCAAATAGCCAAAATTTTAGCAAAGAAGCTTGTTCGTGGTCTACCCAATCTGTCATACCAAAAGTCTGATCTATGCACACCATGTGTGTTGGGAAAACATGTAAGAAACTCATTCAAACCAATAAATCAAGTTTCCACTAATCGTGTACTGCAGCTCTTGCATATGGATCTTTTTGGACCAACCAGAACTCAGAGCATTGGAGGTAAGAAATACTGTTTAGTGATTATGGATGATTATTCACGATTCACTTGGGTATATTTCTTGGCAAGTAAGTCTGAAACCTTTTCTTATTTTAAAAAGTTTGCTAAAAAGGTCAAAATGAGAAAGGGTATGTTATTTCAAGTATACGGACAAACCATGGAGGTGAATTTGAAAATCAAGATTTTACAAAATTCTGTGATGAATCGGTTTTCAGCATATGTTCTCTTCTCCATATACTCCATAGCAAAATGGAGTCGTGGAAAGAAAGAATAGGTCGCTTCAAGAAATGGCTAGAACTCTTCTAATTGAAAGTAACATCTCTTCACGTTTTTGGGCTGAAGCAGTTTCTACAGCATGTTATATTATTAATAGAGTCTTTCTAAGGCCTATTCTGGAGAAAAGTCCCTACGAGTTATTCAAAGGAAAGAAGCCCATTGTTTCATATTTTCATGTGTTTGGATGTAAATGTTTTATATTGAAAAATGCAAATGATCGGGTTGGTAAGTTTGAAGAAAAATTAGATGAAGGTATTTTCTTTGGATATTCTATCACAAGGAAAGCTTACAGAGTTTACAACAAGAAGACTCAATCTGTGGAGGAATCAATGGATGTCAAATTTCAAGACTTTATGCAAAATCAATCGATTCATACTCATCTTGAAGAATCCGAACCCTGCTTCGACTCTACAAAGTCTAAATCTCTAGAAGTTCAACCTTCGAAGACGAGCGACAAATGATCAACGAAGATTCAAATGAGAAAAAAGATCAACAAGTTGTCAAATCAACTAGCAACTCGGAAGCATAAGTCCAAATCATCCCAAAGATCTCATTATTGGTGATATTAATGAAGGAATTTGCACAAGATCCAAAAGGCGCGAAGAGTCTAGTCTTTGTGGCTCTTATTTCGAAATAGAACCCAAGAGCATAAAAGAAGATTTAACGATGAAAGCTGGATTGAAGCTATGCAAGAAGAACTCGGCAATTCAGCATTAATAATGTCTGGGAATTGATTCCTAAACTGAAAGGTAAATCCATCATTGAAGCTAAATGGGTTTTCAGGAACAAGCTAAACGAGAAAGGTAAAGTCGTAAGAAACAAAGCAAGACTCGTGGCCAAGGGATATACGCAAGAAGAAGGGACAGACTATGATGAGACTTACGCACCAGTAGCAAGGTTAGAAGCAATTAGATTATTACTTGCTTTTGCTTGTCATAAGAATTTCAGGTTATTCCAAATGGACGTCAAAAGTACTTTCCTAAATGGATTTATCCAAGAGGAAGTCTATGTGGAACAACCACTTGGTTTTGAAGACCCAAGAAAACTAGACTCTATATTCAGACTGAAAAAGGCTCTATATGGTTTAAAGCAAGCACCTCGAGCTTGGTACGACAAACTAAGTAAGTTTTTAATTCAAAATGGCTTTGTTAAAGGTAAAATAGATACTACATTGTTTATCAAAAGAGAAAGCAAAAGTTTTCTACTTGTTCAAATTTATGTTGATGATATCATTTTTGGATCTTCTAATGAAAATCTGTGCAAGAAATTTTCTAAGTCTATGCAAGATGGGTTTGAAATGAGCATGATTGGTGAACTAGCCTTCTTTCTCGGGCTTCAAGTTAAACAACCGAAGGAAGGAATCTTTATTCATCAAGAAAAATATGCTAAAGAACTTGTCAAAAAGTTTGGACTAGAAAATTGCAAAAAGACTAATCTACCAATGTCAAGTTCTTTGAAGATGGACAATGATGAAGAAGGAAAGAAAGTTGACCGAGAGCTATACAAGAGTATCATTGGTTCACTTCTTTATCTAACTCGCTTCTAGACCCGACATTTTGTTTAGTGTTTGTATTTGTGCCAGATTTCAATCGATCCTAAAGAATCTCATTTAATTGCTGCAAAACGTATTATCAAATACATTGCCTCAACTTCAAACTTGGGTCTCGGTATCCTAAAGAAGGAGACTTCACTTTCTTGGATACTCGAGACGCAGACCTAGCCGGTTGCGAGTTGATAGAAAGAGCACCTCGGGCACTGTCAACTACTTGGAAGCGGGACCGTATCTTGGTTTTCAAGGAAGCAAAGTACGAGCTCTTTCTACGGCGGGAGCGAGTATGTAGCTCTTGGAACTTGTTGTTCACAAATTCTGTGGATAAAACAACAGCTAAGAGACTTTGGAATTGAAGATTCATGCACCGAAATCAAATGTGACAATACCAAATAAGCAATCAATCTCACCAAGAATCCAATTCTTCACTTAAGAGCAAAACATATAGAGATTCGACATCATTTCATTAGAGATCATGTTTAAAATGGAGAAGTTTCGATTCAGTTTATTGACTCAAAGAATCAACTCGGTGGATATATTTATAAAGCCTTTGGAGAAAAATCAATTTGAAGTTATTCGTTCCGGACTAAATATCTTAAAGTCTAAAGAAGTTCAAACTCAGGACTGAAAGTCTAAAGGCACTCAGACTCAGACAATCAAGATCTACGACTGTAAGTTATTTCCATTTTAGAAACTTATCTATAGGTTCAAATCTTGAAAAGGTACGATCATCTATCCAAATTTAATTGGTGTAATTTTTCCAATTTTTTCGTGATTAGTGCAATCCTTCCTTTTCAAAAAGAAGTTATTTTTGAAATGACTGTTATCTAATTTTTTTTTTTTTTTTAAAAAAGGCAGTTATTTTTAAAAGGCATTTTTATATTTCCTTTTTCACGACGCTCCGTATGCCTCGCTTCGACTGCCTTATATACTGTCGGTTCTTCTTCGTTTTATTCACAAAAACCCTAAGAGAGCACCGATCTTCCACTTCTATCTTCTTCTCTTGTTTAATCCTCGAAAAGTTTTCATCTTTCTTGGGAAACAAGCTTGGAATCTCTCAAAGGCTGTGAAAGATGTAGTCTCAAAGAAAGTCTTCAAGGATCGCAAACAGGGGACCACAGCAAATGCATGAGGGGCCTACGCACTTTGATCTCATCGAGGAAGAAGAATCTCCTAGACAGCAGCAGAGCCAACAACATTATCAATAGCGTCCATCTCCTCCATCTAGACCTCAGGATGTTGCACATCAAGAAGAGGAAGAAATCATTGAAAAAAAAAAAACCCGTATGAACTCTTAAGCCCGCTTTTACCTACAAGCTTTATCGTGCTTTGAAGAGGAGTGGTACTCCGTTGAACTACATTGATGAATTTATGAAAGACAAAGGGTTCAAAAATGAAACTTTCTTTTTACGCATAATGGAACGATTGGGAATTGCCCCTACTGGGTCGGCGGAAGAGGCATTGGCAAATATCCCAAGCGATCCACGTGTTGGCGGGCTAGTCAACCGAGATGGAATGACGATGATAGGATGTACAAATAATTTAAACCAAGAATGGGTGTTGCGGCAAAAATCCGAAGCAAAAGGACAGACTTGTTTCGATTGGAGGAACACAAGCAACTGTACTCTAAGTTGCTTAAGCATGGCGTGATAAACCCTAGAAGGGTGGACTTTGATTTTCTTGATTCGTGAATGTCAATCAAGGGAAAAATTCAGTCTTCTTCAACTCGAACAGTTTTGTTCTCGAAACTACAGAGGCTTATGCTTGAACTTATCGCTTACTTCTATTCGAATCTCGCTTTCTTGGATGCGAATAGGTTTTCTTTCGGTGTTTGAGATCGGACTATGTGGTTGACATGAATACTCCGGCTGATGTGATTGGGGTTGAAAGAGGGAGATATCAACCAATCGGTGTGTCTATCACTCGTGCAACGTTGGAGCTTGTTCAGGATAGAAGGATGGAAGGAAAGATTTCCTATTTGAGAATGAATGCGTCCAACATCTTGCTTCACAAGATAGTAATTAACTGTCTCAAACCAAAATCAACTTCAAAGACCGACGTTTCAAACTCGGAGGCAAAGTTGATGTACGCCATCAATGCTTTGGTAAAAAGTTCTCTCTTCCACACACTATTATGTTCCACATGTACGAGTAGTGGTGAAGGACAAGGGTCAACTTCCTTACCCAAAGACTTGTGACCAAGTTATTCGGACATTTTAACGTTCAGCCTCCTCGGATTCTTTGTGTTCGAACGTGCGATCAAATGGTGGTGGGACTGAAAATGGTCTCTAAAATGCGCTTGAAGGAACTCAACAAGGCGCTGGAGCAATTTAAAGTGAAAACCCATGTCAAGACTCATTAGTCTCTTCGGCAAAAGCAAAAGGGAAGGAGCCCATGGTTGCTCCATCCAAGAAAAGAAGAACTCTCATCATTGAGGATGAAGAGGATGAGGATGATATCACCATTTCTGCAATGGCATTAAAGAACTTGAGTCATTCCGTTCCAAAAACAACGGAGAGACAGGAAAAAGACACGGATGAGACAGAACAGAGGACTGGAGAGAGAGAAGATTTAGAGAAAGAAGCAGAGGAGAGAGATGCAGAGGAGGAAAGAATTGAGGAAGAAGAAGAAGAGGAGAGAGGAGATCAAGCGGAAGCGAGCATGAGGAACACTCTTCTCCACCTGAAGGCATGGAAATAGGGGGAGATCCCGAGAAAAGAGGAACGTCCTCATTCCCTAACACTAGTGAAGGAATAAGTCGTTCTCCGGCGGATCCGAGAGGACATCTATGCCTCTCAATTTCCTGAGGAAGGACATGATGTTTCATCGCCAAATTTGCGTGACCATGCTGATTTGCCATCATCTGTCTATACTCCGTCTGATCGTGCAGAAGTCAGTACTAAGACTGATAATTCAGTAGACTTTTGCAGAATACTTGATATTTTCTTGGAGATGCGGGGTCAAATATATGCTTTGGGATGCGAAGTACAGAACTTGCAAAATGCAGGTCAAACCTCTTCGCTTTCTTTGCATGATCAAGTTCATGCCCTTGCTCTTCAAGTTCAAGCAAATGCCAAGGGTGAAGATGTGGTGCAACTAAAGGAGGATTTGAAAAAGCTGGAAGGGATTGTCTAGTCAATGGGAGATGTCCAGCTTGTTCGTGTTCCCAAACAATCTTAATTCCATTCTCTTTTCATCTCTACCTTTTTAATGATGACAAAAAGGGGGAGAAATGTGGTGCATATTTGATTTCAAACTTTGAACTCTTGACTTTTGTGATGTCTTGACTTGACTTGACTTTTGTGCTTGGCTATTTGGATTTGGACTGGATTTGGATTTGACTGTTTGAACATTTTTTTATTTTAAGTACTATTGATATCTCACAACTTTGTTCATTTACATAACTAACCTACTTTCTGTGGATGCAGATTCTAGTGTTATTTTTACTAAGCCATTTATCTTTGTGAGATATCCATATTTGCTTGAGTAATGTTTTGCGGGTCAAAGTTATCCAAATCTACGGAAAGTTTTGTCACCATAAAAAATGGGGAGATTGTTAGAGAAAACTTCCTTGAGTGTTTTGAAGTTGACAAAACGTTTCCATCGAGTCATGTCGAAGACTTGCGGACTCTTCCATCAAAGTCGAAGACTCCGGATTGCCGGACTCAAGACTCAAAGTCTATCCTCATTGACGCTTTCTAGACCGTCAAAGAAGGCTTATCCGAACTGGATGTTTCGTTAAGGATTTGACTTTATCGACTAGAGAAGATCTCTTGGCTGGATATATCATGTCGAAATCCTTTATTCAAATCAAGATTGATTCAGGGATTTTGAATCCGTTGATTGGCGAAGTATACTTGGAATGTTCTACTTATGGAAACCTAGATCCTAATTGTATGGGCGAGCAGGATTGATGGGCTATCGTGATGTTCCTTAAATAGCTTGAAGATATTCCTAATTGATTCTGTCCAACAGGTAGATTGGAAGAATTCCTTTGGTAAGTGCCAACGGGTATGATGGCATAAATGAGTATATAAGGAAGACTTTCCAGTTGTTCGAGGAGTGCGCGATAGAAGAATTCCAAAGTCTGAAGCTCCTTGTTCTTAGTCAATTAAACTGTTGAGTGAAATCTTGTATGCAAAAGAGTGTCTATATCTTTGAGAGACCTTGAGGAAGTGTAGTAGAGTCTCTACACTGTGAAATCAAGGAAGAGCTTTACTGTAACAACTCTTTTGTTCATAGTGAAATCCAGTCGGTGGGCTGTCAATGTGGAAGAGTAGACGTAGGCTTGGATTAAGCCGAACCACTATAAACTCTGTGTTCATATTCTCTTCCCTACGCTCTTTTACTTTGATCGTAACTCGTTTTGTTTACAAGAGACGTATTTCCTTTTCATAATCTATTGCTGATTTGAGTTGCATACTTCACTAAGGGAAATTTGTTTTTGCACCTATTCACCCCCTTTAGGTGCCCATACTAGCTTTCATAGTAGATACTTCACCTATATGAGCTTAGAAGTGGTACCGCTTTTTACGAAAGTTAGGGTTGCTTTCTAGGGAGCTCATGAAACAGGATCAAGCACAAGGCCATAATAGTGCGGAGTAATATAGAACTTCTCGCTGAGACAAGAGGTTAGTGTATGTGCTGTATGTCCGGTTCTATTACTTAAAAGTACAAGTTTAAAGCCGAGCTACTTGTCACTTTGATAGAGCTTTGAGATACTTGCACTAAGTAAAGGTTTAACTCGAAAGAGACCTTTATGTATGTATATTAATCTCACGGAAATTTTGGCTGTATGTTTCTAACGTTTTATTTATTGTTTTTGTTTTATAAACAAAAGTGGGGGATTGTTGGTAATTTGTTTATAAAACAAATGAAGAGGTGCCTTGTCCCACATCAAAAAGATGTGAGTGCGCACGTGGATGAGATTTGGCACTAACCGAAGATCATTAATTTTATTTATTGAAAATTCGGATTTATTTTTATAAAAAATTAACTATAAATCTTGTTGAAACAGTATGACTGTTCATGAAAAGTTGCGGTTATTTTTTATTTTTTATTTATTTAATTTCGAATTTTTATGTTTCTTCAATGTAACCTTTAAGACGTACTTGTTCATTTTGCAACCTTTCCCGAAAGGTTGTTTTTGTTCTTTTGCAAATTTTTGAAGGGTTGCCTCTATTCGAAAGACAAATATAAGTACGTATGTTTTGAGATCAAATACACATCTTCTTCCATTTTTTTCTTTTTTCTTTCGAAATAATCTACATCCATTGTTTCTAATTGTTTCCTAGAGAGACCCTGGAGAATTACTAGAATTGCTATCTAGTATTCTCATTTGAGACTTTGTTGTATCCTGAAGGAAATTTGCCGGTGACCATTAGCAACTTTGTGGGGCAAATAAATCTTTAAAGAAAGTGATATCACACTTCAAAGTCCGACTTAAGTACTCTAAATATCTGACTTCATTGTTCTACCCAATTCGAAGCCATATTTTCCCAACAGATTTGTAATCGGAAGTTTGTTGAAAATATGCATTATCTTAATGTCAGAAGGTTCAAAGAAATCAAAGTCAACAACTCTTTGATTTTTCACTCCTCTTCTCAACAACTTTTGCAAATATTGAGCATGACTTGTCGATTTGAGCAATTTGCCAACTCTGCTCCCAATAGCAACAAAACGGGAAAAGTACCAAAAAAGTCATAAACCTATTGCATTGGTACCAATTCAGTCATAAACCTTTTTACATCGATACCAATTCAGTCATCCAGCCAATTTTGGCTTGCCGACGCTGATGTGGACATCGGCAGTGACCGGACGCCGACGTGGCAATTTTTAAATATTTTTTTTAATTTTTTTGAATTTTTGAATTTTTTCTTTTCTTTTTTCTTTTTCTTTTCTTTTCTTCCTTCTTTCTCCTTGGACTGTTCCAGCGGTGGCCGGCGAGGGCCTCGAAGCCCTCGCTTGGCCTCTCCTAGGGCTGCTGGCGAGGCGGTTTCGCCGGATCTGGGTGAGACCAGCCTCGCCTGGCCGTTGGCGAGGGGCCGGCAAGGCCAAGGCGAGGCTGGCCTCGCCCAGATCCGGGATAAAGTCGCCTTGCCCACGGCCCTGGGCGAGGCCGGCGAGGGCCGTGACCCTCACCGGCGGGCGGCGAGGGGTTCGCGGCCCTCGCTTCGGCCTCGCCCGGCCACCGGTGAGGGTCGCGGCCCTCGCTCGGCCGGCCTAGGGCCGCGGGTGAGGCAGCCGCCGCCGGGATCGGGCGTGGCTGGCCTCGCCCGGCCTTGCTGCGGGCGATGGCCGCCTTTGCCCACGGCAAGGCCTGGCGAGGGCCGCGTTGGCCTTGCCGGCCGTGGGCGAGGCTACCTTCGCCCGCGGCAAGGCCAGGGCGAGGCCAGCCTCGCTCGCTGGCCACCGGTGGAACAGTCAAAGAGAAAGAAGGAAGAAAATAAAAGAAAAAGAAAAAAGAAAAGAATAAGGAAAAAATTCAAAAAAATTCAAAAAAATATCTAAAAATTGCCACGTCAGCGTCCGGTCACCGGCCGATGTCCACGTTAGCACCGAGACGCCAAAATTGGCCGGATGGACTGAATTGGTATCGATGTAAAAAGGTTTATGACTGAATTGGTCCAATTGAAAAGTTTAGAACTAAATTGGTAACAATGCAAAAGGTTTATGACTTTTTTGGTACTTTTCCCCAACAAAACCAGCAAGTTTTCATTTAAAGTTCATAAATAACTTCTCGTCATTATCACCTTTCCTACCATCATCGAGATCCTTCGAAGATTTTCCCTTCCTCCTAGACATAAGGGTTTAAGCCACTTTTTCCTTCCCCTTTCTAGCAATAGAACTAATTCCACCGGATGTTCTAACCATCGCATTCGGTAAAATATGAACAGAATCTACAAACATCAATTCTAAGGCCTCCTTACTGTCAAACCCATTCGTAGCTAATAGAGTAGAGATTACCTCCTAGTTGTTTCCTAGACTTCGGAGCGAAGTAATGGCTTCCTTTAACTTGTGCCACTTAGCTCAAGAGTTGCTCTTAGGAGACTTGCTTGTTGTGCCATCGAAACTGTCTAATGAATCAGACAGTTCGAAGTGCTCGACACTTCCCTTTGCTCGCGATGCCATTTGTACTAAATGTCTAGATATTTGTGAACCAGAGGGCCTTGACTTCGTTCCTTGAGCAGATTTTGGTGCCATTGTTGGTTTTATCAGAGAAAGTTTTGATCTTTGAAAGGAAGAAGAAGAAAAGAGTTTCGAAGAATGAGGGTTTCTGGAGAGGATGGTTTGAGGGATGAGTCTCGGGAAAGAAGCAAAAGTATAAATAACAAAATATTGGAAATTGAATAAAAGAAATTGAAGAGACACGATTATTCAAAGAGCAATTTCAATATTTTTTTTGAATAAAATTCCAATTTTCAAGGAATAGCTGTATATTAATTCCTAAATATTGAAAGAATAATTCTTACCTTATTTCCTACCAAACATAGAACTTACCTACCGAAGGAAATAGAATCTTATGAAATTGTCCAAGGATTCCTGTCTTATACACTATGATCAAACGGGTGAATAATCCCTAGTTCATTGTAGAAAAAATCAAAAGCTTTCTTTGCCAAAGGTTTAGTAAATATATCTACTAACTAATTTTTCAAATCAATGAATTGAATATTAACATCACCGCTTTGAACGTGATCTCTGATGAAATGATGCTTGATCTCAATATGCTTGGCTCTGGTATGCAAGATTGGGTTCTTCATAAGATTAGTGGCACTGGTGTTGTCACATTTTATAGTTGTATTTGAGTCTTCAATACCAAAATCTTTTAGCTATTGCTTCGTCAGAGAATCTAAGTACAACAGCTTCCAAGTGCCATGTATTTAGTTTCAGCTGTTGATAGAACCATTGTACTATGGTTCTTGGAGTACCAGGATATCAGCATATTACCCAACATCTGACAGGTTCAAGATGTAGTTTTTCTATCTATATTGCACCTTGCATAATCTGCATAAGAATATCCAGACAAAACAAACTTTGACCTCTTTGGATACCAAAGTCCAAGAGAGGGGTAAGTATTCACATATTTAATAATTCTCTTTACGGTAGATTAGTGAGACTCCTTAGGATCTGATTGAAGTTTAGCTCACATGCAAACACTAAACATAATGTTAGGCCTAGAAGCAGTAAGATATAGTAAGGATCCTATCATGCTTCTATTCAACTTCTGATCAACCGTGTTACCATTCTCGTCCTTGTCAAGCTTTGATGAGTGAGACATTGGTGTTTCTATCTTCTTCGAGTTTTCCATTTTGAACTTCTTCACAAGTTCTTTAGCATACTTTTCTTGAAAGATAAAGGTGCCATTCTTTTATAGTTTTATTTGAAGTCCAAGAAAGAAAGTTAGTTCACCCATCATGCTTATCTCGAACTCATCCTACATTAGTCTTGAGAACTTCTTACAAAGACTTTCATTAGATGATCCAAAAATAATATCATCAACATAAATTTGTACTAACAAAATATCTTTACTCTCTCTTCTTATGAAGAGTGTTGTGTCCACATTACCTTTGACAAAATCATTTTGGATAAGGAAATTGCTAAGTCTTTTGTACCAAGCTTTGGGGGCTTGTTTAAGACCATATAACACTTTCTTCGATCTGAAGACATGATTAGACTTTTTGGGTTCTTCTAATCCAGGAGGTTGTTTTATGAACACCTTTTCTTTGATGGAATCCGTTTAAGAACGCCTTTTGACGTCCATTTGGAAAAGTTTGAAATCATGAAAATACGCGTAAACGAGTAAAAGTTTGATAGCCTCTAATGTTGCTATTGGAACGTTTGCCTCGTCGTAATCAATTCTTTCCTCCTGAGAGTAGCTTTTAGCCACAAGCCTTGCTTTGTTTCTTGTGACTTTGCCTTAGTTATCCAACTTATTTATAAATACCCATTTCATTCCAATCATCGGATGATCTTTTGGCCTTGGTACTAACTCCCAAACTTCATTCAATTTAAATAGATGAAGCTCTTCTTGCATGACTCCTATCCAACTTTCATTTGAGAGAGTTTCCTTAATCCCTTTCGGTTCAACTTCCGAAATAAGTGCTAAAATGCTGATAGTATCTTTTACAATTGATTTGCTTATGATTTTATCCTCGATATTTCTAATGATGAGATCTTTTGGATAACTAAATTTGTGCTTTCATTTTTGCTATACTTGTCATCAGATCATGGAATTTCTTCTTTGTCAGATTGCTTCTTACACTCATCAGATATTGGAACGTTTGATACTGATAACTTCTAAAGCTCTTGTAATTGCTGAAGGGATTCCTGTGTTGAGTTGTTTCAGGTTCCTCCACAGGTTCTTGATTGTTCTCATTAGATTTCACATTGATCGATTCTTCCACCATTTGAGAATTCTTGTTGTAAACTTTGAAGACTTTGCTGGTGGATGAACATCCTAAGGAAATTCCTTCATTTGAATTCTCATTGAACCTTTAAGGTCATTCGTTAGCATTTTTAACTTATAGCCAAATACTCGAAAATATGATATGCTTGGTTTTCGGCCTTTGAAAATTTCATAGGGGGTTCTCTCTAAAGAAGGTTTAAAAAAAAACACAACTCATAATATGACAAGTAGTAAAAATAGCTTCAATCCAAAAATATGATGCATTTTTGCTTTCAATTAAAAGAGTTCTTGCCATTTCTTGCAAAGAATGGTTTTTGCTCTACAACACCATTTTGTTCAGGGGTGTAGGGTAAAAAATTGATGCTCAAAGCCATTTTTGTCACGAAAGTTGGAAAAACTTTGATTTTCAAACTTACCTCATAATCTATTTGATGCAAGAAATAGTATAACCTTTTTCGTTTTGAACTCTTTTTGCGAATTTTGAGAAATATGAAAAAGCTTCATGCCTATTGTTGCGACCACTTTTTTTCGACACTTGATTAGGGCGTGCCTGCAAAGGCTAATGGCTTGGCTGGGTCTATTAGGCTTAGCTTGGGCTCTCCCAAGCCCATCAATTCATCACTTAATGGTTTGATTTTCTAACCTATAAGTTAACTTTAAGAAGGAGCCGCCACTAATTAATTTTGGATGGGTTGATTAGAAACCTGGGCGAAATACTGTAAGAAATATTTCACTCCTGCGCAACTAGAGAAACGAGGATTGATGACTTGGTTACACTAGTTAATCATTAATACCCTTTCGATACCTAATCTTGTTTAAATCCTAAGGCTCTTTGGATTTTCGAGGGACTTTCCATGCATTTGTGGAGAAAAAAACATTTTTGGTCTTTTTTTTTAACATAAAAAGTATTTTTTGGATTTTTGATATTTTTTGAAAATATTAATCCTTTTTTGGCTTTTTCTGATTTTTTTTGGAAAATTGGGAAAACATGTGATATTTTAAGATTTTTTTCTGATTTTCTGAAAAATAAATTATTTTTTGATTTTTTATTTTTAAAATATTAATTAATTAATTAATTATTTATTATAATAATATATATTAAAATGACCCGAGTTGGAGATGACCGACGGTTGGCTCGGCCCGAGTCCCCTTTTCTTCCTTTTTTTTTTTCTATAAATTAAAACAAACCCAGCCCAAACCAATTTAGCCTATTTTCTAGAAGAGTCTGGCCAAGGCGTCAGCCAACCCACACGCGCAGGCCCAAATTGGACGGAACCCTACCCAAGCGACGACCCGCATCCGACTTAATTTTGTAACCACGATTCGATTCCTATAAAACCCTACCCAAACGATGACCCACGCCCGACCCGATTCCGACCCGGCATCCCCTTCGCAGACCTGGCTTTCTTGTGCCCTCGTTTTCGACCATCTGTGGCGAAGGCGGCCGAGCTCATCTCGGTCTGAGCTTAGGCCTTCACCGGCACCGCCTCAGCCTCCACCTGGTTGGCCATCGTTGTCGATCACGTCACTCATCGCCGCCGGCCATCGTAGATCCAGCTGCGGTTACTGCGCTCACTTGGGATTTTCATCGAACTCTTAGAGGACACAGGCTGAGAGGGGCAAGGTCAAGCCATTCAAGGTTGGGATCGTGATGGGGCTTCGGGGTAGACAACCAACAGGGACTGGGGGAGGTGGATGACGAACGATTTGGGGCCAGAACTCGCATGAGGCTGACGGCTGCGAGTCCCGGCCCAATGACCCACAAAAAATAACTAAAAAAACAAAGCAAAACCTAGCTTATTGCAAAAGGGGGCGCATAGGTGGGCAGTTGGTCACGAAGTAGGCGCGACCGTCGACGGCGTTTGTGCCCCTTCTCCTTACAACCTAGTAGATATGGGTTTCTCCTCTCCTTGTTTGCGATTTCTCAAGTCACAGAGTCCTCTCTCGGGTTTGCTTGCCGCCGACCTCCCCTGATGTCTCTCGGGGGAGGTCGTTTGAGCTTGCAACCCCCCTCTCTCTCTCTCTCTCTCTCTCTCTCTCTCTCTCTCTCTCTCTCTCTCTCTCTCTCTCTCTCTCTCTCTCTCTCTCTCTCTCTCTCTCTCTCTCTCTCTCTCTCGCTTACTCTTCGAGCCTCTCATGAAGTCTCTCCGGGGAAGTTCTCCAAGCTCGCTCGCTCACTATCGACAGAGATTGCAACCTTCCTATTTATAGGTGTGGAGGGTCCGGTCGACAGAGAGCCTCAGCCGCCGGTCCTCGGCTTGCCGACCGGACTCTCTCGGCTGAATCGGTGTCCTATCCCTTCTCCTCCACCAGGGCACGCTCGGCATTGAAGGTGAGCATTGATGGCGCCTGAGAAATGTCTTATTTGGCTGACATCGACCTACTCCTCCTCGGCCGCAGGTCTTGTGCTGGTTGTAGAAGTTGAGGAAGAAGACAAGAAGAAAAGGGCTGGGCCAAGAAGAAAGGGAGCGGGCCCTCGGGCCCGTGCGGGGGGTGGGAAGAAAGAGGGAAAGGGGGCTAGGTGTGAAGGCCCAACCCCAGAGGCTGCTACTTCTCTCTTTTCTTATTTATTTATTTTTATTATTATTATTATCCGAAAAAAGTGAAAAAAAAGTAAAAAGAAAAAGTAAAGATAGATGGATGCAAATAAAAATTAGGACTTAAATGATGCAAAAATCATTTTTGTTAGGGTAGAATTGGTCCCTAATTTTCTTATGCAATTTAATTTAAAATACCTAGCCAAAATTTATGTGTCAACAGCTACCCCTCTTTGAAGCTGAGCTCGCAGAGGTTACATTCAAAGATGAATTGATACCTAAATTTTGTCCATGCATATGCAGTAGATTATATCTTGTATAAGACCAAGTGTCCTCTGCAAAAAAGAGCAATATAACATTATACATACTAAGATAGATAAGAAAATACCTATAGTTACTTACCGGGAATGAGTGAGATAGGGTGCAAACCTTGAGTTTGGCAAGTATCAGGGTACCATCTTACATGATGATGTAAGGAAATTGTTTTTTCCAAGACCCGAACCTTTCTTTGGTTGCTTTGATAGGAAATTACTTTTCTAGAACCCGAACCATTCTTCGGTTGCCTGTTAGAGTAATAAGTTGTTTGTTTAGGATTCTAACATTTCTTCGATCGCCTTGACAGGAAATTGTCTTTCTAGGACCCGAACCATTCTTCGATCACTTGTTAGAGTAATAAGTTGTTTACTCGACTTTTCTCGGGGGATGCGCCGACCTTTCTTGGGGCATCTATTTGTTGGGTGCCTGATCCTTGTCAAGAACACCGATTGGTCACCCGACCTTTCTTGAGGGATGCGCCAACCTTTCTCGGGGCATATGTTTGTTGGGTGCCTGACTTTTGTCAAGGACACCGATTGATTATTCGACCTTTCTCGGGGGATGCGCCGACCTTTCTTAGGGCTTCTGTTTGTTGGGTGCTTGACCTTTGTCAAGGACATTGGTTGATTATCCGACCTTCCTCGGGGGATGCGCTGACCTTTTTTAGGGCATCTATTTGTTTGGTGCCCAATCTTTATCAAGGACATTGGTTGATTACCCGACTTTTCTCGAGGGATGCGCTGATCTTTCTCATGGTATCTATTTCAGAGGATACCTGGACATTTGTAGGTATTGAAAGAGTATTTGGACATTCACAAGTACTAACTTGGAGGATATTTGGGCCTTTGCAGGCGTCGAAAGAGTACCTGTCATTCACAGGCTTTGAAAGAGTACTTGGATGATCACGAGTACGAACTCTGGAGGATACCTGGTCATCCATAGGCATCGAAAGGGTACTTGGATGATCACAAGCACGAACCCTATAGGATACTTGGGATATCCGTGAAGGTCTCTTGGTCGATGGAATATCAAGGACGTACCTTGGATATTCGTGAAGGTCTTTTACATCCTAGTAATGGGAACATTGCGGACGTACCTGTGATATTCGTGAAGGTTTCTCGCCTCCTGGTAATGGGAACATCAAGGACATACCTATGATATTTGTGAAGGTCTCTTGCCTCATGGTATGTGGAACATCGAGGACGTGCCTCGAATGTTCGTGAAGGTCTCTTGCCTCTTGGTATATGGAACATCGAGGACGCGCCTCGGCTATTCGTGAAGGTCACTCACCTCCTCATAATATAAATTTGAATGTAGCACGAGGCTTACCTAGATGGCCACAAGCACTCAAAAGGGTTGGAACACCTAGATAGCCATAGGTATACAAAGCAGTAAAATACTTGGATAATCACAAGTATTTAATGATACGATATGGGACAACTTAGGTAGGTCTAAGTGTCATGATGATAAGAGAGCATACTTGGGTAACCGCAGGTATACAAAGTAGTGAAATACTTGAACATCTATTAGTATTCAATGATATATTGAGGATAACTCGGGCAGGTTGAGTGTCATTGAAAGGGAGTACCTAGACGGTGGTAGGTACTTGAAGACAATGGGATACTTGATCAGTCGCCAGTACCCATAGTATGGGGACAATTTGAACAGGTCGAGTGTCGGTAAGAGAGAGCATCTGAATAGTGGTAGGTACTCGAAGACAAAAGGATACATGGACAGTCGCGAACATCCAAACTTTGAAGACAACTTGAGCAGGTTGAGTGTCGATAAGAGAGTACCTAGATAATGGTAGGTACCTAAAGACTAATGGATACTTGGACAGTCGCAAGTATCAATACTCTAAGGACAACTCAAACAGGTCGAGTGTCAAAAGAGAGTACCTAGACAGTGGTAGGTACTCGGGGACAAATGGATACTTGGATAGTCGCAAGTATCTAAACTCAGAAGACAACTCGAATAGGTCGAGTGTCAAGAAGAGATAGTACTTAGACAATGGTGGGTACTTAAAGATAAATGGGGATAGGGATATGCTTACCTGGTGATATCTCTGATCTCTGAGAGTATGTCTGCTATTTGTACAATATGCACATATGATTGTATATGCTGTAAATTCATGAGTTCAAATGGGATTCATGTATGATAATTTTGTCGATTTTGCATCATTTGAGTTCCACTGGGGAAAAGTTTTAAAGACAATCTTCACTCAAAATATAAATGTCTTGAACATGCAAGATGATGGACTTTTAGTCTGAAAGGACTTTCCGCTCACTCTCATGGAAAATCACTATTTTATCCTAACCATTGATGCAAGATTTATAAGGACCACACTATCTCATTGTCATCATGTTAGTAGGGGTCCGAGTATTCTCGTGAGCGGTACGACTTTACCGATATGAGAGGTCTTTGTCGGGACCGTAATGTAGGCTTGGTCAATGGCTTATCAAAGGGGACCATCAAGGTCAAGGCTTATGAAATAAGTGCCGCACGATCATCTTCGGGTTTGCAAGTCAAGAACCCTACGAAAAAAGATAGAATAATCTTGCTTGTACTTCTTCGAGCGATGCTTATAAACATATGAAATCTTACGTTAATTGAAGTGCCCTAGTCTGAAGAGACTTTTACAATGGGACATAATGTAGACTTGACTCGTGTGTAAAAGGGTGAGAGTTGGTGATTGCCTTGACATTGTCACAGGTCTTTCTTTTCATTGTTAGGAATTTTCTCCATGGAGGCTCCATTAATTGAACCATAATAGTTGCTTTGTTTGGGAGTACCAATGCTAAACTTCACTTTTTGTTTGAGGGCATTTGCCTTGCTTTTTACTAGGCACACTACTTTTTCATACCCCAAGTTTTTCATTCTTGTTGTTTGAGGGACTGGCCTAGGCAAGTTCAAACAAAACACTGTTATTAGACTCTTGACTCTTTATCTTTAGCTGGTGCTTTGGGTTATGTTGCTTGAATGGTAGTAACTTTTGCTTTGCCTTAATGTGAGGGTGAAATTACAGACTCAATTGGGTTGTCCAATGAATACAAGTGCATAGGGTAAAGAAATAATTGCTCTTCGTCATTCTAGGGCACTTAAATCATTGCGAGTGTTCAATATGCAATAAAGACACCCAAAGATTGATGCAAGTGTGAGCAAGAAAATTTCTATCCATTTTCTCACCTTGTGATGCCGCCTCGTCTCCAATCTGCCCCAGTGTGGGGTGGTTCTTGACAGGGGTATGAAAGAAACTTCACAAGTGTATGAGGCTCAAAAGGGGTAAGTGATGGATAACCTGTAGTGTTTAGGGTAGAGAAATGAAATGCCCCTCACTGCTTTGGTTATCGTACCACTCACGAGAGGACTCTTTACCCTGCAAACATGGAATTTTCTACACTCATCTCACAAGTGTATAGATATGGGACTGTGTGTAGGATATGGTTTGCCTTTCATCATCATGATGTGCCTCATCCAACATGTTTGATCAATCTTGTACCCTTCATTTAACTGTCTATTTTGATAATCCTCAGTGGAATTAGTGATTTAGACAGACAAAATCATCATGCAAAATCTGTTTGGAAAAGGCATGGAGTATTTTAAATATGAGGGAGTTTGCACTTTAAAAAAAAAATAATGGTTTTACTCAAAAAACTTTATTAACAGCTTTAGAGGTATTTATTCAATAGAAGTGCATTTGCAAATATGTTAAATTTTGAACATCAAAGGGGGATGACACATGAATGATCAGCCGGGGTTGGGAATTTGATCATTGATTTGACGGGCTTCTCTACTTTTGCCCTGCGGAAGAGAAGATGTAAAAATAGATTCATTAGTAGGGCCAAAATCAAATGTGAGTTAAGGCCTGAAGGATTTCTATCATTTGCTTTGGTGATACTCGGGACGTCATTTCATTTAGGAGAGCTTATCATAGTCTGACACGCCTTTTATTGATTTGTTATCCGTATATTTGACGGTCAGGTCATCCTATAACATATAAGAGGGAACATGTTAGTCACGACTCTCTAAGGAGTTGAACAACTGGGAGTGATACAACATTACCCTTCCTTGGCTTGTTAATGATTAATAGACCTGAAGTACGAGAAGGACACGAAGCCCTACATCAATTATTCTCCCGTTTTTTGCAATTGGAGAGGAAGCAAAACTTTTTATTAGTTATTACACATGGCAACTAGTTGCCATTTCTGATGATCAAACCACGGATGCCACTGGATCATTTCATTCCCCATATCACCCAACCGCGACACTGGTAGTATTCATGGTGCACTTATATTTTGTCTAGCCGAACCGACTCATGGACGAAACGTCCCTTCACACCTAGTTGGGTGAATTTGATATAGGTGACTTCTATATATGTGACATCTTGGATTTTTACTTTTGCTTTCAATGAAATTAATCGGGCCTTTTATCGACGTGCCTATAGTGCTGTTCTCAGAGCTGATTACTCTTGAGATAACTAGATTATCTGGGAAAGTCACTAAGGGATTTTGATGCAATAGACTTGGAATTTGACTAGGAATCGGCTACTCGACCGTGTTCATTTGCAGAGATCATTACGGCATAGTTAAAAGTCGATTAGAGATCTGAGATAGGTCGGTTCGACTGAGATGTATGGCTAAACATGGGTGATTCCACTAAATTACAAAATTCTCGTCGACCAGCACTAGACTAATTTTTCTGTTGTTTTGGTACCTTGTGTTCGTATTTGAAACCTCCGGATTTTCGCGACCACCGAGAGTCGCCAATGTGTTGAAGAGGTTCATAGTGGCTCGAAGAAAATCAACCACGGGTCATTTGCACTAAAATTTTTTGAAAGTTACCCAGTAGCCTAGGTTACGCTAAAATCGCGCCAAATTGAAATTAACCATGAATTTGAATCCGATTTCAGGAATTGAAAGTTCTGTCATGTCACAAGTCATTTTAGGAACATCGACTCAATCTCTGAATATTTTTCTGCAAATCGAGGTTTTGGCGGAAAAAGTCAATATAAGGCCGTTTTCGACCGGAAAATTTAAAGGACCATTTTTTATCACGAAATTGGGATGCAAGTGGGTTCTATTGGCGAAGAAAAATGCCAATTTGATTGAGGGTATGATGGTTGAATTTATAGAGGCCGATTTGAGTTGAATCAAGTGAGAATTTAATCCAAATTGAGCTAAATGTTGTGTCATATGTCCCCCTTGCCCACAACATTTGGACCATTTAAAGGCTTCTAGAAGGGAGTTTTTTGGTTTGAAATGGCTGTGCAAGTCAGCCTTGCTTGGTGGGACACACCTAGGGGACAAAAAGATGAGAAGAAGGCTTTGGTGGCCCCCTCCAAGGCAAGTTGGTCCCCTTTCCCCCTCCTTCTCTCTTCAGTGTTGAGCACCCCCTCCATTGTAGCCTTGAAGCTTCAAAATTTTCCAGAAAACTGAGCTGCAGCCTTCCCTCGCTGTCGTAGCCGCCCGCCGAAGTTGGAGCCACCGTCACGTCGCTGTCACGCCCCCACATGCTCGCTTGCTCGTCTCGCCTCACCATCGTCCTAGCTACGCCGTCCCGCCTAGCTCGTGCACCCAGTAGCTCGCCAAGCCAGCTCGGGCCACCACCGGAGCTTCCACCGCCGCCGTACGCCACTGCCTTCGCCCGTCTAAGTCGTAGCAGCCTCGCCGAGCCCGTTTCCAACTCAACCGACCCCAGAGCAGCCCTTCTCGGCCCAAGATCAGCACCAAACAGTGTGGGTATCACTAGCACTGTTTGGCTCGTTTTTGTGGCATTCCGGACCTCGAAAGGCGGTCCCGCTTTGGAGTTTGTCGAGCCCCTCCGCGTCAACGTCGTTTTGATTTGAGTGGATCACTAAACAAGTGAGTTTAACTCACTAATCCCTACTTAGTAAGTTAATGACGTTTAAGGGTTGATTAGTTTAAGTTAAGCTTGGATTAGGTGGTTAGTTAGAACGGATTAGAATTAGTTGATCGTAAATGCATGTTAGGTGGATAGAGTAGTGTAATTAGCAAGTAGGCAAATCGTAATATTTCATTAATGAGTCTCGAATTTTTCCGAGCCCGTTTCGGTGTTTAATTAGGCTTTATGGGCCTAAGTGAGCATTTTTAGTATTTCATAATTAATTTTCATAATTAATTAATTAATTTCCGGAAATTAGACCGGGATAGTCGATGACCGGAATTTTATGCTAATTGCAATGGTGTGAGCTGTTTATTTAATTGACTGTTATTTTGTGCAAATTGAGTGTGATTTACAATTTTGGGTATTTATCCCAAAATTATTTAATTCTAGTAATTAATTAGAAAATCATCGGCGTCGGTTTACAGCTCCAAAATGAATTTGTGGACTATTGAAATTAGTG
Source organism: Eucalyptus curtisii (assembly GCA_017140595.1). Classification (NCBI taxonomy): domain Eukaryota; kingdom Viridiplantae; phylum Streptophyta; class Magnoliopsida; order Myrtales; family Myrtaceae; genus Eucalyptus; species Eucalyptus curtisii. The sequence goes on from CM029502.1 coordinate 17,093,740, forward strand.
GGATTTTCAAAGGTGAAAATATTATATTTTGGCTAAGGCTAATCGTGTATCCACACATGATTATTTTTTATCAGGTATGATAAAAATGGAAAATGGTTAGATGTTCAGGATGGTATACTATATCAGCCTGCGGGCGATATGGTAGCTTCTGGTGAGCAGTATACCAGTATACTATATTAGCCTACGGGCAATATGGCAGCTTCTGGTGAGCAGTATACCTAATAGCTTCTCGTGAGCATTATTAGTAAACTATATCAGCCTACGGGTGATATGTCAGCTTAGAGCAAGCAGTATACTATCTATTGGCAACTTCTGGTGAGCTATACTATCTATTATCAGCTTAGAGTGAGCAGCACTGGATTATGATCGGACTTTATAGATAGTATTGATTGAGATGATCGGGGAATGGGCTTGTTGACATGGAATCGACTGAGTCGATTGATTGATGTGTCGATCTGATTGGTTGAAATGATTGGATGGTCATCTAAATTATATTGACTTAAAGAAAGGAACTAAGGCCAAGGTAAGTTCTCTGACTCGTGTTTGTGCTTAGGCAGCCCTCATGGTATTTTCTTCCTAATCGGGTCTTAAAGGGTGAACTCGCTGAGACGTCGTATCACCTCATTGTGGGATAACATTTCAGATCCCTAGATGGCAACTCCTATTGAGCATTTTGGTCAACTTAAGAAGGTGACAGAATATAAATGCTTCATCCCACTTCACGGAGAGCCAAGGGGATGGGTATATGAGTTGGTGAGATCCGTGCTCTGCGTTGATGCGCGTCTACCCAAAAAGGTGTCCCATCAATACAGATCATGGTATCGTTAGGACCGGAATGGCCAGAGAGAAGGGCCCATACTAGAGTTCGAGATCCCTTTTTATGTACTAGAGGTCGCTTTTGGGAAAGGCACGGCCAACCCTCCAGGTGGTTCAGTAGTGGACGTGGAACCGGACATATCAGATCCAGGAACTCCGGTGTACTCAGCTGAAGGCTCTAATTGCAATGCGAATGAAGATGAAGATGAGGACGATCCTTAGTTTGTGAAACCCCCCCTGTTTTGTAGACCTGACATATATATATATATATATATATCGACTTTGGTTGTGTATGACTTATTATGAGGAATATATAAGTGTGGTTTCGATTTTCAAAATTTTGACCCTACTTTTCTATTCTATCGTGTTGTTGTCTAAGGATTATTTATCTGCTTCCGCATGTGTATTAAAATGAATGGATTGGATGCGTCTTGAAATGTCGCTATTTAATCGACCATAGAGGGATGGGCACGCGCTCGGAGGATTGGGGCGTGACAATAAATTTGCTTGACTAGTATTGATTTACTCAAATTAACTTATTGAGTTTGTTGCTTGAATTCCAATGCTTCCTCAAATGTTGGTGATTACCGTTTTATCTTGTCATTCTTCCTTGTCGAATCGGTCAAATGATGGTGTAAATACATCACTTATATGAGGGTGCATAGGCATTTTCATTTAGATAGGGAAATGCCCGGCAATGCTAGACAATGAGCATTTATGCCATTCCAAGAGTAGGTCTTTCAAGCACAGTACTTTTTTACAGCGTCGGAATTGACTGGTTTAGAAAATTCCCAACCATCCATTTTAGTTCGGATCAAAGCTCCTTCGGGGAGTATCATTTTTATCACATAGGGACCCTTGTAGTTTGGGGCGAACTTGCCTTCGAGCTTAGGAAAGATCGGCAATGTCTTTCTCAAGACTAGCGTGTTTACCTTAAAGTGCTTGGGTCACACCTTTTGATTGAACAACCGGGCTACCCTCTGATGGTAACACTGATCATGACAAAGGGTTTTCAGTCGTTTTTCGTCAATCATATTCAGTTGCTCGACCCTTTGTTGCGTCCATTCTCTATTGGACAACCCTACCTGGGATAAAATTCACAGGGAAGGAATTTCTACTTCCACAACCAAGACCGCTTCCATGCTGTAGACCAAGGAAAAAAGGGTTGCCACAGTGGAGGTTCGAATCAGGGTTCAATATGCTATTAGTTCGAAGGGCAACCTCTCATGTCAATCATAGTAATTTTCAGCCATCTTGGCTAGGATTTTTTTGATGTTCTTGTTGGCTGCCTCTATAGCTCCGCTCATTTGTGGACGGTAAGAGACGAGTTTAGATGTTGGATTTTGAACTTAAAAAACAATTGGTCGATCTATTTGTTGTTCAAGTTTGACCCATTGTTAGTGACGATAGTTTCTGGTATGCCATAACGGGCAATTATGTCATATCTCGATGAACTTCATAGCGTTTTATGTAGTTACGCTTGCATAGGACACGGCCTCGATCCATTTTGAGAAGTAATCGATTGCAACCAAGATGAACCGGTGCTGTTTGATGCCTTTGGTTTGATTGGGCCAATTATGTCGATGCCCCACATGGAAAATGGCCATGGCTCGATAACGGGTGTAGTTTGATTGGAGGGACATTTATCTTGTCCCTATGAATCTGACAACGATGACAGCTTCGCACATGTTGGGCACAATCGCTTTCTAAGGGGGGCCAGTAATAACCCAATCTCATTATTTTCTTGGCTAACATGTGCCCATTCATGTGAGGGCCACATACTCTCTCGTACATTTCTTGCATTATTCATGTGACTTCAGTTGTATCCACACACCTCAACAAGATTGAGTCATAGGATCTCTTATACAAATTTTCACTACTGACGAAAATCTTTGAAGCCATTTTCGATCAGCGGGAGTGCTTCCTTTAGGAAACTCCTGCTTCTAGACATATTTCATGATATCATAATACTAGGGCTTCTTGTCGGGTTCTTTAGTTACAGCCATGTAGTGGGCCTGTCTTGCTAGGACTTCAATCTTCAAAGGCTCCACCTCTAACCCTTCCGTTTTTCGCAACATAGATGATAACGTTGCTAGTGCATCGACGAACTGGTTACGAGATCTCGGTAGGTATTCAAACGAGACGTCCTGCAATTCTTCCACCAATTCTTCCAAGTAGTTGTGATAGGGCACGAGTTTGGCATCTCTTGTCTTCCATTCACCCAAAGTCTGGAGGATAATTAAGGTGGAGTCACCGAACACTTTTAGTTTTGTCATTTCCATTCTAATAACCGCTAGCAGGCCGAGGATGTACGCTTTGTAGTCGGCTATATTGTTGGTGCATGGAAACATCAATTTTGTGACCACAAGATAATGTTGCCCATTTAGGGATATCAAAACCGCCCTAGTGCCGGAACTCGACAAGTTTACGACTCTGTTGAAGAACATGGTCCATGTGTCTTCCTTTACTGGTGAAATCCGATCGTCTAGGGGATTATCCTCACGTATCTCCCTAGGGCAATCTGCTAACATATCAGCAATCACCCGACCTTTAGTTGATTTTTGCGACATCGCTTGAATGTCGAATTCTGAGATTAGGATTTGCCATTTGGCCAATTTTCCCACTAAGATCGAGCGATCGACCAAATACTTGATCGGGTCATTCTCAGTTATGAGAAATGTTTGGTGATGCAAGATATACTACCGGAGTCTATACAACACCCATACCAATGCAGCACATGTTTTTTCTTATTTGGAGTAGTTTTGTTCCAACTTGGTGAACTTTTTACTCAAATAATAAATGTCTTGCTCCTTTCCATCGCGGGGCCCTTCGTGCCAGCATTGCACCTAGGGATTCACTGTTGATGGTAAGGTAGAGGATCAAAGGGTGCCCTGGGGTTGGGGTTGCTAGAACCGGGGGTTTCATCAGGTACTGCTTTAAATTTTCGAATGCCAATTGGCAGTTGTCATCCCATTTAATTTGTGCATTCTTCTTGAGAAGTTTAAAGTAAGGTTTTGCGATTTCAAAAAGTTGGGATATGAATCGCGCAATGTAATTTAATCTCCTTAGAAGGCTATGGACTTCTTTTACAATCGAGGGAGGAGGCATCTCAAATATCGCCTTGGTTTTTGACGGGTCCACTTCTGTCCCTTCACAGCTCACGATGAACCCAAGTAATTTGCCAGAAGTTGCCCCGAACACACATTTTGTTGGGTTTAAGTGCAACTTGAACTGGCGAATTCGATCGACTAACTTATCCAAGGTCTTCACATGGTCTTCTCCATGCTTGGTTTTGGCGATCATGTCATCAACATATGCTTCAATTTCTTTGTGTAACATGTCATGAAAAAGGGTGACCATGGCTTGTTGGTAAGTTGCTCTAGCATTTTTCATGCCAAAAGGCATAACCTTATAGTGAAAGGTTCCCCATGGAGTGATGAATGTCGTTTTTTCCTTGTCTTCCTCTTTCATCTTTATTTGGCTGTATCTTGAGAATCCATCCATGAAAGAGATTAGTTTGAATCTAGCAGTGCTATCCATGAGAATGTCTATGTGTGGTAGTGAGAAATCATCATTTGGGCTTGCTTTGTTCAGATCGCGGTAGTCGACACAGACCTGAATTCGGTCGTCCTTCTTCTTCACCGGTATGATGTTTGCTACCCAACTAGGATATCATGAGACTTCGATGAAGCCCACTTCTAGGAGTTTCATTACCTCATCTTCAATCTTTTTGGACAATTCTGGCTTGGTTCTCCTTATTCGTTGCTTCTTGGGAGTGGCGTCAAAGTTGGTTGGCAAGCAATGTTCCACAATCATTGGATGGAGGCCTGGCATGTCGGCGTATGACCATGCGAATACATCTTGATACTTCTTTAGGAGAGCAATTAAGCTTGCGGCTTCTTCTTTAGGAAGGTTTGCGCCAATTTTTATCTCCCTTGGGCATTTTGTGCTGCCCAAGTTGACAGTGACAATGTCTTCAGTAGTAGGGGACCTTGCTTCTTCGTGTCGCTCCCAATTCCGATGAATTTTGTCGGAATCATCATTTGAGTTATCGAAATTACTATCGTGGCTACCTACGGCGTTGGTTTTGACTGTTCCCATACCCTCGCCTACCACTAGATTATGCCTGTGTCATAAAGCAGATAGGTTAATGAAACAAATAAGGTTAACAATATGTATGCTTCTTTTTCTTTTGAAAAGGCGATGAATTGTTTTTGAAGGTCTAAAACTAGTAAGCATGAGGAAACTCAGGCCTCAGATTTCTTCTTTCATTTCACAGCTGGATATCATCAGCGGGCCGGTTTGGTGTGTCTCCTCATGCCCTCAAAATATTTTTAACTTTATTTAGCACTAGGTGGATTTACATTTTGGAAGAGTGATTTCAAAAGTTAGTTCCTCAAGTGGAACTCATGTTAAAAACAAAACAAGCCAGACTTAAGACATGTTCCCACGTAGGGGAATATACAAGGAAATTAAAAGGGGTTCTACTCAAGTGGGCCTGCACCCATCTCCTCTAACGATCCTTTGTCGATAGCGTCCATGAAGAAATCTTGATACCAGTCACCAGTCACGCCTTCTTGTGCTCCCAGTTTCACGAACTTTAGATCATCTATGCCTCCCCATCCATCAGGGACAATGTTGATAATGGTCATAGAAGCCTTGGGGGACTGAGTAGTTAACATAGTATTCGAATTTACCACTCAGTTGACCAAAAGTGTCCATGATTGCCTTTCCTCCATGTGTCTCTTAGCATGTTCGGGGAACATGGTGTGGGTGCTAGGTACCATGAGGAGGTCATCTTTGCCATAACATAGCCATAGAGAGTTGAACGTGAATACCTCGGCATCCAAATAGCGGCCATCAATTTAGGCAATGACGAATATTGTCGCATGTTGCTTGAGGACTAGGGTAGCCGAGCCCCTTGCCAAGTCGTGTCAGTAGGGTCTTCTTCATTTATTTTGGCTGCCGACTCCTCATTGTGACGAGAAGGGTATGCATAGGTAGCTTGAGTGAAATTTTCTGTCAAGTGGTGTATTGTCTCGAGTAGTTTGTCGACTTGACATTAAAGCTAATTGAACGATAACTTATCGCTTGTTCCTTCCAGTTGTTCTCTTCAATGGCACCTATAAAAAGGTCTCCAAACATAGTGGTCACGTCATCTGGCCCTTCTTTCTTTGTAAGTGCCGGTTGAATTATGTTATCCTGACCCATGCCAAAGTAAATGGGAAACTTCGAGCTTTCGTAGCTAAATGGCTTTGGAGCACCAATCATTTCTTCCTCCTCATGCATCATCCTTGCAGGGTCAGGGAAGGTTTCCTCGAGGTGGGGGTATACAAGGCTAGCCTTCTTTTTTGCCTTCCCCTCCTAGTGTTGTTTTTTTCCTTTGTAATATCCTAAACCGATGGTGTGGGGTCTCCTCAGGGCTTTGATAGGCTCGCGGATGCCTTGGCTTCCCTTGCCGAGCCCTTGACCTGGGGGAAAACTGTATCTAGTCATGGTTTTCCTTACCATGATTGCAGCATTTGACATTTTGGGGACAAGGGGGGGAGTACCTCGAGTCCCGTGTATAACAGACATGAGTTTGAACGATTAGTAGTTGGATTCATTTTTGCCACTAGGTTCAACATAAGCGATGGCCGTCTCATCGTAGATGCGGTGGTCTTCTTCTCCGTGGACCATGACCGATTTTCCTTCAACCATGAACTTTACATTTTGGTGGAGGCTTGAGGGTATCGCACCAACGATGTGGATCCATGAGCGGCCTAAGGGGAAATTGAACATAGTGGGGATATCCATCACCTAAAACAAAATTTTGAATATGGTTGGGCCTATTTGAACGTCAAGCTCGACTTCTCCCACTGTTTCCTTCTTTGTCCCGTCGAATGCTCTAATGGAAGTCTTGGTTACCCGGATCTGGGATGTTTCTGTTTGAATATGATGGACTTTCGCTAGTGGGCATATGTTTAGAGCAGATCCATTGTCAATCAGTACTCAACCGACTTGGGAGGCATTGCACTTGACTAATATGTAAAGGTCATCAGTGTGTCCTCTACCTTTCTCGGGGATCTCTTCATCGGAAAATGCCATTCAGTCCATAAGAAGGATGGCCCCGACAAACTTTTCGAGTTTGGCATGCTTGATTGTTTCAGGGACATGTATTTCACTCAATACCTTCATAAGGGATTTTTGGTGCTTGGTAGGTTGCGTGTTGACTTGAGCATAGGTTCACCCAGACCTCGTGACTAAGCCAACGTCGAGGTCGTAGGACCAAGGAACTGTGTTGTTCCATTCATATTTATAAGCTTGGGGGATCTCGAAAACTATATGTGCCTCTGCTGTTGACGCTTGGGCTATAGCTCCTTTTCCTTCAAAGACGCCTTCAGGTGGGGTGGGATCCATCTTTTCTTCCTTATGTTTAGTGTGACAAAATCTTCATCCCAATTGATAAGAACTTGTGATATGGTAGAGACTATGCCAACGTGGCCAGCATATACAATTATTCTAGCCTCCATCATTCTTGATACCCTTTCTTTCATTGTTGCTTAGGGTGATACTTCATTGCCTGAATAATACCTAGCCTTTACCAGCCCTCGACAGATGTCAATAGTATGTGCTTTGATATTTCTAATTTCGTTGGCTTCAGAACTGAATATCGCATTTACTTTGTCGGCGTGATCGGGGAGCGGATTGCTTTGGACATTTGGTTTTATAGTTTGGAATGAGAAGGCCTTAGTATCCAATAGGTTTTGGATCCAACGCTTAATGGTGAAGCACTCGTCAGTTGAGTGGCCTACTTCTCCCATGTGATAGTTGCATTTTTTGGACGGGTTATAGTTGGAGAAGTTTTTGGCGTTGGGTCGTTTCGGCTCAATCGAGAGGAGGTCCTTCTTCTGGAGGATTGCCAATACTTATGATGGAGATCTGGGAAGCGGAGTGAACTGTCTCCTGTTGTTGTAGCGCTAGGGTGGTTGACAGGTGGTGGTCTGTTGTTGTCCCGCACTTGTCTGAATGATCGGGGGATGATTGATGTTTGTGGTGTCGGTCGCATTGACATCCACCAAGGGTTCTTCGTCTTTTTTTTTTTTTTTTTTTCATGTTGAGCCTCCTGCTCGCGGGTGCATGTTCAGTGAACCAACCATCCCTCAACCCTATCTTGATCTGCTCTCCTATTGGAATGAGTTGATTAAATGATTCAGCGATCGTGGTTACCATTTGATTGTGGTACTCGTAGGCGAGGGTTTTGATAAACGTTTTTCTTAGCTCGAAATTGGTTGGTTTAGGACTGATCTTGGTGACTAGATTCCTCCATCTAATAGCATATTCTTTGAACGATTCGTACTTTTTCTTTTCAATACACTCAAGATCCTCACGAGAAGGGATAATGTCCATTATGAACTTGTACTGCTTGAGGAATGCCTCACTCACTTCGCTCCATGTTTCGAGGAGGTTCATGTTCTTCGTGATGTACCACCTCAGTGCAGGACCTACTAGACTTAATTGGAACAACTGGATCATTAATGGTGCATTATTGACATATTGGGTCATTCGAACCAAGTACATTTGCAAATGAGCCAATGGGCAAGTCGTGCCGTCATACTTCTCAAACTCAGGCATTTTGAATTTTTTTGGTATTTTGACCTTTGAATAGATGGAGAGGTCTGTTGGAGTAGGATCTTGGAGGCCTTACAGTTGTCTCAGCCTCTCTTCAAGCTTCTTAAGGCATTTGTCATGCTCAGTTTTAGACAAACTATAAGGCCTAGCTTTTTCAATCATGATTTGGTGCGGATCATCCTCCAATTCAGGCATGTTATCCTCGGTATCTCTTCCTTGATCACCCCTAGTGGATGATTATGGTAACAATACCTTCATTGAGGCAGGAGTGGAAACAAGTTTGCCCTAAATGGAATCTATTTGCTTTGAGAGTTGTTGAAGCACATTGAAGACTTGTTGAATCTATTTCACTTTCCACAACCGCAACACAACTTGGTACGTTCTCTTCAGCCATTCTTGCTTTTGGATTTGGCGAATGCGGTTATGCCATAATTATCTTCATTGCACACAATTAAAAGAACGTAAGCGAGGGAAGTATATAGAACATTGGCCCATGGCAAGGGTCGAGTCGTTTTCATTTATCAACATGGGGATTACATAACACTAAAAGGACTCTTTAAACAAGGCATACAAGATAGAAAGTAGATAGAACGATCCTAAATATTCACAATAGAAAATCAAGTCGCCCATTTTTATATGCGATGGGAAGTCCCAGTCTTGCGAAGCCGCTTGTTCTTTCGAACTAGCTTCAATACATGTCTCTTGCTTGTCTCCAAACTTCCTTCAAGAGAGTCAATCCGTCCTTGTTGAGTGAGTTTATCAACTACATCGGGGATCATTGGTTGTAGCTCCTCGGGAATCCTATGGTTAAGGATGTAGAACATGGATGTGTGATGGGCTTTTTCTTGTCCCTTCAGTTTTCTAGGTATGACAATCCTTTCGGTGTGGCATTTACTCCATGCATTTTGGATTATATGGATTTCATCTAAGTAGTCATAGCTTGTATGTGTGAAGAGGATTCGGAACAATCCTAGTTTGAGCGATGGCGGGATTTTTTGGAGGACCCTATATTGACGAGCCACCCTATATGGGTAATATGAGGTGGTCTTGGTGAGACCTAGTAGTGGGATGGGGTCGTAATATTCAAGCGCAAAGCGTGTTTATTCTGCATTGAACCATTTAGCTCGCCATAAGAATGTCCCAGGGATAGGATTCCCTATAAGGGGAGTATTTTTCCAAGATTTGAAACTTTCACAGTGGGTGCTTGAATTTGTTGATTTCAAATATTTGCATGAGGTGCTAAAACCCTTTGATATGGGAAAAGAACCAAATTTGTAAAACTTCTGGGGCAGCTCTCATGATTTTTTCTTTGTTTTCTTTGAAACGGTTAAGGAACAAAAATGTTTCGGCTAAAACCATGTTTACATATCCTATCCCAACACCAACTTGATTTACCACTCATGCGATTGAAGGATTTATGGCATTCTTTCGACGGGGAAAGATAATGAATCTAAAGAACGCTAAATGGAAGATTTTGCTTTTCTGAGCCATTGGTTGTTTTTCAAAACATTCAGTCAAAGATGATAGTGGGAAGGCATTGTTGTTGGCTTTAACAATTCCTCTTACCGAATGATTTTTTAAAAACCGTGATAGACTAATCACAGGATCAATGCCCATCGGTGGTTTAACAAGTTCCCTTCCCAGGGGCACTCCTATGGCGAGACTGTACTCTTGGTTAAGCTGATTTAATTAATGTTTCAGGACATTAGAAATGTGGTAGTGCTTGCATGACCCCAGAGTGGACATTGATTTGGAGTAATGGGAGGAGATGACCAATCCTTACTTCGACACGCTCTTGGTTAAGCTAATTTAACTGATCCTATCATCTCAGGAGCTCTTCCTTGGGAGTAGGAATGAACTGAATATCGACTCGTCCCATCGCATATAAAACTAGGAGTTAAACGGCCGACCTATTTTGCCATGAGCCAATACGAAAACTGAGTAAAAGAAAATATTTTACTTTTAAAGAAAATGGCAAGCACATAGACATGCATATGATATGTATGGCCCAATGTCTAACTAAGAAGGTTTAGAGAAATTAATAGGGTGTCTGCCCTTTGTAGTCTCACATTAGCATCTTACCCTTATAACCTCGGCTCTACCTAAAGAAATTCAGGGAAAAGAAAGGCAACCTCTACACCGCAGTCTGACGTTCAAGGCCGTATCTTTCTTAACACCATCCTAAATATCTTATGGCGGCCTAGGTTCGGCGACGGGTTGTGTATGCCCCGAGTAATGCTTAAAACATTAAAACATGCATAACAATTTATAATCACAAGAACATTTCATTTTAACAAAATTAAAATAGTCCCTAAGATACTAACCCTGCATAAAAAAAAAAAAAAAAAAAAAAAAAAAAAAAAAAAAAAAAAAAAAAAAAAACCAAGTTAGTACAATGTTTTAAACTAGATAAAAAAGGCCTAAGTCCACAAAATGTTCCTAGCGGAGTCGCCAAGCTGTCGTGACCTTTTTTTTTTTTACACAATTAGGGGCGCATACGGAGGCTAATGGCATGGCTAGGTCTATTAGGTTTAGCCTGGGCTCTCCCAAGCCCACCAATTCACGACTTAACGGTTTGATTTTCTAACCTATAAGTTAACTTTAAAAAGGAGTCGCCACTAATCAATTTGGGATAGGTTGATTAGAAACCTAAGCAAAATATTGAGAGAAATATTTCACTCCTGCACAACTAGAGAAACTAGGATTGGAGACTTGATTACACTAGTTAATCACTAATGCCATTCCAGTACCTAATCTTGTTTAAGCCCTAAGGCTCTTTGGATTTTTGAGAGATTTTCCATGCATTTGTGGAGAAAAAAAAATTTGGTTCTTTTTTAACATAAAAAACATTTTTTGGACTTTTGTTTTTTTAAATATTAATCATTTTTTGGCTTTTTCTATTTTTTTTTGGAAAATTGGGAAAACATGGGATATTTTTCGATTTTTTTTCTGATTTTTATGAAAAATAAATTATTTTTTGATTTTTTCTTTTATTTTTTAAAATATTATTTTTTTGATTTTATTATAATAATATAACATTAAAACGACTTGGTTTGGATCCCGGGTTGGGATCCCGGCCGGATTACGGTGGTTGGCCTAGATGGGCCCAAAGCGCGGGCCCGACCTGGATCCCCTTCTCTCTCTCTCTCTCTCTCTCTCTCTCTCTCTCTCTCTTTTTATAAACAAACCCAGCCCAAACCAATTTAGCCCATTTTCCAGAAGAGTCCGGCCCAGGTGTCAGCCAGCCCACATGCGCAGGCCCATATCGGAAGGAACCCTACTCGAGCGATGACCCGCATCCAATCCCATTCTGCAGCCGTGACCCGATTCCGATAAAACCCTTCTCGAATGATGACCCACGCCAGACCCAATTCTGACCTGGCATCCCCTTCGCAGACTCGGCTTTCTTGTGCCCTCGTTTTCGACGATTTGCGGCTTAGGCGGCCGAGCTCGTCTCGGTTTGAGCTCGGGCCTCCGCTGGCACCGCCTCAACTTCCGCTCAGCCGGCCATTGTTGCCGGTCACGTCTCTCATTGCCACCAACCACCACAGATCCAGTCGCGCTTATTGCACTCATTTGGGATTTTCGTCGAACACCTAGAGGACACCGGCTGAGAGGGGCAAGGTTGAGCCATTCGAGCTCGGGATCGTGAGGGGCTTTAGGGCGGACAACCAACAGGGACTGGGGGAGGCGGATGATGGACGATCTAGGGCTAAAACTTGCATGAGGTTGATGACCGCGAGTCTCGGCCCGATGACCCAAAACGCAAAAAAAAAAAAAAATAAAAAATAAAAACTAAAAAAACAAAGCAACCCCTAGCTCATTGCAAAAGGGGGTGCAGAGGTGGGTAGCTGGTCACGAAGCAGGCACGGCCATCGGCGGCGTTTGTGCCCCTTCTCCCCGCAACCCAGCAAATCTGGGTTGCTCCTCTCCTCGCTCGCAGTCTCTCAAGTCGCCGAGCCCTTCTCTCTCGGATTCACTTGCTGCCAGCCTCCCCTGATATCTCCGGGGAGGTCATTTGAGCTTGCGACCCCTTTCTCTCTTGCGTTTACTCTTTGAGCCTCCTCTGAAGTCTCTCAGGGGAAATTCTCCAAGCTCGCTCGCTTGCCGTCGACGGAGATCGCAACCCGCGTATTTATAGGCGAGGAGGGTCTGGTAGACGGAGAGCCTCATTCGCCGGTCCTTGGCTTGCTAATCGAAGTCTCTCGGCCTAAGCAATGTCCCATCCTTTCTCCTCCACCGAGGCATGCTCGGCATTGAAGGTGAGCATTAATGGTGCCTGAGAAATGTCTTCTCCGGCCGATGTTGGCCTACTCCCCCTCGGCCGTAGGTCTTGTGCTAGCTGCAGAAGTTGAGGAAGAAGACAAGAAGAAAAATGCCAAGCCATGAAGAAAGGGAGCAGGCCCCGAGCTCGTGCGCGGGGGGAGAAAGAGGGAAAGGGGGCTAGGCGTGAAGGCCCAGGCCCGGTGGCTCTACTTCTCTCTTTTCTTTTATTTATTAATTAATTAATTTATTGTCATTATTATTATTTGAAAAAAGTAAAAAAAAAAAGTAAAAAGAAAAAATAAAGATAGATGGATGCAAATAAAAATTAGGACCTAAATGATGCGAAAATCATTTTTGTTAGGGCCGAATCGGTCCCTACTTTTCTTATGCAATTTAATTTAAAATACCTAGCCAAAATTTAGGTGTCAACGCCTGTGTGCGAGAAAGAAAACCCAAATATACCTAGTGTAGTCATCAACAATGACTAGACAATACTTTTTCCCTCCAAGGCTTTGAGTTCTTGTTGATTTGCAGATGTCCATATGAAGAAGTTGCAAAGCACGTTTAGTGGCAATATAATTAATTGGTTTAAAAGTACTCCTTACCTATTTCGAAGAGCACACATCGAGCAAGTCTTAGACTTTTAAAATCTAACGTTTGGTAACCCTCATACATGCGTCTTTGCTAATAGCTTCTAGATTTGCTTGGTACCGATGTGACCAAGTTTCCTATGCAAAAAATCTGACTTGTCTTTGATAGATACCTGGCAATGTATATCATCAAATTTTATGTTTAATAGTTATATATTTCCATGCCTTCTCCCCGTAAAGGATTCCTTGTTGTCTTGACTTGTTCTAGAGCATGTGTCTTCTTATAAACAAATTCTAAAGCTGACATCACACAGTTGACTGATGCTAAGAAGATTATAATTCAGCCCTTTGATTAGTGAAACATCTTTAATTGTAAGACTTCCTATTTTGATTATGTTCTTACCTATCATCTTTCCTTTCTTTGTTGTTGCCACCAAAAGATACATTTCCACCACCGAATTTTGAGATTTCAACAAACTTGGATGGATCTCCTATCATGTGCCTTAAGCATCCATCATCAAGGTACCATTTATTTGCCTTTTTCTTTGGTACCTGCAATTAAAAAAAAAAATTCAAGACTTCTTTGGTACCCGTATTTGCCTAAGTCTTCTTTGGTTAGAAGGTTCAGCCATACTTAGAAAGTTTCTCCAAATTGGTCTCCAACCTTTTGGGCAATCATTTTCAAAATGATCTAGATTCCCACGAATTGAGCATTTAAGGAAATTATGACCAATAGGTTTTACAAATTGTTTTTTAAAATGATGCTTGTAAACAACTTTTGAAGGTCTTTGCTTTATTCTTTCCTTAAATCTTGGGAAATCATTTTGAAGATCATTTAATACTCTACAACCAAGACCAGACTAGTTATAATAAGGTATTTGAATCGGAAGAAAATGTTCCAGGGTTTTTGAACCAATAGAAAATTTCTTTAAAACATCAAAAATTTCCTTTCCTAAAACTTGTTTTCCTTCAAAACAAGGTCTCGATTCTGTTGAGATTTGGAAAGATTTTTCTCAAGAGTTTCAATCCTTTCCTTTTGAAAAAGATCATGTTGCTTCAATTTCGAATTTTCCTTTTTCAATTTGAAAATCTTACTAAGTGTAGCTTTGTAATCATAACATAATTTATCCATATAATTCAAAACTTCTTTAGGTATATCAAAATTGTTTTCCTAGATTTCATCTTCTGAATTTGAATTTACCATCAGACAGATGTTGGCATTTTCTTTGTCACTTTCTTCGAATTCCGTGTCACTCTAAATCTTAGCCTTCAGTGCTTTCTTGTCTTTTTCAAGTTTATTTTTCTTTTCTTCAGTAACGAACAATTTGGCTTGTTCTTGCATTCAAAGAATATCACATCTTTGATGTCTTCTCTTTCATTGAAGTTCTTCTTTTGATCAAGTGGTTTGAAGAATCTTTTCCCTTTAAATTTTCTTCCTTTCCCAGTCATCTTGGGAAATTTCTTTACCGTGAGAGCCATCTTCTCATCATCTTCATTCTTATCCTCAAAATATGTATCATCAGAATCATAGTTAGATTTTAACGCAATCATTTTTTTAACTCTAGATCTTCCTCATTCAAACGCTCTACTTCATTTGATTGTAGTGTTCCTACAAGTTCATCTAAGGAAAGTGGCAAGATCCTCTGAGTTTCTCGAAAGGATGTCTTAATGTTGTTCCATTCATTAGATAACCAATGAAGGATTTTGTTCACTTTCATAGAGTCAAGTATTGGTTATCCTTGCTACGCCAAGCAATTGATGATATTGGTGAATCTACTGAACATATCAGTCATCGATTCATCCGTCTTCATTTTGAAGGATTCATATTGTCCAAGTAAGATGTTTATCTTGATTTCATTTACTTGATCAGTTCCTTTATATATCATTTGCAACCTATCCCAAATTTCTTTAGCAAATTCACAAGAGGATATACAAGTATATTTAGTGGGAGATAAAGCACAATATAAGGAATAAGTTGCTTTAGCATCTAAAGCTTCTCTTTTGGATAATTTTGTTTCAGACATGGCTTCCACTTTAGGTTTTTTTTTGCTGTCCGCGTCCTTTTGGGAGGAATAGCCTTCAGGCCTAACACCTCTCAGAACAACATCCCATTCCAAGGGATCCTTAGATTTGATGAATGCTTTCATCTTGTTCTTCCAAATGTTGTAGTCCTTTCCATCGAAGTAGGGAGGCCTTGTGTCACTTTGTCCTTCCATAAGTCCTAGTGCATTAATACTAGCCATCAAGAGATCATTAACTCGGAAGTAATAAAGCACTTCAATAAAGAGTAACCTTGCTATGATACCATTTGTTAGGGCTAAATGGATTACTTAGAGGGGGTGAACAGGTGAATATGCGGAATAAAATATATTTAAATGATTTTGCAACGTAACCGCTTTTGATCACGAGCCGAGTAACTATCAAATCTTATCGGTGTGCAAATAACTCTTAAAACATATTAAATAAAGAGAGTAGGAGATAGAGAATTGCGCACAAACGATTATAGTGGTTTTGCTTTAAGAAGCCTATGTCCATTCTCCCGTACTAACAGCCAATTGCCTGGATTTCACTAGATCAATTTGTTAGAGGTTAAAAGATCTGAGTAATAACTACTCAAGCTAGTATGACAAATTTCTCACACTCTCAACCTCTAAAAAGTTACAAAGTATATATCTCAGAGACAAATTTTTATGATTGAAGAACACTCAAAACTTAGGAATCATAGACTTCAGATTTTCAACTTTCTATTCCTTTTAGCGTCTCGACCTTCTTATATAATCCTCTGTATCCAAGCTAACTGTTGGACATTTCATTAGCGGATCACTTAACCAATCTTCCCATTGGACTTGAATGTTGTTAGAAGATTTGATAGTTTCAAGGTTGTCGAGATTGAAGTCTTCGTTGATTCTGCCACCTGTATAACATATAGTTTCCATAAGAAAAGTGCTTCACTTGGAAAGAGTATTCGGCTTTTGTAGATTAATTTATCCAGGATTCGCTAAAACCCATTTTTAGAGATTGGATTTGATAATTTTTTCCTTCTTGGATAGGTCTCTTGATTATAGCAAGAAATCCATCAATTTTTTGGCCGTTGCACGAGGATTTTCTTCTAGAACAATAACCCAATAATCAAATATCAAAGATATGAATTACTTCATGACTTATAGTCTGATTCTTTGAGTATGATGACTAATATTTGAAGGTGCTCATTAGAGTTCCCGCCTAGAAAATCTTATCATCAGAATCAAAGAATGTTTTGTTAATCATCAAAACTAGTAAGAGAATTTTGCTTAAAATTATTAGGATATTTCACATAACGATTAACCACGCACACAACTTGTAAAATATTGGGCCTAGTGTATACAATGGTGTGCGTAATAGTAATAGTTGCACTAGAGTAAGGAACATAGGATATATATATATGCTCATCATCTCCTTAATCCGTGGTGACAACGTAATAGAAAGTTTAAAGTGTATTGTTAAAGGTATACCAATAGATTTTGTTGACTACATGTTAGAACATATCAAGATCTTCTCAATATATTTCTTCTCGGATAGACACAAAATTCGTGCAACCCTATCACGCGAAATATCCCCACTCAATATTTCTTTGTAGTACCTATACCTTTCATTTTAATGTTATTGCTCAACTATCGCTTCAGCTCAATAATATCATACATATATTTAGCTACTATTAGGATGTCATTAATATAATAATAGATAAATCAAAGACCGACAATCCAATACTCTAAAGAAAACACAGTTATCTAATTGACTTTTCGAATATTTCTAACTAGCCATGTAAGTATTGAAACTCTTATACACTACCTAGGAGACTATTTCAGCCAATACAAAGATTTCATTAATAATCAAATATGATTTTCCTTGAAATAATAAATCCCTTTAGTTGTCTCATGTAGATTCACTCTTTTAACTCACCATAAAGAAATGTCGTTTTCACATCTAGGCACTTCAGCTCAAGATCTTGTGTAGCAACTAAGACAAGTAATACAAGATTAAAAATATGGTACCATATGAGAGAACACCTTGTTATAGTTAATGCCCTCCCACTCAGCATATGGCTTCACAAAATGTCTTGCCTATTACCTTGCTATCTTGACATTAGGGCTGCTCTCCTTCCATTTATATCCATTTGTATGCTTTTGGCTTTTGGGTACTTTGACCAGCTCCTATATCTTATTTTGATGGAGTGATTACATCTTTTCGTTCATAACCACTATCCACCACATTGACTCAACACTAGCCATCATCTCAGAGCAAGGCGAAGGCTTAGTTTTCTCAACCTTGTCATCTACAACTAACAAACACATAAGGAATATCTGTATAATCATAATGTATTAGTGGTTTGATTTGCCTTTATCTGTCCATAGCTATACCATGCTACGGTTTTGTTGGTTGTTTTGTATCATCAACTTCACGAACTATAGCCTCATATGGAGTCTCAACTTTTAATACCTCTAAGGTTTTCAATTTCTCCACCTAAACCTCTACTTGAGTATTGTCACCATGATCCATTTGTTTTGTTGGTCATGTCTTAAGACTCATCTATCGAAGCATAGTAGTCTCATCAAAGATCATGTCATTACTAACTAGAAAATTGGTGATCTATGATCAATGTACTATGGTTGGTAGCCTTTCACTCGATGTACATAATACAAAATTTCTTCGTCAGCTTATTATCACTCCAATGAGTATACGTAGAACATCAGAATACTCTTAATCTAGAGGAGTCAATAGGTTTCCTTGATCAGAATTCTTCAGAAGTCTTTCACTAGATCACTTATAATGGAGATGTTCAAGAAATAAACCATGTTTATAGTTTTGGCCCAAAATTGCTTGCATATACTTGCATGTGAAAGCATGCACCACACTCACTCAAGAAGAGTTCTTATCTTATGTTCTTCGACACCATCAGCTGTGGTGTACCGGACACCGTGCCATGTCTCATAATCCTTTCTATTTAGCAAAACTTGGTAAAATTGTGTTACGTAACTCTATGCCATTGTGGAAGGCACTTGACTTATTTACCTAACTACTTCTCAATCAACACTTTAAACTTTTTGAACCAATTGAACACTTTGGATTTGTGCTTCAAAAGGTATACCTATGATTTCCTCATATACTTGTCGATGAATATCAGCAACTATCAGGCACCTCTTAAGTAAGTGGAGATAGGCAATGAATGTAATGAACTAGTTACATGTTCAAATGCACAACAATACTAAATTTAATCTAACCCTACTTTTTAAAGATTTAGTGTTCACACAAATCTAGCTTCTTGACTTCTGACCCTTTAACAATCCTCTTCTACTTAATATCTTTATACTTACCTCACTCATGTACCTTAGCCACATATGCCTCACTTATCTTTCTATCTTTTGACCCTTCAGCTCTTGCCATGGTCTCGCCCAATAGATGATAGAGAGAATTCAACTTCCCCTTCATTAGTGTCATGGCTCTATGAGAAATCTACTACTCCTTCAGTCATGTACTTACATTTTATATACTCCTTTATGCCATCATACCCGTTGGCACTTACCAAAGGAATTCTTCCAATCTTCCCGTTGGACAGAATCAATTAGGAAGATCATTCGAGCCATTAAAGGAACATGTCGATAGCCCATCAAATCCTCGCCGCCCATACAATCGGATCTCGGTTTCCATAAGTAGAACCTTCCAAGTATACTTCGCCAATCATCAGATCTTTAATCAATCTTGATTCGAATAAAGGAATCCGTTATGTCATATCCAACCAAGAGATCTTCGTCGATCGATAAGATCAAATCCTTAACGAAACACACGATCTGGATAGACCTTCTTCGACAAACTACAAACCGTCAATGAGAATAGACTTTGAGTCTTGAGTTTGGCGATCCGAGGTCTTTAGACTTTAAAGTCTGCAAATCTTCGACTAGACTCGATGGAAACGTTTTGTCGGCTTCAAAATATTCCAAAGATTTCTCCAACAATCTCCCCCTTTTTGATGGTGACAAAACTTTCCTCGAAGATTTGAATATCTTTGACTCGCAAAACATTACTCAAGCAAATATGGATATCTCATAAAGATTAATGGCTTAATGATAACAACAGAATCTGCAACCACAAAAATAGGTTAGTCTTGCATGAGAGTAAAGCCATTCATAAGATATCAATAGTAAGCACAAATCCAAATCCCAAATTCAGTCCACAACCGACACACAAGTCAAGTCAAACATCAAAACAAACAAACTAAAAGTTTAAGTTCAAAGTTTTCAAATCTCGCATCTCTCCCCATTTTTGTCATCATAAAAAAAGGTTGAGTTGGAAATGGAATAGAGTCAAGATTGCTTGGGAATACGAACAAGCTGGAAATCTCCCATTGACCGGACGATGCCTTCCCAGCTTTTTCAAATCTTCCTTCGGTTGAGCCACCTCTTCACTCTTAGCATTTGCTTGATTATGAAGAGCAAGGGCTTGGATCTGATCATTCAAAGAAACTGAAAAGCTTGTCCCTGCGTCTTGCAAGTTCGAACTTCGTATCCCGAGCATATATCGACCCCGCATTTCCAAGAGAACATCAAGAGTTCTCGGAAATCTGCTGACTTATCGATCAACGTCACGGCTTCGCACGATTAGATGGAGTAAAGGCGGACGATGGTACATCAGCATAGTCACGCATATTTGGCGATGAAGCATCATGTCCCTCCTCGAAATTGAGAGGCATAAATGTCCTCCGGATCTGCCGGAGAGCGGCCGACTCCTTCACTCGGTAGCGGATATGAGGACATTCCTCTTTTCTCACCATCTCCCCCGTTTCCATGCCTTCGGTGGAGAAGAGTGTTCCTCATGCTCTCCTTCCTCTGGATTTCCTCGTTCTTCTTCTTCTTCTTCTTCTTTTTCAAACCTTTCTTCCTTTGCATCTCTTTCTTCAACTTCTCTCTCCTCTGATTCTTTCTCCTCTGCTTCTTTTTCTCCTGCTTCTCTCTCCTGTCGTTCCATTGATTCCGGGAACGCAACGACTCAGGTTCTTCAATGCCATAGCAGAAATGGTGATGTCATCCTCATCATCTTCATCCTCAATGATGAGAGCTCTTCTCTTTTTGGATGGAGCAACCATAGGCTCCTTCCCTTTTCTTTTTGCTGCCAAAGAGACTTGATGAGGCTTGGCAGGGGTTGTCTCCTTGAATTTCTCCAACGCCTTGTCGAGTTCTTTCAGACACATTTTGGACACCATTTTCAGTCCTACCACCATTTTATCACACGATCGAACACAGAGAAATTGTGGAGGCTGAACATTCAAATGTTTGAATAACTTTGACACAAGACCTGGATAAGGAAGTTGACCCTTGTCCTTCACCACCGCTCATACATGTGGAACAAAATAGTGTGAGGAAGAGAAAACTTTTTCCAGCATTGATGGCGTACATCGCCTTTGCCTCGAGTTTGAAACATCGATCTTTGAAGTAGATTTCGGTCTCGAGGCAAATTATCACAATCTTGTGAAGCAATGTTGAACGCACGCATTCTTGAGTAGGAAATTCTTCCTCTCGTCCTTCATCCTTAACAAGTTCCAATGTAGCATGAGCAATAGAGACATTAATAGGTTGATATCTTCCTCTCTCAACCCCAATCACACCAGCTAGCATATCTACATCCACCACAAAGTCCCGATCTCGGACACTAAAAAGAAATTCTATTCGCATCCAAGAAGCTAAGATTCGAATAGAAATATGCGCTTAGTTTAGCATAGGCTTCGTAGTGTTAGAACAACTTGTTCAAGTTGAAGAAAACGGAACTTTTCCCTTAAATTAACATTCACGGCATCAAGGAAATCAAAATCCACACTCCTAGGGTTTATCACCCCACGCTTCAACAATTTGGAGTATAGATCCTTCTCGTTCCTTCGATCGGAACAAGTCTGTCCTTTTTCCCGAATTTTTGCCGCAACACCCATTCTCGGTTGAAATAGGCTGTACAATTTGTCATCATCATTCCCATCTATCGGATTGAGTCCTCCAACACGCGGATCACTTGGGATATTTGCAAGGGATTCTTCTGCCATCCCCTTAGGAGCAATTCCCAAACGCTCCATATTTCGCAAAAAGATGTACTCATTCCCATATCCCTTGTCCTTAAGAAACTCATTGATGTAGTTCAATGGAGTACCGATCCTCTTTAAAGCACGGTAAAGCTTATAAATAAAAGAGGGCTTTTGAGTTCTTACAGGAATGCTCCTTCAACGATTTCTTCCTCTTCGCATGACCAACACCCCGTGGACTAGTTGGTGGAGAATGACGCCGCGAGAATGTTGTGGGCTCGTTGTCGATGGGTGACTCCTCTTCCTCGGTGAGATCAAAGTGAGTAGGCCCCTCACTCATTTGCCGTGGTCCCCCGCTTGCAATCCTCGAAGACTTTCTTGAAGACGACATCTTTCACGCCTTGAAAGATTCCGAACTTGACTTTCCCAAGAAAGATGATAACTTTTTCAAGATTAAACAAGTGAAGAAGACAAGAGTGGAAGATCGATGCTTTTTAGGGTTTTTTGAACGAAGAGAACCGACCGTATATAGGTCGGGCCGAAGAGAGGCATACTAAGCGTCGTAATGGAAAGTAAAAGATGCCATTTTTTTAAAAAATAACTGCCTTTTTCAAAAATAGATACCTCATTTTTAAAATATTAACTCCTTTTGAAAAAGAAAAGATTGCACTTATCACGGAAATTGAAGATAGCAAAAATCAATTATAGATAGATGATCGTACCTTTCCGAGATTTAATATGAGAAAAATAAAATAACTTAAGAGCCAAGAACCTTGTTTGTCCGAGTCCGAGAGTCTCTAGACTTTAACTTCTTCAAGCTTCAGATGTTGAGTCTCGGAACGGATGATTTCAAATTGATTTTTCTCCAAAGGCTTTGTAAATATATCCGCCGCTTGGTTCTTTGAGTTAACAAACCGAATCGAAATTTCTCCATTTTGAACATGATCTCTAATGAAGTGATGTCGAATCTCTATATGCTTCGCTCTTGAGTGAAGGATTGGATTTTTGCAAGATTGATTGCACCGGTGTTGTCACGCTAATCTCCGTGCATGAATCTTCAATTCCAAAGTCTCTTAGCTGTTGTTTTATCCACCCAAGAATTTGTGAACAACAACTTCCGAGAGCTACATACTCGCTTCTCGCGTAGAAAGAGCTATCATTTTGCTTCCTTGAAAACCAAGACACTATCCTCGCTTCCAAGTAGTTGACAAGTGCCCGAAGTGCTCTTTCTATGAACTCGCAACCAGCTAGATCTCGTGTCTCGAGTATCCAAGAAGAGTAAAGTCTCCCGTTTTAGGATACCAAAGACCGATGCTTGAAGTTGAAGCAATGTATTTGATAATACGCTTGCGCATTTAGATGAGATTCTTTAGGGTCCGCTTGAAATCTAGCACAAATGCAAACACTAAACAAAATGTCGGAGTCTAGAAGCGAAGATAAAGAAGTGAACCAATGATACTCCCGTATAGCTTCTGGTCAACTTTCTTTCCTCCTTCATCTTTGTCTATCTTCAAAGAGCTTGACACCGGTATATCGCTTTTTTGCAATTTTCCAGTCCAAACTTTTTGACAAGATCATTAGCATGGTGTCATTGATATCCCTTAAGAAATAAGGTTCTCGTGGAGCTTTGATACATGCCTCACGTCTATCAATGTGCACTCTATCTTTTTGTGCTTTCAAATCCAAATTGTCCATATCTCTACAACCTTGGAGGCTGCCTTAGAACTCTACCACCATTTTCAGTTTGCTAAGTAAAACTGATTCCTACAAGGGATCATGGTAAAGAACACCTCGAATCTAGCACTTATTCGTCTCTTGACAAGGCAATATTCTAACACAATATGGTTTTCGCATCATTTGTGCTCTCTTTAGCAACGTTTCCTACATTACTTATGGCATTCTGCATATCCACCCTATTTCTCAGCTTTGACAATCTTTCCTGTGTACCCCTCTTTGTGATACTCAAGCACTTCATGAGATCTATGGGTTTCTATTGCACAGCTTTGACCTACTTTCACTTGCTAAAAAGACCTCGAATGTTCATCTTTACCTCCAATCTCTAGTCCTTGTGCTATATTTATGCCTGATTATTATCTTGTAACTTCCTCTGCCCTTCCTTAAAGAGCAAGATAGATTTTATAGATTTTGCCTCTTCCAAGATACTAGCGGTATGCCTCCATAACATCAAACAAGTGCTCCCATGACTTTAGTAGAGAATCCAATAACATTATGCTGCGTTTTTCATCAATTAGGACCTCATCAATGTTTTTCAAATCCATTATGTGTTTTTCGAACTCATCTAAGTGGGCTCTAATGGAAGTAACTTGACAAAAGTATAGCACAAATGCTAAAACTTAGCACGAGTAGACATTTAAGTACCAAAAGTTCCGAAATGTACACTTAAATGCTACCTTCTTTGAAAAATGGGACATTTAAGTGCTAACTCCGGCGAAGAGTGTTGGAAATATAATGTGGCTTATTTTTAATAATATAAGTCATCAACATAGCTCTTTGGAAAGCTGAGTCAGTAAAGAAGATCTAAAATGACGTCGTTTTGCCTCTTATTTGAATTTTAATATAAACACTAATTAAATTAAATTTAAAGCTAATTAAAAAAAAAAAAAAAAAAGATTGCAGAACGGTGCGGGTTGTGCAAGCTGTCATTGCCAACTCCCCATTGTCCCTGACCCTTCTTGGCGATGGTGTTTTGGAATCTCCTTCTTCTTTTTTTTTCAAATAAAGATAATTTAGTTCTAAATTTAATTTAATTAATATTTATATTAAATTCAAATATGCGGCAAAAACACATCGTTTTCAGCTTACTAGCCACATCAACTTGCAAAACGACATTATTTTCTTTTTATCTAGCCATGTTAATGTGCAAAATAATGTCATTTTGTACTTGTCTCGTCGAAAAAATGCCACGTTGGCATTTTGGCCAAAATCTCTCGCCATTGGCACTTAATTGATCCATTTTGCTCCGATTTTGACACTTAAGCGTACCATTCTAAAATTCTAGCACTTAAATGTCTCCCCCGCCAAGTTTCGGTACTATAGGTGTCCACACCTTGAAGTAACTTTAGTAAATCAAAATTGAAACATGCTCTTCAACATGTATATGTGATTATTCAAAACGTAACAAGCGACAAGTTTTGCCCACAACTTTACAACAACATTCTCCTCGGCCACTTCTAGTAATACTCCATCCAATTAGTTCAACAAGAGTATATTATTTCCTCTCTCCATTAGCTCATCCTTATAGGCATCTTTCATTGTTTCCGGTAACTTATCCTTGCCATCCAACGTCTTGGCCAAACCTTTGATTGTTAATGGCACATGCTATCTTGATGCTCCTCAACCAAAGTAGTTCTTTCCGTTAAACTTCTCCATTTCTTCATAAGTGGAGGACATAATTGCAACAACAAAATTTCCAAACAATGATTCAACAACCAAAAGCCCCAAATCAAATCCAAAAAATCCTAGCCTTAACTTTGGCACCAATTGTTGTAAAATAATGCGAAAGCTAACAATCAGGCAATTCAAGTCAAGCACCTAAGAACAAAATTACCATAGAAATTAATGAGGAACAATGAAGCATATGAGACATATACTTGGTTTTGTTTGAACGTTGATACTTACTCCGCTATTTGCAAATAATTCACTAATTAATTAGAAAATCACAGAACCATAATCACTCAAATGCTCAAGTGTTTCCTAGTCTTATGTTACATCCAAATCCACATTGTTTGGTCTCACATAATTGCTCTATAAAACAAGTCACGGAAAATTATCTCGTCGTTTGAAATATTCACATCTGCATGAATAAAATGCCTAATTTGGATTTAAAAAAATGCTCACACAAAACCACCGTGTTCAAGCTACTGTTGTGCAGCTACAAGGAGTCATAAAAGGACCAAAAACCACATCTCCCTATAAATATATATATATATATATTATATACATATATATATGTATATATGTAATATTTCACCTAGATGTAGCCTTCAAGAAGAATTTTAATCCAAGTAAGAAAGTGAGGTGTTGCGATTTCTTTCCAAACAAGTTTAGCCATTTCTTTCCAAACAAGTTTAGCCAAAAGAATTCTGACCAACTTACACGACTTCTTCCCGTAACCGCGACACTTTCAAAATTGTTTATATATTATGGACCGATTTACATCCTCTAATTTGGATTGGATTTCGTACACATTATCAAACTATGAACATGATTAAACACAATCAACGGCCATAAAATTTTAGCTGATTTTCCATGTTTGTGTTGAAAGGCTTAAATTCGAGCTCAAATTGCTACTTAAGTTTGAATATAGATAAATACTAAATCAAGAGAAAACTATGCCACTGATTATCTAAAATCAAAATATGAACAAAAGTTGTTCGACAAAAATATGTCGTAACATACAGTAGACTATTGATTGTAGGAAATTTCACAAAATTTGAATATAATCCTAAGATATTCAAAAAGTAACAAGAGAACACGATATGGGTGTATGCATTCCAACGAGTCTGACCTTCGGAAATGACACAAAAGCCCTCACTGATCAGGCAGATTTTCCGATTGAAAAATTAAATTACAAAAAAAAAAAAAAAAACTTTTTTCTTAGACAAGATGTTCAGTTCGGCTATCCTAGAGTGTATTTACGGGCCATTAAAAGTAATAGCTTTACATTTTGCCTTTTGTACTTGTGATTGGCTTGAATTTGAGATGTAAGTGGCGAGAGGATTTTTAACCAATTTACCATGCATCGGACTAGTGCTTCCTTACAGATAATCACTTATATAAATGAGAGATTGCTGATCACTCAAAGACGATAAGTATTTTCTCTTTACAAGTGAACAATGTAGGGTAATAGAGGTTCATAACTTGCTACTTTCGGGGGAGGGAGAGAGGAAAGGGAGAGAGAGATACAATCCTATAAGGGTAATATTTTCCTCCAACCCTGAATGAAGAAAATTTTCTCGAACCCATCCATCTAATTGATGGGTTAAATTTGACAGTTGCCAACCAAGAGGTTGATTGGAGGAAATTTCCTCCAACCTAGCCCATCCGGTAAATGCCTAATTAGGGGTGCATCACAAAGAATTTCAATCCTAACCTAGCTATCCACACAAAAACAATGTAGACCGTAGCCCCTTTATTCACAAGTACATAGGGCTATGCTTATTCTAATTCAACAACAGATGATTTATATTATCATTTCACATGTTAATATGGCAAGAATATGATTGAGCGAACTATTCTTGATGCGCGTCCTGTGGAGATCTCGACTCATGGAGTTTCTTCTCGTCGGAGAGTAGCTTAGCAAATCTGGAAGAGTTCATACAAAAATTAATCAACCATTTCAATGTCGATTGAAGAAAATAAATCTCAAAGTCCAACAATTTTCCTAAGGACTTTATTGTATGAGAAATATTTACACACAAAAAGCTTTACCTTTTGAGGGCTTCCCATCGGTGCCGGCATTTGGAATGGCTTCGTAGCCGCCGGTGTCGAGATCAAGTCGTGAGATCGGCTTCTTCAACAAGTACTCACCAACTTTCACCAGACCTTCCAAGTTCTCCTTCGTGGATGTGTCCACCGAAGATAAAGTCTCCTTTAGACTGTCATCCTATAGCAATGCATTCAATTTTCGTAGCTTGAGTCGGTACCAAGTGTAGATTAATAGAAAATCACAACAAAAGAATTCAAACGTTATTTGTGATAGTTTGTATTTTTTGTTTTTTAACATATATGAGATATTTCACATTGCTTGAGTACGGAATTTGTATACTCTTTATATACATTGGTCTTATTCCACCTACAAGTGTAGGTTTTTGACTTGGATTTCCCAATATGATATCCTAATTGCATATCATCCCTAATTCAGCTTGCATGAGAGAGAGAGTGTTGAAATATGGGACATCGCTTGTCTACCCAGAATTTATATATCCATCATTATTTATATGCTATTCATATACATGTGGTCTCCCACCACCTATGAATTTAAGTTTTTGGATTGAAATATTTAACCAAATACACATCTCTTGTTATTCTTCTTATTTTTCCATTATCCTGATGCAAGAGAGAGGAATTTTGTTAGGCCACGATCCCACTAGTATAACTACCTGATGGTCAAGAAAAAGGCAAAGATGTGATGTAGCTAGAACTAACACATGGAGGGGCTGAATAGGTGTTTGAAATAATTCTTGAAGAATAAATGCAGAAAACAATAAGCTGTTAGCAAAGTTTGGAAGAAGAACATAATCGTGAAATACCAGACTTCTACAATAACCAAAAAGTGTGCAATAGACTTTAAATGAAAGAAGAGAAAATTGCACACATATTTTATAGTGGTTCAGCTTAGATTAAGCTTACGTTCACTCTTTCACGCTAATAGTCTACTAGCTGGATTTCACTATAGAATCAATAGAAGATTACTACTTATGAGTGCAAACATTTAGTGGCAGAACTCTCTAACCCATTAAGACACTCTTTTTGTGCTTTTCTCTCTTGATCACAATTTGTAATGCTCACAGACTAAGATGAGTAGTTTGGATAAGCTTTAGACTTTAGAATTCTAAATTCTCATTCCTATTTAACTCCACCGAATGACCTCCTTTAAATACTCCTCCATGTAACACTAGCCGTTGACATTCTCTGGAGGAAATTCTTCTAATCAAATCGTTGGACTAAATCTTTTAAGGAGATATTATGGCCGCTCAAGATAGGATTGGAACTTTTATTTAATTATGGTCACTATACAATCAGAATCTTGGTTTCTATAAGTGATGCTTCCTCATATGGAACTTATCTTCAAGATCGATTTTGTCAATATATAATTGACTCAAAATAAGGTAAGTAAAATCCTTGGTTGGAAGATAGTCGTTGAAGAATTGTTTTCAAGTAAAGTTCATTATGGATTTGTGTTGCAACGTCATGAGTCTGGCCCTGGACTCTTTCTCGTTCTAGACACCATCTCGTTCTGGACTCGTCAGAGTGGGAAATACTTTTGGGATGGAATAGACTTTGACATAAGTCTTTGATGATTCCTCAGAATTAACTTATAAACATTTGGTACTTGTACTTAAGATAGTCATTAGAAATAGAAAATTTTGTCAACTTCAAAATGTTGACAGGAGTTTTCTCAACAACCTCCCCCTTTTTTTATGGTGACAAAACCTTTGTGCATATTTGAACATAAAGGCTATATTAACTTGCAAAACAACATTTAGGTAGCATAACTTACATAATTTATGAATAAACAGACATTAGATAAGCATAATATTTATTAAAAGCAATCACCAACTCAAAAAGTCTACATATAGTCTCCCTTTTTTGTCAATAGCAAGATAGAAGATCAAACCAACGCAAAAACATACCAAAAAATGATTTAAACACACAAAAGACACTAAAAGATGAAGATTTTTCAAAAATCAATAGTTTCTTGGAACTCGAACAAAATGAAAATCCTTCAAGTTCTGCACAGTCTCCTCAAGCTTAGTCATGCACTGACCAAAGGCATTCTCAACCTTAGCTAAATTCTAAACAACTTGCTGGTTGATGTTCTAAAATTTTTCATCAAGATAATGTACCTTTCCAATAAGAGATTGTGCTATAGTATCAAGAGAGACGTGTAGTTTTTGGATTTCAACCTCCATACCATACTGTTGTGTTTAATCTCCAGAAGAAGCTCACCTATTTGAGGATAGTTTGGATCTAGCTCGGTCTGAGCACTGGCCTCTACAAAATGAATTGGAGGGATATCCAAACTTGAAGGAATATCAGTTTGTACCTTGGAAGTACTTTGATCCCCCTGAACATCAGTCTGTTGTTCCTTATCGCCAATGGAATCCTTAGGGAAATGAGAAACATAGATGTCCTCTGTGTCTGGTGGAGAATGGCTGATATCATCACTTAAAATTGGTTTCGCATCCTACTCTTGAAGAGGAGTTTTCTCAGCAACTCCCCCCCCATTTCAATGGCTTTACTTTGAGCAATGAAATTTTCACCTTCTGTATCACTTTCTTTTTTAGCATCCTCAATACCTTTTTCTTGATCATTCCACTGTCTCATTTCCTACAGCATTTTTAGCATTTTCACCTTCGTCATCTTCTTCTTTATTAGACTCTTCCTCTTATTCTGTTTTGTCTTTCTCCACTCTTTCTTTTTCTCCTACTTCTTCTTCACTCTCTTCTTCTTGGTCTTTCTTACTTGCTTCGGCTTCTTTTTTAGATTCTGCCACACCTGTGATAGGGTCTCTCATAATAATGTTTGCTACAATATCAGAGAGAGTCTCCTCTTCATCTTCTTTCCGGTCCTCATCTCATAATACATGACATGTCTTTTTCTTTTTGGGGGTTCTGGAGGCTACACTTTTTCCTTTTCTCTTTTTCTCAGTCACATACCGTGTCTTGGTTGAATTAACAAACCCCTACTTCATAAGCTCCTAAACACTGGAGATATCCTTTAATCTCATATTAGAGAACCAATTTGCATAGAAGGAAGGATTTCGGAGCAAAAGCTAGAAAGAGGTTAAATTTGAAAATACTGGAAGAGTCTGGTCACCAAGGCACCATAAGGAAGTTGGCTTTTCTCCTTCATCATCATTCTGTACATGGGCAGTAGAATGGTGTGTGGAAGAGAGAAGGCAAACTATTACAAATAGCCCACTTTATTTTGGCCTCAAACTTGCAAACATCTATCTTTAAAGTAGCCTTTGGTCTGATTTAATTTATGAAAATTTTATGAAGTAGAATATTAGAAGTAGACAACCTAGAGTAGGTTATATTATCCCAGAATGTCGGATAGCAAGTTAACATCCACATCAAAAGCCTTTTCACATATGGTGAATTGAATATGTGTGGGACCCAAAACTGACAAGTTCGAATAGAAATAAGTAGTTAATTCTGGATAAGCATTATACATTTCCAAACAAAAGTTTTTCATTTGAAGTTTGACAAACTTTTCCCTCAAAGGCACTTTGATTGTCTCTAAAAACTCAAAGTCCATAGTGCGGGGATTAATCAAACCTCTATATAGCATTTGTGCATAATCTTCTTTATGCTCTTTAGACCTAAATGACTTCCCTTTAGAGCCTATAACCTCAGTAGCAACACCAATTTTAGACTGAAATTTCTCAAGCATTCTCTCTTTGTTGTCTTCCTTCTTACCTTTTGTTTGACTTTCCATCCCAAACCTACTATTAGTAGGAAATATCGTAAACTCATCTTTCATTCTTCCAAGTTTCACCAACCCCAATTTTTCCATGGCTTGCAAGAACAATATCTCATTTCCGTACCCGTTTTCTCTCAGGAAACTAGTAATGAAATCCATAGGACTTCTTCATTTCTTCAAAAATTCATAGTGCGTAAGAAGAATATTAGGTTTCCTTATCGAAAGAGGGGTTGCTTCCTGAGTGACTGCATGCTCCATTGAAGGTCGATTTGTGCGATGTGGAGATTCGGCTCTAGTAAGATCAAAGGGAGTCTATGTATCTTTCACAGATTGAGGCCCTCGATTGGCTATGTGAGATGACTTCCGTTGTAAAGAGATCGAGACAGATTTGGAAGATTTTGAAGACATGATGGTGAAAGGTTATGAAAGGAGGATTAAGGCTAAGGTTTGAAGAGAGGAAGATGATCAAAAAAGAGAGAAAATTTCTTTGGTGATTAGGGTTTGCGAAGGAATGGTTTCGTGAGAATTAAAAGAGAATAAAAATATGTTTAAAGAAATTGAATCAAGGCAAACGAACAATTGCAAAGAAAAATTAATTGCCATTTTAGAATTATTTTTTGAAAATAGCTGAAATTTTTTTGGAAATTTTTTATTTAAATTCCAAAAAAAAAGGAAATGATGAAAAATAAATAACAATTTATAAAAACCTTAAAAGGCATATAAAAATTGGAATAAACATAAAATATTCATACTTGTTTGATAATGAAGGAAACTTACGCGTCAAAATTTGAAATACAAGTAATTGAGTTTGAACAAACTTCCAGAATGATGTCTTTTCCAAAAGATTGTACTTTTGAGTCTAGCTTTCTAAGAATTTAACCAAACGGGTAAGTAAATGTGCAATTTTTCATGAATAAATTCAAACGTACCTTTCTCTAGAAGCTCGGTGAAAATGTTTGCTAGTTGATTCTTTGAATCAACGAACTAAATATTGATTTCACCATTTTGCATATGATCTCTTATGAAATAATGTTGAATTCTAATGTGCTTTACTCTTCAATGGAGAATAGCATCTTGGTGATATTAATCGCGCTTGTGTTGTCGCATTTGATTTCAGTACAAGATTCTTCTTCTCTAAAGTCTCTCAATTATTGTCTAATTTAAAGAATTTGAGAACAACTACCAAGAGCAATATATTTTGCTTCTGCGGTTGAAAGAGCCACAATGCTCTATTTATTAGAGAACCGAGACACCAACATCTCTCCCGGATTTTGATAAGTCCAGAAGTACTTTTCTTGTCGACTCTACAACCACCTAGATCAACGTCTAAGTATCAAAGTAGAGTAAAGTCTATTCGTTTTGGATACCATAGACCTTACTTTGGATTAGTGGCAATATATTTGATAATGTGTTTGACAGCACTAAGATGTGATTCTCTAAGATCAGCTTGTAACGTAGCACACATGCACACATTAAATAAAATATCAGGACATGAAGCAATAAGATAGAGATGAGCAACGATCATACTTCTATAGGTCTTTTGGTCCACTTTCTTCCTATTTTCATCTTTATCAAGTTTAGAAGAACCTGACATAGGAGTCTCGGTCTTCTTGCAATTCTCCATTCCAGACTTTTTGATAACATCTCCTGCATATTTCTTTTGATAGATGAAGGTTCCTTCTTTGGATTGTCTAACTTGTAGACCCAAAAAGAATATCAATTTCACTATCATGCTCATCTCAAATTCTTCCTACATAGACTTAGAAAATTTCTTGCATAGAAGTTCATTAGAAGAATCAACGATAATGCCGTCTTCATATATTTGAATAAGTAAAAAGACTTTACCCTTTTTCTTGATAAATAAAGTGGTGTCGACCATGCCTTTCTTGAAGCCATTACTCACCATAAACTTATTTAGTCTCTCATACCAAGCACGAGGTGCTTGCTTCAGACCATATAAGACTTTCTTCAGTCTATAGACAAAGTCTAATTTTTGGGGATCTTCAAATCCTAGTAGTTGTTTCATATAGACTTCTTCTTAAGTAAATCCATTGAAGAAAGCACTTTTGATGTCCATCTAGAATAGCTTA
Organism: Eucalyptus curtisii; assembly: GCA_017140595.1. Classification (NCBI taxonomy): domain Eukaryota; kingdom Viridiplantae; phylum Streptophyta; class Magnoliopsida; order Myrtales; family Myrtaceae; genus Eucalyptus; species Eucalyptus curtisii. The sequence continues at coordinate 17,126,322 of CM029502.1, forward strand.
AAGTTATGAAAACATAAGCAAGCAATAGCCTTATGGCTTCTAACCTAGCTACTGGTACATATGTTTCATCATACTCTATCCCTTCTTCTTGAGTGTATCCTTTTGCCACGAGTCTTACCTTGTTTCTGATCACTTTATTTTTTTCATCCATCTTGTTTCTAAACACCTACTTGATTCCAATCATAGATTTTTCTTTTGGTTTGGGAGCCAACTCGTAAACATCATTGATCTTGAATTGCCTAAGCTTCTCCTACATTGCTTCTATCAAGCTTTCATTAGATAAGGCTTCTTCTACTCCATTTGGTTCCACTTCTAAAATAAGTGATAGAGCATTTGAGTTTTCTTTGTCCTTGGATCTGGTACAAATTTCTTCTTCTATGTTATCAATGATGAGATCTTTAGGATGACTTGATTTGTGCTTCCAATTCTTATTGAATCTATTTTTATCTTCAAGGGTCTTATGAGTCTCTATCTCTGTTAATTCTTCTTTCTTGTCTTCAACTTGATCTTGTTCAATAAAAGGTTGGCTTTGTTTAGGAGACTCAAACTTTGTTTGGTCTGAGACTAACTTAGATTCTTCAGGTTAAGTTTGATCTTGTTGGTTCTGGTAGACTTCTTGAAATCTAACATTCATTGATTCTTCAATAGTCCAAGTGTTCTTATTGAAGAATTTGTATGTCATGCCCCGATCCTCGAGCGCGTGCCCATCCCTCGGTGGTCGATTAAATTACGGCGTCCCAAGACGTGTCGCCGACCCATTCATTTTAATGCGCATGCGGAAGCAATTAAATAAATCCCCATACAACATAAAGATGGGATAGAAAAGCAAGACCACAATTTTGAAAACCAATACAAAACTGACTAGTTTATTTACAATACTAGTCTATTCACAAATCTACCAAAAGTAGAAGAGCTACAAGTCCTCTAAGCATTTGAACCCTCAACCGAAGACTCTGGGGTCACTGGCTCCGGGGTGCTCGGGTCTATCACCGGGAGGATCAGCCTTGCCAAAAGCGATCTCCAAGACCGACATAAGGATCTCACGTTGGTAGGGGACCTTCTCTGGGTCCATCCACCGGAGGATACCATGATCTGTATTGATGAGGTACCATCCAAGATAGCGATAAAGAGGATCAAAAACCTAGATAAAAAAAAAAATAAAAAAAAAAAGAGATAAAGAGCAAAAAGATAAAAAAAATGATATAAAACATAAAAATAAAGAAATAAAGAAATGAATAAAAATATATAAGAAAAAAAGGGTCATTCGGCGGGGGGCTTTCTTGACACCCAGCTCCCCTCTCCTTCATCCCTCTCGATCTCGCTCCCACCTCCAGCTTTTCTCTGATCGTTTGACCGCACCCTTTTCCCCTTGTGGCGGTCGTCGTCGGACGGCGAAACTGAGGCAGCCGCGCTTCCCACAGCGGAGGCTGCCGTCCTCGCAACGGCTGCTCCTCGCCGTGATCCTGACGTTCGGCCTTCCCATGCTGATCCTCCTCGCACTCGGCGTGTTCTCGTTCCCGAACAGCGGTGGCTCTTCCTCCGTTACTCCACTCCAGTAGACGAAGAAGCTGTGGTCGGCAAATCCGCGTCGCCGGAGCTTAATTTTTCCAGATATGATAATCCTCGACGCTCTAAAGGTGCTGTAATGGTATGGTTGTTGGATGTATGCCCTAAAGCTACTATGTAATAGTTACATATTAGGGATTTCAGTTGTACTTTCATTATTATTATTTAATTAATGGCAATGACGCATTCATTCATTTGTCCAATTTTTTTATATTTATGAATGATTCCATAAGATCAGTTGCAACTAGGGCTATTCTTGAGACGTCAAGAATATATGTGACAGGTTCATAGTTAGACCGAATCTTTAAATCGTTCCCGGTCGATGGATTATTGAGTGGATAATAATCCTGTTGAGACCGGTGTGTTCTTAACTTCAGCATTAAGTATTGGATACTTAAGGGAATGATGAGTCACAAGTCATTGGGTATTGTGATGCCTAAGTTAAGAACACAGGTGTTTGTATTAGACAAGTTCACTGAACATGACACATATGAACAGTTAGCGACATGGAAACTTTTAGCATGGTCAATAGTCAATGTCTAATTGTTCATTATTTGATGCTTGTGTAAATAATCCTTAGCATTGGGCATTCCGAGATGCGTTTTCATTGTTCACCAGGTCACCGTCTCCTCCGTTAACTTGTGTGTCGAACAACTATGCTTGTTCGGGCGAGGTGGCAGGTACGACCTCGTAATGCGACGCGGGTCGTTGATCCGTCTTTGTACTAGATGGTTATATTTTGTTCATATACGAAGTTACACGTGTTGCGGCCGCCGGAATTTGATTTCGCAAAAAAAAATAAAAATAACAAAAGCTAATTACAAATGTGAATTTTGCCAAACGGTGTTTATGCTAAGTTGCATTTCAATGCTATAATTTACCAAACGTTATATTTCCGAAAGCAAGGTATAATTCTCCCAATGATGTCCTGTTCATGCTTTGATCTAATTATGACAATGCATTGGTTCACGAGTGCACGAATCCTTGATCCGTCTTTGTACCGATGGTTATATTTTGTTCATATACGAAGTTACACGTGTGTGCGCAATATGGAATCTGTCTCCTTGTTATATGCAAGGTATAATGATGATGTCCTATGCAATCTAATTATGACAATGCATTGAAATCCTCGGCCGTTGTAACCGATAATAAATTGTTTATGTCTCGAATAAAATGCATGTCAATTAGATTTGTGCATATGATCGAATTAATGACTTGACAAATATTCCATGGTCTTTGTTTGGTTGGGACATAGTAAGACAGAGGGATTGAATTACACTGTAGTCAAAGTTGACAGGTTCATTATGTTCTTAAAGCATTCACACTATCTGGGTAGCCATAACATATTGCTAGATGTCAATCATGGCTTGTAGGACCCAAAGATTAATTGGGACAATTAATTCTTTTGAGAGTACTAATGTGTTAGTACAAGTCTTACTACCAGCTTAGTGGTGAACCTAGAGAGGTCACACACCATAAACAATTAGGATAACGTAGAACAAGAGAGAAATATTATTGCAAATGTGTTTGCAATTACTGCAACCGAATTGTGTCGATTTGAAATTAAATTAAATGAGATTTAATTTAATTTGTATTATAGTCACGAGCCTACTTGCATATGATGCATACGCATGCCCAAAGTGGATATATGTTAATGTACCCTATTTGCACACGTAAAGGTTATTTCCGTTTTATATATATATATAATATAATATGGATTGATTGATTATTTTATTAATTAATCAATGTGTGTTTATTTTAATTATATTATAAAAAAAATAGTGCACATGCACGATTGAATTCATGCATGGTGGTCAGCGGTTTGCTGACCATCATGCACGAAGCAAGATGGTCAGCAACCGCTGACCATCATGCACGAAATCGTGCAAGAACGGTCAGCGGTTGCTGACCGTTCGTGCACGCTCATGCACGTCGTGCATGAGCAGTTTCGAGAGATCAGCAACGATTTCTGATCCCACGATCAGCAAAATGTCCAAAAGTTGCTGATTCGTGTAGAAGTTGCTAAAGATAAAATGTCGCAAAACCGGTTGCATGTTCATGTGGTTTTGTGGTGTTTGCTGAAGATAGAGAGAAAAACCGTGTTTGCATGTTCATGTGGCTTTGAGTGTGTTCTCGTTGTCTTCGAGATGCAAGAAAGAAGGTCCGACATTTGTGGGGCTCGAACTGTAGAACATCCGAACCAATTCGTGTAAAGTGCGCTTCGAGAGGTAATTCATGTAACTCCCTTTTACATTCAGATTTTTGATTAAAACGCACGAACAACGCCTTTGGAGAATCATGTAAAATATATCTTCTTGTTTCCGCTGCGTTCTTTTGTTAAATTTTTCCTATACATGATTCATGAAACCCCAACACTGGTGTGTGCTTGATTGAGCTCGAATCACTCCAATAGCACAAAAGGTAACTATCAACTGCTCGAGCTTGATGAAGCAAGGTTGATCTAGACAACCAGGGCTAGAGCTCACACTAGGATTTTCATATCTGCAAATGATGATGTATTAGGATATTAGAATGGCCTTAGGTTAGCATTGATTGAGTTTGATTGTTTGAATATGTTTGTTTTACAAAAAAATCACATGTCTCTGTGCTCTGTTTGAACGATTCCGAGGCCAAGATTCCTGCACATGATTTGGATGGAAATCCTCTATAGTCAAGGTCTCACTAGCAACCTTAACGTATTCTGATGGGTCAATCGTAGTCCGGGGACGAATAGTTGCTTCATCTCGTATCTACGTCTCTTGGTTAAGATGATTGCAAATCGTTTGTGAAAATGCCTGAATGAATATCTGCATAGTGTCTTCATCAGTCTATATGCAAGATGTTCATGGCTTGCTTAAATCATCATGTCCATATTGATTTCATCTTGCGTACTGTTGATCTAATCAATCTGAGCAATTTTAACATTATGGCACGCTTAAAACCTGTGCTCATTGGCCTCGTCGACTTTGAGTGATATTCGTTTCCACTTCAAACCAGATTGAGTTTTAGAAAGTAATAAATCTCTGTCCTGATCTTGTTTTGCTCAAATTTAGGAAGTTTCTCGATCAAGCAGAGATCTATTGATGGATGAAACTGATGGTTGAAGTTGGCGGATATAAGCAGAAATTTGTAGAAATAAAAACATGGTTTGCTATTTTTGTCGACCATTTTAAGGTTGTAGGGCTTGTTGAAATTCAATTTTTTTAGAACTACTCTTTGTGCGTTGTTTGAGTTTTATAAATTCATATGTTGCATGAACATATTCAATGATACATATGTTTGAATAAGTGATCCTTCGTCAGCTCAATCATTTGTTTGATTAATTGAGAACCAAGGTCATATGACTTGATACGAGCTGGTTGCTGTGGTTTTCTGTGTTCGAAGTCTTCATGAAGGCTGAAGATGGTTCAAATATCTTTCCAATGAGCTATAGAATGCCTTGATCGGACCTCATTTGATATGGTTTTTGCATGTCCAAATTCTAGTCCAAAATCTGTTTGTTTTTCTGTTAACTGAATGACTGATCTGAGAAATGGCTTGATATCAGCTTGTAAATGTGGTTTTTTGTGTTCAAAGTCTTCATGAAAGTCATAGTATACTTCATGGGCTTTTCAACAATATAAAGACTGCACCAATCGACCTCTGTTTTCCCTATCAATTGCATGCTTGAAGTTTTACTATAATCTGTTGATGTTGCTGTAATGTTGATTACTAGAACGACCTGTTCGGTTTACTATTTTCGTGTGACTTTCTACATGTAGATTTTGTTAGGATGTCTTCATGTGATTTGATCCTGACATTCAGATCTAGGTGCATAAAATATTGAAGAATTTTCTCACGTCATATATACAGAATCAACCATGATTGTTTTCAGCCTTTGCTGCCATTTTGTTTACTGATCTGACTTCCAAGAGAATGTCTTCGATTGAGCTTATTAATGAACCAATTTGTAGAAGATGCCTTCTATAAATTCATAGAGGACATCTCAAGCTTTAAAATGTCATATAACGTACATGAATTGAGTATCGATTGCTACATCAAGACCCCTTGTGAAGTTGGTGCATATGATCTGCAATTCTTGCCATCTTCTAGGAACATTATAAAGAATACCTTAAGCTTTCTAATGACACCTAGTTTGTCCAATTTTCCTACCGGTTGCCCTGTTTTCTTATTTATTTTTCTTTTTAAATCCAAGTTTGAAATCTGGAATTTGCCTTGGTCAGAAATGCATATTCTGTATTTTGTGGGTCTGATTGTTTGCCAGTTTCCCACGATCTTTTAGGCATAGATTTTGAGGTTGAGTCCTTGATGAAAGTTGTCTGAAACATCGATACCTACAGCATTTGAAAATTTGAGATCGTTTGAACATCAATTGATAGGCTCAATTGGCTGTAGAATTTCAGTGTGTCATGCTACAATGTTCTATTCCTAATTGACTTGTTCATGTTCTAGTATTTTTGGAAATTCATGTGTTAAGGATTTTGAGAAGCTTCCTCGTGAAATTTGTTCTTCATATGCTGCTTCATCTGTCTTAAAAATTCTAGGATGAGATAGCCATTGATTGTGCTTTTATTGAGCTTATATTGAATGCCAAGTTTCTATGATGGATGATTTGGTTGATAGATGTGCATGCGTTCTTGAATCTTTTAAAATATTATGCATGCTGAATTTGATGATATTCTTTTTTTGAGAATTGATGTATAACGTGCCTCATTTCAGGATCATTTACTATGTAAAAACCATGCATCAAGTCGATATGTCACAACTGAAATTGTCATGCATTTTACCCCTAATGACAAGTCACATGTCAATGTTAATGAATTTGTGTGACCTTTTGCACATAGATTTAGGGTTAAATGTCTTAATCAAACTTGTTCTTCACATTTAGCCCTACGTCATGTTCAAATCTCATAATTTTCATGCGTTGATTAGGTGGCTTAACAAGTTAGTTACCAGACATCATTTTTTGATTTGCTTGTGATCGATTTGCATGCTTTAGAGAGTGTTGACTTTTGGCCATGAATTTGACCTTACTTGAACCCGACATCTCTTAAAAAGTCTTAGGGCACATCTTAATCTTTCTAGTGACACTAATTTTGCATTATTTTCATACCATTTGTCCCTTTTTCCATTTTTTGCAAAGTTGGCATTGAAATCTGCTATGAGTAAAATTCGAAATGCATTTCTGCCCTTGTTGAGTCAAGCCTCTTATTATTTTTACATGGATTTTTCCTTAAGGATTTCGTGATCGACTTATTAATGAAATTTGATTATCTTTCTCATGACTATATCATGATAAAATTTCAGAATTTTTAGACATTGTCTACTAGGACAAATTGTTGTTGATTTGCCATGATGTATTGATGTCCTGTTACATTTCTGATATATTATTATGTGGTCTTGAATTTTTATAAATTCGTGTGCAATCCATCTTAGGAAACTTCATTCATGAAAATTGTTCCTCATAGTGTGCTTGATGTACCGTGCTTTTCTTAGAACCAATTATTCATGGGCTCTACCCCAATTGCTTTGATCTTATGTGTGATGTTTGATGATTTCTGTTGTGATTCTTTGTTATGATTTCATTCTAGGATTTCCTTTAGAATATCTTGCATGATGAATTGAGATTACTTGTCTTCATAAAAGTTGTTTTGATGTGTATACTTGTTTCTTTCCATTGTATGCACGTAGTTATAAGTCTCTTAGGTTAGGATTAGATTAGGGCCGTGAAGATGGTGGAGGTCGATGTCCATTCCAACCATTATTATGTAATATTCATTTTCCCAACATATGTCTCAGGTTCCATTTGCTATATAAAACCCGACGAGTTGCGGGTTTTCTCTTTTTCTCTTTTCCTCCTTTTTTTTCTCTTTTAATTGTGTTTTCTTTTATATTTTTAGGATTGCATGATAGATTTACTGCTTTCCTTGATTGTTTACTTGCTGTCTTGCAATTTCAATTTCATTGATTGTTTTCCTTTCTTGTTTTTCAAAAAATGGAATAGAATGAAAATGACCAACCATGCGTGATCACTTAGTCTAGAACCGATGATCTCGAAAATGTAAAACAAAAACGCATGGACATGTTAGGAAAAAACAACATACTGTTTAGGTACCGAAATGGCGTTAATAGAAATATTAGCATAACCTAAGTCCCCGAACCTAGATATTTGGTTGCGTAGGAATTGAGGGAACACTCTTGACCCTCGATTGGGTTTTCTAGCCGACCCCCAAAAGGAGGCTAGTGGCGACTCCCGTCTATTTTTAGGTTGTCATAAACAAATAGATCGTTTAAATAAACTCGTCGTGCGGGGTTTGAGTTTTGATGAAACTCACGATGGTTTAGCATACTCGATGTGGAAGTAACCCAAAGGATGAAGTGAAGCCATCCTAATGGGCGAAGTGTACTATCGAGAGGTCCACCATGGTAAAGGTACCATTTAATCTAATATCCACACTCGACCACCTTTTCTAAGGCGTGTCGCTCGTGTAGGTATAGATCGCGACACTCCGCTGTCACGCGAGGTACGAGCTTGGGAGAGCTTGCGATTTCGTAGAGGGAACTCATGAGAGGCTTGATCCAAAAGGCGAAGTGATGATGTCTTTTGGAATGCGAGTCATGAGTGAACTCTCGTGATCAAGTACCCTAAACCCGACCTTTCCTCTTTTGACATGAGGGAGGCGAGATCGGGTCGCGACAATTGGCCCCTAAGAAGAGGAATCAGAGAGACCGGTCGATGACCTTCTTCGGCTGGCCAAAATTTTCGGGAGGAACCGCCATCTAAGGACTTAAAATGTTAGCCCACGATGGGGTGAGACAACGTCTCAGTAAGTCCATCCCCTAAACTCCGACTAGGAAGGAAATACACCTAAAAGCCGTCTATGCACACACAAAACAGAAGACTTACCTTTGCCTCAATTCCTTCCTGCAAGTTAGTACGATTCATATATTCAATCAATTACTTCAATTCCAATCAAATCATGGATCCGTCGATCCACTCGATTCCATACCATTAATACCATCCATAAAATTCAATCGATTTGAACACTACTCACCTAAGCTGAAAATAAATGGTATAGCTCACCAAAGCTGATAATAGATATATAATAATGATCACCGAAGCTGCTATATATCTATATTTCTCACCGAAGCTGATATGTAATAGATGCTCGTCAAAGCTGATAGATATCTATAATTGCTTACCAAAGCTGCTAGATAATATAGCTCATCGAAGCTACTAGAGTATACTGCTCACTGAAGTTGACATATCAAGGCCCGTAGGCTAATATAGTATATTGTTCTCACCAACTGACAATTCATCATTTTTATCATACCCGATAAAAATAATCCGTGTGTGGGTACACGGTTGGACTAAACCTAAATACAATATTTTCCCTTTTAAAAAATCACACCATTTAATATAGTCCACAAAGATATTTTTGGCGTTATAAACCGACGCCTGGTGTTTCTCGATTAAATTCTTAAATTACTCAATTTTGGGATAAATTCCTAAAATTACAATTATCACTCAAACAACACAATTTAGTATTCAATTAAATAAACCAAGCACACCATTGCAATTAGCACGAAATTCCGGTCACCGACTATCCCGGTCTAATTTCCAGAAAATAACAAATAATTAAATAAATGCAAAATTAATTAAATAAATACATGTAAATGCCATAAATAGAAACTTAGGCGAAAAAGCCTAATTAAATACCGAAACGGGCCTGGAAAAATTCTGAACCTATCTAGATAAATAATACAACCTATCTAGTTGCTAAATAAGCCGATCTAACCACCTAACTTGCATAAACGAGTAATTAAATCGCTAATCTGTTCTAACTAACCACTTAGATCATACTTAGCCTAAACTAATCAACCCTTAAGCATAATTAACTCCATAAGCAGAGTTTAGTGAGTAAACTCACAAGTTTTGAAATTTGATGAGTCCACGACGACGGGGACGCGAAGGCGGGCGACAAACACCCTTGCGGCGACACCAACCAAGGCCCGAAAAAGCTTGGAAACGGGCCTCGAAGCTTCAAAGCCCTAGCTGGCTTTCCGTTTCTGCTCTTGGCCAAACAAGCTAAAACCAGCGGCTGGTTCAGCAGGAAAGGACTAGCGAAGACTGCAGCGACCTAGGCGGAGGCAAGCGGTGGTTCTAGCAGCTTGGGCGGCGACTCACGGTGGCTAGCAAAGGTGGACAGGGGCTTGGGATGGTTGCGACGCACGGTTAGAGGTGAGACGGGGAGGACAAGCGGGATGGGCGCAGCGCGAAGGGCGGGCTCGCGGGCGGCGCGACGGCGAGCGGTGGCGATCCGAGCGGCTCGGCGACGATAGGGGGCTTGCTCGGCTTTCTCTGGAATATTTAGAGCTCTCTAAGGCCAACAATGGAGAAAGCACTCTGAAGAAGAAGAAGAAGAAGAAGAAGAAGAAGATAGCTCAAGTGTGGAGGGACACTCTTGGCCCAAAGTCTTCTATCCTCATCCTCTTCTCACTTGGCAAAGCCCCACCATCATGGGCTGGCTTCCTCAGCCACTTTGCAGACCAACAAACTTCCCAAACAAGCTAATGAAGTGGTCCAAAGGTTATGGGAGCCATGGCATACGAATTTGCACACAATTTCCCCCAAATTAGATTCATTTCCTCTCCAATTAGATTAAGTTCGGCCTTCATAAATTCCACCAAGGTGTCCTTGACTAAATTAACATTTTTCCTTGCCAATAGAACCAACTTGCATACCAAAAACACAATAAAAAATGGTCCACTGAATTTTCTGGACAAAAACGACCCTATATTGAATTTCCGCCTAAAAATCTCAGTTTGTGGAAAAATCTTCGGAGGGTGAGTCGACGGTCCTAAAATAAATTGTAACATAACAGAACTTTCAATTTCTGAAATCGTAGTCAAATTCGTGGTTAATTTCGATCTTGCGCGATTGGTTTTTAGAAATTTTTGGCCTAGCCTACCGGGTAGTTTCTAGAAATTTTTGGTGCAATTGACCCGTGATCGATTTATTTCGAGTCACAATGTACATCTTCGACCGGCGACTCTCGATTGTCGTGAAAATCTCGAGATTTCAAATATGGACACAAGGTACCAAAATGACAGAAAAATCGATCTAGTGTCGTTCGGCAAGAATTTTGCAATCTGGTGAAATCGCCCACACTTTGATCACATATCTCAGTCAAATTGACCTATTTCTGATCTCTAATCGATTTTTAACTGTGCCATAATGAGCTCTGCAGATGAGCACGGGCGAGTAGTCGATTCCTGGTTGAATTCTCAAGTCTATAGTGTTAAAATCCTTTAACGGCTTCACCTGTTAGACTAGTTATCTCGTGAGTGATCAGGTCAGAGAATAGAACTATAGGCACGTTGATGAAAGGCCCGATTCATTTAATTGAAAACAGAACTGAAATTTAAGGATATCACACTATATGCCTAACTTTTCTTCAAACCTACTCGGACAATCATTTGCATTTTTAAGATAAAACACTTACAATAAAAAATATGAAAGTAAGAAATATTTGGCTTTCTGCTTTTGTAGACCTCATAGGGTGTTTTCTCTAGGATGTGACTTAGAAAGATTATGTTGATTATGTAACAATCAGTGGAGACTGCTTCTACCTAGAAGTGAGAAGAGATTTTGCTTTTAATTAACAAAGTTCTGACCATTTGCTATAAAGACCGATTTTTCCTTTCTATAACTTGATTATGTTATGGAGTGCGGAGAGAAGAGAAAACGTGTTGAAAACTATTTTCATCACAAAAACTTGTAAAATCTTGATTTTCAAATTCTTCACATGGTCTATTTTAATGTTGGAAATAATATAACCCTTCCAATTTTGAACATTTTAGCAAACTTTCAAAAATAAGAGAAGTTTTCTGCTTTATTTGCCAAGAAAAAAACCTATGTAAATCTTGAGTTATGATCTACAATCACCAAACAATATTTCTTACCTCCAATACTTTAAGTTCTAGTGGGTCCGAAAAGATCCATGTGAAGGAGCTGCAAGACACGGTTAGTGAAAACATGATTTAAGGATTTGAATGAACTTATAACCTGTTTTCCCAAAGTGCATGGAGTACACAGCTCATACTTTTGGTAAACTATTTTAGGAAGACCACGGACCAACTTCTTGGAGGATTGAAAATTTTCTTCATGCTGATGTGTCCTAGCTTGCGATGCCAAATATTTACTTTGTCTTGAATAGATAAAATATTGAGAGCTTTTTGGAATTATGTCCAGAGGGTGTATGTTGCCGTGCCTTCGTTTGGTGAAAGTTTGAGAAAAGTCTTGATTGACTCCAAAACAAACATTTCCTTGGAAGTTGATTTTGAACCCTATGTTGCATAGTTAGTTGATACTCAAAAGTTTATAATTAAAACCTTTTATCAAGAAAGTATTGTTGATGATCAAGCTGCCAATCCATACTATTCCTTGTCCAATAATTATTCCCTTGCTATTTCCATCAAAGGAAACACTTCCTCATTTTTGTTTTTCTAATTTGATGGAGCTATTTAAGTCTCATGTCATATGCCTAAGACATCCACTATTCAAATACCATTTGTTTTTCCTCTTAATTGTCACGTCTCGATCCTCGAACGCGTGCCCATCCTCGATGGTTGATTAAATGATGACGTCCCAGGATGCATCACCGACCTATTCATTTTAATGTGCATGCGGAAGCGAATAAATAAATCCCCAGACAAGAGAAAGATGGGATGGAAAAACAGGACCACAATTGCACAACCAAACCACATACTTTTATACACAGCTGACTAGATTCTTTACAATACTAGTCTAAGGACAGGAATCTACAAAAGTAGAAATGCTACAAGTCCTCTAGGCGTTCGAACCCTCAACCGAAAACTCCGAGGTCTCCTGGGGACTTGGGTCCACCACTGCACCACCAGGAGGGTCAGCGGTACCCTCGCCAAAAGCGATATCTAACACCGACATTGGGACCTCAAACTCCTGTAGGGGACCTTCTTTGGGTCCATTTCACCCGCGACAATACCATGCTCTGAATTGATGGGGAACCCTCTGAGGTAGACCCGCATCAACCCAGACAATGGTCCTCACGAGTTCATAGACCCAAGCTCCTTGGCCCCCAGGAAGAGGAATCTAGGAAGACCCGTTCGATGACCTTCTTGGGTTGGCCAAAACGCTCGGGAGGATTCGCCATCTAAGGTCTTGAAAAGGTTGAGCTCACGATGGGGTGAGACAATGTCTCAGCAAGTCCACCCCCTAAACTCCAACTAGAAAGGAAATACGCCTAAAGGCAGTCTATGCACACATAAGACAAGACTTACCTTGCCTCAGTTCCTTCCTGCACGTTAGTATAATTCATATACTCAACCAATCAATTCAATTCAAATCATCAATCCATCGATCCACTCAATCAATCAACTCAATTTGACAAAATTGATATAATCCGTACTATCTATCAATTCAATACCATCTATCTATTCAATCAATACGACCACTACTTATACAAGCTGAAATAAGAGGTCATAGCTCTCATAAGCTGATATAGATAGATAGTAGCTTGCACAAGCTGATATATAGATCGTGTTCCCACAAGCTGATAAACGATCATAGCTTACACAAGCTGATAAGGTATACTGCTCTCACAAGCCGACATAAAAGAGCTCATAGGCTAATATAGTATACTGCTCTCACAAGCTGATAAAGTATACTGCTCTCACAAGCTGATATATCAAGCGCACATAGGTGGATATAGTATATTGCTCTCACAAACTGACATGCAAAAGGGCTCTCACAAGCTGACGTTTCACCGTGTTAAAAATACCCGATAAAAATAATTGCGTGTGGGTACACGGTCGGCCTGAGCCAAAACTACAATAACTTTCTTTTAGAAAATCTCACTAATTATATAGCGCGTAAACCCATTTTTGGTGTTGTAAACCGACGCCCGGTATTTTCTAATTAAAATACCGAAATTCCATAATTTTGGAATAAATACCCAAAATTATAATTTCTACTCAATTTGCACAAATTAGCACTTAATTAAATAAACCAAGCATACCATTGCAATCAGCACGAAATTCCGATCACCGACTATCCTGGTATAATTTCTGGAAAATAATAAATAATTAAATAAATACAAAAAAATTTAAATAAATGCAATTAAATGTCAAAAATAGAAACTTAGGCCGGAAACGCCTAATTAAACACCGAAACGAGCCCAAAAAATTTCTGAACCTATCTAGATAAATAGTACAACTTATCTAGTCTCTAATTAAGCCAATCTAACCACCTAACATGCAAAAACGAATAACTAAATGGCTAATCAGTTCTAACTAACCACCTAAATCATACTTAGCATAAACTAATCAACCCTTAAGCATCATTAACTTCCTAAGCATAGTTTAGTGAGTAAACTCACCAGTTTTGTGATCCGATAAGTCCATGGCGACGACAACGCGGAGACGGGCGACAAACCTCCTAGCGGCGGAGCCAAGCAAGGACGGGACGGGCCTAAAAATGAGCCTTGAAGTCCACGGCTGGGCTGAGGACTTTTGGCTCTGTCCTTGGGCCGAAAGGGCTGGAACGAAGGCCGGTTTGCGCGTGAACGTCGAGGTCGGGCGGACGGGCTGCAGCGGTGAATGGTGAAGGCCGACGGCGGCTAGATGGCGGCTAAGGGGCTCCGACGGCGACCAGGGACGGCTCGGGGGACGGGCTGGGCTCATGGGACAAGCAGGATGGGCGGCGGATGGACGTGGGCTCGCATGGGGCCGCGACGGCGTGCAAGCGGTGAGCGACGGTGGTAGGGAGCTCGGCGGCTGATCGACATCCAAGGGGGGAGCTTGGCGGCGAGCGACTGGCGGTTTCCTCTGGTTTTTGGGAGATCCAAATGGTCTATAATGGAGAAAGTAAGTGGATTGAGGAAGAAGAAGTGGCTGAAGAGAAGGGGGCCCAAATGGTCACAAAAGTCCACATTCTATCCTCTAAACACTCATGGAATGCCCCTACCACTTGGGCAGTCCTCCATGGCCATTTTGCAGCCCTCAAGACTTCCTCAACAAGCCTCCAAGTGGTCCAAAAGTTGCACACCAAGGGGGTCTACGAATTTGGTACCATTTTCTCCAATTTGAGTTCAAATCCTCTCCAATTGGACCTAAATTGGAGTTCATAAATACCACAAAGATGTCCACACTTCAATTCACATTTTCCCTGCCAATAGAACCAATTTGCATCCCAAAAATGTGATAAAAAATTGTCCCCTAATCTTTCGATCAAAAACGGCCTTATTTGTAATTTCCACCAAAAATCTCGGTTTGTAGAAAATTTTTTGGAGGATGAGTCGACGGTCCTAAAATGAATCGTGACATGACAAAACTTTCAATTTCTAAAATCAGGTTCAAATTGGCGGTTAATTTAAAACTGGCGCGATTTTAACATGACCTAACCTACTGGGTAGCTTTTAGGAATTTTTGGTGCAATTGACCCGTGGTCGATTATTTTGAGCCACAATGTACATCTTTGACACATTGGCGACTCTTGATTGTTGTGAAAATCTCGAGATTTCAAATACGGGCACATGATACCAAAACGATAGAAAAATCGGTCTAGTGCCGTTCGGCGAGAATTTTGCAATCTGGTGGAATCACCAACACTTTAATCACATATCTTAGTCGATCTGACCTATCTCTAATCTCTGATCGATTTTTAACTGTACCGTAATAACCCTTGCAAACTAGCACGGACAAACAAAGTCAATTTATGGTCGAATTCTCAAATCTATTACATTAAAATCCCCTAACGGATTCACTAGATAGACTAGTTTTCTCGTGAGTGATAAGCTCAGAGAATAGAACTATAGGCGCGTCGATGAAAAGCCCGATTCATTCAATTGAAAACAGAACCTAAAATTCAGGATGTCACATTAATGGTAACCTACAATTAAAAAGAAATGTCAAACTTTCTTTGGTACTCAAATTTTCTTGGATCCTAAATACTTAGTGGTAAAAATTGTTTTTGCCCAATCCTTCTTAGTAGGTATCCAGATTTTAAGACGTTCATCCTCAAAATGTTCTAAGTCTCCACACTTAGAATATTTAAGAACACTTCGACCAAAACATTTTGCAAAAAATTTTTGAAAATGATTTTTGTAAACAAGTCTAGGAGGTTTATGTCTGAGTCTCTCCTTGATTTTTGGAAAATCAATCAAACATCACTTTCTTTACTGAAACCCAAATCAGATTTGTTGTAATAGGGAATTTGAATGGAAAGAATGGATTCTAAAGTTTTCAAGCCTTTTGAAAATTTTGTAGTAATATCTTAAAATTTCTTTTTCAAATTCTCAAACTTTTCTTTCTAAGAAATTTTCTACTGTCTAAGTTTAGAATTTTCCCTCTTTAGTTTGAAGATCCTTTTAGGAGAGGATTCAAGATTCAAACAAAGCTCATTGATATATTTGGACACTTTAATAGGAATCTCTGAACAACTAACCTCAACCTCCTTGTCCGATTCAGATTCTATGTTTGAATAAGATTTTATGTCTGAATTTGAGTCTGAATCTAAGTCTGAGTCTGGGCATGATGTTTGTACTCCTTGTCACTTTCTTCACTGTTTGTATCGCTTTAGGTTTCTACTTTTAGTGCCCTCTTGTACTTCTCATACTTTCCTTTCTTCTTTTTTTAGCAAAGGATAATTTGGCTTGATATGTCCATTTTTCTTGCACTCAAAGCATATCATATCCTTTTCATCTTCTTCCATCGATCTTCTCTGGGAATTTTGCTTGTATTGCTTCTTCCAGTTAAACCGTTTACCCTTTTATTTAGCTATTTAAATTTCTTGATCAAAAGAGCGAGTTCTTCATTGTCCAAGTCATCTTCTGAGTCTATATAATCAGAATCAGCATTAGATTTAAGTACAATAGACTTCTTACCTTTTGAGTCGTCTTCATCGTTGATATTTTCCATTTCATAGAATTGAAGAGTGCCAATGAGTTCATCAATAGGGAGTAGCGTAATTCTTTGCATCTCTCAGATTGAGGTCTTGACATGATTCTAGTCTGTTGAGGTTCCTCACAAAAGTTTGTTGACATTCATTAAGGTAGGAATTGGATGTCCTTATTATGCTACACCGCTCACAATTTTTGTAAATTAGCTAACATATCTCTAATAGATTCTCCAGGCTTCATTTTAAAAAACTCATATTGACCAAGCAAAATGTTCACATTTGTCTCCTTTACATGATCTATACCTTCACAAGTAACATGGAGTCTATCCTAGACTTCTTTAACTATTTCATATGAAGAAATTCTACTATACTTAGCGGGAGATAGAGCACAATATAGGGAATAAATGGCTTTTGCATTAAGAGCGTGTCTCTTGGTAATTTTTACTTGATTAATTTCTTTAGCATCTTTGTCTATGACTTCTTTGCCATTGTTGAAACAGAAGCGGCCTTTGGATTTGTTGACACATAAATTTTGGCGACCCGATCATTTATTAATTGCATAGAAAATTAGAGATTAATGCTTAAACCCTAAACAAAAATAATAAAATTAAATAGCATAGCATGTATTTTTAGAAGCATTTATATTATTATTGCATTTGCATTGGACTAGTGATGGATGTGTTTAAATTGATAGTTATGAGCTTTAATTTGACGAGTTGGATTAAGCCTACCAAGAGAGGGAATTGGCCCAAGGCCATTGTTTTTCGATGACCGAAAATTGACTTATGAGGATTGGCGACTTGATATTTTCGGAAAAAGATTCATAATATTTGTCCAATATTCAGTGAATCTTTTATATATTCATGCGCTATATACATTGAGTGATATATTTCCCAGCAAATTGAAAGATTTTGGAGTAAATATCAAAATAATAAGAGGGAATATTGCACGTGGGGGATATATTGAGCGATATATTTTTCATCTCAAAACAAGAAAGATTGCATGGTCAATAGAGATTTTCGAAGACAAAAATTATATAATTTTTTTATGGCATTTTCTTTCCATGGTGGGGGCCTTGCTACTTTGCATATAAAAAAAAGTGGGGCCATACATTGAATAACAGGGGATCGTGGGGAGGAGAGCTCTCGGACAAAATTGAGAAATACACGCATAGAGAGAGAAAAAACGTGAAGGAAAGGAGTTCACTAGATGAAAGAGTCTTGTCGCTCGGTTTCCATGATCCGCATGGACAAAGGTCAAGGAAGAAAGAGAGAAGGGTGGCTAGAAGAAGACAGGAGGGAGGTTCGCTCGTTGAAAATCGTGAGTGTGGGGTTCTCTTCTGGCTCTCTCTTGGGGCCAGACAATTGGAAAACACGCGGCCACATGGGGGGGGGGGGGGGGGGGGGGGGGCGACACATTTAGAGACTCGACCGGAGAGAATAGAGAGGAGAAATCATAGAGCGCTTCAATCAAAGGAAAAACATTCTAAAGCGTGGAGAGAGAGATGGTGCAAGGAAGAAGAACGTGAAGAAGGAAGCCCATCGCTCACGAATTGTGGCTGCTGGACCTTGCTTCCACGTTGCTTCAACCTTGCTTGACACGCCATCATCAGTCTTGGTTCCAAGACAGGCAGAGCACCACCAACAGCAGATGAGTTTGACCCATTTAGAGACTCGCCGGAGAGAATAGAGAGGAGAAATCATAGAGCGCTTCAAATCAAAGGAAAAACATTCTAAAGCGTGGAGAGAGAGATGGTTCAAGGAAGAAGAATGTGAAGAAGGAAGCCCATCGCTCACGAATTGTGGCTGCTGGACCTTGCTTCCATGTTGCTTCAACCTTGCTTGACACGCCATCATCAGTCTTGGTTCCAAGACAGGCAGAGCACCACTAACAGCAGATGAGTTTGACCAATTTAGAGACTCGACCGGAGAGAATAGAGAGGAGAAATCATAGAGCGCTTCAATCAAAGGAAAAACATTCTAAAGCGTGAAGAGAGAGATGGTGCAAGGAAGAAGAACGTGAAGAAGGAAGCCCATCGCTCACGAATTGTGGCTGCTGGACCTTGCTTCCACGTTGCTTCAACCTTGCTTGACACGCCATCATCAGTCTTGGTTCCAAGACAGGCAGAGCACCACTAACAGCAGATGAGTTTGACCTGTCTTGCTCCACGTCGCGCCTCCCACCGCCTCAGTCCATCGCGTTTCAGGATTGCCATGTCAAATCCTGATCAATTGACGCAATCGAGCGTCCCGGAGATAGTCTAGCAGATCTAGACAATCTCTCACGCCACTCTCGAGTCCCTCATCGTTCCGTCCGTGACTCGTGACAACCAGCCGCTGTCCCGAGTCGCGATCCCCGATGTGATCTTTCTGCTCATCCGTGAACCATCACAACTAGCCGTTGCCCATCAACCCGTGAGCCCACTCTCCACTGATTGCTGGACTGAAGAGCCCTCCGCTGCTCGGCACCGTCCCAACAAGTTGCAGCCGCAACTTTTCTCCGAGTCCAAGCTGCCATCCCTGACGTGAGCCGCATCCATACAGCCTGTTAAGCCATCCGCAGAATCCCCAGCAACGACGGTGAGCCGCTGTCCAAGCTTGAGCTTGTCCATTCCAAACCGAGAGGTTCCAGTACCACGAGTCCTTCCATCAACGACGAAGCAGTCACGCCTTGTACAAAGCACACTAGTCTTTCTTTAGAGGTGGAAAATTTAAGTTTTGATGTGTCAACAAACATCATCACTAATGGGTAAATTTTCCATGTTTTAGCGATAATCCTTCTTATTTCCATGAATGATAGTGAAATCACTGCAAATTCCACGAAGAAAAAAGTCGTCAACTAGAAATGATGTCTTTTTTCACTGTATCTTAGACGGCTTCAGCGAGTATTGCTTATGTATATTTTTCTTAAGGTGAAAAGTGGTAATTACGTTAGGAGTGATTGACAGACGATCAAAACGTTTTCGTCACATCCCACATGAAAAAAAAAAAAAAAAAGATTCAATTTGACCTTTTTGGTCAACTTTGGCTCACCGTGTAAATCTTTTTTTTTCCTTTTTCTTTTTTCCCTTTCTTTACTCTGAAAGACGTTTTCAATCTATTATCGCGCATTCCCTCGGGTGATGCATTGCCCCGATCAGATACCATAGCTTAAAAAGCTTCTGAAGTTATTATTTTTATCACAAAGCTCTGAGCTAATGATTTTCCAGTCCATTCCTCGGGACTCACCGAACAAATTCGCACTCGGCCAATCAGTGTTAATGGCCTGACCATATTTCTAAATTAGACATCTTATAGAAAGTTGGGATGATGAGGGACCAATTTCCCAGAAGTTTAGATGGAGAAGAAAAGCTCATGAATTGATGGGTGCGTAGACTGCATTATTTTACTCTAGGTTGATGGTTAGAGGAAATAATCGTGCCACGCCCTTTTGACAATTTCCATTTTCTTTTTAGTAGATGTTGATTGTGTATTAAGAACGACTTTTGCTTCTAACTGCCACTTTCCTTGCAATTACGATTAAAGCTGCACTGTTATAGCCATCAGAGTTAAAATGGAACAGACAATGACAGACCTCTAGAATTATAGGTTGGAGGGCGAGACTGAAATTTTCTCAAGTTAACAATTTTCTTTCTCCTGAATTTCCTTTATTAATATCGAAGGATCTTTCGGGCCTCGAAGGTGAGAGCCGCCATTGGCCCTCCTGAGATGTTCTATATTGGTTATAATAGCTCTTATTGTCCCACATTACTTAACAATAAGTTCTTATTCATTTAATAGCTTAAACTTTTGGGTTATACTTTTTAACATAATATCATATCATTTCAAACATGCGTCCAATTTACACATGAGAAGGGAGTGTTGAAATATTATCTCATATTATTTTACAACGGGTCTAAATGATTTTTATATTCATGTGATGTTTCTCCACCTATCAATTTAGGCTTTTTTGTTGGACTTTCTAACACTTAGTTGTTTGATTTTGATAATGAAATATCTATTATTTGTTTGGGTTGACACGGTAATAGCAAAGGTATAAGTCATCGAACCAACGTGCCGTAAAGTTTTTCTTGTAACTTTTTTGAAATATTGAAAGAAAAGCCTACAATTACTTTCTTTGACTTTTGTTTAAAGTTGAACCAGACAGTATGTTAGGATACACATGGTTTTTGGTATTATCTTTTGATTTTAGCGTTAGCTTTTGGCTTTAATTGGCATGTCACTTTTTCCCAAAGTATAGAGTAAATTTCCACATTGGTTAACTTCAACAATCTAATTGCATTTGATGTTATTTTAACTTTTTAAGGTCAGTTGTTTGACTAAATGCCATATATTAAGTCATGAGTTAAGATTTGCGTTAATCAACTCCTGACTGTAGACAAAACCGTAGGAACTAAACAAGCACATGGAGATTTTTGGATTGGTGAAGAAAAAAATGACTCTCACGTAACACCTTTTGAACTAGTGATCACTTCCTTTATAATAATAATCACACAAGGAAAAAAGAGATTGATGATGACTCAACGACGACGAGTGTTATCTCATTACAAGCGAACAATTTAAGGGGATAGAAGGTTCATCACTTGCTATTGAGAGAGAGAGAGAGAGAGAGAGAGAGAGAGAGAGAGAGAATCCTGTAAGGGTCAGGTTTCGCTGCAATCTTGGTTAAGAAGTTGATTTCCTCAAAACTTATCCTTTCTGATTTGTGGGTTAGTTCATCCTTAATCAGGTACACCATTAGGACTTTGAACCCTAGTTATCCAAATAAAAACAATGTAGATTGTAGGCCCTTTATTTGCAAACACATAGGGCTATGCTTATTCCAATTCAACAACACATGATTTTATCATCAATTCACAAGTTAATATTGTGAGAATATGATTGAGCGAACTATGTCCCATGCAAGTTATGCGGACATCTGGACTCACGGAGTTTCTTCTCGTCGGAGAGCAGTTTCTCGAACCTACAAGAATTTACACCAAAATTAATTAGCCTTTCCAATGCTAATCAAAGAAAATAAATCTTGAAATTCCTATAAGTTTCCTAAGGATGTTATCGTCCCAAACATGCGTTCATATTTACACAAAAATTTTAACCTTTTGAGGGCTTCCTCATTGGTGCCGGCATTTGGAATGGGTTCATAGTGGCCGGTGTCGAGATTAACTCGCGTGACCGGTTTCTTCAACGAGTCCTCACCAACTTTCACCAGACCCTCCAAGTTCCTTTTCGTGGATGTGTCCACCGAAGATAAACTCTCCTTGAGAGTGTCATCCTACAGCAATACATTCAATTCTAGGAGCACGGGTTGGTACCAAGTGTAGATCAATAGAATCACAGCAGTCAGCGAAAATCTCATGTTGATGCTGAGGTAATTGTCCTCAGACTGGTAGGACTTGAGACCACGCAATTGTGGTAATCGACCAGGTCGGTCCTCCCTTGAGAGAAGACATCTATCAAAGGGTTCGAGCCGTCCTCGTACAGCCAGGAGAACAACCCCCACTTCGAAGCCTTCTTGACATCGAACTTGAGCTCCGACGTGTCCGAGCCTGTCCCCAGTGAAATCACCAGCATTCGAGTGTAGTCCATGGGCGGTTTGATGTCGAAGAAATCTGGTTCTTCCTTCAAGATCTGCTTGGTCACTTCGCTGATGGCGACCAATTTCTGGAAAAGAGGAAAACGTGCGAAACATTCCAATATCTTGAATGGAACGAAGTACTAGATATGACACCATGTCACGTGTCATCAACTAGATTTTATGAGAATTTGTAAGTAAAATCAACTAGATGTTTATAGCCACGTCCTGTGTCATCAACTTGAAACCAACGTGAAGTAATTTTCGAGTCAATTTCAACGGTCTTTAATATGAGCATTTTTTATTTGGTCCTCCAATAATTGAGGCTTTGTACTCTTAGTTGATCCGATTAGTCGTCCTCATGCTTTTAACTTTTCTACTGATGGTTGATCGTCATCTAATCTTTATAACTATTAATGATTTTTATATTGCAAAACAGGGTTCTTTGCAGGACGCTCTTGGAATACAATTATCGGGTGCCAAACCCTAATAATACGAAAGAGAACTTTTTTGTTGTGTGTGACATCCTGATTTTTCTTTTTCTGTTTTTAATAAAATGAGACGGGCATTTCATCTTCGCGCATATAGTTCTTTTCCTTGAGTTGACCACTCATGTGAAAACTAATCTATCAGGTGAAGCCGTTAAGAAATTCTAATGCATCAAACTCGAGAATTTGACCAAGAATCAAACTTTCGACAGAGCTAATCTGCAATGGTCATTATGACACAGTTAAAAATCGATTAGAAACTGAAGATAAGTCGACTCAATAGAGGCATGTGATCAAGTGTGGATGATTCCACCAGATCGCACTATTCTTGTTGGTCGGCACTAGACCGGCTTTTCTGTCGATTAGGTACTTTGTGTCCGTATTTGAAACCTTGAGATTACCACAACAATTGAGAGTCGCCAATGTGTCAAAGATATACATTGTGGCTTGAAAATGATCAACCACAAGTCAAATGCATGAAAATTTCTAAAAGCTACCCGGCATGTTAGGACGCGCTAATATCGTGCCAGAGTGAAATTCACTGTGAAATTAAAAGCGAATTTAGAAATTGGAAGTCCTGTTATGTCACAAATCTTATTAGGAACATTGGATTAATTTATGGACTTTAATTGGACTCAATTGGAAGAGTGAAGAATTTATTGTACAAGATTTCCATGCCTCGGCGGAAAAAGAAATTGGACCCATTGGAAGATGTTGTGGAGGATTTGAATTAGTGAATTATGACATCACTATATGTCATGGTGGTTGGGGCCAAAGTGAAGAAGAAATTGACAAGTGGAGGGTGGGGATTTGATCTCAAAAAGGGCCCATCACTTCACACTTCATCTTCAACATTTTGCTTCTTGGATTTGGAGGAGGGAGAGAGAGAGATCGACGGAAACCAGCCAAGCCCGACCACCCCTTCGCCCGCTCAACGCCGCCGCCTGTCGTCGTCGCCATCGCCGTCGCCGCCAGTCCGCGCCCGCTCGCTGTCGTCCCGCTCGACGCTCCGCCCTTCATCCGTCATCCAGCAGCCGTTGTCCTTCATCGTCCCAAGCTGCCCACCATCGCCAAGGTCGCTGGAAAGCCGCTGGAGCCACCGCCAGCAACCGCTCGAGCTGCCATCGTCGTTTCCGCCGATCCCACGCCCAACCGATGACCGGAGCTCCTCCGACCGGCCTTGGACAGCACTGGAATTTCCAGCAAGATTCGGACCTTCAAGGCCCGTTTCGGGAGCCTTCCGGTTCTCCTTTGGTGTCGCCCGAGGAGATTTGTCGACGGCCTCACCATCCTCTTCGCCGGAGACACGTCGAAAAGCGATTCCGATGAGTTTAGCTCACTAAATCTTGATTAGAGGGTTAATTATGCTTAGGGAGGTTTAGTTTATGTTAGGTTTTATTAGGTGGTTAGTTTCATTTATTTAAATGTGGATTAGATTAAGGGGTGTGATTAGTTTAGGGTGTGTTTATTTAAAGTTAAATGGATGGTTATGTTAGTTTAATGATGATTTGACTTAAATATATAATTTTGAATTATATATGTATTTCGAAATTATTTAATTATCTAATAATATATTATATTAAGAAAATGATTAAAATATTATTATTTAATAAATTTTCTGAATAAAATTAATTATTTAATAAATTCCGAAAATTATTTTGCGACCTTATTTTCTCAGAATTCCGCGGTGATCGTTGCTGTGTATTCAGATTTTAATTTGATGATTGGATATTGCAAATTGAGTGTTGATTGTGAAAAATATGGATTTTATTCAGAAAATCCCAAGTGTCGGGTTTTGATACCAAAATTAGATTTTAAGGATTATATTAAATAGTGCGGTTTGAAAAAGTGAGATATTGGCTTTCTGGTTTGAATTAACGTGTCCCCACACATGTGAATAATTTCTGGAATATTTTTAATATGAAGAAAAATGGCCGGGAACACTATTTTAAGTGCAAGCATTGAGTGAAATTCAAAGTATCACGGGCTGAATATGAATTGTTGTGTGATAATTAAGAGGAGATCATCCTGGGTGTTGAGCCGGACTTGCCCCTATATGGGATGCCCCTTACAACCGATGTAGGTCGCAATAGATTCTGGGCCCATGCTCCTTCGGGAACGCCGTCGACGTAGTGATGAAGCCGTGCTCCATGCTGGGGAGACCATGCTTGGCTATATGCCAATAGATAGCCGAACTGCGAGTAGGCTATGTTCTTGTGTGGTGATAAATGAAAATTGGAACGCGTGCTGAGTGTGGTTAATGTTATGAAAGTAAACCCCTACCTGTGATTTAGTGATTTGAACTGTACTAATCTGCAGGAAGGAAATAAGGCGAGGTAAGTCTTCTGTGTGATGTGGCTAGGCCACCCTTGGGCGTATTCTCTTTCTAATAGGGGTTTAGGGGGTTAAACTTGCTGGGAATTTGTCTCACCCTATTGTGGGCCAAAATTTCAAGACCGTAGATGGCAGAACCCTCGGAGTGTTATGGTCTTCCCGTCCATAGTATGGAGCAAAAGTTCAGTCGTCCCGATCGTGATAGTCATTGGATCTATGAGCTTGTCAGGATCATGGTCTGGGTCTAAGAAGCCTTGTTTGTCAGGGTGTCTCATAAATATAGGGCGTGGTTCCGCTTTGGAGCTAATGGTTTCAGAATTGGTCTACTTAGTAGTTTTGACATTCCACCTGCCGTGATGGAAGCCATTCTCGGTGAGGCGTAGCTGACCCTCCCGATGATAGGCTGGAAGACCCATCGTCTCCGGAGGCTGTTCAGTCTGAAGTGGGATCGAAGAGCGAGTCCGACTAGTAGTCTTAGGACCGTTCCTTCTTTTTGGTGGACTGATCCCTTTTTGTAAACTGACCTTTTTTGGCATTTATGCAAACTCTGGAATGTTGTTTATCTATGAAAGCATGTTTGTTTATGAATAAGTTGATTTCCTGCTTTTCTATCCCGTGAGTTTTGTTTGTCAGGGGTTGTATATTACGTTCCGCATGCGCATAATAAATTAATGGGGTTGGCGACACTACTTGGGAATGTCGTATTTGCATGACCATGGTGGGTTGTTCACCCGTCTCGGGGTTCGGGACGTGACAACCTCGTTTAAGTGGTATCATAGCTTGGTTTATGTATGGAGTGATAAGGAGCGAGGGAGTCATGGGATAGTTGGTAGGAAAGGCTTTTAATATGCTACTGTATGTGATTGATAGCTGTTTGTTAACTTGTTGGTGAGGTCACTTAGATTCTAACTTGGTATTGGAATTTGCAAACAGGTATCTATACCGAACCTGTAGCATGAGTGACCGAGAGCCGAGGGCTGCTAGGAAGAGAGCAGCAGGCCCTGTGTTTCGGGGTGGGCCGCCCATGAGAGTTGGTGCCCGTGGTGCCCTAGGGAGAGCACAGGCTGAGGCTAGCGCGAGTGGCGCAGCATCACCTCCAGTCGATGTTGGGGTAGTAGCCCCTAAGGATCCAAGGTTTGCTGGGATTATGAGGATGCTTGAGTTGATGGGGGACAGAATGGATCAGCAGGCCGCCGCTTCAGCCGCCGTTGCCGCCAATGTTGCTGCTGCAGTTGCCGCCGCCCCCGCTGCTGCATCGATCTTCAAACCTAAGGTAGCACATGCTGAAGTTCCACCTGGGAACGTGGCCGCTGGAAGGCCCATGCATAAGCTGGTAGAGAAATTCCTAAGGTTGAATCCGCCGAAGTTCACAAGAGCAGGAGATCTCGAACCTGCAGCATTGTGGATTCAGGAGCTAGAGAATGCGTTTGATTTGCTGATGTGCACTGAGGCAGAGAAGGTTGTTCTGGCAGCCTATCAGTTGAAAGGGATTGCAGGTACTTGGTGGAAGACTACTAAAGGGATAGATTTCCCTGAAGGCGTAGTTCCAAAGTGGAGTGCCTTTCTTGAGGTCTTCAACGAGAAGTACTTTTCTGATTGTGCTAGAGAGGTGAAGATGGCGGAGTTTAAGCACCTTCGCAAAGGTACTATGTCGGTTGACCAGTATGAAGCGAAGTTCGCCGAACTATCGCAGTATGCCCCTGATCTAGTCTAGAGACCGTCAGACCGAGCTCAAAGGTTTAGAGACAAACTCCAACCGGATGTGAAGAGCTTGGTGGTGCCATTAGATCTGAAGGAGTACAAGGACATTTATAGATGGGCCCAGCTGATTGAGAAAGAGTAGTATGAGAAAGCCGCTGCATCTGGGTCGTGGTTTAGTTCAAATAGAGAAGGTAATCGGTTTGGGAAGAGGCCGATGTCTGGAGGAAGGTATCCTGTTCCACCCAACAGGAAGGATGGGATAGGGAAGTTGTCGTCGAGCATTAATGGAGCGTGTCGTTTATGTGGAAGACGACATGGTTCAGCCCCGTGTCCCTCTAGGACAAGTGCCTGTTATGAGTGTGGACAACAAGGTCACATCGCGAGGAATTGTCCCAGGAAACAGATGGGATAGCGTCAGTTGCTGCCGCCGCCACCGTTGGGTCTGAATAGAGTAATCGCGCCGCAAATTATGCCGCAGGGTGGATTGGACCGACCACCAGCTCAGGGAATGACATATGCTATCACCAGAGGATAGGCGGAGGATGCGCCTGATGTGATCACAGGTATGGTCTTGCCGAACGACCAACCTGCTTATGCTTTATTTGATCCTGGAGCTACACATTCATTTATAGCTGAGAGATATGTTAAGTTGGTAGAATTAATTCCTGAGTTGTTGGAGTTAGTGATTAGCATATCTACGCCGTTGAAGGATAAGGTGTTAGCTTCAGTGGGTTGTCTTAGTTGCAAGTTAATGATTGGTGAGCGAGAGGGGAGGATAGACTTGATAGTCCTGGCCATGTATGATTTTGATGTGATAATTGGCATGGACTGGCTCACCAAGCAACGAGCTAAGTTGGATTGTTATCGCAAGGCGATTTAGTTTAACCCGTTAGGGGGGTGAGAGCTTCGAATTTATTGGGAGTCGAGGAGGACCCTCGGTTTCCTTAATCTCATCGCTCGAGGCAACTCATTTGCTAGACGAGGGTTGCCAAGGTTACCTGGCGACTGTCATGGATACGACAGTGGAAGAGTTGAAGATAGAAAACATCGCAGTGGTGCAAGAGTTCCTAGACATGTTTCCAAAAGAATTACTAGGTGTGCCGCCAGAGAGAGAGATAGAGTTCGTAATTGAGTTAGCCCTCGGACCGAGCCAATCTCTAAAGCTCCTTATCGGATGGTTTTGTCAGAACTTAAGGAATTGAAGGTGCATATGCAGGAGTTGTTAGATAAAGGATTCACCGTCCTAGCACATCACCGTGGGGAGCACCAGCTCTGTTCGTGAATAAGAAGGATGGTTCATTGTGCTTGTGCATCGATTATTGACAACTCAATCAAGTGACGATCAAGAACAAGTACCCATTACCGAGGATCAATGACTTGTTTGATCAGCTTCAAGGAGCGTCGATATTTTCTAAGATCGACTTGAGGACAGGGTATCATCAGCTAAGGATCAGGAAGGAAGATATACCGGAGTCGGTGTTTCGCACTCGATACGGTCACTATGAGTTCACTGTAATACCGTTTGGGTTGACAAACGCCCCAGCTGCTTTCATGGATCTAATGAACCGTGTGTTCATGGAGTACTCGGATCGGTTTGTAATTGTTTTCATCGACGACATCCTAGTATACTCGAATAGTACTGAGGATCATGAAAGGCACTTAAGGGTAGTGCTTCAGACTTTGAGTAATCATGAGCTGTATGCCAAGTTCAGTAAGTGCAAGTTTTGGCTAACTCGTGTGGCTTTCCTAAGTCATGTCATCTCCGGAGAAGGAATCTCAGTGGACCCAGCCAAGATTGAAGCAGTAACTAACTGGCTGAGACCGACTACAGTGACAGAGATAAGAAGTTTTCTGGGTTTAGTAGGGTATTACAGACGGTTTGTAGAAGGGTTTTCAGTGTTGGCATTGCCGTTGACAAGACTTCTGAAGAGGGAAGAAAAGTTTGTGTGGTCAGATAAGTGCGAGAGTAGTTTCCAAGAGCTTAAGCAGAAGCTAACTACTACACCTGCGCTTACTATTCTATCTGGTCCAGGAGGTTTTGAGATCTATAGTAATGCGTCATTTAGAGGACTAGGTTGTGTGTTAATGCAACATGGTAAGGTTGTGGCATATGCGTTCCGTCAGTTGAGAACTCATGAGTTGAATTATCCGACGCATAACTTAGAACTTGCAGCGATCATCTTTGCCTTGAAGATTTGGAGCCATTATCTGTGTGGAGAAAGATTCCAGATCTTCACTGACCATCAGAGTCTCAAGTACCTATTCTCTCAGAATGAGTTGAATATGAGACAGCGTCGATGGATGGAACTCATGAAGGACTATGAATGCGAGATTTTGTATCACTCTGGAAAGGCGAACAAGGTCGCCAATGCACTGAGTAGGAAGTCTTCAGTTATGCAGATGGTACTCAAGGAATGGAGTCTACTCGAGAGAGCACGAGATTCGGGTTTCAAATTTGAGGTAGGCCACATTTCAAATCTTATGGCCACCCTCAGAATTGAGCTGGAAGTGCAGGTCAGAATTAGAACGCTTCGGCCGACAGATCCAGATGTTCAGAAAATGCCGCAAGAGAATATAGAGAAAAAGAAAGCTGACTTTCAGATTTTTGAAGATGGAACGTTGAGGTTCCGAGGACGATTGGTTGTACCTGACGATGTGGGGCTTAGAGAGGAGATTTTATCAGAAGTGCATCATAGTTGTTATAATATCCATCCTGGTAGTACCAAGATGTATCAGAATCTGCGTCAGCACTATTGGTGGTCAGGTATGAAGGCGGACATCGCCAAGCATGTCGACAGATGTTTGACATGTCAGCAAGTCAAGGCTCGGCATTATAAGTCGAGAGGACTTCTACAACCTCTCGAGTTTCTCGAGTGGAAATGGGAGCACATCACGATGGACCTTGTGACGGGTTTACCGATGAGTCAGAGAGGTAATGGTTCGATTTGGGTAGTGGTCGACAGACTGACAAAGTCGGCTCACTTCATTGTAGTGCGAAAGGACTTGAGTTTGAATAGACATGCATATTTGTATGTGCGCTAGATAGTTCGTATGCATGGAGTGCTCGGTTACAATTACTTCAAACGGAGACCCGAGGTTCATCGCCGCCTTTTGGAAGAGCTTGCAGAGTGCCTTAGGTACGGAGTTGCAGTATAGTACGGCTTATCATCCTCAAACGAATGGTTAGTCTGAGAAGACTATTCAAACCCTCGAAGACATGCTACGGGCTTGTGTTTTGAACTTCAAGGGAAGCTGGGAGGAACAGTTTCATCTGGTCAAGTTTGCCTATAACAACAGTTACCAGCAGAGTATTCAGATGACTCCTTTTGAAGCATGGTATGGCAGAGCGTGCAGAACACCAGTGTGTTGGGATGAAGTCGGGGAAAGAAGGATCACAAGCCCAGAGTTGGTTCAGCAGTCAGTGGAGGCAGTTGTAGTTATCAGAAACAGATTAAAGACTGCTCAGAGCCGCCAGAAGAGCTATGCAGATAAGCGTCGAGGCCATTGGAGTTTCAGGTTGGTGAGCATGTCTTTCTGAAAGTGTCACCGATGAGGGGTATCTCATGCTTTGGCAGAAAGGGGAAACTGAGTCCGAGGTACGTAGGTCCCTTTGAGATTTTGGAAAGAATAGGGACTTTGGCGTATCGTCTTGTACTACCGCCGAGGTTGGCACAAGTGCATGACATCTTTCACGTGTCGTTGTTAAGGAAGTATGAACCTGATCCGACACACGTTCTAAATTTCAAAGAATTGGACGTGGACGATAGGGTGTCATATGTTGAAAGTCCGGCTCAGATCGTGGATCGCAAGGAGCAGGTTCTGCGCACCAAGACCATCCCGTTGGTCAAAGTGGTCTGGCAACACCACGGCACTGAAGGAGCAACTTGGGAAACCGAATATTCGATGAGACAATTGTACCCCCACCTTTTTGCTAAAAGTGTTGTAATGGTTTAAATTTCGAAGACGAAATTTTTATAAGAGGGGAAGAGTTGTTACATCCTGATTTTTCTATTTCTGTTTTTAATCAAATGAGATGGGCATTTCATCTTCGTGCATATAGTTTTTGTCCTTGAGTCGGCCACTCATGTGAAAACTAGTCTATCAGGTGAAGCCGTTAAGAAATTCTAATGCATCAGACTCGAGAATTTGACCAGGAAGAAACCTTCCGACTGAGCTAATCTGCACGGGTCATTACGGCACACTTAAAAATCGATTAGAGACCGGAGATGGGTCGACTCGATAGAGGCATGTGATTGAGTGGAATCGCACTATTCTTGTCGATCGGCACTAGATCGGCTTTTTTATTGATTGGGTACCATGTGTCCGTATTTGAAACCTTGAGATTACCACGACAACCGAAAGTCGCCAATGTGTCAAAGATGTACATTGTGACTTGAAAATGATCAACCACAGGTCAAATGCATAAAAATTTCTAAAAGTTACCCGGTAGGTTAGGACGAGCTAATATCATGCCAGAGTGAAATTAACCGTGAAATTGAAAGCGAATTCAGAAATTGGAAGTCATGTTATGTCACAAATCTTATTAGGAACATTGGATTAATTTATGGACTTTAATTGGACTCAATTGGAATAGAATCAAATGGAATTGAAGAATTACAAGATTTTCATGCCTCGGCGAAAAAAGAAATTGGACCCATTGGAAGATGTTGTGGAGGATTTGAATTAGTGGAGTATGACATCACCTTATGTCATGGTGGTTGGGGGCAAAGTGAAGAAGAAATTGACAAGTGGAGGGTGGTGATTTGATCTCAAAAAAGGCCCATCACTTCACACTTCATCTTCAACATTTTGCTTATTGGATTTGGAGGAGAGAGAGAGACCGATGGAAACTAGCCAAGCCCGACCACCCCTTCACCCGCTCGACGCCGCCGCTCGTCGCCATCGCCGTCGCCGCCCGTCCACGCGCACAGCCTGCGCGCCCGCTTGCCGTCGTCCAGCTCGCCGCTCCGCCCTTCGTCCACCGTCCAGCAGCCTTCATCCTTCGTCATCCCAAGCTGCCCGCCGTCGCCAAGGCCGCCGGAAAGTCGCCGAAGCCACCGCTAGCAACCGCCCGAGCTGCCGTCGCCATTTCCGCCGATCTCGCACCCAACCGGTGACCGGAGCTCCTCCAACCGGCCTTGGACAGCACCAGAATTTCCAGCAAGATCCGGACCTTCAAGGCCCGTTTCGGGTGCCTTCCGGTTCTCCTTTGGTGTCGCCCCGAGGAGAATTGTCGACGGCCTCGCCATCCTCTTCGCCGGAGACTCGTCGGAAAGCGAATCCAGTGAGTTTAGCTCACTAAATCTCGATTAGAGGGTTAATTATGCTTAGGGAGGTTTAGTTTATGTTAAGTGTTATTAGGTGGTTAGTTTGATTTATTTAAATGTGAAGTAGATTAAGAGATGTGATTAGTTTATGGTGTGTTTATTTAAAGTTAAATGGATGGTTATGTTAGTTTAATGATGATTTGACTTAAATATATAATTTTGAATTGTATATGTATTTCGAAATTTTTAATTATTTAATAATATATTATATTACGAAAATGATTAAAATATTATTATTTAATTAATTTTTTGAATAAAATTAATTATTTAATAAATTTCAAAAATTATTTCGAGACCTTATTTTCTCGGAAATTTCGCGCCGATCGTTGCTATGTATTCAGATTTTTAATTTGATGATTGGATATTGCAAATTGAGTGTTGATTGTGAAAAATATGGATTTTATTCAGAAAATCCCAAGTGTCGGGTTTTGATACCAAAATTAGATTTTAAGTATTATATTAAATAGTGGGGTTAGAAAAAGTGAGATATTGGCTTTCTAGTCCGAATTAACGTGCCCCCACACACATGAATAATTTCTAGAATATTTTTAATATGAAGAAAAATGGTCAGGATCACTATTTTAAGTAGAAGCATTGAGTGAAATGCAAAGTGTCCTGGGCCGAATATAAATTGTTTTGTGATAATTAAGAGGAGATCGTCCTAGGCTGTTGAGCCGAACTTGCCCCTATATGGGATGCCCCTTATAACAAATGCGGGTCGCAGTAGATTCTGGGCCCATGCTTCTTCAGGAACGCCGTCGACATAGTGACAAAGTCGTGCCCCATGGTGGGGAGACGATGCCTGGCTATATGCTAGTAGATAGCCGAACTGCGAGTAGGCTATGTTCTTGTGTGGTGATAAATGAAAATTGGAACATGTGCTGAGTGTGATTATTGATGATATGAAAGTGATTGTGTTCCAATTGTTTAAGTTCTTATGACTACCTGTGATTTAGTGATTTGAAATATACTAACCTGCAGGAAGGAAATAAGGCGAGGTAAGTCTTTTGTGTGATGTGGCTAGGCCACCCTTGGGGGTATTCTCTTTCTAATAGGGGTTTAGGGGGTGAACTTGTTGAGACAATGTCTCACCCCGTTGTGGGCCAAAATTTTAGGACCATGGATGGCAGAACCCCCGGAGCGTTATGGTCTTCCCGTGCATAGTATGGAGTAGAAGTTTAGTTGTCCCGATCCTTATAGTCATTGGATCTATGAGCCTGTCAAGACCACGGTCTAGGTCCAGGAGGCCTTGTTTGTCAAGGTGCCTCATAGATATAGGGCGTGGTTCCGCTTTGGAGCCAATGGTTTCAGGATTGGTCCGCTTAGTAGTATTTTGACATTCCACCTGCTGTGATGGAAGCCATTCTAGGTGAGGGCGTAGCTGACCCTCCCGATGGTAGGCTAGAGGACCCATCGTCTCTGGAGGCTGTTTAGTCTGAAGTGGGATCGAAGAGCGAGTCCGACTAGTAGTCTTAGGACCGTTCCTTCTTTTTGGTGGACTGATCCCTTTTTATAAGCTGACCCTTTTTGGCATTTATGCAAACTCTGGAATGTTGTTTATCTATGAAAGCATGTTTGTTTTTGAATGAGTTGATTTCCTGCTTTTCTATCCCGTGAGTTTTTTTGTCAGGGGTTGTATATTACGTTCCGCATGCACATAATAAATGAATGGGGTCGGCGACATTACTTGGGAATGTTGCATTTGCATGACCATGGCGGGTTGTTCACGTGTCTTGGGGTTCAGGGTTTGACATTGTGCTCTTTTGTGATGTCCTAACCTTCCGTACAATTCGCCTTTTTGTTTCATCAATCTCGCCCATCAAATTAACAGGTATTTCTCGGGTCATGGTTTCTTCGCTTGAAGTGAGCTTCCTCGTCGCAAAAGAAGAAGATATAATAAAGGCACTCCAAATTAGAACTCAGTGATCCTATTTTAGCTGTGCTATTTTATTACAGTCTTCGCTATCAAATAGGCTAGTAATAATTTATAGTCTTGTATGTACATATACCTTTTCTTATGTGTATCTATCAATGGATGTATGTATTCATGAGTGCATCTATGCGTGTAAGCTATAATCACATGTGTTCATTAGACATACGTACATACCACCATCAATGAGATTGAAAATTCATGGACTCACCCATCTTTATCTTCCATCTTGAAATAATGGGCGGGGAGGTACGTCGTAGCAGCCAATGTGCCGATGCAAATGTCAGATACTTGAGCGTCCAAAAAAGAATGTTTTGACACCTACATGATATACAAATCCATTAAAGAGAACATCTCCTATGATTAGTGTATATGCGTATAGTTTTCCTCTATTAAGACTGGGTAATTGATTGTAATTGTCTTTGTCAAACTTGCACTGTCAATAACCCCATTTTCCATTGGAAATCAAAAGTTGCAAGAAAAGAATGATTCCATCACAACTTTTTACCCTCAAAAAATTCTACCCAAGGCTATAATTATTTGGATATTTTACAACTTGCGTGCACTCACACGAGGTAGTTTCTGTTAGCTGGGTTCACTCATATGTGGAGGAAGCCCAATGACTTGCAAGCCTAAAAAGGGTTTGAGCCCATATAATAAGTTATATGGAGAAATAGGGTTTCTCACTATCTTCATAATAGTAGCCACAAAAGGAAATAGTAACAAGAGAAAAAGAGAAAGCAGAAAATCTGGGGGTTGAGGCAATATCTCATTTAAATCAAGCTGGCATCGGAGGTCGATTCGTGATCCGATTGAGCTGAAATTTTGTTAGCATGTTCATGGCACAATCTTCTCGAATCTGAACGGTTTGATTTTCGTTTGAAGCTGCCTCCATCAGGTTTTTCGTGGATTGATCAAAACCTGCATTTTGGTCGATTTATCCTTGATCTCTTGTGAAATTCATGTGTATTGCCAAGAATTATATTCTTGAGGTCTTTGCTGCTATGTACCTCTAGTATTTGCTAGAGAATAATATTGTTCACCCAATTTTGGTGATAGTGAAGATTGTGTTTTTTGATCTCCTCACATCGAGGAGGTTTTCCACGTAAAAAATCGTATTGTGTTTGAGTGCTTGGTATTTATTTTACTCTACTATATCGATTCCTATTAGGTTTACACAAGATGGGAGATTATTTTATTCCGCTGCATTAATTCGATATTGTTCGAATTGTTACTGTTCTCCCATCAGAGTGGTATCAGAGCTTCTGGTTATTGCTTGATTTTTCTGCCTTGTGTTAAACAATGGAAACGAATACGAGTATAATGGTTACACTGAATGGTTCGAATTATCATATTTGGAAAGGGAAGATGGAAGACCTTTTATATGTGAAAGATTTTTATTTACCCGTATTTGCTGAGGAGAAACCAGAGAATAAAACTGATTCTGAATGGTCTATATTTCATCGTCAAGTGTGTGGTTATATCAGGCAATGGGTAGATGATAATGTTTTGAACCATATTATTGAGGAAACACATGCACGCGGTTTATGGGATAAGCTCGAACAGTTATATGCTCGAATGACTAGGAATAATAAGTTATTTTTGATAAAACAGATGATGGCTCTGAGATATCAAGATGGTACTCGTTTGACTGATCATTTAAATTCTTTTCAAGGAATTATTAATCAGTTGGCTGCGATGGGAATCAAGTTTGATGATGAGATACAAGCACTATGGTTGTTTGGTACTTCATTGGAGACGTTCAGAACATCTTTGTCTAATCCTGCCCCAGATGGTACGATTACCATGGATTTTGCCAAGAGTAGTATTTTGAATGAAGAGATGAGAAGGAAGACACAAGGATCATCCTCTTTACATTATGATGCCTTAGTTGTTGAGAAAAGGGGAAGAAGTGAGTCTCGAGGTCCGAGAAATAGAGATAAAAGTCAAGATAAAAGCAAAGGTAAGTATAATAAATTTGCTAATGTTGAGTGCCATTATTATCATCAGAAGGGACATATTCAGAGGTTTTGTCGCCGGTTAAAAGGGAGAAACAAAAGGAGAAAGGTAAAGAGAAGAAAAGTGATAATGACAACGATGACAATCGCGTCGCTGCACTTAAAGAAGACTTTCTCATTATGTTTGATGGTGATGTGATGAATTTTGTATCTCATGAGACCAGTTGGGTAATTGATAGTGGTGCATCTCTGTTCATGCTACGTCTCATAGGGATTTCTTTACATCATATAAGTCAGGTGACTTCGGATCTGTGAATATGGGAAACAACGGGCTAGCTCAAGCTATAGGCATCGGTGATGTGTGCCTAGAAACCAGCAATGGCACAAGGTTAGTATTGAATAATGTTAAACTTATACCTGATATCCGCTTGAATTTGATTTCTACAGGCAAGTTGGATGATGAGGGGTATTACAAAGCACCTTTAGTAATGGTCAATGGAAGCTCACCAAAGGTTCTCTTGTTGTGGCTAGAGGTGAAAAATATTCTTCGTTGTACATTATGCAGGCAAAGTTGTCCACAGACAAAATTAATGCAATAGACAGCTAAGATGCAGCTGAGTTGTGGCATAAGAGACTCAGTCACATCGGTGAGAAGGGTTTGTCAATATTGGCCAAGAAGAAGCTCCTTTCAGGATTGAAAAGTTCGGCGCTAAAGAAGTGTGCTCACTGTTTAGCAGGAAAACATAACAGAGTTGCATTTAAAAGCTCCCCTCCTTCAAGAAAGTTAGGTATACTGGATTTAGTGCATTATGATGTTTGCGGTCATATGAAAACAAAATCACTTGGTGGCTCTCTTTATTTTGTTACCTTCATAGATGATTTTTCAAGGAAAATTTGGATTCATACCTTGAAAACTAAAGATCAAGTATTAGATGTTTTTAATCAATTTCAGGCTTCAGTTGAGAGACAGACTGGAAAGAAATTGAAATGTATCAGAACTGATAACGGGGGAGAGTATATTGGACCTTTTGATGAATATTGCAGATAACAAGGTATTCGACATCAAAAGACACCTCCCAAGATGCCTCAATTAAATGGTTTAGCTGAGAGAATGAACAGAACACTGGTTGAAAGGGTAAGATGCTTACTTTTACAGTCAAAGCTACCTGGATCCTTTTGGGGTGAGGCTTTAAGTACAGTTGTGCATGTATTAAATCTTACTACATGCATTCCTTTAGAGTTTGATGTTCCTAATAGAGTTTGGACAGGCAAAGATGTTTCTTATGATTATTTGCGTGTCTTTGGGTGCAAAGCATTTGCATATTCCCAAAGATGAGAAGTCTAAACTTGATGTGAAAACACGACAGTGCATATTTATCGATTATGGACAGGATATGCTTGGTTACAAATTTTATGATCCGGTTGAAAGGAAAATTGTAAGAAGCAAAGACGTTGTGTTTATGAAAGATCAAACAATAGAGGATATTAAGAAAGCGGAGATGATTTCAGCACCACAGGTTAGTGATAATTTGGTTGATTTCGATTCGGTTCCTCTTACAAATATTCCAACACAGGTTGATGAAGAGCGACGGGAAGTCAATGTTCCAAATAATGCACATGTTTCTGAACATGTTGAAATAGATAATACTATTCCTTAACCAGAGGCTCAATTAGATGTTCCACTGGATGTTCCAGTCCGGAGATCCATTAGAGACCGACAACATTCCACCAGGTATTCTGAAGATGAGTATGTATTATTGACTGATGCAGGTGAACCGGAGTGCTATGCAAAAGCAATAGAAGATGAGAACAAAAGCAATTGGTTGATGCTATGTGAGATGAGATGCAGTCACTTTATAATAATCATACTTTTGAGTTGGTGAAGTTACCTAAAGGTAAAAGAGCTTTGAAGAACAAGTGGGTATATAGGTTGAAGCAAGATGAACATACTTCACAACCACGGTACAAAGCTAGATTGGTTGTTAAGGGATTCGGTCAAAGAAAGGGTATTGATTTTGATAATATATTTTCTCCGGTAGTAAAAATGTCTTCTATCCGTGTGGTTCTAGGCTTGGCAGCTAGCCTAGATTTGGAAATTGAGCAAATGGATGTTAAAACAGCCTTCCTACATGGTGACTTGGAGGAAGAGGATTATGTGTACAAATTGAAGAAAAGTCTCTATGGCCTAAAACAAGCACCGAGGCAGTGGTATAAGAAATTTGCGTCAGTTATGACAGAACATAGCTATAAGAAGACTTCCTCGGATAATTGTGTGCTTGTCCAAAAATTTTCTGATGATGACTTTATTATTCTCTTGCTTTATGTTGATGATATGCCGATTGTTAGCAGGAATGCTTTAAGAATTGAGTTATTGAAGAAACAATTGAGCAAGTCTTTTGCCATGAAAGACTTGGGCTCGGCGAAGCAGATTCTTGGCATTAGAATTACCCGAGACAGAGATGCTAAAAAGTTGTTTTTGTCGCAAGAGAAATATATCGAGAAGATCCTTCAGAAATTTTACATGGACAAGGCTAAAGTGGTTAGTACTCCTCTTGATGCCCACTTTAAGTTATAAATGATGCAAAGTCCTACAGCTGATAAAGAAAAGAAAGATATGGAAAGTGTTCCATATGCCTCAGCTGTAGGAAGCTTAATGTATGCGATGGTATGTACACGCCCAGACTTGGCGCACGCAATTGGCGTTGTTAGTCACTATTTGTCAAATCCAGGCAGAGAGCACTGGAATGCTGTGAAGTGGATTATGAGATATCTTCGGGGAACTTCAAATTTGAAACTCAATTTTGGGATCGGGAAACTTGAGTTAGTTGGATACACAGATTCCGACTTGGCAGGAGATATTGATACTCGTAAATCTACTTCTGGTTATTTGATTTCCTTTGCGGGTGGAGCAGTGTCATGGAAGTCAATATTGCAGAAGTGTGTTGCACTTTCTACAACCGAAGCTGAATTTATTGTAGTGACTGAAGCTAGTAAAGAGATGCTATGGATGAAGAAGTTCTTAGAAGAACTTGGGTTCAAGCAAAAGAGGTATGTGCTATTTTGTGATAATCAAAGCGCAATTCATCTTTTCATTCTAGATCGAAACATATTGATGTTAGATATCATTGGATAAGAAATGTTCTAGATGAAAAGTTGTTGGAACTTGAGGAAATTCATACGGATCATAATGGCTCTGATATGACGACGAAGACTCTACCAAGAGAGAAGCTTGAATATTGTCAATTGATAGCAGTGATGGTGAATCCCTCCACATTGTCATGAGGGGGAGATTTGTTAGCTGGGTTCACTCATATGTGGAGGAAGCCCAATGAGTTGCAAGCCCAAAAATGGTTTGAGCCCATATAATAAGTTATATGGAGAAATAGGGTTTCTCACTATCTTTAGAATGGTAGCCGCAAAAGGAAATAGTAACAAGAGAAAAAAAGAGAATGAAAAATATGGGGGTTGAGGCAATATCTCATTTACATCAAGCTGGCATCGAAGATAGATTCGTGATCCGATTGAGCTGAAATTTTGTCAGCATGTTCGTGGCGCAATCTTCTTGAATCTGAACGGTTTGATTTTCGTTTGAAGCTGCCTCCATCAGGTTTTTCGTGGATTGATCAAAACCTGCGTTTTTGGTCAGATTTATCCTTGATCTCTTCTGAAATTCATGTGTATTGCCAAGAATTATGTTCTTGAGGTCTTTGCTGCTATGTACCTCTAGTATTTGCTAGAGAAGAATATTGTTCACCCAATTTTGGTGATAGTGAAGATTTTCGGGTGGACTCCGGTCCCGTGGTTTTTGATCTCCTCACATCGAGGAGGTTTTCCACGTAAAAAATCGTATTGTGTTTGCGTGCTTGGTATTTATTTTACTCTATTATATCGATTCCTATTAGGTTTACACAAGAGGGGAGATTATTTTATTCCGCTGCATTAATTCGATATTGTTCGAACTGTTACTGTTCTCCCATCAGTTTCAACATGAAAAGGGGATTGACAAGTCTCGCTTAATCAGTCATAAATACAATAATGCTAATGTGTCATCCTGATAAATAAAAAAATTTGTGAAACTACATAGAGGATGTTATTAGACAAGCAAGAGTTAATCGGAGAAAGTTATTTTCGAATTGTCTATCTACCTGTAAATCTAACTAAAATATGGATCTGGTCGATGTCTATGCTTGCAACTCTCATCGGTCAAAAGCCTGGTAACATTCCCCAGATTAAGATGGACGAAAATATGACCCATCGGACATATACCAATCTACAACTGCTGTCTCTCAAAAAGAAACATGCAAGAGCTCTCTTCATATGAAGAAAATAAAACTGGTTGTAGCTTTTTGACATCGAAAGTTGGGATGACCAAGCCGGTAAGGGTATCGTGCAATCTCGTGCTTCCAAGTAACTTTCTCATTAATGTGCAAAGATAAACTCCATTGTACTTGGTCCCCGTCAGAGATTTCATTGTGTTCAAGACCGAACTCAGACTCCCACTTTTTTTCTTTTTTTCAGGAAAAAGTAGCGGGAGCAAGCAGAAAAGAAATGAAAAGACTCCAATCAGATATGTCATATGTGAGGAGAGAAAAAACTAAAGAAAAATATCAGTGAGCTTAAAAACGATAAAAAGAAGTTTGATAATTCATATTTAGCAACGTGAGACGTATGTCAATGATTGATTACCATCCTTGAGGGAAGATTTTAGGACAATTCTCC
This sequence comes from Eucalyptus curtisii, assembly GCA_017140595.1. Taxonomy (NCBI): domain Eukaryota; kingdom Viridiplantae; phylum Streptophyta; class Magnoliopsida; order Myrtales; family Myrtaceae; genus Eucalyptus; species Eucalyptus curtisii. Next base: position 17,166,854 of record CM029502.1, read on the forward strand.
CAGTAAAACGGGACTGTCTTTCGCAGCGAAGAGAGGACGGTTGTGAGCATCAGGTGCGGACAACATGGCCGTGATGAGACCTCCTGTGCTCGTGCCTGCAATTACATCGAAATAATCTGCAAGCGTCGCACCTTCACCATCCAGCTCCTGCACCCAAAAAACTCAATGACTTCGGGATTAATGTCTACTCAAGAGATGGTGTGGATACGGGCGATGCCCCGTGTTTAGAATAAAAGAAAGGCATCTCAAAAGCTGCTTCAACTCAAACCCTAATCAGGGGCTTCTTTTTTTTTTTAATTTTTTTTTTCTTGATAACCGCAGCACAATAATGTTACTCTTGCGTCCACTTCGTTCGTGTGGTTTGTTCATGTTAATACACGGAGTTGGGCTTCGAGGTAACCGAGAATGACCCCTGGAATGATTCCTTGACTCCTTCGCCGTCAATACTAAGGATTGTGATGAGTTTTCCATACGTTGGAGGCCAAATTTTCAACGACAAAGCCTTTTTCCCATTTCTTTTAACTGTTAATGCAAGAATGGAGAGAGAGAGAGAGAGAGAGAGAGAGAGAGAGAGAGAGAGAGAGATGAATGAACGTGTGATATCTCCGATGTTGTGAAGCTCATGAATATATATAGAGGGATGCAGTATGTTCACGTAATGGTTCTATCTGGCAAAACATAAAGATAAAAACAGTTGGCCCGCTTTTGTTCAGCTCTTACTTGGTCAATGTTAACGCTCCTCTCAAGTGGACATGAAAAAGGGGTTGAGACCGAATCGCTTGTCTAAATCGACAAGGTCTTCTTATAGGCAAAAAGCAAAGTTTCATGCTTGCACATATTTAAGAGTGGTTGTGAGGCGAAGAGAGATACCGGGAGGAGGAAGGAAGGTTGGTTTTGAGATGAAACACCTATAACTTTGATAGATTGTTTGTTTTTTAATTTGTCAAAATGGGAGAGACCTAGGGTGCATTTGGTGTGACATTTAAGGTTAACAAAGTAGAAATATCAATAACTCGAGACACCTTTGAAAGATTTGTCCGACCTATTTGAATTCAAGAATATAGGAAAATTCATTGGACAATTATAGAGTATGGTCTAGCCTATATTCTTGTAAATTGGAAAAGTATGGTCAATTTAATTAATATGGCCATTATACCCTAAAGTACGCCTTATATTATATAGTGGATGATTAAATTAGGATAAGATAAGTGGACACTAAGCCTAATCTCCTATGGCCGGCGACCTATTGCCTAATCTTAGCCTCCAAAATTTCATTTGTGCCCTTGGATGATTAAATGCATGTAATCATGGGTGAATAGTACCCAAACCAATAAATATTCATGCATGAAATGTGTTCAACAAGCCAAGTGAACACCCTTCCTATCTTAAAACCCCTTGACCAGCGCCCTTCTCTCTCTCTCTCTCTCTCCTCTTCATTTTCTTCATTTTGGCCAAGAGTTCTCTTCATTTCTCCCCTCCTCTCTCTCAGTCGCTCCATCACTGAACCTTTCTTCTTCATTTTCGTCTCCTTTCCTGTCGTTTCTTGCTCAAATCCTCATCACAAGTGAAGTTTAATCTCAAGGCAAGGAGATGAGACTTTATTCCTAAGCCTCTTGATCTCTCTTTTCTCTTGGTTTTGCTAGTTTAGGTCACAGTTGAGGTTGTTGTGGTGCTTGATGTGTTGTTTGTTCGGTTTTGTTGTTTTTCTTTGAGTTTCGAGCAACCAGGCTAATGATCCGCCGATGAATGACTTTGGTCGAGGCTTATAAGAGAGGCTTGAGTCATTTTTATAGGTTGCATGTTGGTTTATAGTGATTTTTTGGGTCTTCCATGTTGATGATTCGGCTATGGATGGTTGAGACGGTAAGCTAGATGCTACGTTGTGCTTTGCATGTGTGATCTGCGGATTATAGTTGTGAGATAAAGCTAAGATTAAGTCTTGTATGGCTGCTTTTGCTTGTCATGTGGAAGTTGAAGAGGTGACGATAGGATTGGATTCGTGTACTTGGGTTAAACCCAGAAATTTGCAGGCATGTTATATCTTTTTGTTTTGCTAATTTTGCTGCAACTTTTCTAGACAAGATCTCAAGAAATTTCCTTCTTCAAAGTTGTTTCAAATATCGTAAAGTTTAACATATTTAAAGTTTAGATTTTTCTAAGTTAATTTGGATGGTCAAAAATCCCCAAAACACTTCCTTTTAGCGTCAATTTGGTTTATGTGTCAAAAATTTCATAAAATTCAATTAAGAACATTGTTTTCCTAATTTTTTGGTTTTAGTTCTAAAGTGACCAAAAATAAAATTACTTTTGTTTTAGCCATAATTAGGTGTAGTTCCTTTTACGACATTTGGTTTGTGGACTATTCTAACTCCACTCGTGCATTCAGTTTCATGAATTGCTATTTTAAAAGGCAAATTGCCATTTTAAACCCTAATTAGGGGTTAAAATCGATTCTTCATGATTTATAAACAGACAATCTTTTTCCACTCACTTTCTTAAGATAAGTCCAAATCTGGAGTAGACTTTGAGAAATTCACATTAGAATCTCCCGATTTGAGGAATTTCACTCTCTTGAAGGTAAGAAAATCGAGCCGTCAAGCTTCAATCAAAGAAATTTAGTTTAACCCATTTAAGACTATGGTTCAATTGCATGAATCTAGATCCAATAGACTTCGATTCATTTTTTGCCTAAGTTTTGGCACTTCAATTTAAAGTCAATTTGAATACATTAGGTGATCCTACACATGGGTAATTAGTTAAATAGGTCTATTGCGACATTAATTGAATTTAATTTCAATTAATTTACAATTTTGGCCATAAAATTGTAAAATTGCTCATTTTAGCTCTTAAGGCTCGATTTCATGTATCCATAGTTTTGGTCAGTTATTTTTCACAACAATTGCTCAATTAGGTCAATAAAAATTCTATAAATTATATTAATGGAGTTCAATCAACCTAATTGAATCAAAATTGGACAATTTCTCCTCAAATCGTGCAAGTTTTCTTTTCAATTTGGTCCTTGAGAGACCAAATTTTGAACCCACGAGGGCACAAGGCGTGAACCAACAAGGCCTGGCCAGAACAAGTCAAGAACCAATTAAACCGGTGTGAATTGATATGACCGGTCTGACCGACCGCCAACAAGGCAGGCCAGTTTAACCCCTTACTGGCCGGTTCTAGACCTTCGGCAATCAGTTTTAGGTTCCTCGCTGTGTCAATTTCACTCTCATGCCCTCATTTTTCTAAGATTTTGCAGATTGACAGTTGAATTTCATGAATTTGCAATTTGACACCTAATTAGGCCCTTAAGCACAATTCTCGTTTTAAACTCAAATTTTCTCAAATAGGACTCATCCAATCGATTGCCCGACACTTCTTAATAATGATCAACCCTTAAAAATTTTGATTTAGCTATTAAATTAAAATTTTGACCGTCGGATCAAATTGATAGCCAAAATTGACCGATTTAGGGTTAATATTGATAGGTTTTTCCCTCCAAATTTTAGGGGAGGGTTCATTTTACTCAACAAACTTTCTCTACATATCTCTCTCTCTCTCTCTCTCTCTCTCTCTCTCTCTCTCTCTCTCTCTCTCTCTCTCTCTCCTATTTTTCCCTTCTCTTTCTCCTCTCTCTTATCTCTATGCCGAACCAACCCTTGCCGGTCTACCATCGCCGACCTCATGCCAGCGAAGCCACTTTTCCTGCCTCTTTCTCCTCTGTCTTATCTCCATGTCGAACCGACCCTTGCCGGTCTACCATCACCGACCTCATGCCAGCGAAGCCACTAGTCGTTGATCCAACCCCTCAGTGACCACCTCTTTTTCCCCATAGTCCCAACCCCTCAGTGACCACCTCTTCTTGTCCCGACAGCTGTGGGCTAGTGATCAGCTCAGCCTTGATCGGAACTATTCCAATCAGGCCAAGCTCCCTCGATGGCAGAAACCAGTCTGATTTGGACTGGTCCTCTTGATCGCTCAAACTGGCAGTCAACAGATAGTCTTGGCGCTGCCAATCGGTGACCAAGAAGGTCCCCGACCTCACCATAGTCGGGGACAGGCGAATCTCTTGTCGGATCAACTCCGGTGTCCCTTTCTTCAACCGGTGGTGATGACCGATCCACCTTTTGGACCCATTTTGTTCTTGGCTCAAACTAGCGGCTACCGGTGACTTTGGGAGGTGTTGATCACTCCCGATCAGTCCTAAGGAGAGTCTCCAACCTCGTCGTGGTCGGAGACTAGTTAATCCACGGTCGGATCTTCTCCGGTGGTCCATTCATTCCCTGGCACTTGAAGGCCAGTCCAGTTTTGGATCGGTTTTGCCTGTACTCCAACTAATGTTTCGATCCCCTCTTTGGTGGCCCACAAAGGTCCGGTTCGTCCATTAGGGCTAGATTAGGTTTCGATCGCGTTCCCGCGAGATCATTTCGTCCGATTGCATCAAAATCGAAGAAATCACGCAAAAGGTTAGTCTCTAAAGCTTGAATCCGATGAAGCAAGGTTGGATAATCTAACTGGGTCTAGGATTCGCACTTAGAACAATACAAAATGCTTAGATCTATTTTTGATAGGCTTGATTGACGATTTGTTGAGCTCGAAGATGGATTGAAAATGATTTGTGGTTGATTGGATGATTTTGGTGCTAATCTGTAATTTTTGTGTATTTACGATGTAATTGTTGTTTGGCCTAAAACAAGGTATTAGATGACTTTATTTGAACTCGAGACCCTCTAGAATTAGAAATTATGTTCCAAGATCGTTGATTTAATTGGTTGCGTACCACAAACGGGCGACGTTTGACCCCCGAAAAACGCCTCAAAATTTGCTTGATTCTGTAGATTTTTCAACACATTTTAGGTTATGTTCTTATTCCACCTCCGGACTTTGATATTTTTCTGTTGATTTTTGTGATTAATTTTTGAGAAAATTTTCCCGATTAGATTTTTTCCAAATCCTCTCATGTATAACATACTTTTATTTAAAGATTTTTTGGATAAGTTTTGATTAGTTAGAACCACATAAATCTGAGCATGGGTCAGTTTGCCTTGCACTAATCCGAGACACATTTTGGCGAAATTGAGCATACATATGAGTTCATTTAGCCTTAGGATCTTCATGAAGATTGAAATACATATTGTGTGCTTTACGAATGCATAATTTGCATGATTTCATCGCCGTTTAGTATGTCAATTGTATGTTTAAACACATGAATGTCTTGCTGTAATTAGGATGCTTAGTAATACATACCTATTTTGCCATTTTTGTCATGATCTGTGTGCTCATAATTAGGCCTTCATTTCTAATGAAAAATGCTTGCCATTATGCATTCTATATGCCAAAATTTTCGTTATATTTTTGCAAATTCCTATGTGGCCTAAATCGAACGTTTTCTGTTATGTCAAGATTAGTTAAGGCCTTGTCATGTGCATGCTTTCGTATGCTCATTTGGATCTCTTAGAGACCAAATCTCATGTCGATGTCTTCTTGACTATTAAAATACGCATTTCTTATGCTTCATATGCATATGTTTTTTTTTTTTTGGTCGAAAAGTACTATTTTATTTATATTATAGCTGATCTCAGCCCCACAATTGGAGCATCATTACATAATATGGCCCAAAGGCCTTGAGGGGGAGAGACCATCCAGTTGCAAGGGAGACTTTTGCTTCTTTGTTGTCGCACGGCCCAATCTGCAGCTTTGTTGGCGGCCCGCGGACAATAGAGCAGATCCACATTCGGAAGTTGCTGCAGAAGTTGAAAGCACTTTGTCCAACTCGCAGTTGTTTCCCAAGTGAAGTCTCTCTTGTACTTGAGGGATTGCACGAGCCCTCTGCAGTCGGTTTCCACTGAAACTACTTCCATCTTCTTCTGCTTTATGTACTCAAGGGCTTCAAGCATGGCTAGGGTTTCAATGTGAAGGCTCAACACCGCTCGAACTTGCTTCGCAAAGCCATCCACGAGGCTACTGGAGAAATCTCGAACTATACAAGCCACGACTCCTTCCGTTAACCCCTCACAGATGGATCCGTCCACATTTATCTTCAAAGAACCAGCTACCAGAGCTGTTTAGGTTGGAGAGATCTCGTTTTCCTCTTCTGTTCTTACTTGCAAATGCCCGAAGCCCCATTTTTTATGACTTTTTTGCTGAAATCGGGCCAGATCTACCACTTTACAGGCATCCGGCTTGGTTCCCCGAAATATATAGTTGTTGCGCTCCTTCCACACCTGCCATAATGTATTTGAGATCATTTCCAGAGAAGGTAGGTTCGAGTCGTTGTTAATAAACTTCGCCAGCCATACATCAATTCGTGTGACCTCCTGGCCTATCACTTTTAGGTTGATTTCCGGGTGGCTCCATACCCGTGTGGTCTAGGGACAAAAAAGATGGAGGTGCTCGACGGTTTCCATGCTCTCTCGGCAAAGATCGCAGATCGGGTCAGGTAAAATCTTTCGTTTCCATAGATTCTCCTTGGATGGGATGGCATTTTGACAAACATTCCAAATGAAAATCCTGACTTTTTGGCTAGTGTGCATCTTCCATATAGCATTCCATAGCTTTCTTGGTGTTTAGTGGGAAGAAGATGGGTTTTCCTTTGCAAAGTATGCTATCTCTCGTTCTCTTAATATATTATAACCACTTTTGACTGTAAATGTCCCGTCCTTAGATCCTGTCCATATCAGTTCATCTGTTGAAATTTGACGATTGATTGGAATGGCAAGAATCTCCTGAGTTGTTTGTTTGTCAAAGAGGTTGTGCAAGAGTGATGCATTCCATTGTTCTGTATCAAAATCCATCAGCTCAGAGACTTTTTGTGGGTCATTTCGGTTTGCTTGTCCTCTTATTAGTCCCCTCTTCAACCATTTATCTGTTCTAATGTTGACGTTTTGCCCATTTCCAATTGACTATCTCACTAAATCCATTATGGCCTCCCTTCCCCATAGCAAACTTTTCCAGCCCATGAAGGCTTAGTGCCTGGATCAGCATGCCAGAAGTCTTTGTGATAGAAATAAAGCCATTTTAACAATTTGCTCCACAAAGCATTCGGATTCTTAACCAACCGCCACACTTGCTTTCCCAAAAGGGCTTTGTTTACAGTAGTTAAGTCTCTAAAGCCCATACCTCCCTTGTCTTTTCTGATTTTCATGATATCCCATCTCTTCCAATGCAAACCAGCTCTTGTCTCGCTGTTTTTCCACCAAAAATTGGCTATTTTCCTCTCTATAGCCTTACAAACTGAAACTAGAATTTTGAATACTGACATGCCATATTGGGGTAATGCCTGCACCACTGATTTTAGAAGGATTTCCTTACCTGCTTTTGACATAATTTGCTCCTTTCCAGCCTTCCAATTTCATATTTACCCTATTTAAAATCCAAGCAAACACCTGTTTTTTTTTTATGTTCCCCAATCAGAAGGAATCCCAAGGTATTTGCCAGTCCGATCAAGCTCAGGAACCCTCAACTCCCTTGTCATATTATCCCTTAATAGTGGGAACACTCTCTACTAAAGAAAATACCATACTTGTTCAGGTTTACAGCTTGTCCCAATGCATAACAATACTGATTTAGAATTGACGCAACATTTTGACATTCCTGTATAGATCCATTCAAAAAGAATATAGAATCATCTGCAAATAAAAGGTGAGTCAAAGTAGGGCAGAATCTATTCAGCTTGATCCCCTTTATACTCCCATCCTGAAGAGCTTTTCCCATCAAAGAAGATAAACTATTTGCCACCAAAATAAAAAGATAGGGTGATAAGGGGTTCTCTTGCCTTATACCTCTGGTAAGGTTGAAAAAAGGAAGAGGTTCACCATTCAATTTGATGCTGAAGGTAACTGTAGTGACACATTGCATTATCCAATTAACCCATTTTGCACAAAAACCCATTTTCAACAAGAATCCTTCTAGGAAATCCCATTCAATGTGATCGTAGGCCTTTTGCATGTCTAACTTCAGCACAACTTGAAAATGTTTCTTCCGTTTTCTCATCCTCAATTGATGTAGCACCTCCTGCACAATATAAATGTTATCTTGAATCTATCTCCCACCAACAAAAGCACTTTGTTCCCCTGAAATCAGCATAGGCAGCCATCTTTTAAGTCTATTTGCCAAAACCTTCAATATTATCTTATATGAGAAATTGCAAAGGCTAATAGGGTGATATTGGTCAATTCGTTCTGGATGAGGTGTCTTGGGAATTAAGGCTATATGTGTTCTATTTAGTGCTGGTTCTAAGATTCCCGAGCAAAAAAAGCCCCTAACTTCCTCAAAAACACCATTACTGATGATATCCCAATGATGTGGGTAGAACATTCCATTTAAACCATTTGGACCAGGAGCCTTCTGTGCACCAAGTTGAAAAATAGCATTATGTACTTCTTCCATGGATACTTCCACCACTAGACATACATTAATATCATCTCCAATTAGTGTTGGGCATTGATCTAGTACTGGTTGGCAATTCCTTGGGCCTGCCGAGGTGTATAAATCTTTGAAAAAAGATATGATGAGGTGCTGAAGTTGCTGCTTGTCCCTTATCCACTGCTCCGATGTATTCTTCAGCATAGTTATTTTGTTCTTGTACCGCCTTTGAATAGTTGCTGCATGAAAATATTTCGTGTTTTTATCACCCCATCGTAGCCAATTAATCCTGGATGTTAAACCCCAAAACATCTCCTCTCGCCTCCATAGGATTTCAATTTCTTCTTTCAAGAGCTTCATCTTATTTTCTCCTTGGTTCAAAACTGTGCTGTTTGTTAAGGATTGAAGCTCTTGTTTTAGGGCTTTTATACAACTTTGGCTATTTGGTAACTTCTTTTTGCTCCATTCCTTCAAAGCCTGTTTTACCGCCATTAATCTATCTCTCAAACTTGCTTCATAATGGGTTGGAGAGTGCCATGCTTGTTTAACAATTTCCTTGCACTCTTCATCTTCAGTCCAGAAAGCCTCAAAGTGGAACTCTTTTCTTTTCTTTGTAGGTGGAGCATTACTCATCAATAATAGAGGACTATGGTCAGACCCAACAGCTGGGAGGGCATACGCTTCTGCTTCTGGGAACGATAGCCTCCAATCTAGAGAACAAAAAACCCAATCCAGTTTCTCCTTAACCAAATCAGCCCCTGCTCTATTATTTGACCGGGTAAAAGCACACCCTTTGCAATCAATTTCCATTAACAAGCAATCATTTAAGCAATTTTGGAAGGTCTGCATTCTATAATTTTCTGCCATCCTCGTTCCAAACTTCTCCGAATAGTACAATATTTCATTGAAATCTCCCAAACAAACCCATGGAAGTCTATTAGAAAAGCTGGTTTGTCTCAACTCATCCCATAATTTTAATCTATCCCGAAAGAGATTTGGAGCGTGCACACAACTCGCATTTTGATTCAGCTTTCATGATCTTCACATATTAAGTTTATCATTTCCTGTGAACTGGATTCCATCTCTATTTCAACTTCATCATTCCATGGTACTGCCATACCCCCTGCAATGCCTATCGAGTTCACCACAAAGCTGTTTTTAAATTTCAGCTGTCTCCTTACATGAAAGATCACATTTTCTTTGTTTTTTGTTTCTAATAACATAATCAAGTCGGGCCTTTCTTGAGCCACAATGGCTCTCGAGATTTTGAACTGTCGGTGGTGTGCCCAACCCCCGACGGTTCCAACATATCATCCTCATTTGTAAGTCAGTGGCTTATTCGGGCTAGCCACCAAAGCCCATTCCATCGTGCCTTCCGAAAGACTAATAGGAGTATCCTGCAAGTTTGCTTCATCAAAATCCGCCAACTCTAAAGGGATAGAGTTATATGGGGTGTACCTTTTTAATTTCTTTGCTGGGGAACTTTTTAAAATTCTGCTCTCCTTTTTTTAACCTTCTTTTTTGTCCAGGACGATGTTTTGTTAGCCGGCAAAAGCTATTGTTCTGGCTCGTCAAGGTTCATAATGCCCTTCCCTTTGTCCTGGTGCTGATCCACTTGGTGTTCAGGTATAGTAAGATTTTCTTCTGCCCTGTTTTGTACTTGAGGTGAAGCTGTAAAATTTCTTTCTATTTGCTCGCCAGTATAAATGACTATTTGAGTGCTTAGTTCTGGATTATTACTTTCTGTTTGTGTCTCCTCCTCTTCATCCACTTGATCTCCATAAAAGATTTGCCAAAACAGACTGGTTTCCTTTTCCTCTACTTTTAACCAATGCCCAAACCTTTGCATCCTCCTATCTTCATATTTGTCTACATCAAAAGGAGCTTCTGCACAAGTTGTTGCAAAATGACCAATTTTTCCACAGGAATAACAAAAGCGAGGTAACCTCTCATACTTGAAATCCAACCAGACTTTCCCCTCTCCTAGATTATAAAGCGTACCTGGACTTAAAGGTGTATCCAGGTTTAGCTCTACTCTTGCTCTCCCCACTTTTTGAACAGCCACACCCTTCTTTTCCACTTTTATTTCCTTCACATTTCCCAAGATTTTAGCTATATGAGACACTACCTCCTCAGAACACCGTTCCATAGGAAGGCCTTGGATTTGAACCCAAAACGCACAGCTAGTGAACTTATAACATTGCGCCGGTTTATTAGGCTCCCATGGTTTAAGGATCAACAAATTGCTTGCAAAAGACCAGGGACTATTTGCTAACACTCTTTCCTTGTCCTTCACAGAATCAAAAGTAAAAGAGAGGATGCCTTATTCACGTTGTGCAAAGGTAATTGAATCTATCTTCCAAGCTTTCTTCATTGTGGTAATAAAAGCCTGAAAGTTTACGTTTCCTCCCGAATAGAGCTTGCCAAACACTGTACGCTGGCATTCATCCAATATCGCCTCAGAAATCACCTTTTCTCGTGGAGGAGCATCAACCTCAGTCCTCAAATTACCCAATCTTTTGCACAAAACAGCCAATCTATTATCCATTTCCCCAGGTTCATCTATAGTTCTTTCCAAGAAAACAACCTCATAACAAGAAAACGAGTCCAACATAGGGAATGAAATTTGCTCTTGCCTCCCTTACTTTCTGCTGATTATAATACACAATGCAGGACCCATTCTATTAACATCATGGCAGAAACTAATATCTCGTTACTTTTTCCGATCCAGCATGGAAAACCTCAAGATCCATTGCACTATATCAAAAACAGAAAGCCCAGAAGAAATCCATGAAGAAATGATGGCATCCAACCTTTTCTTTGGTCAAAGCTCCAATTCATTCAGCGGTGCTTAAACCTTCCGAAGGACGAAGACAGTATTATGCCATTGCCCGAGACTGATCTATTTTTTCAGAGTAAAAGACGGTAGGGTGGAGGGATCACGGGTTTACTTGATGGGTTTCATGATTTTGTAATGGGGTTAGTCGTGTTTTGGGTTTCGGAAAACTATTGGGAATCTAGGGTTTTGGGGGAAGACTCTCATAGCCGAGAGAGGCTTGGTTCTTTCCCACTATGCTTGATGGGTTAGAGAAGAATTAATATGCATATGTGATTCAACATGATTGAGTGTCATTTGACATGAAAAAATAATGCTGCAATCAGGCTAGTTGCAGTTTGAAATCCTCAAGTAGGTAATTATAGTCTTATGTCATGTTGTATCGACATTAACTCGTATGACACTTTCGCATGCCAACTTAGGGTTAGATGTTTACTGTAATTATTTGTCGCACATAATTCTTGGTTATGTGTGATCTTCATGCCATTTGTACATTACACAAGTGAATTTAGGACTTAATAATGCATACTTGCATTCTAGTTTGTTAATGACTGATGCGCACACTTTCACAAGCCTCCATTTTAGAGTACCGAATTGACTTCAATTGAATTTGGGTCCTTCTAGGAATTCTTAAGGCACACTTAGACTTTCAAATGCCATTCGTTTCGTGCAATTTGCACATCATTAGACCCATTTTCCATTTTTTCTAAACTAGCTTAGAATTCTGACCTAGGATTAAATTCGGATTCTTGTCTTTGCCCTTGTTTAGGTAGACTTTTTCTATTTTTCTATCAATTTTTCAGTAGAGATTCTTGAGCCAATCCCTTAACAAAGTTTGTTTGTTATCCTTTTATCTTCTTTGTGGTAAAATTTCATGATTTTTAGACCTCGTTTGGTAGGGTAAATCTCAATTGCAATGACTTGATGGCTCAATGGGCTAAAGTTCACGGGCTAGGCCGTGAGGGAAACGGGCAGAGGAGGGAAGCGTCGAAGGAGCTGCGGGGGTCAACTCTAGGAGGCTTTGATGAGCATTTGACTCGATGGAGATGGGCCACGATGGAGAGTCAGTGGGGGTTCCATGTGCTACTGCTGGGCCGAACAAGCAAATATAAAGGAGCTGCTGGAAGCAAGAGAGAGAGAGAGAGAAGGGAGAAGTCAGTCAATGGTGGGGCTGCTTCGGTTGAGACGCACCACGATGGAGCAGCAAGGCTGAGGTGGAGCAGTGGGCTTCGAAGGAACAAAATGAGAAGAAAAACAGAAGCAGCTCATCCAAAGGGAAGGGCGATCGAGCCGAGGGAAAAGTGAAAGCAAAAGCAGAAGACCGAAGGGGTTGGGGAACTGGTAGGCGTGCTCGAGAAGAAAGGGAGGAGAGAGAAAGATGTCGGCAGGGAGGGAAGAAACGTGCGAAAAGAAGGAGGGAGAGAGAGACGTGTGGGAGAGAGGGACCGAAGGAGGAAGGGGAAAAAATCAAAGAGAAATATCCTATGTTCATCATTTCTTGGTCCCACCAGCTTTCATGCAACCCTTTATGTCCACTAATACTTTCTAGCACAATTATTCCATAAATAACTCAATTTGGTGTCAAATATTGCAGCCCCCACTCCAGCATACGAATTTCACAAATTGGACTTATATTTTCTTCATCAATTTCCCCAATTTGATGTCCAATTTTGTTGAGGAAGAAGCCCACACGATTTCTACAATTTCCCCTCACCAAATAGCTCACTTTGGAGGCCAAAAATCCACTCAATTTGTCCCATCCAAATTTCCGTTCTTTTCTAAATCGTCGAATTGATTTTCCGTAAAAATCCCAAACTCGCCGAAAATTCCTCGAAAGATGAGTCGATGTTCCTAAAATAAATCGTGACATGACAGAACTTCCAATTTTGAAATCGGGTTCAAAATGACGATTAATTTCAATCTGACGCATTTTAGCATGACCTAACATACCAAGTAGCTTTTATGAATTTTTAGCGCAATTGACCCGTGATCGATTATTTTCGAGCCACATTGTACATCTTTGACACATTGGCGACTCTCAGTTGTCGTGAAAATCTTGAGGTTTTAAATATGGGCATAGGGTACCCAAAACGACAGAAAAATTGATCTAGTGTCGATCGACGAAAATTTTGCAATCAGGTGGAATCACCCACACTTAATCACACACCTCTATTGAATCGACCTATCTTCGGTCTCTAATCAATTTTTAATTGTACCGTAATGACCCTTGCAGATTATAACAGTTGAGCAGTCGATTCTGATTAAATTCTCAAGTCTATTGCGTTAAAATCCTTTAACGGCTTCACCTAATAGGCTAGTTATCTTGTAAGTGGCCTACTCAAAGAAAAGAACTGTAGGCGCGTTGATGAAAAGCTCGACCTATCCAATCGAAAATAGAACCTGAAATTCAGGATGTCACAACTCTTCCCCTCTTATAAAAATTTCGTCCTCGAAATTTAAACCCTTATAAATCTTAAACAAAAAGGTAGGGGTATAGTCGTCTCATCGCATCTTCACTTTCATGTGTTGCTTCTTCTGTCCTGTGGTGTTGCTAGACCACTTTAACCAATTGGACCATCTTGGTGCACAAAACTTGATCATTCCGATCTACACTCTTAACCGGGCTTTCTACGTACGACACTATGTCGACCACGTCTAACTCTTCAAGACTTAGCACGGGGGTCGAGTTAGGCTCATCACGTCCTCAACATCGACATGTGAAAGAAGTCATACACTTGCGCCAACCTTGGCGGCAATGCAAGACGATACACTAGGATCCTGATTCTTTCCAAAATCTCAACAGGACCTATGTACCTCGGACTCAGTTTTCCCTTCTTGCCAAAGCGTGAAGTACCTCTCATTGGCGACACCTTCAGAAAAACGTGATCACCAACTTGAAACTCCTAAGGCTTTCGACGCTTATCTGCATAGCTTTTCTGGCAACGGTCTTTACATCTGTCCCTAATAAGTGCTCAAGTGTTTCCTTGTCTTATGTTACACCCAAATCCACCATGTTTAGTCTCACATAATTGCTCTATAAAATAAGTCACAGAAAATTACCTCGCCATTTTGAAGAAAACGCAAAATATGGATTTTAAACTGCGGCACAAAACCATCGTGTTCAAGCTACTATCATGTGGCTAAAAGGAGTCATAAAAGGAGCAAAACTACCTCCCTCATATATATCACTTAGAAGTGGCCTTCAAGAAGAATTTTAATCCAAGTAAGAAAGTAAGGTGTTGCGATTTCTTTTCAAACAGATTCGGTCTAAAGAATTTTGACCAACTTACATGACTTCTTCCTGTAACCACCACACACATGAAATTGTTTATATATCATGGACTGATTTACATCCACATTCTCAAACTACAAACATAATTTAACACAATTAACAGCCATAAAAGTTTAACTGATTTTCTATGTTTATGTTGAAAGGCTTATATTTCAGCTCAAATTGCTACTTAAGGTTGAATATAGATATTACTAAACAAAGAGAAAACTGTGCGATTGATTCTCTGAAACCGAATGTGAACATGAAGTGACCCGACCCCCTCAGGTCCCTCGATGGAGGGAAAAGATCGGGTTTAAGGGTACTTGACATGAGAGTTCCCTCACGATTCGCATCTCAAAGGATGTTATCACCTTGTCTTTCTAGATGAATAATTTTGAGTTCGCTCATTCATGGTCGTGAGCTCTCCCAAGCTCGTACCTCGCGTGATAGCATAAGGTGTTGTAATTTGTAGCCACATGTGAGACATCTCGAAAAAGGAGATCGAGTGTGAATATCGAATTTAGGGTATCTTTATCATAGTAGCTCTCCCAATAATATTTGTTCCCCATGGATAGCATCACGTCATCTATTAGGAACTTTCCACAATAGGACTGCTAAACTAAGGTGAGTCTTGTCAAAACTTATAAGGGGTTCATTTCCTAAACAATCTATAAAAGATAGAAATCGCCACTAGCCTCCTTTTAAGGATTGGATAGAAAACCCAATTGATGATCGGGAGTGTCTCTCAATTTCTAGGAATTAGAGATTATAAATTCAAGGATTTTGGTTACGTTAATATTTCTATTAGCGCCATTTCGATACCTAACGGTTTGTCATGTTTTCTAAAGTGACATGCATGTATTTTTTTTTTCGAGTCAATGAAACTAACTAAGTGATCATGCGTGGATGGTTGATTTTATGCAATTCTATTTCTATACAAGAGAAAAGGCAAACAATTGAAATTTAAAGACAAGGAGATAAGTGAACACTCAAGTGAACAGTTTAGGGAAAGCAGTAAATTTAACATGCAATCCTAAAAAATGAATGAAAATCAAACGGAAGAAATAAATCCACAACTCGTCGAGTGCTTGTACAACGCAAAATGACCCGAAACATATATCAAGGACAAATGAATACAAAATAGGGTCGGATTGGACATCGATCGTCCATCGTCTTCATGTCTCAAAGGACCTCCACCTCCAAGGACCTATTCTAATCGTAATCTAAAATTAGGAGTAGGAACATACTATAAGAAAGAAACAATCATTTATAGCAAAAAAAAAAAAAAAAAAAAAAACAAATGCAAGACAATCAAGAACAATCTTGGAATGAAGATAATATGCACAATTTAAACAAAATTAGCCTCGTGGTCGGCATTTGCAATTCATGCGACAATCCCTCTAGGAACTCTACCCCAATTCATTTTTATGGCTTACAACCATTGGTTCCATTTGTATTCTCGCATGACAATCAACGCTTATAAGCTCCTAAGACAAGTTCTAAATGTATCCCAATGATATCCCATGGAATCATGCATCACACCTATGCATCCATCTAGAAAAGCACATGCATAGCAGTAAATAAACATGCAAGCAGACCCTCGAGCCTTGGTTCTCAATTAATTAGACAATTTCAATGTGCTAACACTAGATCACTTATTCAGTCAACAAGTGCCAAACACAATCATGAGCATTTAAGAAAGGTAAACAAACCAAAGATTGTTGAGGTTCAAATGATGCTCAAAAGTCATTTGAAGAACAATTAATAGTGAATTGTGAGAAAAGATGCTAATAGGATGACAAAGATGTGTCATGGCTATGGAACACATTTAATCATCAAGGCCAACTTGAATGCATCCTGATTGAGCTTCGTAGATGCCCTAAATATGTTCCAAACCTTAGATAACATTGATGTCAAACCAAGAGCATAATTCGAAAATTTGGAAAGACAACATGAAAACTTGGAAATTTTATGCACGAGCATCACTTAAACTAAAATTACGCTCAAATCAACAAGAATGTGAAATTTCAGACAGATTCATGACATTAGAAGAGTCTGAAAAGCATGATGAAGTACTTTTTATTTTTCGAGACATAAAGTTCAAAAAGTGAGGATTAAAGTCTGTGAAGACATGTAAGTTCAATTTAGCATGCAAGTTGTCCTAAAAATTTCTAGCAGAAAATCACAGCAGAGAATTGCAACAAAATATCACAGAACAGGATGAAAAAAAAAAATCAATGCAATTGGAAGGGAACCTATGGACAATTTGTTCCAAAAAAATTACACATCAACAATATCATGGGGAACAACTTTCATGGCAAAAGTTTTCAAACGTGAGCTACATAGGAATTTATGAAAATTCAAGAATGCATAATACCACGTCAGAATTGCAGCAAAATAGCAGGGTATCATGACACATTAATAGTGAATGGACCTAGTAAACAAAGTCTAAAGAATATGAAATTTTACCACAACGTGAACAAAAGAAAGATGAACAAACTTTGTTAAGGACCCAATCTTAGAATCCTTAACAAGAAATCATAGAAAAATGACAAGAGGTCTGCTTCGACGAGGGAAAAACAGGGGTTCTGAATCTCACTTTATGACAGATTTCTATCATATATTGACAAAATGGAAAATGGATCAAATGATGTGCAAATCATGTGAAATCGGCGTCATCAGAAAGATTAAAACGAACCCACTTCCTAAGAGAAGTTGAGTCCAATTGACGTCAAATTGATAGTTGAAAATTGATAATCGTGAGGGCATGCAAATCAGCCACAAGCAAATTGGAACATAATGCATGATCAATGGTTTATAAAACCATCTAGACAATGCACAAAAAATGTGAAACTCACATAAGACATAAAATTGAATGTGACGAAGGTTTGGTTAATACATTTAACCCTAAATCAAAGTGTAAAGAAGTCGCACAAATCATTAACATTGAAAGGTGAGCTAAGAACAACATACTTGACAAATTTCAGTTATGATTTGCTGAATTGATGCATGATTTGCACATAATAAATGAAGTTCAAATGTGACTTGCGACACATCGATGTGACGCTTGTAACATGAACTTGAAATGTCTAGAAGATATTGAGACCTACTTTGGCCTTTGCAGGACTCAAACAAAGACGTTATAGTAGGTTCGTGATCAGTCTCTAACTCAATATGCTTAACACAGAATAAAAGTAATTTCTGGTGATCTAATGACTTGCAAAAATTTTAAGAAAAATCCTATATGTAGAATGCAACATTACAAACATTTTTAATCAACGTAGTTAAACCTAATTTGATCCACATGAGCATAAATGAAAATGGCAAAACATGATAATGCAAGGGATTTCACAAAACACAGCAACACTGACATGACTTTGCGCATCGATTAACATAGTAAAGGACGATCAATTTGTGCAAATAGTACCTCATTAGGACACTCACAGAGAGTACTATGACTCTTATGAAGGATGCGAACCAAATGGACTCATTTAAGGCCCTAATTTTAAGCAAACATAGGTCGGACTTATTGTAGGGCAGACTAACCTAATGACGATTTTTGGTGATTTTACCAAACCAAAACATCCCCAAAATTTATAAAAAAAAAAAAAAAAGTTATGATATAGCTAAGATAATTTCATGCAAATTCCATGAAGGAAGCACTTCTAAAATCCAAACACAAAAAACAGTATAAAAATGGCAAACTAGAAATTCACTGCAAGTCAGAATAGCAAATCAAAGCATAGATCGCAGTAGAATCAATGAACTTCAGAGGCGTTATTCAGGTATCAAACGACGTCTGCTCAGAACGTACAACCTATCAATTCAAAGCTTGATGAGTCTAGATTACACATTTAGAAGAGCTTGAGGCTAGAAAAAGTCATTCACCACCTCGTTTTAGCCAAAACACAAAGTCACATAGAAGAACACGATTTTGCAGATCAAGGCAAATTCGGTGATTATATCACTTAGATCTCTGAGCAGTTGAAAAAATTCACCTGTACAGGAACATATGAGCTAAAAATATGCCGAAAGCATTACTGAAAGTGCATGCTTCTTATTAAAAAGAGTAAACCATAGACTTGATCATAGACCAAGCGATGCATCTGGGCTATCTAACCAGGGCACATACATAACTTTTGATCTGTCGCGTCCAATTGGCTGAGGTTGTGTCTAATATAAAATGCAGGCAGGGGGAGGCGATATGATCACCCTTCCATCCAATCTTCGATGTCGCTCAACTATTTTCAGAAAAGTGCAATAAATTATTTTTGAAACTTTTTGTTTGATTGTTTGGAATGGTTGGGCATTTAGGCCTGATTGAAGCCCTGCCACCCAATCTGACCATTTGGCCTCCAATTTTTTTAAGGCGAGCCTTTTCCGAGCATGTTTTGATCACACCTGCCAATGATCTCCTCTGCTTCAACAGTCATAAGGCAATAATCAAGTTGAGCCCAGACAACAATCCGCCTAGACTCTCCTTAAAATATTGATACTAAGATTGTCAGTCGAGCATAATCGAGGCTTGCTGTCACTATTTAGCTCAACCTGCTAAAAACTCGAAATATTCTGGATTAACTTGATTCTCACTAACGTGCTTACACTTTTAAGCTCAAGTCATGCACGTAATAGATACCATAGTGACCGCCATGAAAAAAAAAAAAAACTTTTATGCAGAAGCTATCATCATTAATTTAAATTTGCAAAGTAGACAGGGCGATGAAAGGTTACCTTTGCCATTTCCTCTATCAATAGATAAGATATGGGGATGACCCTTCGAGGTGAACCTTTCACGACCAGGCAGGTCCCATGACAACCCGAGACCAAAGGCATTATCAGATCAAACAAGTTCATCATCAATCATCATCAACTAATCACAAATCATCATTTAATATCCTAGACCTCATATCTAAACTTAAATCATAATCCTAGGGTCGAATCCTAGCCTAGACCGACTAGTCCGATCTCACTTCATCGGATTCATAATTCAAGGGGTTACCTTTTGCGATTTTGTTGAAATCTAACACAATCGGACGAAACTCAAACCGCCAAAACACGACTTGAACTTCAAGGACACCGAATCGACCTCATGGATTCACCAGGAGGTCAGATCGGAGGTCGGACCACCAATCTAGCCTAGACAGAACCGGTTCAAAATGGATCGATTTTGGAACGCCGATGAAGATCAATCCGTCAGAAGTCCTTCAGTAGTTGTTTGGCTAGGCATCAACCAGCAGGACTCCGAGGATGGGCCAAGGAAGGTGATCAATGTGCTTCAGGATGTCAGGGGACCGCTGGACCGCTCGTTTCAACCGAGAAGAAAATCAACTCGAATCACCGACTCAATCGCCGATGATGATGATCTTGAACCAAGCTCAAGCTCGAACGAGAGGATGCAAAGGCCATCGAAGGGATTGCTGGACACTAGCATGTCAGGAAGCAAGTGAGGATGGTCGCTGGGGGGGATCGGTGACGGCAAGCCGGCCGGTGTGCGGTGGTGGACCAACGGAGGGTGCGTGGGTGCAGAGAGGAAGTTTGGGCAGGAAAAGTGAGGAAAATAGAGAGAATTTCAAAGCATTTTCTGTAACTTTGATCTCTAAATTTCACAAATGAACCCCCTAAGGTTTTGGAGGGAAAAACCTTATATACTGTTGATTTAATGTCAAATCTCGATCGTCGATTCAATCCGATGGTCGAAATTTGATCTAATGATCAAATTAAGCTCATTAAGGAGTAATCTTACTTAAAACAAATCCTGTCACACCCCAAACCTCGAGTGCGCGTACATCCCTCGGTGGTCGATAAAATTGCGACGTCCCAAGACGCATCGCCGATCCATTCAATTTATTGCACATGCGAAAGCATATAAATAAATCCCTAGACAAAAAAAATATGGGATAGAAAAGCAGGATACCATTTTCACAAAACACTTTTATATACACATCAAGTTTATATACAAAAGTCTTCACCAAAAAGAGGCTACCAGGCTATCCTATCCCGGATCCTATCTACTTGGGATCCGGGTCTATCACGACACCGTCAGGGGTGTCGGTCTCCAGAGGCTCAGTTGCCTCTACTCAAGGCTCCTCTCCCTCGGGTCCATGGTATGCCTTGATATCAGCTATGAGCTCGGCGTCATGCACGAGGTCGAGATCCACCAAATACTCATCCTCAACGGCAAGTCTGTCAAAGCCATCCAAGGGGCCCTCTCGAACACCATTGGGCCCGTGGTGGAACCACGCCTTGAATCGATGAAGTACCAACTGAGATAGGCCCTCATCGACCCAAATAGTAGTAACCACGAGCTCACGGGTCCAGTCGGGATTCTCGTGGATAGGGAGTACGGTACGCTCAGTCTCGGCTTCCCGCAGCCACCCAAAACGATCTGGCCTCACCGCCATCAAAGGATCGGAAAGATTGAGCCCACAACGGAGTGAGACAACGTTTCATCAAGTTCACCCCCTAAACCCTTATTAGGAAAGAAATACGCTTAACCACACAACCACAGAGACTCACCTCGCCTCAGTATAATTCATATCACAGATGCATATAGCAATTTCATACATCAATTTGAACGTCTCAATCAATCACCTCTCAATCAATCACATGGGTGCTAATTATGGGGCCAAATCATTATGACACATCCCATTCCGTACCACACAATTTCATCCCATAATCCGGCGCATCTATCTCAATTAATCACACGTTCCAATTGACTACTACCCGCACAGGCAGTTTTACCCGACGCACATCAAATCCTCTAGCGTAGCCAAGCTTCGCCTCATCCCTTGAGCGCGGGAACGTCCACCCAACACACATCGGGGATGGCATTCCAGAAGGAGCTTCGGTCCGGTCTTTACCATGATTCGGCATCCATTGCTAGGGCATCCCATATAGGGGCAACGTCCACCCGACGCACATCGGGGATGGGTTCTCTTAACCAACACACGATCATTCAATTCCAGCCAAGGACACCGTATATTGCACTCAAATATCTCAATTAAGATAATACACTTGGCTTATTTTCTTCATATTAAAACCACCCAGTGAAAATAATCGTGTGTGGGTACATAGTCAGATCAAACTTTCAAACTTGATATCCTTCCTTTTAAAATCCCACTATTTGATATAGTATTTAAAAATAATTTTGGTGTCAAAACCCAACACCCGGTAATTTCTAATTAATCACCAAAATTTCGTAATTTTGAAATAAATACCCAAAATCAAAATCACCACTCAATTTGCACAAATTAATACTCAATTGCATAAACTAAGCACACAACTACAATCGGCACGAAATTCTGATCACCGGCTATCCTGGTATAATTTTTGAAAAATATTAAATAATTAAATAAATAGAAAAATAATTAAATAATGCAAATTAAATTCAATAAATGCTAACCTAGGCCGGAAATGCTAATCTAACCACCTAAACGGACCTAGAAAATTAATGCACCTATCTAGATAAATAGCACGATTTAGCCCTTAATCAATCTATTATAACCACCTAACATGCATAATTAAGCAATTAAATCACTAATCCAAACTAACTAACCACCTAAGCTATACTTAGCCTAATATAATTACCTACTAAGTGTCATTAACTCCCTAAGCAGAGTTTATCAAGTAAACTCACCGGTTTAATGGGCCGGTGAGTCCATGGCGACAACAACGCAGAGGCGAGCGATAAACAAGCTTGCGACAACACCAAGCGAGGTCCGGACGGGCCCGGAAAAGCCTCATGAAGTCTCAACTAATTTCGATATTAGACCTCAATTTATTTTTCGGCATAAGAGTCATGACATTAACTCAAGGTCAATTTGGATGCAATAGGTTATCCTAAGCATGTGCAATTAGTCGAATAGGTGTATCGCAATATTAATTGAATTCAATCTCAATTAACTTGTGATTTTGAGTGAGGAATTGCAAAGTTGTCCGTTTTGGCCTATAATGTTCAATTGTATGTACCCATGGTATAGGTCCACTATTTTTCATAATAATCAAGCAATTAGGTTAATATAAAAGAATGGATCGCATTTACATGGTTCAATTGGCCTAATCCCATCAGAATTGCATCGTTTCTCCTCAAAGTAGGTGAGTTTTCTTTTCAATCTAGTCCTCGAGGGACCTGATTGCACAAAACTTCTAGGCTTAAGGATTGCTTGGGCCAAAACCGGTCAAGAACCGATTGAACAGGTGAATTGGTTTGACCGGTTCGACTGGCCGTTGGTGAGATAGACCAGTTTGGCCCCTTGTCGGGTAGGTTCTTGATCATTGGCAACTACTCGTCAGTAGGTTCTTCACGTCCTTACATTTTCCAAATTTTGCGAAGTTACCCCTAGATTTCGTGAATTTATCACCCTTAATTAGGCCCTAATCACAACTTGCGTTTTAACTTCTTATTTGCAAATTAAAACGATCCAATCGATCATAGGACTTGTGACATCCCGAATTTCTGATTCCGTTTTCAATTGAATGAGTTGAGCTTTTCATCGACGCGCCTATAGCTCTTTTCTTTGAGCTGATCACTCACGAGATAACTAGTTTATCTGGTGAAGTCGTTAAGGGATTTTAATGTAATAGACTTGAAAATTCGACCAGAATTCGACTGCTCGATCGTACTAATCTGCAAGAGTCAATACGACACTATCAAAATCAATCAGAGATCGGAGATAGGTCGATTTGACTGAGGTATGTGATTAAAGGGTGGATGATTCCACCTAATTGCAAAGTTTTCGTCAAACGACATTAAACTGATTTTTCTGTCATTTTTGTATCATGTGCCCGTATTTGAAATTTCAAGATTTTCACGACAACCGAGAGTCGCCAATGAGTCGAAGATGCATAATGTGGCTCGAAAATAATCGACCACGGGTCAATTGTACTAAAAATTCCTAAAAGCTACCCAGTAGGTTAGGTCTCGCTAAAATCGCGCCCGGTTGAAATTAACCGCGAATTTGAACTCGATTTCAAAAATTGAAAGTTCTATCATGTCACGATTCATTTTAAGAACATCAAATCATCCTCCGAAGGTTTTTTTGCAAACCCGAGTTTTCGGCGAAAAATCAAATTTAGGCTTTTTAGACCGGGAAAATTAGAGGGCCGTTTTTTATTACATTTTTAGCAATCAAGTTGGACTAACTGGCAAGGAAAAATGTTGGATGATGTGGACACCTTATTGGGAATTTTCGGGCACCAATTGAGCTCAATTTGGAGAGGAATTGAATGAAATTGAGGGGAAATGTTACAAAATTCGTAGGCCAAGGGGGGAGCAACATTTCAGCCACCTTGGATGGCTTCTAGAGGAAGCCTTGGTGCAGTAAAGGGATGGGGATGAAGGCTGAAGGTGGTGGGGGCAAGTGATGAGTAGAATGTGATATTTTGGTTGACATTTGAGGCTATTTGGGTCCCCCTCTTCAGCAACTGTCTTCTTCTCCTTCCCTTGGTTGCTTTATCCATTGTTGAAGTTGTTGAGAGCCCAAGACATCCAGAGGAAAGCCAGCAGCAGCCCGTCGACCGCCCCTTGCTGCCATCCAGCGCCCGCACGCCCGTGGGAGCCGCTCGCTCGCGCCCGCGCTCGTCGTCCCTACCCGCTTGTCCCTGTTCGCTCGAGCCGTTGTCTCGATGCCCTCAAGCCGCCGTTTGCAGGTCCCCGAGCTCGTCTGGCCATTCGTCCAGCTGCCAGAGCCACCGCCGTCGTCCTCTTGGAGCCGCTGCAACCGCCTGGTCCACCTCCTCGCCGTTTCCAGCCAAGCCGAGCTCCGGTCCAACCATTTCAGCCCTTGGACAGAACCGAATTCTCAAACATTGATTCACGAAATTAAACTTTAGTCTCGAAAGGGCCAACTTGAATTTCCTTAATTGAAGCTTATTATCTCGATATTCCTATATTCAAGAAAGTGAGATTCTACAAATTGGAAAGTTTTCATGTAAAATTCTCAAAATGCACCCAAACTGCACCATAGATTGGGATTTATCTCGAGAAAATGAGTAGAATAAATGTAACTATTCGCAACTCGTGAAGAATTGGATCGAACCTCTAAATCAACGTTATATATATATATATATATATATATATATATATATATATATGTTTTCTTAAAGATTTCATGTCTCTCTCGATATGCAGAGCTTTCTCTACCGCCATGGTAGCTAAATTTCCAACCCTAATCTCATTGTTGATACCTCCATGCTTCCTTTTTCTGTCTGAGCTTGGCTATCGAGCCTCCACCGCAATTTCCTCTCTTTACCACCATGGTAGCTGAATTTTCCAACCCTACTCTCATCTCTCCACCGCACTTTCCTCTCCTTCCCCTACCAATTGCCCACCCACTCTCACACTCATCTTTCTCTCTATCCGATAGGTTTGCCCGGCATCTTGCTCTTCTTCGTTTCCCATCCTCATATTCTACATGCCTCAATTACTTTGTTCCATCATCCCCTCTACCCATCTTGCCCGAATTGCTGCTAGTGTCACTGGTATGATTGTGGAATACTTGAACAGCTCGTCACCCAAACTATCTCGCTTTGATGGCCTTCCTATCCATACCAATTAATCCCTTCTGATGCCGTCCTTCACTGTCTAATTGAAAATGGAGCACACCAACCATGAAGAAGATGTTCGCCTTGCTGCTCTCTGCAATAGGTTGGGTCGCCTTTGGTCCGAACAGGAAATTGAGGTATGGGATGAGGCTGCACCAACAGAGAAGCTAGAAGAATGCAAACTGATTTTGGTGGGTAAAATCCTATCTAACCCATCCATTAATTTCCAAGCATTTCAAAATACCATGAAGTGCGCTTGGCGCACTAAAAACGTCGACATTTCCCAACCTGAAGCAGGGCTGTATGTTGTAAAATTTACTACTGAAGTAGAAAAACAGAGAATTTTAGACAATGGACATTGGCTTTTCTCGAATCACCTAGTAATTTTGAAGCCTTGGATACCAAACACACCACTTCACTGTTATGACTTCACCACTTGTGCATTCTGGGTTTAGATATTTGGGCTTCCGCCAGAAATGTGTACTGAAAGTATGATCAATAGAGCGGTGAGACATGTGTGAAAGGTGCTAGATGTCAAACTAGAAAATAGAGAAGGTACTACCTGTAGAGCTGGCCGAGCCAGAGTGGAAATCAAACTTCAAGACCCGCTAAAACCCAACCAGCTTATTCGATTAGAAGGAAAGAATATATGGCTGGACTTCCGTTATGAAAGACTATCACATTATTGCTATTCATGTGGAAAACTTGGTTATTATGCTATGCATTGCAAAGATTTTCCTTTTGACAAAGAAAAAATGGACAAGAAAGATAACATGTATTATGGCCAATGGCTTCGTGCTGAAGTTAGGGAACACAACCCTTTTTGGGTAGCCTTTTATGAGACAAACAGCAACCATGAAGAGCCAGAAGATATCATTCCAGAAACTCCTCAACCATCCAACCAACTAATACCTATGGAACAGCCAAGAAAGGAAAAGAACAAGGTACCTGTCGAGCCACCAGCAGACCAATCCCTCCTTACCCTAGCAGAACCACTTCAATGGAGACACCAAACTGGCCTTTCAGAAGGAGTAGTAGTAGCAACAGCAAAGACCCCTACATCAACACACCCTGAAGATTATACAAATGCACTTGCTGGATCATCCAAACCGAAGAAAATAAAAAGCACTCGCTTAATTCCCAAAGCAAGCCCTACTAAGAAAGTTAAAAGGTACAACCCTTACAAGCTGAAACCTCATGTACCAGAGGAGTTTGATGAACTGAACCTGATGGATACACCGGTCATCGCGGTCGAAGAACCTAGTAGATGGGATGTGATGACTAGCCCTAATAAGCCACCCCTTGACAATTGAAGATTGTCAGCTGAAACTATCAGGGTTTGGGCAATCCCCTGACAGTTCGAGTTTTACGAGCCCTAGTGGCCCAAGAAAAGCCCCACGTAGTGTTTTTAATTGAGACAAAAAATCAGAATGTAGTGCTTAAAAGAATCCAAAAGAGGTTGAAATTCCCCAGCTGTCTTATTGAAGATCCTATTGGACTAGCAGGAGGCTTGGCGGTGTTTTGGAATGAGCGGGTTTCTCTGGCTATAGACCATCAAACTGTGGACTATATGGATATGATCTGTACAGATACTGAGAATGGACTACCCATTCACCTCACTTGTCTTCACGTGCCATCGGTGTATTCACAAAGATAAAGACTATGGGATGAACTGCGCCAGATCAGCCACTATAACACTTTATCATGGGTATGTGTTGGAGATTTTAACGAAATTATTTACCACTAGGAGAAAACTAGTAAGCGACTAGCGGACCACTATCGTATGCACTCTTTTCAAGAATTTTTAAATACCTATTCTCTCATGGATGTTGAAAGTAAGGGCTGTGCTTTCACTTGGGTCAATAATAGAGATGGAGAGGAGTCAGTTAAAGAAAGACTTGATCGTGTCTTATGTACAATGGATTGGCATCTAACATTTTTGAAAGTTGAAGTTTTCGCCTTACCTGCCCTGGGTTCTAATCACAGCCCACTATTAGTAAATACTGAAGCCAACCCTATTAGAAGGAAAAAGAGCTTTACCTTTGAGGCTTTTTGGCTTCAAGATCAAGAGTGTCGTACGGTTATCACTGACTCCTAGGTTTCCTCACCAAGGTCAGGCCCAATATTTCCAGCAAGCTTAAGGCTGTTTCAGTCGCTCTTACTACATGGAGTCGAAGAAAGTTTGCCAAGGGATATCATCAGATCAACCTTTTGAAACAGAAAATCCAGCACATCACAAATCAACCTAACAGCCATTATGACAAAGTGGAGGTAACTCGTCTAAAAACGGAAATCCAACACCTATGGCAACAAGAAGAGCAATATTGGGCAATGCGATCACGGGTCAACTGGCTTATATGGGGGGACAAGAACACCAAGTTCTTCCACGCCACCACTATCCAACGCAGGCAACGCAATCGAATAAGTATGCTACAGGATGAAGATCAAACTTAGGTTCGCGATCAAAGGCGACTGAAGGAAATGACAATGGATTTCTTCAAAAAAATTGTACACCTCTATGGGACATCGTGACTATGGGCCTATCCTGATGCAATGTCCATGGGTGGTAACGGAGGAAATGAATACTAGTCTCACAGGAGTCGTTACTCGAGAGGAAGTAAGACAAGCAGCTTTTCTGTTGGGAGCCACAAAAGCGCCAAGACCGGATGGATTGAATGGGCTTTTCTACCAACATCATTGGGATATTCTACAGGAAGATCTCTTCCTCTCGGTGCAAGAATTTTTTAACTCTGACGTTATGCGACCTGAGGTCAATCAAACAACTATATCTTTGATCCCCAAAGTATCCAACTCAAAACGTTTGGACCAATACCGCCCAATTAGCCTTTGCAATTATGTTTACAAAATCATCTCTAAGGTACTAGCAAATCATCTTAAACCTTGGTTACCTGAGATGATTTCCTTGGAGCAATCTGCTTTCGTTAGTGGCTGACAGATCCAAGATAATATATTAGTTGTGCAAGAGGTCCTCCATCAGCTTAGAATCAGAAACAAAAAGAAAACTTTTCAGGCAGTTCTGAAGTTAGATATGCAAAAGGCCTACGATCGGGTTGAATGGGATTTCCTTCAGGATTATTTACTCCAATTAGGTTTCCAAGAAAAATGAGTTCAATGGGTGATGCAATGCATTACAACTGCTTCACTCAATGTTAAATTTAATTGAGACAATCTACCTTATTTTAACCCATCTAAAGGGCTCCGACAAGGCGACCCTCTCTCTCTATACCTTTTCATCCTGGTGGCGAATGTACTATCCATACTTATCCATCAAGCTATGGGCATAGGAAATATCAAAGGTATTCAATTATATAGGTGGTGTCCTACCCTTTCTCATCTATTTTTCGTAGATGATGCTATATTTTTCCTAGATGGAAAACTACAGGAATGTCAAAACTTAGCCAATCTCCTCAACCAATATTGTTGAGCAACGGGTCAAGCTATGAACCGCAACAAATCTGGCATTCTCTTTAGTAAGGCGTGTCCCGTTCGTCTACAGGAAAATTTGGCCCAAGAACTTCGAGTACTTGTGCTTACCAAGTCTGGTAAATACCTAGGTATACCATCGAATTGGGGGGATCAAAAAAAGGAGGTGTTCGCCTAGATATTAGGTCGAGTGAATTCAAAACTGGAAGGCTGGAAAGAGCAGTTCATTTCCAAGGGTGGTAAGGAAACTTTACTTAAAACCGTAGTCTAGGCAATCCCACAGTATGCCATGTCTATCATTAAGATTCCTATGTCTCTCTAGTCTTTTTTCTCTTAAGTAAGTTAAGTAACTTAAATCTATTGAGCAGAAAATTGCCAAATTATGGTGGCAAAATCATAGCAGCAAGTCAGGCATCTATTGGAAAAGATGGGATTTACTTAAAACTAGAAAGGACACCGGGGGACTTGGTTTTCGTGACCTCACCACTTTCAACAAAGCCTTACTAGGAAAACAGGCGTGGCGTCTCATACAAAACCCAACCTCCCTGTGGAGTCAAATTTTTAAAGGTCTTTACTATCATTCAAAGGAGTTCTGGCATGCCGAAAAAGGGGCAAGACCATCCTGGGGCTGGCAAAGTATACTGACCGGCAGAGACTCAATTTGAATCACATACAATGGTCAGTTGGAGATGGAAAACAAATCTCTGTTGGAGAAATCCTTCGGAATATTTTGAAGCCGACAAAACATTTCTATCGGTCTAGTCCGAAGATTTGCAGACTCTACTATTTAAAGTCTAAAGACCTTTGGACCGCGCACTCAAGACTCAAAGTCTATTCTCATTGATGATCGTAGTTTGTCAAAGAAGGTCCATCCAGAACTATGTGTTTCGTAAGGGATTTGATCTTATCGACTGACGAAGATCTCTTGGCTGGATAAGTCATAACGGACTTCTTTATTCGAATCAAGATTGATTGAAGATCCGATGATTGGCAAAGCATACTTGGAAGGTTCTACTTATGGAAACCGAGATCCTGATTGTATGGGCGAGCAGGATTGATGGGCTATCGTCATGTTCCTTTTATGACTCGAATGATCTTTCTAAATTGATTCTGTCCAACGGGAAGATTGGAAGAACTCCTTTGGTAAGTGCCAACGGGTATGATGGCATAAAGGAGTATATAAGGAAGACGTTCCGAGTTGTTTGAAGTAGTGTGCACGATAGAAGAATTCAAAGTCCGAAGCTCCTTATTCTTAGTCAATTCATTTTCTCGAGCTGAATCTTGTACGCAAAAGAGAGTCTATATTTTGAGATACCTTGAGGAAGTGTGGTAAAATATCTACACCGTGGAATCAAGGGAAAGCATTGCTGTAACTTCTCTTTTGTTCATAGTGAAATCCAAATGGTGGACTATCAAGCGAAAGAGTGGACGTAGGCTTGGAATAAGCGAGAACCACTATAAATCCCGTGTTCAATTTTTCTCTTCCTTACTCTCTGTTTATTTTTATCATAATCTATTTTAAGAGTACCCTCTTTCTATTGTTTGCCTAGTATTGCTTTCGTATCTTGATAAATTGTTTTTACACCTATTCACCCCCTCTAGGTGTTTATACTAGCTATATCAATTGGTATCGAGCACAGTACTCATTTTGTTTGAAGTGTTTTACTTGAGTTAAAGATCCATGGCTAGTATGTTAGCTCCGTGGGCTGGTGGAAGGACAAAGCAATACAAGACCTCCTTACTTTGACGGAAAGGATTACAACATCCGGAAAAACAAGATGAAAGCATTCTTGAGATCAAAGGATCCTCCGGAATGGGACGTTGTAGAAAAAGGAATCACTCCTAAAGTTGCATCTATCTCGAGAGAGAGGAAAAGATACTATTGAGTCTAGTGAAATGACTCGGAAGAGATAATCAAGAGACAAGCTCTTGATGCAAAAGCAATTTATTCTTTATATTGTGCCTTGTCACCTACCGAATATAACAGAATATCTTCTTGTATTACAGCAAAAAGAAGTCTGGGATAGATTACATATTACCTATGAAGGAACCGATCGAGTGAAAGAGACCAGAATCAACATTCTCCTCGGTCAATACGAAGCCTTCAAAATGAATTCGGAGAATCTATAACGACATGTTTAGTCGTTTTACGTAAATCGTGAATGGTCTTGAAAATCAAGGTCAACCAATTTCTGATCCCATGAAAGTAAACAAGCTATTGCGTGGACTCTCCAAGGATTGGAATCACATAAAGACCTCAATAAGAGAGACACAAAGAATCATGCCACTATCTCGTCAATGAGTTGGTTGGAACTCTTCGTCTTATGAAGTGGAACGAATCAATGAAGACGAATTTCCTAAAGGTAAGAAATCCATTGCATTAAAATCCAATGATGATTCGATGTTACATATTCTCAAGGCGATATGGATGATGAGGAGCTTGCACTTATGATAAGAAGATTCGAGAAGCTGAACAGAAAAGGAAGAAGATTCAATCCAAAGAAACAAAGTTTTCAAAAGCAACGAGACTAAGTCTGTTGTTGAGGATGATGAATCAAACAAAGATGTAGTCTCGCTTTGAATGTAAGAAAAAAGGACACATCAGACCCAACTGTCCTCTTCTGACGAAGAAGAAAGGAAAAACTGAAAAGTATCGAAAGACTCTTAAAGCAGAAACCTGGAGTGATACAGAGTGTGAAGAAAGTGATGATGATTATGCCAATATTTGTCTAATGGAAAAATCGAACTCAGATTCAAACTCAGAGACAGACTCAGACTCAGACTCAGACAGTAAATTTGAGGTAAGTAACTTTATAATCCCTATTAAAGTTACTAAATACATTGATGAGCTATGTTCTAGTCTTAAGACTTCTCTTAAAAGAATTTCTGAACTCAAAAAGGAAAACTCTACTCTAAAACGACAGGAAAATGTTTTGAAAGAAAAGTTGAAATGTTCAGACATGAATGTTTCTACTCTCAAAGAAAGTGAAGAAAATCTTTTAAAAGAAAATGAATTTTTAAAAATTGACATATCAAATATTTCAAAAAGATTTTCAATAGGATCTCGAGAAACTTGAGAAAATTCTTTCAAAGACAAAGACCTTATTTCAATAAATCTGTCTGGGAATGACTATGGAAACCATTCCTCTAATTGATTTCCCTAAAGTGAAGGAAAGAATTAAGCAAAGACTCACAAGAAATGCTTACAAAAATCATTTCGAAAAAGTTTTTGTAAAACCAATGGACGAAATGCTCTCGGATGCTCAAAGTGCAATAGTACGGATCATTTTGAAAAGGAATGTTCTATGGTTTGGAAACCTGTTAAAAAGGAATGGGCAAAAACCGTATATCATACTAACACCAATGGACCCAAGAAAATATGGGTACCAAAGAAAGCTTGAGTCTCCTTTTTAAATGCGAGTCACTATCGAGAAAAAGGTAAAATGGTATCTGGATAGTGGATGCTCAAGACATATGACGGGAGATTCAAATTGCTTCATAAAGCTCGTTCAAATAAATGGTGGAAAAGTCTCATTTGGAGGAAACAAAGAAAGGAAGAATTGTAGGGATTGGAACTGTAAAGATTGGAAATCTCACAATAAGCAATGTTTCCTTAGTAGAAGGACTCAACTACAATCCGCTCGCATCGATCAACCGTGATACTAGTTTCAAAATAAACTTTCAAGAGGGAATATGTTCGGGAACCGGTAAAGATTCTACTCGAGTCATTTATGGGTCGAAGACATGGAAATATCTACCTCTTGGACGTGAAACCGATGAAACGCAATGTCTGATCTCAATTCAAGACGAAGCGAACTTATGGCACGAAAGCTTGGACACATCAACATGAAGCGAGATAGCTAAAATTTCTTCAAAGAAGCTTGTTCGTGGTTTACCCAATTTATCATATCAAAAGTCTGATTTATGCACTCCATGCGTATTGGGAAAGTAGGTAAGAAATTCTTTTAAACCAATAAATCAAGTTTCAACTAATCGTATACTGCAGCTTCTGCATATGGATCTTTTTGGACCAACCAAACTCAAAGCATTGGAGGTAAGAAATATTGCCTAGTAATTGTGGATGATTACTCACGATTTACCTGGGTATATTTCCTGGCAAGTAAGTCGGAAACATTCTTTTACTTTGAAAAGTTTGCTAAAAAAGTTCAAAATGAAAAAGGGTATGTTATTTCAAGTATAAGAACAGATCATGGAGGTGAATTTGAAAATCAAGATTTTACAAAATTTTGTGATGAATCGGTTTTCAGCATTTATTCTCCTCTCCATATACTCCGAGCAAAACGGAGTTGTGGAAAGAAAGAATAGGTCGCTTCAAGAAATGGCTAGAACTGTTCTAATTGAAAGCAACATTTCCTCGCGTTTTTGGGCTGAAGCGGTTTCTGACATGTTATATCATTAATAGAGTTTTTCTAAGACCAATTTTGGAAAAAACCCCTATGAGTTATTCAAAGGAAAGAAACCCATTGTTTCATATTTTCATGTGTTTGGTTGTAAATGCTTTATTTTGAAAAATGCAAATGATCGAGTTGGCAAGTTTGAAGAAAAATCAGACGAAGGCATCTTCCTTGGATATTCTATCTCGAGCAAAGCATACAGAGTCTATAACAAGAAGACTCAATCTGTGGAGGAATCAATGAATGTCAAATTCCAAGATTCTATGCAAAATGAATTAGTTCAAACTCATCTTGAAGAATCCGAACCTGCTTCAGACTCTACAAAGTCTAAAGAAGCAGCTCAGACTCTGAAAGACCAGCAACAAGTAGTTACTGAAGATTCAAATGAAGGAAGTGCTCATCAACCTGAAAAATTAATCGATGGCCCCGGAAGCATAAGTCCAAATCATCCCAAAGATCTCATTATTGGCGACATTAATGAAGGAATTTGCACAAGATCCAAAAGGCGTGAAGAGTCTAGTCTTTGTGGCTCTTATTTACGAAATAGAACCCAAAAGCATAGAAGAAGCTTTATCTAATGAAAGCTGGATTGAAGCTATGCAAGAAGAACTCGAGACAATTCAGCATCAATGATGTCAGGAATTGACTCCTAAACCAAAAGGTAAATCTATTATTGGAGCTAAATGGGTTTTCAGAAACAAGATGAACGAGAAAGGAAAAGTCATAAGAAACAAAGCAAGACTCGTAGCAAAGGGATATACGCAAGAAGAAGGGATAGACTATGACGAGACTTACGCACCAGTAGCAAGGTTAGAAGCAATTCGATTATTACTTGCTTTTGCTTGTTATAAGAATTTCGAGTTATTCCAAATGGACGTCAAAAGTGCTTTCCGAATGGATTTATTCATGAGGAAGTCTATGTGGAACAACCACACTGGTTTGAAGACCCAAAGAAACCGAGACTCGGTATTCGAAAAAGGCCTTGTATGGTTTAAAACAAGCACCTCGAGCTTGGTACGACAGGCTGAGTAAGTTTTTGATTCAAAATGGCTTTGTTAAAGGTAAAGTAGATACTACTCTATTTATCAAAAGAGAAAGCAAAAGTTTTCTGCTTGTTCAAATATATGTAGATGATATTATCTTTCGATCTTCTAATGAAAGTTTGTGCAAGAATTTCTCTAAGTCTATGCAGAATGAATTTGAAATGAGCATGATGGGTGAACTAACCTTCTTTCTTGGACTTCAAGTGAAACAATTGAAGGAAGGGACCTTTATTCATCAAGAAAAATATGCTAATGATCTTGTCAAAAAGTTTGGATTGGAAAATTGCAAAAAGACTGAAATACCAATGTCAAGCTCTTTGAAGATAGACAAAGATGAAGAAGGAAAGAAAGTTGACCAGAAGAAATACAGGAGTATCATTGGTTCACTTCTTTATCTTACTGCTTCTAGACCTGACATTTTGTTTAGTGTTTGCATGTGTGCTAGATTTCAAGCAGACCCTAGAGAATCTCATCTAAATGCTGCAAAGCGAATTATCAAATACATTGCTTCAACTCCAAGCATTGGTCTTTGGTATCCTAAAAAGGGAGACTTTACTCTTCTTGGATACTCAGACGCAGATCTAGCTGGTTGCAGAGTTGATAGAAAGAGCACTTCGGGCACTTGTCAACTACTTGGAAACAGGACAGTATCTTGGTTTTCAAGAAAACAAAATACAGTATCTCTTTCTACAGCAGAAGCAGAGTATGTAGCTCTTGGAAGTTGTTGTTCACAAATTCTATGGATAAAACAACAACTAAGAGACTTTGGAATTGAAGACTCATGCACTGAGATTAACTGTGACAACACCAGCGCAATCAATCTTACCAAAACTCCAATCCTTCACTCAAGAGCGAAGCATATAGAGATTCGACATCACTTCATTAGAGATCATGTTCAAAGTGGAGAGATTTTGATTCAGTTTGTTGACTCAAAGAACCAACTGGCGGATATATTTACAAAGCCTTTGGAGAAAAATCAATTTGAAATTATCCGTTCCGGACTCAACATCCCGAAGCTTGAAGAAGTTAAAATCTAGAGACTTTCGTACTCATACAAACAAGGTTCTTGACTCGTAAGTTATTTTATTTTCTCTAATTATTAAATCTCGGAAAGGTACGATCATTTATCTATAATTGATTTTTGCTATCTTTAATTTCCATGATAAATACAATCTTTTCTTTTTCAAAAAGGAGTAAATATTTTCAAAATGGCAGGTATCTATTTTTGAAAAAGGCAGTTATTTTCAAAAGGGGCATCTTTTACTTTCCTTTACGACGCTTGGTATACCTCTCTTCGACTGACCTATATACAGTCAGTTCCTCTTCGTCCAAAAACCCTAAAAAGCATCGATCTTTCACTCCTGTCTTCTTCACTTGTTTATTCTTCGAAAAAGTTTTCATCTTTCTTGGGAAAAGTCAAGTTCGGAATCTTTCAAGAAAGTCTTCGAGGATTGCAAGCATGGGACCACGACAAATGAGTGAGGGACCTACTCATTTTGATCTTACTGAGGAAGAGGAGGAAGAGGAGTCACCCGATCGAGAACAGAGCCCACAACATTCTCGGCGGCGTCATTCTTCTCCAACTAGTTCACAGGGTGCTGGTCATCCCGAAGAAGAAGAAATCATTGAAAAAGTTGTTCCTGTAAGAACTCAAAAGCCCTCTTTTATTTATAAGCTTTATCGTGCTTTAAAGAGGAGCGGTACTCCATTGAACTACATCGACGAGTTTCTTAAGGACAAGGGATATGGAAATGAGTTCATCTTTTTGCGAACTATGGAGCATTTGGGAATTGCTCCTAAGGGGATGGCGAAAGAATCCCTTGCGAATATCCCAAGTGATCCGCGTGTTGGAGGACCGAATCCGATAGATGGGAATGATGATGATAAATTGTACAATCAATTTCAACCGAGAATGGGTGTTGCGGCAAAAATTCGAGGAAAAAGGACAGACTTGTTTCGATCGAAGGAACAGAAGGATCTATACTCCAAATTGTTAAAGCGTGGGGTGATAAACCCTAGGAGTGTGGACTTTGATTTCCTTGATGCTGTGAATGTTAATTTGAGGGAAAAGTTTCGTTCTCTTCAACTTGAACAATTCTGCTCTGACACTACAGAAGCCTATGCTGAACTAACTGCATATTTCTATTCGAATCTCAGCTTCTTGGATGCGAATAAAATTTCTTTTAGTGTCCGAGATCAGGATTTTGTGGTGGATGTAGATATGCTAGCTGATGTGATTGGGGTTGAGAGAGGAAATATCAACCAATCAATGTCTCTATTGCTCGTGCTACATTGGAACTTGTTAAGGATAGAAGAACAGAGGGAAGAATTTCCTACTCAAGAATGCGTGCATTTAACATTCTACGCTTCACAAGATTGTGATAAATTGCCTCGACCGAAATCTACTTCAAAGACGATGTCTCAAACTCGGAGGCAAAGGCGATGTACGCCATCAATGCTTTGGAAAAAGGTTTTCTCTTCCTCACACTATTTTGTTCCACATGTATAGAGCGGTATTGAAGGACAAGGGTCAGCTTCCTTATCCGGGTATGGTGTCTAAGTTATTCGGACATTTGAATATTCAGCCTCCACAATTTCTTTGTGTTCGACCTTGTGATAAAATGGTGGTAGGACTGAAAATGGTGTCCAAAATGCGTACGAAAGAACTCAACGGGGCTTTGGAGAAATTCAAGGAGACAACCCCGCCAAACCTCATCAAATCTCTTCGGCAAAGAAAAAGAAAAGGAAAGGAGCCAATGGTTACTTCATCCAAAAAGAGAAGAGCTCTCATCGTTGAGGATGAAGATGATGAGGATGACATCACCATTTCTGCTATGGCACTAAAGAACCTAAGTCGTTCTGTTCCAAAATCAATGGAACGACTGGAAAAAGAAACAGAAGAAAAAGAGGCGGAGGAAAAAGAATCAGAGGAGAGAGAAGCTGAAGAAAAAGAAGCAGAGGAAGAAAGGCTTGAAAAAGAAGAAGAAGAAAGAGGAAATCCGGAGGAAGGAGAGCATGAAGAATAGTCCTCTCCACCTGAAGGCATGGAAACAGGGGGAGATGATGAGAAAAGAGGAATGTTCTCACATCCTGCTACCAATGAAGGAGTCAGCCGCTCTCCGAGAGATCCGGAGGACATTTATGCCTCTCAATTTCCCGAGGAGGAACATGAAACTTCATCGCCAAATCTGCGTGACTATCTTTGATGTACCATCGTCTCGCTTTTACTCCATCTAATCGTGTTGAAGCCGACGTGATGATAATTCAGCAGATTTCCGAAGAATCCTTGACGTTCTCTTGGAAATGCGAGGTCAGGTATATGCTCTGGGATACGAAGTTCAGAACTTGCAGAATGCTGGACAAGCTTCTTCAGTTTCCTTGAATGATCAGATCCAAGCTCTTACTCTTCAGATTCAAGCCAATGCTAAAAGTGAAGAGGTAGCTCAAGCTCGAAGGAAAATTTGAAAAAGCTTGAAGGCATCGTCCGAGTCATTGGGAGATTTCCAGCTTGTTCGCATTCCCAAGCAATCTTGATCAAGTTTCTCAACTTTTTTATGATGACAAAAAGGGGGAGAGATGCAAGATTTGAAAACTTTGAACTTTAATCTTTTAGTTTGTTTATTTTGATGTTTGATTTGTTTGACTTGTGTGTCTATCTGGTTATGGACTGAAACTGGGATTTGGATTTGACTGCTTATATTAAGTACTGTTGATATCTTATAAATGTCTTTACACTCACTAACCTATTTTCTGTGGTTGCAGATTCTAGTGTTACATTAATTTTTTATGAGATATCCATATTTGCTTAGGTAATGTTTTGCAGGTCAAAGATATTCAAATCTGCAGGAAAGTTTTGTCACCATCAAAAAGGGGGAGATTGTTGGAGAAATCCTTCTGGAATATTTTGAAGCTGACAAAACATTTCTATCAGTCTAGTCTGAAGATTTGCAGACTCTACTATTTAAAGTCTAAAGACCTTTGACTGCGGACTCAAGACTCAAAGTCTATTCTCATTGACAGTCTGTAGTTTGTCGAAGAAGG
This sequence comes from Eucalyptus curtisii, assembly GCA_017140595.1. Classification (NCBI taxonomy): domain Eukaryota; kingdom Viridiplantae; phylum Streptophyta; class Magnoliopsida; order Myrtales; family Myrtaceae; genus Eucalyptus; species Eucalyptus curtisii. The sequence goes on from CM029502.1 coordinate 17,204,807, forward strand.
TCCATCCAGAACTATGTGTTTCGTAAGGGATTTGATCTTATCGACTGACGAAGATCTCTTGGCTGAATAAGTCATAACGGACTTCTTTATTCGAATCAAGATTGATTGAAGATCCGATGATTGGCAAAGCATACTTGGAAGGTTCTACTTATGGAAACCGAGATCCTGATTGTATGGGCGAGCAGGATTGATGGGCTATCGTCATGTTCCTTTTATGACTCGAATGATCTTTCTAATTGATTCTGTCCAACGGGAAGATTGGAAGAACTCCTTTGGTAAGTGCCAACGGGTATGATGGCATAAAGGAGTATATAAGGAAGACGTTCCAGTTGTTCGAAGTAGTGTGCACGATAGAAGAATTCCAAAGTCTGAAGCTCCTTATTCTTAGTCAATTCATTTTCTGAGCTGAATCTTGTACGCAAAAGAGTGTCTATATTTTGAGATACCTTGAGGAAGTGTGGTAAAATATCTACACTTTGTGGAATCAAGGGAAAAGCATTGCTGTAACTTCTCTTTTGTTCATAGTGAAATCCAGTCGGTGGACTGTCAGAGCGAAAGAGTGGACGTAGGCTTGGAATAAGCCGAACCACTATAAATCCTGTGTTCAATTTTTCTCTTCCTTACTCTCTGTTATTTTGATCATAATCTATTTTAAGAGTACCCTCTTTCTATTGTTTGCCTAGTATTGCTTTCGTATCTTGATAAATTGTTTTTACACCTATTCACCCCCCTCTAGGTGTTTATACTAGCTATATCAATCTCAATCCGAGAAGATAAATGGCTTGCAAGAGGCATCATTGGCAGGCTTGCGGCCAGAGTAGAGCCAAAGAAGGTTGCAGACTTCATCCTACCGAGTCAGAACAGCTAGAATGAATCCCTACTGCGCAATAATTTTGATGATCAAACGGTTGAGGAAATCCTTAATATTCAGCTTCACACTCAATGTACAGCCGATCAACTCATTTGGAAGGGAACTCAAAATGGCATATATATAGTAAAAAATGGTTACAACTCCCTCAAATCTACAGAAACCACTAATGCACTAAGTTGTGCCTCCTCCTCCTATCAAACTCCACGACAGCTTTGGCACAAGATCTGGAATATGAAGACCCCCCCCCCCAAAGCTTCGAATATTTATGTGGTCATTATGCCACAATGCTCTATCTACAAGGGACAATCTCCACCACAGACGCATAATTCAAGACCCAATGTGTCAACTTTGTCAAGCGCACAGCCTAGAAAACAATAGAGCATATATTCCTATTATGTCCATGGACACGCAAAGTATGGTCTCACCCACAGGTTCAAATCACACCGACAGCATATAACACACAACGCATCGATGCTTGGTTAACAAATCTGTTAGAATACAAAGATCTCTTACCTAATCTAGCGACTCTTGCACATATATTGTGGCAGATCTAGAAAGCTAGAAATAATTTTGTTTTCCGCAGGCTTCCCCCTAAATCAACACAGGTAGTTGCGGTGGCTTTTGCGAATGCCCAAGTTGCCCCTCGCTGCTATGGAGTAATGCCAGGATCTCGGTTTCGCTCCTCAGATTTAGATCATGTGTGGCGCCCACGGATCCCGGAACTCTAAAGATCAACATCGACGAAGCGTTTCTCCACTGCACCAAACGAGAGTTCGGTGGCATCTGTCAACCGTGATCACTCCGGCCGAATCGTTGATGGATTCACCAGCAGTATTACAGCCTCTTTAACTTTGTAGACAGAGGCACAAGCCCTCACTCTCACCCTCCAAAACCTGTTGCAGAAAGGGATGGAAAATAAACAACTTATCTTGGAATCGGACTGCTAGGTACTCATCAAAGTCGTGCACCTTCCTTGCTCGACGCCATGGGAGATCCGTGCACTGATCTCAAAGGCTGTGGCGCTGCTCCCCTATTTCCCTAACTTATGCATTGTGCACTGTCGAAGAGAAGCAAATCAAATTGCTAACTGGACCGCGAAAGCCCATGGGCACCGAAGTCTCCCCCCGAACTGGGCTGTTTCCCCTCCCCCACCTCTTTTAGACCTTATTTGTACTGATATTCTGGCAAATGGTGGCACTCTTGGTTAGTTTATATAATATTTATCCGTTTTCGACCAAAAAAAAAAAATCAAGGCTAAAAATGGCAATTCGCCTTTTGACATGACCGTTCTCAAAATTGAGTGAACGAGTGAATGAGAAATAATCCTTAGACCAAATGTAATAAAAGGAACTAGATCTAATTATGACCAGAATGAAAGTAATTTTATTTTTGATTGATTTTGACTCTAAAACTGAAAAATTTGGAAAACAAGGTCCTTAATCGATTTTTAAAAAAATTTCAACATCAAGTCAAATTGACACTAAAATGAAGCTTTTTATGTATTTTTTTTATTTTTTTAAAATTTTTTATTAAAATTTTGACCAAAAGTCAGCCCTTTAGTTAATTTTTCCTAAAAAGTTGATGTTTGTGTCAAATCTTTGAAATTTTTGAAAATTAACTTACCTACAGTGAAATCAACCTTTTGACTTTTCGGCTTTTTATTGGAAATAAATAGGAAATCATTTATAATGACAAAACAAAAGAGAAAAAATGAAAAATGACATTTTTTTGGTCAAGAAATGGGCTCCATTACAATTGGAAATCCTAATCTTGATTTTCACCTTTTAAAGACACGTCGACTCAAAATTATGTGTCAACAGAGCAAAAGTTGTTTAACAAAAATATTTCGTAACATTCAGTAGACTATTAATCATAGGAAACCTGACAAAATCTAAAAATAATCCTAAACAGAACAAAATTTTCAAAAAGTAACAAGAGAAAACAAGAAATGGACGTATGAATTCTAGTGAGTCTGACCTTAAAAAATTACCCAAAAACCCTCACTGATCAGATAGATTTTTCCGATTGAATAATTAAATTACAAAAGACTTTTTTCTTAGACAAGATGTTCAATTCAGCTTTCCCAAAGTATATTTACGGGCCATTAAAAGTAAGAGCTTTACATTGTACCTTTTGTACTTGTGATTGGCTTGAATTTAAAATGTAAGTGGCGAAAGGATTTTTAACCAATTTACCATGCATTGGACTGGTGCTTCCTTACAGATAATCACTTAAAGACGATAAGTTATTTCTCGTTACAAGTGTGCAATTTAGGGTAATAGAGGTTCATAACTTGCTACTTTCAGGGGAAGGATAGAGGATGGGGGAGAGAGAGAGATGCAATCCTGTAAGGGTAATGTTTTCCTCCACCCCGATTGAAGGAAATTTTCTCGAACCCATCCATCTGATTGATGGGTTAAATTTGACCATTGCCAACCAATAGGGTGATTAGAGGAAATTTCCTCCAACCTACCGCATCCTATAAATGCCTAATTAGGGGTGCATCACAAAAGAGTTTCAATCCTAGCCTAGCTATCCACACAGAAACAATGTATGCTGTAGCCCCTTTATTCGCAAGCGCATAGGGCTATGCTTATTCCAATTCAACAACAGATGATTTATATCATCATTTCACAAGTTAATATAGCAAGAGTACGATTGAGCAAACTATTCCCGACGTGCGTCACGCGGAGATCTCGACTCACGGAGTTTCTTCTCATCGGAGAGTAGCTTAGTGAACCTGGAAGAGTTTATACTAAAATTAATTAGCCATTTCAATGCTTATTGAAGAAAATAAATCTCAAAGTGCAACAATTTTCCTAAGGACTTTATTGTATGAGAAATATTTACGCAAAAAAAGCTTTACCTTTTGAGGGCTTCCTCGTTGGTGCCGGCATTTGGAATGGGTTCGTAGCGGCCAGTGTCGAGATCAAGTCGCGAGGCCGGCTTCTTCAACAAGTGCTCGCCAACTTTCACCAGACCTTCCAAGTTCTCCTTCGTGGATGTATCCACCGAAGATAAAGTCCCCTTTAGACTGTCATCCTATAGCAATGCATTCAATTTTCGTAGCTTGAGTTGGTACCGAGTGTAGATTAATAGAAATCACAACAAAAGAATTCAAAGTTGTTTGGGATAGTTTGCATTTCATGCTTTCATATTCCACATTGCTTGTGTACAGACTTTACATATATGTATGTACATACATATATGTATATATATATATATATATATGGTCTTCTTCTACCGACTTCTTTACATACATATATGTATATATATATATGGTCTTCTTCTACCGACTTCTTCTACCAACCTAGCTTAAGTTTTTGAGCTGGATTTCCTAACATGATATCATAATCACGTGTCATCCCTAAATCTGCTTGCACGTGAGAAGGAGTGTTAAAATTTGTGATACTACATGTCTACATGAAATTTATACATCCATTATTATTTTTATGTTTTTCATATATGTGTATTCTCCCGCCACCTATTAATTTAAGTTTTTGAGTTGAAATTTTAACTACATACACATCTCTCGTTGTTCTTCTTTTTCCATTCCAACATATCATGATGCATGAGAGAGGAGTTGCGTTAGTCTACGATCCCACTAGTATAACTACCTGATGGTCAAGAGAAAGGCAAAGATGATCATTTCCCTCTTCATCCATTACGCTAAGGGAAAATGACATATTGATCTCCGAACTTTTAATTTATTCAATATGATCCTTAGACTATAACTCAATGTGTAATGCGGTCCTTAAACTTTTAATTTGTCGAATATAGTTTCTGAACATTCGGTACATGCTCAACTTAGTCCGTAAACTATGTGAAGAAGTTCAATGTTGTCCTTCTATTAATTCAAAGTTCAGTGACAATATTGAACATTTTTATGTCGTTCATGAATTAAGTTGAACATGTATAAAAAAAAATTAAGTGAACATGTTGAACAAATTAAAAATTCAAGAATCACATTACATATTGACTCAAAATTTAGGAACTATTTCTATCCTTATCCCTTATGCTATCTACTAACTAGACACTTTTAACTTTTCTTACATATCTATACATTCATATGTTGTCACCTATCTAATAGATTTGTCTTTATCCATCCAATGTCAACGGCAAAAGTATTTCTTAATCGATGCTAAGATCTTCCAAGGGGGCAACCCATAAAAATCTTGATGGTTTCTACTTTTTAACCGCGTTAGTGTCAATCACCGAACAGCAGGCCTACATGAAAACGATTTTCTCCACCTGTAGCCGGCACAAGAAGAAGACATTTCGGGACCACACCAAGAGGGAGTATTTAGCGAAGATCTTACATTAATACGGAGGTAATTCTTCTCGGACTGGTAGGCCTTGAAGACCACGGAATTGTGGTAATCGACAATATCGGAGCTCCCTTGAGAGTAGACGTCTATCAAAGGGCTCGTGCCGTCCTGGTACAACCAGCAGAACAACCCCCACTTCGAGGCCTTCTTGGCATCGAACATGAGCTCCGACGTGTCCGAGCCAGTCCCGAGCGAGATCACCAACAATCGAGTGTAGTCGACTGGCGGTTTGATGCCCAAGAAATGTGCTTCTTCCCTCAAGATCTGCTTGGTCACCTCACTGATAGCGACCAATGTCTGAAAAAAGGGGATGTTGAAATATGCCAATGCATTGAACAAAATAAATAATGATGTAATGATCTAGTCTAGATTTGTAAGCTTCTCTCTCGTTTCTGGGAGGTTTATATCCGATCTAGTCTATATTTGGGTTTTTTGCGTGTATGTTTTCAGGATTTTGCTTTTCTTATGTTTTGTCCGATGTTCAAGTTCATTTCAAAGGAGATCGGAGGAGTTTCAGGAAGGTATCGCTCTCATTGTCAGATTTGTGCTAACTCAACCTTTTTTACTCTGAACGGTGATGTTGCTCAGACGCCAAACCTAGGCGTGACGTATGGAGATCTCGGTGTATGCTTATCACTGAAGACAGATTCGGTAATCGATCATCGATTTTGATTTGAAGAAGTTACAGATTTGCTCTTTGACAATATGATTCTTAATCTTGTTCTAATAATTCATCTTGTTACTTGGAGCTTAGCTGTCTAGAATTTGTTTTGAATTAGATTGCATTGTTTCTCTCTTCCCTGTTTTTTGGTGAAAAAATGAGTGAAATAATATTTTGACCCAAAAAAAAAAAAAAAAAAAAAAACCTAGGGTATTTAAGCTTTATGAATCAAAATATTGATTCTCATCTCTACCGCTCAATCACTTTATGATAGAAATTGATTGATTTGATTGCATTTTTCTACTTCAGCATCGTGAACCTCGTGTATAAGATACCTTCTCACTGTGAGAAAGAGATGATTTGACTCGCATATAAGATTTTCCACATTCTAATCAAACACGCACTCAGGCCACTTAACCGATCATACATACCGGATTGTTAGCGACCATACCACCATCGATGAGATTAAATTCATGGGTCTCTTCCGTCGTGAAATAATGTGCGGGGAAGTAAGTCGGAGCGGCCGATGTGCCAATGCATATGTCCGATAGTTGAGCGTCCAAGGATGAATGTTTCGACACCTACACGAGATACAAATCCATTGGAAAACGTCAAATATGATACATTATCTTGGATAGATTAATATTTATATGTATCGTTGTTTCCCTTACATAAAACTATATAATTGATTATAATAGTCTTTGTCAAACTGGCATTATCAGTAATCCCTTTTTTCAATTGGAAGTCAGAAGCTGCACTGAGACCTTTCACCCTCCAAAACTTCTACACAAGGCTATAATGATTTGAATATTTTCACTGCATGCGTGCACTCACATGAGGTAGTTCCAATATGAATAGGGGATTGATATAGATCAAATTCAACAATTCGCGATGGTCCAAGTACTGTGTGATTGGATCATGTCTCCCTCGATCGGTCATATACACACTAACACTAATGTGTCACCCCAATGAAATAAAATGATGAAATTGCTTAAAAGATTTTATCAGATAAACAGGAGTTGAGTCATATATTTTCATAAATACTTGATTAAAACAATTTATCTCGAATTCGGCCCATCCATATACAGATTTAACCAAACACAAATATGGTTGACGTCTGTGTTTGCAACTCTTATCAGTCAAAAGATTAGTTGAAGGAAGTTTGCTACAACCCTCTTCACCTTGAGACGGAGAAAAAAGGAAAAATTACCAAAAAATTATAAACCTATTACACTTTTACCAATTTAGTCAAAAACATTTCAATTATACTAATTGAATTTTAAACATTTTTTCACATGTCACCAATTGAGTCCATTCAATCAATATCTGCTAAAAATCACTAATGCAGACGTAGGTCATCTTAAATGCGATGACCAACGCTGACATGAATATTTTTAAATAATACTTTTTGGATTTTTTATAATTTTTTTGCTTTGGACTCAGGCCGGCATGCGTGCACTCACACGGCATGTTTCGAAAATGGTTTTGAATATTTTCACGGCAAGCGTGTACTCACACGGTGTAGTTCCAATAGGAATAGTGGATTGATATAGATCAAATTCAACAATCGGCAATGGTCCTAGTAACGTGTGATTGGATCATGTCTCCCTCAATCGGTCATATGCACACTAATACTAATGTGTCATCCAATGAAAAAAATTATGAAATTGCGTAAAGTTTTTATCAGATAAATAGGAGTTGGGTTGTATATTTTCCTCCAGCCCTAATTAAAAACAAGTTATCTCCAATTCAACCATCAACATGCAAATTTAACTAAACATAAATATGGTTGACATCTATGTTTTCAACTCTCATCAATCAAAGGATTAGTTGAAGGAAGTTTGCTACAACCTTCTTCACCTTGAGAAGGAGAAAAATAGGGAAAATTACTCAAAAAATTTTAAACCTACTGCACTTTTGTCAAGTTAGTCATAAACTATTCAATTGTGCCAATGGAATAGTAAACATTTTCACATGTAGCCAATTAATTCTATTTGGCCAATTATGGCTAGAAATCATTGACGTGCACACCGGCTATCTTACGTGGGACGACTAATGTTGACGTAGACGTTTTTGAATAATATTTTAATATTTGGAGAGAGAGAGAGAGAGAGAGAGAGAGAGAGATGAAATAAAAAATATTTAAAAAATTCAAAAATATTAAAATGTTATTTAAAAAATATCTACAGTAGTGCCGGTCGTGCCACGTAAGACAGTTGGCATTCACATCAGCGATTTCTGGCTAAGATTAGCCAACTGGACTCAATCAGCACAATTAAAAAGTTTATGATTTTTTGACAATTTTCTCGAGAAAAACATTTCTCATATGACTTGTACACAAAATAGAAGCGCGCGCTGTCCCAAAAACATACAGGAAACTCACCTCATATGAAGAAAATAAAAATGGTTCGAGCTTTTTGATATCGAAGGTGGGGATAACCAAGCCGGTAAGGCTATCGTGCAGCCTCGTGGTTCCAAGTAACTTCCTTATTAATTTGTGAAGATACACTCCGTTGTACTTGGGTCCCACCAGAGATCTCAGCGTGCTCGCGACCGAACCCAGACACCCACTTTTTTGTATCGACAGAGGCAGCGGGAGCAAGCAGAAAAGAAACGAAAAAGACTCAAATCAGTTCGATCATTCAAACTAGCAACACAAGTGGTAGGTCAATAATCGATTACCATCCTTGAGGGAAGATCTTAGTACAATTCTCCAAGTAAAATGGGACTATGTCTTTCGCGGCGAAGAGAGGACGGTTGTCAGCATCAGGCGCAGACAACATGGCCGTGATGAGACCTCCGGTGCTTGTTCCCGCTATTACATCGAAATAATCTGCAAGCCTCGCACCTTCGCCATCCAGCTCCTTCACCCAAAATACTCATTAAATTCCGGATTAGTATCTAATCATTAGATGGTTTGCACACCGGCGATGCCCCGTGTTGTGAAAAATGAAAAAGAAATAGGTAAGTCAGAGAGTTGCATGACTCATCGAACACCATAATCAAAATTTGGATGAAAGTGCAGAACGAAAGAGCAGAATGTTTGGCATGGCTTCCTTCCTCCCACACAGGAAAGAAGAAACGAAGAAGAAAAGAAAAAGAAAGCCTTCTCAAAATCTTCCAGGACTCCAACCCCAATCATCGTTCCACAAGAATGTAATCTTGCCTCCACTTTGTTCGTGTGGTCTGTTCATGTTATTACCTGAAGTTGGGCTTCGAGGTAACCGAGAATGACCCCTGGAATGATTCCTCGGACTCCTCCGCCATCAATACTAAGGATCGTGATAAGTTTTCCGTACTTCGGAGGCTGAATTTTCAAGGACAGATGTTCGCTCTCCATTTCTTTTTACTCGTTAATGCAAGAATTGAGAGAGACGGAGAGAGAGAGAGACAGATGAATTATTTTCTTTTGGGTCGGTGAAAGACAGATGAATGAACGTGTGTTAGATAGAGAGATGAATGAAGTTGTGGTGTCTCCATGGTTGTGGAGTTCATGAGCATTTATAGATGGATGCAACTAATTACTTGCTAGACTAAACATATGTGGGGAAAATTGTCAAAAAAAATTTAAACCTGTTATACTTTTACTAATTCAATTATAAACTTTTCAATTTTGTCATTTGAGTCATAAAAGTTTTCACAATTTGCCAATATAATCCACCTAACTATTTTTGGCCAAAAATCGCTAACATTAATATCAGCCGTTTGAAGTGAAATCGCTAGCACTGATATGACAATTTTTTTAAAAATTTTTTAATATTTTTCCAAGTTGTTATGTCTTATTGTCTTTTTTTTTTTTTTTTTTTTTCAGTTTTCTCCGCCGGTCACACAAGCCTTGGCAATGGCTAACAATCAGCCAAAGGCAACGACAAATGATGATCGCCCTTGCTAGCCTCTAGCAAGGGTGACCTTCGCCCAAGGCCAACGAGGTCACCTCCCTAGTGACTAGTGAGGGTTGGCCTCGCCAGCTTTGGTGAAGCTTGCCCTCATCAAATGGCAACAAGGGCTGACCTTGCTGACCTTGGTGAGATCGAGCCTCACTGATAGTTGCCTTTGGCTGATCACTGACCATCGCAAAGGCCCAATGACCATTGCCAAGGCACCAACGGAGAAAAAAATGAAAAAAAAAAAAAAAGACAATAAAAATATTTTTTAAAAAAAAAAATATCCACGTCAACGCCGACCATCTCACATAAGACAGCCAACATTTACATCATCTATTTCAGGTCAAAATTGGCCGGATGGACTACATTGGTAAAACGTAAAAGTGTTTAGAATTCAATTAATAAAAGTGTAATAAGTTAGACCTTTTTTTAACAAATTTCACAACATATTTGAACATAGAGGTTCAATACGGACAATCATCAAATGCTGAATATGAACATAAATACATATGGCCGTGTGGCTTTTATTCAGCTCTTGCTTAGTCAATTTGCGTGTTCCTCTTAAGTGAGTACGAAAAAAGGGATTAAGACCGAATCGCTTGTTTAAACTGACAAGGTCTTCTCATAGGCAAAAGGTGGTTGGTCCACGATGGGCGAAGGTCACTACTGGTTACACATTTTGGAGTGTTCTCGAGGAAAAGAGAGATAAGGGGGAGGTGGAAGGAAGGCTGGTTTTGATCATTCACGAGAGCAAATATGATGCACGTGCGAGAGGAGCTTGTTCAACGCTTGAGTGGTTATTAGAGACCTAGACATAGACAACACTTGCATGACTTTTGGTTAAGTGAGGGTTTTTAATTTCTCGATATGGAACGGACCTAATAGACAAGGTTAGTTGAGTGTATATATACACACTTGAAGATCCAATAGAGCCTAGCGCTTTATTTAACGAATGGATATTTTTTGTGAACTTGTCTAGCATTTCTCTTTAATTCTTAGGAACGTAAGTACTACTTTAGCCGCGTCAGGAGTGGAACTGGATTATAATGATTCCGACCTCAATCGAAATTAAGCTAAGATGGAGTAATTCGAGCAGAAATTAACACCATTTCAAACTTACATATACTTGACTCAAGTAATTGACTTGTCATGATACTTGAGCTTTAATATAGATAATACTTCGATAAAGAGAAAAACGGTGCAATTGATTCCTTAACTCTCTAAGTGCACAAAAGTTGACTGATAAATACATCATGACCTATAATGTTTTATGAATCGCGGGAATTTATCTTTTTAAATAATCCTAAATGGTATAAATGTATTAACAAGATCAACAAGAGAAACAAGAAATGGAAGTATACAATGCACTCTAGGAGTTTGACTTTAGAAAATTGTTAAAATATGTCTCAAGTTTAAGCCCGTTGAATAAATACCAAAATTAATATGTGCAAGTCTATTTCAATCAATAAACTTTTGTGATCTTGTTTGATTTTGCTTAGCACACTGACCGTAATTCATACATTAAGTGCTTTGCATGCGAAACAGAAAAAAAAGCGTGGGAAAGTTGGCCGGTGTAAAAAGTTGCCAAACATACCATCTAGATAAGGAGATTGTCCTCAAGTCCTTTTCATTTTTTAATGGAGCGATTTGGACTTCTCCGAGCAAAGTCTAGGAAAGTTGGCTGGTATAAGGCTTCATAGAACAATGTTGCACTGATGGGCATGCATTATAGATAGGGGTGAGTATGGTATGGGTTGGGCCGGTCCATCCCCTAACCCTAAGATCAACCCACAAAGTGCTGGTCTTCAATTTTTCGGACCGAGGACCGAACCGACCCAATGTGTTCAATTCGGTTTTAAGGTTAACCTAGGACCAACCGACAATTTTTTTATTTCAATTTTTGTACTTCCTGAAAAGGCAACCGAGGACTAGACTGACCCAATGGGTTCGGTTCAATTCCAGGTGAATCCAAGACCAACTAATAATTTTTTTAATTCATTTTTTGTACTCCCTAAAAAGGCAACCGAGGACCGAACTAACCCAATAGATTCGGTCCGGTTCCAAGTCAATCCGGGATCAACCGATAATTTTTTTAATTCATTTTTTTTACTCCCTGAAAAAGTGACCAAGTACTAGACCAACTCAATGGGTTTAGTGATGAGCGAGGTCAACTAAGAGAGGCGAGCGGCGAATGTTGAGTGGGGCGAGCGTCGAGTAGGGTGAGCATAGAAGGTCGAGCGAGGAGCAACAAGAAGGGCGAGTGGCACAAGTGACCCAAAGCAAGTGAGGCGAGTGTCAAGTGGCGAGTGGAGAAATTATTTCTTTCGATTTTGGCAAATTGAAGACTAATAAGACAAATAAGACAGAAGAGAACGAGAACTAGAGGAAGATGCAATGAGGAGCTATTTATGCCTTTTTGAACGCCGTGAGGACTCCTCACAAAAATATTTTTCTCCTTTGTAAATTATGGATGTTTAGAGTTATTAAATAACAGTGTAAAATTACTTGAACTCTTCACTAAATAATTATTTAATGTTGTTGACGTCGTTTAGGGTTTTCTCCATATAAAAAAATTATAAATAATATTATATATATAGTCTGAGTTGGTCTTGGTTGAACTGATCCTAAACTCTTAGAACCGAGGACCAACCCGCAAAGTGCTAGTCCAAGAATTCTAGGACCAAGGACTGACCCAGTCTTCCTAGGAACCAAATCAGGATCGGCAGGGTTGGGCTGGTCCAAAGTCAATTTAGGGTTAACTCTAGACCAATGCTCACACCTAATTACAGGGGACAAATAGAAAGAGGAAATGAAAGGGTCAACGTGAAGAGAGAGAAAGGGAAGATGAGGTGCAATGATGACCACGCAATGGTCATGGCCATTCCTTTTCGTCTTCTTTCCTTCTCTTGCCCTCGTTGAGTTTCCACTATAAATCACGACTCACAAGGAGGAAGCTTGAAGATAGAGAGAGAGCTCTGGAACTACACGAGAATGAAGAAAATGTGTAGAGTTCTTCCCAAGGGATTTCAAAGTGGTTTTCTTGTTGTAATTATTTAGTGTAGTGATTTAACCAATTAAATTCTTGTCGGGAAAATTTCTGTAATTTCTCAGGTAAGATTTCACTAGAAATTATGAGGAGCTAAACGCTAAGTAAGTTATTGAATGCAATTAAGGGCTAGGAAACACAAGAGAGTGCTTAAGTGCTCAAATAATTATAATCTCCATTGTATCAGTTGTATTTTATGTGGAATTCCGTGCTGCTCTCTTGGACGTAGATTTACGTACATAACCCATAGAACTGGTATCAGACGGATTATTTCCTTCCTGCTGTCTATGATCTGATTCGCTGGCCCACATTTAATTTACAACAGAAACTGACCCAACACCCCCCTCACTGAAAAGGAATTCGACGGCTAACCAATGGGAGATGAACGGACTCTTGTCCTTTCTTTAACTTTATCAGCACGAGCCTCAAACACCAATCAACGAGAGAATTAAGGGGAGGACGGCTGCGTCCACACGTCCGAATGAGGTATGGAAATGCTGTCATCCATCTCCTGCTCTTTTCTCGACCTCTGTTGTCCGAAAATTATGGAGCTGTATTCGTAATATTGCAAGAGTCACCATTACTGTCAATTAATTCACTAAATTAGACTTAAATGTTGGATGTGAGGGTATAATAGTAATTTAGCATGTAGATATTAACGTTCGAAAGTTGACTATATAAACACTATAATTTTAGAAAAGATAAATAATCGGTAATTGATTAGAATAATATAGTGATGAATAATCGTTAAACGGAAAAATTTGCTGTAACTATTGGGGTTTTATTTAAATAAGTCAAGTGTTTTGTGAAACTACAAATAACTGGTTAATATAAACCACATTGCTTGCCTATGAGGTTTGAATGAGTCTTCTATTCATGTGATCTCTTCGTACCTTTCGGAAGCAACTAACCTAGTATAGATTAGATCCTTCAATAGCTATCAAAAGCAAATCCTAATTCATGTCCATACGAGAATAATATTTTAAGTTCCACGGACTAATTAAATAAATTCAAGTCTTTCTAATTGTTATCCTAAAATACCGAAATAAAACAAAGAATTGCAATATGTTGGCTAAAGAAATAACTTTTGGGAGTTCTATTAAGAGGTTTGCACAAAGGCAAAAATATGATTTGTGAAGCCTCTCGGTTTATGTAACAGTTTGCATTTTGGGTGATAACTGAGGCCAAGGGAAGAGAAGAGGGTAGGTAATAAGTTCTTGTTATACATGGCCATCAATTGGCAAGAGATTCATATGCCTGTCGATCTTAACTATTCATGTGCTTGTTCAATTCTTGCGGCAATCTTTTGTCAAGAGTCTCATCCAGAGTCCGCATTATTTTTTAGAATACCATTTATGCAAAGTTAAAGATAGGCAACTAGTCTCAGACAATTCCTAGCTAAATAGCCTAATACTATGTTTGCAAGCTACTGGTTGTGTCAATGTCTAGGGTCCCAACGTAAGAGTGATGATGTATCTCTTTCTATTAATTTGTTCAATTGGTCCAAGACACATCCTAATTTTTGGAAATTCAAATTTGGAAATTCAAAGGCTCATGCTTATGCTTCGCGGAATGATTTTAAAAAAATGAAGGAATCGAATATTAGTAACATCGTGTAGGTGGATTCGGGTTGAAAAAGCTATTTGTGCGCGGAGAGACATGGATGTTCAGAGATGCGATTTCTTGAAGGAGCAATGGTAGAAAATTCAATTTAATTTTGGAAACTGAGATATTTCTGAGATTATTTAACAATTATCCTGACTAGTTTGGATTTCAATTCTTACCACTTGTTATACTTTATTTATATGATATATATAAATTTCAGCAAATCAATTGGGCTTTTATGGAATTCTGGACAAAAATTCGAGGTAGAAATCCTTTTGAGTCTGCTTGCTATATAACTAGTAAAAGTGCACACGACATTATTAATTTTGCATAAGACATTGTCTTGATTGAAGTTGGAGCGCAAAGCATTTAGGGTTACAGTTTTAGCTGACTTGATATATTTATGTATTGGCTTTTTCGGTTTTAGTCAATGGTAGAATTTGTGACACCAAGTTGGAACTCTAGAAGCATGACTGTAGTAATGACTCCAACCAAGATAAACTTTCTTTTTTCTTAATCAGTGGTTTAATGTTGGCTCAGTTGGCTTTGGCATTGAGGAAAGTTCTGGTTTAGGAATTAAAACTCACCTATCCAATTCCTGCCAACCGCGTGTAAATTCTAGGCAATACTAGCTACATAGGACAAAGGTGATGCGGAAACATCAAATTCTATTGATTAGCTCTCAAGTTCAACTCAGATCTCATTAATTGATCCATTACAATCCTCACTTCTATAAGCAAATGCCAATTTCAACTACAATATGGTTCGATGGGAGCAGTAATGATATAGGGAAGTTGTCGATTCAATGGACTAGTTGTAGATTTCATGGACGCCGATCGACTACCATAATATGATTTACAAGTTTGTTGTCAACTTCAAGGCTCCCAATCAACACCTAGCAATTGGAGGTTGTTATGGTTGATTTCCTTTGTTATTTGATGATCTTCTACAATGGCTATTCGGCTTCAAGGGGGTAAGGTGACAAGTGAAGCAAGACTTTTTTGTTAATGAAATATAAAGTGGGCTTCACCTAGTAGGTGCGACTATCTACTGAAAATGTCCTGTTCACCGTCTAATTGAGGTCAATAACTTACCGTTTCACCACATCAACAGTGTAGCCCGATTTGCTCGTGACGAGTCCATGCGATCTTGAACGGTCAATTACTTGGTCTTGTAACACAAGCCAAAGACGGGGTCCAATCTCATAATTAATGCAAAAGTAGCTCTGATCTTATGATGAATGACCAAACAATAGGGTATCAACGACAAGTGGACAACCCTTTTGATGACCAAAAGATTGGGCATCGAATTACAATTAGCCACACCTTAAATCACTCGCTTTCGTGGGCAAGAATTGATCGATGCACCAACTTTGGGTACACTTCAGCTTCAATAAGTACCCACTACAGAAACATTGACTTTAATCTTATTCTACACGTACAGTTTTTAATAAGACAATTGTCGCCTTAAAGAAACATTTGTCTGGCCAATTGTGTTAGGACAGCCCTTATGTCTCCTCCTTTTAACTTCAGGTAGGTTTCATGTCACTATTTTGTCGCAGAGAAATTTAATTTAATTTTACGTTTCAACATGAGTTGAATGGTTGCTTATCATATATGTCCACGAAACCCCCGTAACATAAGATGTTTAGAACTTCAAGCCCTTGCCACGACTCCTCATAGGATAACATCATCGATCCACACAAAAGAGAGACATAATATTTATATGTTTATGTGCATGGTTCCTTGCGTCCCACTTCTGTGTACTGTAATCTAGGATTCGGGACTCCCCAATTAGGTTTTCATATCTTCTCTCTCTCTCTCTCTCTCTCTCTCTCTCTCTCTCTCTCTCTCTCTCTATATATGTTGGGTACTGAAGAATTCTGTAGAAATACTATGTGCGTTTATTTCATCATGACAGTCCATCTTATTCAAATGCATGATGTCTTGCTCAGTTATGTTATAATCATGTAACTTCTCGAGTTTGTTCAAAATTCCAAACTTGCTAACTTGAAGAAGATGAATGCGCATTTGAATACTCAAGTTTGCTTACACGTGCATGGAGCTGGAAGATTTATGACCACGAGCTACTTATTTGATACTTTGAAGACACATTAACCTTATTATATGTACATTTTTGGCTACTTCGCTTATCATGTTAGGCATAAACTAGGAGAATGCCCCTTCGGGCACCCAAAAAGCAAACGATTAAGGAGCCACATATTCCTTCCCGTTTCTATTATCGTCCTTTTTTTAATGTTTCATGCTTATTTTTTTTCTTTTCAAATTCTCTTTCTACACAGTTTTTGTCATAAAACTGTAAAATGATGACATAGATGATCCTTGAACCTTCAATATACAATGTGATCCTTAAAAAAAAAATTTCATTTAATTTAATTGTTGAACTTTCAAAAATACACTTAATATAGTCATTTGTCAAGTATAGTGTCATTCCACGTAAATTTTTTTTATGTTGACTATCATGGTAACGATATCAATAAATTTTGTTCTGGTAAGATAATAAAACTTTTCTGCATGCGTTAATATGAATTTGAGTATATCAATAATTCGTTAACAACAAATTTATATCAAATCTTAAAAACCTTATAGTAAAAGTATAATATAACAACTAAAAGTTAAATTTACTCCTGACGGAGTTATTGTCAAACGAGTTCACATTTTATATAGTGCATTTTTTTTATGACAATCATATTCATGTATAAATCAACATATACATGACGTAAAACACAAAATACGGAAATAAATACAATAAATAGATAGCACGAGGCAAATGGTACAATGGTAGTCCAAAACAACCGGTGCACTAATCTTTAGTATCATGTTAAGATATGCGCCATGCTTTTCTTCATTTTCTGTTGGAACTTCTAATCATTTTTGTGATTAGTCGCCAATCGGTTTTCTCTAATCATGAATAATCTTTGAGAGTTAGGATGGACTCAAATTATACATAACCGTATTTTCTGGAAATTTTGTTCCATTTGTGTCAAAATTTTGGGCTTATTAGCCCAATTACATGGATTATATTGTAGTTTGAACAGACCCAAAGTCAAAGATGGTTCTGAAAATATTGGGCCTTGACAAAGATTCTCAACCTTCACAAGCCCAACCATCTTAAAACTTTCTTCAAAGGGCTTTCCTCATCCATGGGCTGATCAAGTTTGATTGTTTAATTTAAGATAATAATACTAATAATATCATAACATTCCTACAACACTCACTCTGAAGCCGTAATTTCCTGAACGATCATTTAAGTGTCATAACAACTAAAAACTGACCATTAATTGGCGACTTTGCTTGCCTCAAAATCTTACATGGCGATAATGATTTTCTTATATGGTATAAACGTACAAGTCACTTATCTAAATTTTGAAACTTTCTCTTATATTTATTCTGTTTGACCTTCTTTGGTTCATTAGAATTTGTCTCTCCAGTTCCTGGAGTATCAAGATGCTGCTGTGTGGGGATACTTGTTTCTCTATGAAAATTGTTATCTCTGAAAAGAAAGAAGAAAAATCTTTGCTCAAGGAGAAGTTGTATCTCATTGACGTTTTTTACCTAGGAAGTGAAAGTTTCTTGGACAAGACTGACTGGGCCCATTAAATACATAACTATACTCGAGCTTTACCTTTCCTTTTCCATCGTCCTTTGTAGCTAGATTCAACAGAACAAGCATAGTCGATCGTGTGGTCACATATCTAATTTTGTGAAAAGTCAAATCCGATGGGTCTTCATTATTTAATTCATGCCTCTAAAAGGTCTTCTTGCATAAAGGTAGTATATGTGGAGGAATTTTCTTCCTCTAGCCAACTCTAAAAAGTCTTATTAATCAATTTATGCTTACTGATTCTCTTTTTGATGGTCTATATGTTATTATTATGTGGGCATCCTAGGTTTTACACGACACAACATGCAACGCCGAAACGTCGTTTACAAAAAAATAGATAATTCCGACACGTTAGGATACATTATATATTAAATGTATATTTTTATATATTTTTAAGATTATTTGAATCAAATTAATTTTATTCAAATTCATAAATAAATAAATAATAAAAAAGAGCCTAGAATGAATTTACATTGAAAGCATTAATCCATCATTTATTAATATTATTAATTGTTTCAATTTGATAAATTCAACCTCTCTCCAATAATCCATAAAACTTGGGGGGAAAAAATAAACAATTCATATTCTAGACTTGCATGTCAAACCTTGTCGGAAGAGAAGAGAAAAACATAAATTGGGGGTGAATTGTATGTCATGAGAAGTGAGAATCGAAAGAGAAGAAAACAATAGGTTTTTCTTCTTTCCCCGTTTATTATTTCTATTATTTTTTATTTTCTTATGTATTTACATTTTAACCCTTTATTTAATGAAAATTTTTAAAATTGACTCCGTGCATATCGAAATCACATGTCAAAATTCCAAATTTGCATGTCAGAGAGTATCGGGAGAGTTGACTAGGTGTCGGATTTTTCAACACGTGTTGATTGAGTATCAAAGAGTGTGTCGAAGAGTGTCCGAGTGGCGAAGACACACTCCAACACAACATGAAAGCTCTCGAAAAGTATTTGTGCTTCCTAGGTTTTAGGGGTATGACCGGATTATGAATAGGTAAAAAATTTAAGACGTGCTACAAAGTACTGTTAGTCCAAACTTTTTTATAATTTAACTTTTGAAAATGAGAAATTGCCTAACATCTCTTAGAACCAAGTCCTCATGTCAACATGAGACACCACACAGCAGGTTATTGCAAATCTATGGATCTGCGTCAAGTGAGTTTATCAGACTACCTTTTAAAAAAAAAAAAAAAATTGTGAGGACATTTTCAAGTTTTTGGTTTGTGATGAAGAATTATCTTAAGAGAATAAAGTCTTATCCAGCAATAAATGTAAAATTTATTGGGGAATAAGTTCAACTCTATTGGGCAGAATCGGCAGTTTGATGAGGATTTCGTGCTACAATCTGGTCTCACAATACATGGTTGAAAAAATCTACGTGTCGAGTTTCCAATGCATCCAGTTTCATGCTATTTGGAGTCTTCTAGAGGATGTTATACTCGAATTATTAAACACTGTTCAATTTATCAAAAAATGAGTGTTTGTCTTTCAATAAATTTGGAGTCGTACTCGGAGAATTTTGTTTCGAGGGTCATCTTGAGTTAAGAGCCAATCTTCTTATTTGCACTTTGTCAAGGGATTGTTGATCATGTAAAATAAAAGGAAAGGTATATTGGAATTTACCTATATTTGGAGGATTATTCCATGTTGAGCCTATTTACGTTAATAATTGACTTTATAATTCAAAATAAAGTCACCCATCATTGACATAGATTAGTCTCTTTCTCTCAATAACCACTCCGTTAATTTATGATTGATTTTTCTTTTTTCTTTTTCTTTTTTTGTGAATGGCTAAATTTTTTTAAGAAACTAGAGATAACTACAAAATGATAATTGGACATGTGGTGGCAATTGAATTGGTAGCGAAAAAACCAAGAAATGAGCATCAGCATTCACGATTTAAGTGTGCACCTCTTTAGTCACTAAGGTCATTCTTGCCTTTGCGAGTGTCGAATCAAACTGACTTTCCCTGGTTCAATTTCAATCACCTCATCTGCTTCATTCCGAAGACTACGACCTCGTACGCAATCTGTCTCTGTCTCTGTGTCCGTCTCTCTCTCTCTCTAAAAGAGGGCCATTCGAGTCCGTTTACCAGACGGTGAAACTAATAGCTTCGGACGACTTTCGTTCGTCAATTTTGCATCGTTGTGGTGCTAATTCAAGACGGCTCGCATGTTGTTGTCACTTGCACTTCATGGGCCTTTTCAACTATTTATAAAACCTAGTCAACACAACGGGAGCCAAAACTATAGGATGCTGATGCGGCATTTCCAAGCATCGTTAAAAAACTGGCAATATTCTTCTTTCCTCTTCGCAACAAGTTCAACTGCCAGTTTTTCGGTTGAATCGAGAAGGGAGCAACTCCAATGTGTTGAGGAATGCAATGATATATCTCGATCGCTGATTCGTTTTGAATCACTTTGTATGAGAAATATGATAAAATGCATGTAATTACAACTCGGTTACGATAAAAAGATCGCCCCAAAAAAAATTAAAAATAAAATAAAATAAAAAACCATTGAAGCCCTCGTTAAAAAGGCCACAGAAAGCGAATCATTCTACTATGCGGGTCTCGAAATGGAAAATAACCCTAAATGTGGATCAAACATTTGGAATTTTCCGTGAACTTAAAATACAGGAATCATTAGATCATGTATAATTTACCTTAGGGTTGCTTGAATCTGATTGTCCACATGTGTGTGTGTGGTGGGGTTGGGGGAAGGAGGTGCTGGGCTCAAGTTAGTTAGGTTCATGCAAGTGTTCTTAATAAAAAAAAATTATCAAAAAAATCATAAATCCATTGCACTTGTACAAATTTAATCCTAAATCTTTCAATTTAATCAATTTAGTTATAAATCTTTTGACAATTTGTCAATTGAGTATTTGTAAGCAATTTTGACCGGAAAATACTAACATAAACACCGATCGTCCTACATGACACAGCCTACACTAATGCAAAATTTTTTTATAATTTTTTTTTTTTTTTGTAGTCGACGACCCTATGGGGGCTGTTGGCGAGGCCCTTACAAGCCGCAAAGGCCTCACCCAAATCTACATGAGGACTACCTTGCTTGTGGCCATCAAGGCTATGAAGGCCCTTGCTAGAAATGTGTGAGGATCTTAGTAGCTAGTAAGGGTTGCCGGCACAACGAAAAGAAAACAAAGAGAAAAGAAATTCAAAAAGTAAATGAAATTTTCAATTTTTTAAAAATAATTACAAAACTGTTAATGTGCTGATGCTATATAGGACAAATAGCGTTTAAATCAGTGATTTCTAACCAAAATTGATTAGAATGACTCAATTGGAAATTGTGAAAAGATGTAAGATTAAAGTGGTCAAATTAAAAAGTTCATGATCGAATTAATATAAATGTAATGGATTTAGGATTTTTTTTTTTCTTTATGATTTCTTCATTCCTAACGAAGGGAGAGGAAATCCTGTATCTTCTGGGACTCTAACAAGGGAGAGAGCAAATCTCGACACACACTAGGCAATTGACGTAGCGAAGAGATAAGCGAGTTGCAACCCACATGTCACAAGTAGTTGCTGGGAACGTAATTAATTTTCTAGCTCTCCTTCACAAAGCACTAGGCATCCCTTCGTTGAGTAAACGTCACAACGGTGAAATTATTT
This sequence comes from Eucalyptus curtisii, assembly GCA_017140595.1. NCBI lineage: Eukaryota > Viridiplantae > Streptophyta > Magnoliopsida > Myrtales > Myrtaceae > Eucalyptus > Eucalyptus curtisii. Next base: position 17,226,474 of record CM029502.1, read on the forward strand.
ATGTTATTTTAGTAAAGAAATGCATGATCAGGCATAACCCATCTCGTATGCTCCATCAGGTAGCTAGAGTCCCAAGAGCGTTTGTATCTTACAAGGAAGACCTTTCGTGGAAATATATAAAACTATTTATTAGTTAATTGATTGAATCTTTCTTACAAGTTAAGACTTTAACCCTCGATCCCCGAGATGAGAAGCTCCTCAAGGATTCATAAAACCCTTGTCGGCAGCTTGCCCTTTTTGCATCCGAAATATTAGGGTTAGTCCTTTTATTTCCCAAAAGTATTCATGATTTTTTCTTCTTCCTAACCATATCTAGAGTTGCATTTGATATTCATATACAAAACCAGATAGGAACATATATATTTTGTTTGAAGTTTAGCTGTTTAGGTGCACACTTTGAATATATAGGGTAATCTTGGATAAATATCGTGCAATCACATGATTATCAATCACTTTACAGATGGTGTTGTGGTTCAAATCTCTCTAAGAATAAGCCTGGATAAGTGTAGTGCAATTGTATCTAACGACTTCAATGATCATGCTCATATGAGTTTTTAATGTTATATTGAAATGCGATAGATCTTAATCGTCCGTTAGATTTCAATTGTTCATATTAGAGAATAATTACCTACACCCATATTATATTCAGTGTTTCTATGTAAAGAATAGCATAAAAAAATCTGATGATTTCTCATCAATTCTATCTTAACTAATTACGTTTTCTATCTTACTCAATTTCAAACATTAGCAGACATTGTGGAGATAGAAACCTACAAAGGGAAGGGAAAATAATTAACTACTTAACTCACGGGGTTACGACCAAAAAAAAAAAAGCTCGAGGGCGCAAATACATAAAATTATATAAAGTTTTATAAAATTATAATACATATTTATTGAATGAAAATTACACCTTATCAAGTAGTCGATAGGCGAGTCCCGACAATTGATGATCAGACAACAAAGCATAGTGAAATTATTAGTTTTCCTTCTTTGCCGGTAAGGGAAATTATTAGTAATCAATTGAAATATAGTGGATAGTTGGGTCCTATCGCAATTCAATTATATCTTAAAAAACTTACATGAGCGTTTTCCCATATTCCTTTTCCCGGGGGGACCCAACAAAAGTCAAAGTATCGCTGCTAAGTGCGACACGGCTGTTAGCAACCACGGCCCCCAACACACGCCAGAGTCCCGAGCCTTTTTAACATATTTTTTATATGGGAAACAATTTCAAAAGAATTCCCTCTTTATTGTTTATTTATTATTTTTTTTTTTTTTTTGGTAACCGAAGAATCACCGAAGACTCCTTTTCGCTTACGCTAATCGGGGTCACATCGCACTCTGATGTCCGGTGGCACCGTCGGATGTCGTCGCAAGCCACTATTTAGACGTAAAATCTCGCACCGTCGGATGTCGTCGTAAGCCACTATTTAGACGTAAAATTTCGGGGGATGGCCCAGTAATCCACCCCTGAGACCCTCACTTAAGTCATGAAATGCAACAAGATGATTCGAACTCTCGACCTTGGCGATGAAAGAGAGAACACACACCGACTGCGCTGCTCATGGGTGGGTCTTTTTATTATTTATTTTTTGTCTTTGAATTCGGTGAGATAGAGAAAGAGAGCTTCAGTTGTGGCAGATGTGAGCGTACGGCGCCTAGACCGGCCTAGTCCAAAACAGACCAAAACAGCCCAACTTAATAGTTTTAACAGTTGAGAATTCGAAAAAAATAAAAATAAAAAAAGAAAAAAGCTGAGCATAAGAAGTAACATTGGTCTTGAGTATGACCTAGATTGCTTTATCTGAATTCTGACAAGTAAAAATTCGAAGGTATTCTCTTGGGAGAGAAAAGAAAAAGGGTTAATACCCTGAAAAACCCCAAATTGGTATACTTGTGACAAATTTACCCCAAATTATTTTTTTATCACAAAAAACCCTAAATTGGTATATCTTTGACAAATTTACCCCAAACTGGTATACCTGTGACAAATTTACCCTATGTTAGTTTTCGTTTAAGTTAAATGACATGTGATAATTGATTGGTATACCAATTTGAGATTTTACACTCAATTTGTCACAATTTACAATTTTTGTGATTTTTTTGTAGTATTAATCAAATTTAGTGGAGGGTATAATTGTCACAAATTTACCGGTTTGGAGTTTTTAATGGTTGAATAAATTAGTTTGGGGTACATTTGTCATAAATGTACCAGTTTAGAGTTTTTTTATGGTCAATTGGGGTAAATTTGTCACAAGTGTACTAGTTTGGGGTTTTTTATGGTCAAAAAAATAGTTTGGGGTAAATTTGTCACAAGGGTACCAGTTTGGGATTTTTCAAGGTATTAATCCAAAGAAAAAATAGCTATCTTTAATTTGGAGGTGGGATAGCTCTTGACGGAGCTCCCAAGCTTATGATTTGTAATGAGGTACAACTTTAATCACAATAAAAAATCTATAAACCATCGGCACTTGAAAATTTGAAAAAAGAGAAAAACAACTGAGTATAAAAAGCAAGATTGGTCCCGAGTATGACTTTAAACTACCATAAAAAATTCAGAGGTATTTTCTTGGGAGAGGAAGAAAAAATAGCCCTCCTTGATTGGAGGTTTAGGCGTGCGGGTATAATCCTAATAGGTTGGACGGCTCTTATTGGAGCTCTTGGGCTCTTGATTCGTGGTGAGGTACAACTTAATCACTGCCTTGGGAGAGGACGAAAAAATAGCTCTCCTTGATTGGGGTTGAGGCATGTAGGTATAATGCTGATAAGTAGGACGGCTCTCAACGGAGCTCTCGAATTCCTAATTCGTGATGAGGTATAATCTTAATCATCGTCGAGAATTTAGAAACCACTAACACTTGAGAATTTGAAAAAAAAAAAAAAAAATAGTTGAGCAAAGAAGTAAGATTGGTTATGAGCATAACCTTAAATTATTTCGTTTCAACTCTAAAACATAAAAATTTGATGGCATTTTCTTGGGAGGGGGAGAAAAATAACTCTCCTTGATTGAGGGTTGAAACTTGCGAGTATAATTCTAATAGACAGGACGGCTCATAATGGAGTTTCCGGATTCTTGATTCGTGGTGAGGTACAATCTCAATCATCGCCGAGCATCTATAAACCATCGGCACCTAACAATGTTTAGAAAGGGGAAAAAAAAAAGACAGCTGAACGTAAGAAGTAAGATCATGCCATAATTTGAGAAAAACAATCATTGCTATTTATCTTTTTCGGCCAGTATACACTCACCAGATAATCAAATATATTCAGGGATCCAGCCGGAAAAGAAAGGTGAGGGCGTACAGATGGCTTTGATTTCCACGAGGCACGAACATATGAAAAACGCACTCCTGCTGCTCCTGGCCTACTGCTGAGTCACCCTCTCCCTCTCTCTCTATCTCTACTCTGTCTTCTCAGAACTTGCTGTCTACGGTGGAGAAGAGGCTCAAGTTGAGCTCAACTAAAGAGAAGTTCCCTGCTTTACGAGTGAAGATTTTCCATCCTTTTTGTCCATACCCTTCTTTCTTCTCGTCTTGTATCTCAGGTTCCTAGCGATGGCGGAAGTCATATATTTGTTAAACAAGGTGGGATTCTTTCCTCTCCCTGTTCTGTTTTTGTGGTAATGTATTCGCTTGTTTCTGCTTGCGCTGTTGAATGTGATCAGATTCTTCCTTTTCTGGACCGAAGGAGAGACGGGTGTTGCCTTTTCTGGCCGAAGAGAGATGGGTGTTCTTAAAGAAGTCATCTTTTTCCCTGTGCTTTGCTGAAAATTTGTTGCTTTGTTTGGGGGGAGGGGGATGTGCGAAAAAGCATTCATCTTTGGAAGCAGCTGATTCGTTTTTGTTATCTTCATGTTTTTGAGCGGGGACGAGAAGAATAACTCAACTTGTGGTCAGAAATTTTGAATCTCGGATTATAGCGATCTTGCTGTGCTAATCAATTTATTGCCCTGTTACAGTTCTTGGGCAGGTCGCTGATTTTGGGGCAAAATTTAAAACCCACTCCATCGATTCTTCTCGCCCTTCACTGCCTAATAGATTGCATTAACTTCACATGCATTGATTTCCTCTAGTTAATTTCTCTGCATAGTTTTGTGATGGTTGTTGCTAGCACCAGATTGTGAGGATATTATCATGTTTCTGTTTGATTAATGATCAATTTTCATACGATGGCATTTACTCTGGTATTTTTTTTTTTTTTAATGCTTGACAGGACACTTTGATTGTTAAACCTCCCAAGAAATCGCCTCTAGTATATAGGATGATAGTTTTGGCATTCTCAATGTTCTGTGGGGTGTACATATGCTCAGTCTGTCTGAAGCAAATAAGCCGCCATACCAAGCCAAATCTCATGGACATCCAAATCACTGAGGAACCTAGAGAGCTTCATGGCGTGAAACAATCCGATAAACCTTCAATCCATTATCCTAAACCCGAAACTTTTAGCAGGTAATGGATGACAAAACAAAACTAGGATTTCGTTTTTGATGGAATGATGATTCACTGGGTTTCGCCTGATTTTTGTTTTTAATTGATACCAGGGCTGAATGTGCAGATAATCCAGTGCGATATTTCGTTATCGTATCAACACAGAGATCGGGAAGTGGGTGGTTTGAGACACTCCTAAATAGCCATGCCAATGTGAGCTCTAATGGGGAGATTTTCTCGCTCTTAAATCGGAGGAAGAATGTTTCCTCGATTTTACAGACTCTTGACAAAGTTTACAACTTGGATTGGTTTAGCAGCGCTTCGAAGAATGAGTGCTCTGCTGCAGTTGGCTTCAAGTGGATGCTTAATCAGGTAAATATCAGGACATCATTTGCAAATTTATACAATTGGATTCAAATTTTCGATCTAAATGGGTCGATGAAACTACTATAGGGTTATGTGTCACTGAAAATTGAGTGTATGATGAAGCAAGAGATGGAGTGTTGTGTTATTACATGATCAAAGAGCACCCCATAGTCCTTAAGAGTGTTGAACTCTATAAGGTGAATACTTTAGCAAAGACACAATGAATCGGTGACAAGAGTATTTGATATGTGCAGTTCTGCTGAAACCTCTAATGTGCTACTTATAGCAAATGCATGAAAGATGATGCAACCTTGAAAATTGCAGAATTTTCTGGAAACCCTAGGATTTACATGTCAAAGGAGACTTTTTGTTCAAGAACTTCCTGGTGTAGAAGCTGCGTACCACTTTGGCCAACCCAAAAAAGGAGTAAAAAGGTTGTGCTTGCATCAAATCATTATCTAGATTAATGGTTGTAAAAAGATATATTTTCATTCAAATTGTATGGTGCAGATAAGCCTTTGAGAAAAGTTTGTGAATGCATATTACCTAAGCTCAAGACAGTGTTGGGCAAGTATATATTTTCTTATTTGGAGACTATCGATGCAGCACAACTTGGCTTCTTGTCATATTGTTGGATGATAATTCAAGAAAATTGAGCATTTCTTGCATCCAATTCATGCAGGGAGTGATGGATCACCATGTAGAAATTGTGCAGTACTTCACCCGTAGACATGTTTCTGTAATTTTCCTCTTCCGCAGAAATCTTCTGCGCCACATGGTTTCAGTGCTAGCAAATTCCTATGACCGATATGCTAAACTGTTGAATGGAACCCACAAGTCCCACGTGCATTCTCCTCAAGAGGTCTCTCTCTCTCTCTCTCTCTCTCTCTCTCTCTCTCTCTCTCTCTCTCCCTCTCTTCCCCCCACCCAAAAAAAAAGGGTATACGACCACATGCACATGCCAGCCCTAACTCATCTTCACATACTGATACATGATACGTTAATGCATTCCCCTGATACTGACTGCAGGCTGCGATACTCTCGGGATATAAGCCTATGATCAATTCCTCATTGTTGATCAATGATTTCAAGGAGATGGAGAAGAAAGTTTCAAAGGTTTTGACATACTACAATACCACGCGGCACATTGTGCTCTACTACGAGGATCTCATGAAGAATTGGACTGTAAGTGCCTCGACCATGACATCTAGCAAGCACCTTAATTTGAACTGACCACTTATACAGCACAGTATTTATGCTGCCACATCCTGCATATATAACTCGAAATCTGTAACTTTCTACTCTAAATCCAGTTTATTATGATGAGCTGGAGTGATTTATTAATTGGGTGTGATCATGTCTCATTTGAAATTTTGCTGTTGCTAATTCACTTTTAGAATCACCGGTTTATCTCCTTTGTTAGATTGATATTCATTTTCTGCTCTTGTGCAGAAGGTAAAAGAAGTACAAGAGTTCCTCAGCCTGCCGACGATGGATTTGACAAGCCGCCAGATCAAGATACATAGTGGGCTGTTGTCGGACCATATCAAGAACTGGGCTGAAGTCTTAAAGACCCTTAATGGGACGAGTTATGAGCGCTTCATCCATGCCGACTATTGAACCATGCTTCATTGGCAGCATTTAGGAATTATGTGCATAGCAAGTTCAAGTTAGTCATCTTATTGGGTGCAGAAGCTAACGGCTTGAGCCACGAGAATCGTGCTCTCTCACACTGCCCCTTTTTGGGCTTTGGTTTTGTTTCTTCCTCTGCATTCAACACATAGTTGAATCTTACGGTGATTATGTTCCTTGTTCAGTTTTAAAAGGTTGTCATTCTTGATTTTTTACCCACTAGATCTGTTGCACCTGCTAATTAAGAGTAGCCTTTTCATTTTTTGCCATTCCCGAGACTCGAATCACCAACCCAGATTGCCGCAGGACTGCAGGTGACTTAATCAAAGAGCAATTGCTAGCTATGATTGGCAAGAAGGCCCTTTGATTGTCTTTTATAACGGGTTTGATTTCTCGGCACTTTTATTGCCAGTCTTTGGGATATGATATGTACGAAAAGTTCTGTGTCCTGTCAATAGAAGAGGTACGGTACGTGCCATTCTCGTTTCTCCTCCATTTTCGTGTCTTTCGCTCGGGTAGATGGTTTATCCACCAAGGTTTACGGAACATGGGAGTTGGAGGGATACAAGTGGAAAATAAGAACGAAGATTCAGAATGTTTGACGGAATTTGCAAACGATACGGCATGATTTACTTGTCCTGATCTTTTATAATGGTGTGTTTTATGTGAACTCCACGAAATCTGATTTGTTGTTGATTGTGTTCGGTCGGACGAATGATTTTCGTTACGAATGTCATCCGTTCATCGCGTCCTTGAAGCTTTTTCTAGTCCAGCAATAAAGCTCTAGCTTGGCCAGCAGTCATCGCCGACCTAGTTGATGTGACGTGTAAGGCAAATTATGTTTTGCCCCATGAGATTTTAACACCAAATACAAATGCCCCACCCACCCTTTTTAAATTGCCCCCTTGACTCTTGTGTTTGCTGTCATATGATGTCTGAACTCTACATATTGTTTGCCCTGTCCTCCTCTTGTGTCGACTTCGGCGTGCGTATCTCACGTGACTAATTCCCTTATTTTATGAAGGGCAAACCCGTCCGACGAGTACGGGTTAATTACATTTTACTTGAGGTAAGTGGGCCTTTGATTTTTTAGTATTTTTTTTTTTTTTTAATTTTGGCAGCGATTCTCTTGATATGTTGAAATAGGTTTTAATGCTTACAAGTTAGAAGGCCCACAGTTTGATCCTTTTTTCAAGTGTAGCCCAACCCTTAAATAACCATAGAATTTCGTTTTGTCTATCTCCATATTTGGCCCAAACTTTTAAAACTAGCACGTAATTAACTATGCTTCTTATGTCATTTATAACTGACCTCTTGAAGTTTACAGTGCAAGACAATCTACGAAAGCAAAATAGAAAATCATAAAAAAACTTATCATATCAAATGTTGCATCAGCATTTTTTACTCTTTCAAATGGTATAAACATGTGACATTCGTATTTAGGTTTTTTTTGTAAAGATGTAAGCACCAAAGCATCATAACTTCCCTCTACAAGACCAAAAAGGGGGTCATGAAGGAAACACGTCACTTGCCCATAATATATACATTGTGCCTATTATAGAATGTCTTGTCACTGTTAAGACTTTCCTCTATATTTCTTATTTCACCAAGTGTCTTGTCCTATTATTTAATGTACCTATCTTAGCCTACCTCTGAATTTTTAACCAAACCTTCATTTATACACATAGATTAAGCCTACCTTTAAATTCTTAACCAAACCTTCATTTAGATACATAGATTAATTGCATGAAGATTTCATTAACTAGTGCCTCATTGGCACTTCTTAAGCAACAAATTAAGAAAACCTTGCAAGAGTTAATGCACTGACTATTTTCAAGTCATATGTAAGGGATATTTTGACAATTGGATTATTCCAAAAAAAATATATGTTTAACAAGTGCTCTTGAAACTCGTTTATAGGGCTGGATCTTACCTCTAAGTCTCGAGGGACCCAGGGGTGATGTATCAATTGTAAGTATGTTGGTAAGCTTAAATGCATTTTGCTTTTAAGCATGAATAAGATACATGGTAATAATCAAAACTAAGAAACTTGATTAGAAAGTACCGAATCAGTTTTTTTTTTTTTTTTTTTTAATGAATTAAGTATGCATCATGATTAATTATTGATATGACTTTGGTGCATGTTGATACCTCAATTTCATCAATCCATTTAGTCATTTATTATATAAGAAAATTAGGGATCGTTCCTAACCCATAAACAAGTATACAATTCGTATAATTCATATTTGCATTTCATCTAAGTTATGCATCACATGCGAGTGACATGGTCTTAACACGATATTACCATAGATTATCGTGCCACACAATCGAGAGCTATGGCTCAGCCATAGTTATAGGAGGAGTTTAAACGCCACTCTCAACTCTTTGTTGATGAGATTTGATCTCCGGTGGTTACTCAATTCAACGGTTATGCAGTCAATTCTTTTCCTATCCAGCTTTGCATTGTTTCAAACCCATGTTTCATCGAAAAGGAAGGAGGCGGTTGTTTGAAGGATATTTTATCCTATCCATGTCGTTTCAAACGTGATTTAATCACATTAATCCGCGGAAGAGATAATGACCAAAACTGATCAAGCTTTGAAGTGGTTCTTAAATCCAATCAAACTCTTATCCAATAAACTTTGATCTTCATTCAAACTAGATCTAATGTTGCCCCTCTTGGCCAACTAAGAAAGAGGAGGGATGTGCAGAAAATTTTCAAGGAAACGATGAAGCTCTTTTCCTTGGAAGCAGAAAAATTCCAGCGTGCAGTTTCACGAAAACGACAAGTGTGCATTTGTTAACCATTGGATCATGCTCAAAATTTGTGGAGAGTACGTAAGACATTGTTTTTGAGTTTGTCCGGTGGGATTGATGAGAAATACGTGGAAGTATGTCTTTGACATAATGCTGGATCAAGACAAGGGAGCTCAATGCGCAGCCTCGCGAAAACGGTGAGAATATGTTTGTTCTTGATCGGAATGCATTGATATTTTGAAGAGATCTCCACGCCATATAATTTTGCAATCCCATCAAGGGAATCGAGCACCAAAGATTTAGATACTTGGGATTCAACCAAGAGCTAGCAATTCTCACCAAGGCCAATCCTTGGTCGTGATTCATACTAGGGGTGAGCGCGATTCTCAGATAGAACCAAGAATCGAAGAACTGGACAGATGGATCTGGTTCAGTTCTCAGTTCTGGAAAGGGAGGTTCTGGGCGGATGACAAAATTTTTATTTCTCGATTTCTTTGTTTCTCTGTTCCCCGGAACAGGTTTGGAATATAAATCCGTTTGGTAAGGCAATTTGATTTCTCTATTTCTGAAACAAATTTCTATTCCAAAAATAGAGAATTCGAAGAAATCAGAACCTGAAATTTTTAACTTATCAGTTTCTGAAATAGAAATCAGAAGCTGAAATCAAACCATATAAAAGAACCTTGCGCTTTCTTGCCAACTTAATTCACTCATAACCACAACTTCAAAAATTATTCCTAATTTTCTTTTTCTTATTTTGCTCGTTTTTTTTTTCTTTTCTTTTTTCAATTTTTTTTTTGATAACTTCCTCTTTAGGATGAAAGGCAATCGAATGGGTCCCCAATTTTCAAAACGACCAAAGTTTTTAAATACTTACTTAAAAACAATGGGGCTCTTTCCTCCTAAAAAGGGCACGCGCATGGCCAGATGAAGAAAAAGTTTTTTTTTTTTGATAACCCAGGAAACCCCGAAAGCCGACAGCCGGCGGGAAGAACCTGGGGCTGACGCAAGCTGGCCACCACACTCACGCCAACGGTTAAGTCACCAAGTAACGCAGCTGGGATTCGAACTTGGCACCTTTCGTGGGAGGCACAAAGCTCAAGCCAACTACGCCACCGCAGTGGGTGGTGCCAGATGAAGAAAAAGTTCTTATGCAATAGATGAATAAAAAACGTGCCTAGAAATTTAACCTTGTTTCTTTACGGATTCAAAATTCTTGCAAAATCAAAATAATTGGATTGTTACACAATCTTGAATTTTAATTCGAAGGCAAGAATAGATTCAAGAGAATCTCTCTCTTTGCTATGCAAGGTCCATTAAAGGTTCATCGAGCAACAATAAATAAATTAGGGATGAGCAACTAGACTAATTCAATTCAAGAATTAAGATAAACCGACCTTACCCCGATTGGTTCCTAACCATAAACGTTACTTCAAGGTAACATCTCATATATTCCTTTACACCATCAAATTTATTTTGTTGATAATCTTGTATAGTACTAGTCTTTGATAAAATGACAGGGTTATATAGGCGCCATTGATGGCACCCATATTAATGCTTCCACAATACTTGTCTGAACCTTCGCAGAATGAGCTTGCAAACGATACATTGACGGAGGAGGGAAACCAAATAAATACGCTTAGGAAAATCATTGCCAATAAAATGGCAAGGGATAATAATATGCTGGAAATTCCATGAAATTGTATTTTCAACCTTTGTAATGTATTAGTATTATTTCGACTATTATTTTGTATTTGAGGATTTCCTATGTTGTTTTAGTATTATGTCGACTATTATTTTGTATTTGAGGATTTCCTATGTTGTTATCTAATCAATTTTTATTCCTAGAAATAGAAATTTTACTCTATTGTCAAACGGATTCCTGTTCTAGAAATAGAAATTTTGAGTCATTATCAAACAGGTTTCTTTGATCAGAAACTTGTCTGGGGAATAGAAATTGAGAAATTAATTTCTGGCCAGAAATCAATTTCTGGAATAAAAATTTTGTCATGCGCGCCCTTAGAGCCGCTAGTTTCCAGTTCAGTTCCTGGTTCCTATGGGAACCAAAACCAGGAACCAAGAACCGGGATTCCTAAAACATAAAACCCTAAAAATAAAAATAGAATCCTCTGCTTTTGCATTGCCGTTGCTTTGCACATCTCGTTAGGTTCTCATTTTTCTCTCTCTACGGATAGCGGCAATTATTCTTCTTCTTCCTTTTCCCCGTCGGCGAGTTCGACCGATCGCGGCTTGGGACTCTGTTGCCGCAAGTTCTTCTCCGGATCTTCAGTGCTGCAAACGCGTCTCGTCCGTGAGTTCCAAATAGTCTCATCTACTTCGGAACTGCTTGGCTTTCTTTTTGCTTCTTCTTTTTTTTTGTTTTGGTGAAACTCGCGAACGTCAATGATCTTCTTCGTGCGTTGATTTGGAGATATTGTTTTTTCTTTTTTCTTTTTATTTTCTGTCTTGTCTAATTCGGTGTGGAGTTTGTGGATACTGGATATGATTGTTCTTGTTGTTGCCACATCGAAAGTGTAGAGCATTGCTTGGCTTGTTTGCTTGGCGTATTTAACTTGGGGAATGTTGTTGAGAGAACTCAAAAGAGGGGCTGAGGTGAGGCTAGAGGTTGTGCGCTCAGAAAAAAAAAATGGGTGGCTCTTTTGTGGAATATATGATGGATTTAATGGGCGTGATGCTGCCGATTTCTTAGCTGGGACACTTTATGACAGATTTTCTTCTTCTCTGCATGAGCCTGGAGTGGCGGACGATGAACCTACATAGGTCATGTGAAAGAAGTTCACCGCATCAACTTTCTGAAAGTACTTCATTAGAGCATGGCAATGTCTATAATGACATTTTCTTGCCATGCAGCAGCCAAATCCATTTCCTCTATCGATAATTTTTTCATTTTGTATTCTTTTTTGTGAATGACAAACTTATTTAGTATTGTGGCGTTTATTTTCATTTTGTTTAACTAAATATGAAAAAGAAAAAGAAAAAAGAATATGTTAGAACTTAGAATCGACTCTAAAACTTGTGACAGGGTAGGTTCCAAGATTTAGATTTCGACGGATAGATTTTAGGTTCCAAAAAATGAGGAGCCTATACTCAAGGGGAGGTTTTGGGTTCCAAGTGGAACCTCTAAAGAAACTAGAACCGCTCACTCCCTATTCATACCAACTCCAGTGATTAGTCTTTTGACGTGCCCAACTATTGTTGTGATCTCCTCAACGTCATTGCCTTTACTGTTGTTCCCTCACTGCTATATAGCCGCCTGCCCTCCGCCTGTCGTGTCATCAAACTTTCCTCATCGGTTGTTGTTGAAGCATAGTCCAATTTAGGTAATTTCTTAAACTAAATTCAATTCCAATAGTTGATTACTTAATTTGGATGATGTTGACACCTAAATTTTGGCGACCCGTTTGGTCATTTATCACATTAAAGATTAGGGGTTAATTTTATCCCTGAAAAAATATTAATTGCATAGCATATAGATGTAGGTGTATTTATTTTTAATTTACATGTTTTGCATTTATTTATTGGACCGGTGACGGGTGTATTTGAATTAGTGGTTCTGAGCTTTAAATTGACAGGCCGGACTAAGCTCATCAAGCGAGCAAATTGGCCCAAGCCTTTTTTTTTTTAAGTAATCTGAAATTATCTCGTGAGAAAATAAAAATTTGAAATTTTCCGGGATATGATAAATTTTTTGGATAGGGCAGATGTGAAAAGTGAATTTACATTTGGAAAAAAAAGGAATCTTCGTGGATATCAATTTGGAAAAATTAAAACCCTAGTCTGAGGCTTATAAATAGATTAGTCGTATAGGGTTTTCAGGGAGGTCACACATTGAATACACGGCCGCACTAAAGGGGTTTTGGAGAAAGAGAAATATACCGGGAGAGATCGGAGAAAGGCTCGATGGTTTTGTCAAAGACCAGATCGCAGAAAGAGAGAATCATGTTCGCATAACAAAAAGGAGAAGTCGGTGAAGCGCTGGCGAGGTTTCGTTCAAGTTCCACGTTTTCAAGGAATCATCACAAAAAGGAGTCCCACATGTGGCCACGCCATAAAAAATGCGCAGATCACTTCATCACATCATCAGTGCATCTCGTCATCATCCTCGGACACCTTACAAGCGATCTTAGCGATTTATTTTGAGGAGTACGCCCAACGCTCCACTGACCCGGTGACACTACTCAGCAAGCACCGACAATTCCTCTTTACCCTTGCATGCGTGCATGGAATTTCTGGCCTCGTAGGAATCGAATTGGAATTGCCGAGTTCCCACAACGATCGCTATTGTTTATTGCCTGCTGAGTTGTGTCGAGTTGACCATGGATCTGTGAACTCGTCCTCGTCCTCGTCCTTACATCATTCCTTGCCGGTCCCATTCTTGGAGATAACTTTTCCGAGCTAGGATTGCCAAGTCAAATTTTGATCAATTGACGTAATCGAGCTTCCAGAGATAGTCCAGCAGGTCCAGACGATCTCTTACTTCACTCTCGAGTCCCTCGTTGTTCCGTCCGTGACTCCGTGCTGAGCCGCAAAGCCCCGACGTTTGTCAATCGTAAGCACCACCGCAAGCCATCAAGATCCCGGTTGACTTTTGCAGCAAATCTCTATCTTCCTGAAGTCCACCAGCGAAGAGGGAAAGAGCCCTCTTGGTCATGAGCTTGTCGCCAATCCACTGAGCCACGGATCCCCGCACGACGTCGAGGCTCGCCATCTTTTGCTTCCGCGACATCATACTCCCGTGACTAGTTGCTGTTCCGTTGATCTTTGTCCCGACGTCCTTGACCTATAAAAGATGGACGCTTGATAAAAGGAGGGGCTCTCTGGTTGACACAGCCACATGGAGGGAGGCCTTCACAAATAGAGAGACGGCCACGATATGCACAGGGAGAGAGACCAAAAGTCTTTTTATCTTTTCCTGCAGGTTACAAGGAGGGACGTCTCTACTAGTGTGACGCATCCAAGAGGAGATATAGAAGAAAAGGAAGCATGCAATAGAAAGACTCACAAAAAATTCTAAAGCCAAGATAGTCCCAACGCAATCCTCTCTTGCTCGTCATCCATAGGCTCGCATCCACACAAATTGCCACCTTGCTGTTCTAAAACTCATCCGCGATAGCCCATGGTCGATCTAAGTCATCGCTGAATCAGTGCTTTCTATGAACGATTGCTGGCCTCCATCAGATTGTGTGCTCCTTTCAACTGGTAAGTTTGAGATTGGTTTATTGGATGCAAATTCCGCAATCCCTAGATCATCATAACCAGAACAAGAACATGAAGTAGAAAGATTAACGCACATGTTTTAGGATCCATCGTTCTTAAAGCGGAAGCGAAAACACGATGTTCCACACGCAAGTCCTTCTTCTCTATTTCCCTCCGTAACACTGGCTTAATGAGGCGGCCCCTTAGGTAAACGCCCCTTAGGTGAGGATACGTGTGAAAATTAGGGTTAGATGAGAGACTTGAGCACTCTTTATAGAGTTTCCAGCTAGGCCTCCTCATTACGGGCCAAGCTTAACTCGGCCCACACTAGCTAGCCCCATATTAGACTAATTAAGAAACCTTCTATCTCACCTTAGACCAAACCCCGTTAAACGGTAAATTACAATATCAATTAATGTAGTGCACATTAGGAAAACTCTTACATTCTCCCACTTGGACTATATTAATTGAAATCGTATTGTATGTGCGCACTTTGGTCTAGAGATAATTCTTAATAGTCAATTCTATCACATAAAGTCTCAAACACCGAATCATTGTAGTAACTGCATGTATACACACAGAACCTTCCATGGTCACAAGTATCTTCAACTTTATTGATATGGATTCAATATGGTAGTATGTCAAATGGACAACATCTCTCATAGAGATATCCCATTTGTCAATCACCATTCTCTTACCTTAAGCGTCACAAAAACTTGTGCCACTAGAGAACGTCCATTCTCTTACCTTAAGCATCACAAAAACTTGTGTCACTAGAGAATGTTTTTATGGTTCCAACGAACCCACATATGCCTTGTCCTTATGGTTAACCTTTCTTTATATATAACAAGACATATGCACAAGGCTAATAACTTAATGCCCCTAACCTTCACTTAAGGTTTAAGCAATACCTTGAGACTTTTAATAATATATATTCAACATAATAACAATCCATTCAAAAACATTTTATTGAATGCAAAAGATGACATATATATATATATATATATATATATATATATCTCAAAATGTTACTAAATTGTAACAAATACAGATGTAAACTTTATTCAAGAAAAATAAAACACAGCTCCCACTAAATAACAGCATCCCAAGATGCTCCTAGGTCCATGCTAATGACATGTCGCTCAAATACACATGGACGTAGTCCTTTAGTTAGTGAATCTGCAACCATATCATCTGTAGGAATATGATCTACTGCAACGTCATCATTCTGCACTGATTCCTTTATGGTCAAAAACTTGACCTCCATGTGTTTAGACCTCTTGAGACTTCTGTTGTTATTAATAAACAACATTGCAGAGTTATTGTCACAATGCAGCTGTATGGGCCTATCCATAAAATCATAAACTGATAACTCCCTAATGAGGTTCCGGAGCCAAATAGCTTGAGTAACAGCTGAAAAACATGCTACAAACTCCGCTTGCATGGTAGAAGAAGATATGGATTTCTGTTTCTCGCTCTTCCATGATACTGCACCTCCTGCCAACATAAATATGTATCCAGTTGTTGACTTCTTATCATCTTGACAGCCAGTAAAATCTGCATATGAATACCTTGCTAGCTGTAAGTCTGGAACATGTCTATAAATCAGCATATAATCTCTTGTTCTCTTTAAGTACCTTAAAACCTTCTTGGCAGCAACCCAATGATCGTGTCTTAGATTTGACTGATATCTGCCTAGAAACCCTGTTGCAAAAGCAATATCTAGCCTAGTGCAAACTTGAGCATACATGATACTTTCAAGCACACTAGCATAAGGTACATTCTTCATTTGGGCTTTCTCAAAATCTGAATTAGGGCATTGTGAAAGACTTAATTTATCACCCTTAACAACAGGAGCAATTCCTGGTTTGCAATGCTGCATATTGAATCTTTCTAAAATACGATCAACATATGCCCTCTGAGACAAACCCAAAGAATGACGAGAGCGATTCCTATGGATCTCAGTGCCAAGAACAAAAGACGCATCACCAAGGTCTTTCATGTCAAAATTTTTCGATAACATCTGCTTTGTCTCATGCAATAAAACAATGTCACTACTAGCAAGCAAGATATCATCCACATAAAGTATGAGAAAAATATATTTCCTCCCACTGACCTTGGTGTATATACACTGATCTACTTTATTCTCAATAAATCCGAACGAAGTGACAATACTATGAAACTTTAAATACCACTATCTAGAAGCTTGTTTAAGGCCATAAATAGACTTTTTCAATCTACAAACAAGCTTACCTGAGTCATCTACTGCAAAACCTTCAGGCTGCACCATATAAACCTCCTTATTAAGGTCTTCATTTAGAAAAGCAGTCTTAACATCCATCTGGTGTAACTTCATATCAAAATGAGCTACCAATACCAAGATCACTCTAAAGGAATCTTTAGAAGAAACTGGAGAAAATGTTGCTTCATAATATATTCCTTTGCTTTGAGTGAAACCCTTAGCTACTAATCTGGCTTTAAACTTTTCAATCTTCCCTTTGGAATCCCTTTTAGTCTTGTATACCCATTTGCAGCCAATAGGTTTACAACCTTCAAGCAATTCAACAAGCTCCCAAACACCATTGTGTTTCATAGATTGCATCTTATCTTTCATAGCATCGAGCCACAAATCTGATTGAGGACATGAGATGGCATCCGTATAAGTTACCAGATCAACAACACAACCAATATCATAATCATGCTCTCCCAAGTAGACTAAATAGTCTGGTGGTATAGCTGAACGTCTTTCCTTGGTTGATCTTCTGAGTGAAGCTTCTTCATCCTCATTCTGAATCTAATGAGCTTGTGGAATTTCTTCAGGAACTGTTCAACAATAGGATCCTGGGCCACAACAGGCTCAGTTTGTGGCGTAGGAGACTCCATAATTGTCTGCATAAGATGAGACAGTGATGCAGTAATCCCCACCATACTATCATCTTCAATAGTTCGTGAGCAACTACCATTTTCAGCTACATCAAATTCCAGAAATTTTGCAGTCTCGAGATTCCACAATTCTTGTACCTCCATTAGGGTTATAAAACCGATACCCCTTTGAATGATCTGGGTAAGATACGAAGTAACATCGAGTAGTTTTGGAATCCAACTTACTCAATGTCGGATTATATAACTTCACATCTGCATGACATCCCTAAACTTTAAGGTGATTCAAGCTAGGCTTACGTCCAGTCCATAACTCAAAGGGAGTCAATGGAACGGCTTTAGTAGGAACACGATTTAAAATGTAAAGAGCTGTTTTCAAAGCTTCACCTCATAGAAAATCAGGTAAATTGGTCCTACTAATCATACTTCTCATCATGTCCATAAGAGTGTGATTCTTCCTTTCAGCCACACCATTTTGTTCATGACTTCCAAGCATAGTAAACTGACCTATTATCCCAGAATCCTCTAAGTATTTAGCAAATGGCCCTTTAAGTTGTCCAGCATCACCGTGCCTATCAAAATACTTACCACCACGATCGATCCGACAATCTTTATAACTTTTCCCAATTGTTTCTCCACTTCAGTTTGAAAAATCTTAAATTTGTTAAGAGACTCGGACTTTTCTTTAATCAAGTATAAATATCCATATCGGGAAAAGTCATCAATAAATGTGATGAAATAAAGATTTCTACACAAAGTAGCTGTGTATGGTCCACTAATATCTGTGTGAATAACCTCCAGTAAGTCAGAACTTCGTACGGTGGATTTCTTCTTTATCTTAGTCGTCTTACCTCTACAACAGTCCACGCAAGTCTCTAGATCACTTTTAAGAGTAGGCAAGATATCAGCCTTTATAAGCCTTTCTACTCTTTCTTTGGAGATGTGACCAAGACGTTTATGCCACAATGCATAAGACTGTTCCTTAGGTAGAGGCCTTTTGGAAACAACCTTTTCAGCTAAATAAGCAACGTACATGTCGTTGGGAGATAAGCTCAATCGATACAATCCATTAAATAAATTGCAACACCCAATCTTATTTGAATCATAAAACATGGAAATAGTATTACTCTTTATTTCAAAAGAGTATCCACACATGTCCAAACAAGACACAGAAACTAAATTCCACCTAAAAGAGGGTATGTAAAAGGTGTTTCTCAACATCATCCTAAAACCAGAATCCAAAATAAAAAAAACATCTCCCACGAGCTCGATGTCAACTTCAATGTTGTTTCCCACAGTGAGCTTTGATTCATCCTGATTTGGCGTCCTTCGGTTTATGAACCCCTGTATGGTGAACGCAACATGATTAGTTACGCCACTATCTAACCACCACGAATTGGTTGGAACTTCAGATAGATTAGATTCACAAACAAACGCCAAAGAATCATTACCTTTAGGCTCACTCTTAGTTCTTTTGAACAACCAAGTCTTAAACTTATTGCAACGCTTCTTCACGTGTCCTCTCTCCCTACAAAAGTAGCAAAGAACACCATCCTTCTTGGTGAATGCTTTCTTAGGACCCAGACTGTTAGAAGGACATGCACCCTCAGAATTTCCTTTGTAGTTGGAAGGACCAGCAGCTTCAGAATTGCCCTTGTGGGTATAGTTTTTCACCTTCTTACCCTTATCACTAACAGAACTAGAAGTATAAAGAGTAATGCGCCCTTTATCTTTCTTCAATTTCTCTTCCTTTGCCACCAGCCTTGCAATTAGGTCATTCACAGACCAGGTTTCATCTTGGGAACTATAATTGGTCTTGATAATCCCAAAATCAGGAGGAAGAGTATTTAGAGCTTGATGCACGATGCAAGCAAGTAGGAATATCAACATTGAGAGCCTGAAGCTTTGTCTACAAATCTACCATCCTCAGAACATAATCTCTAACTCCACTAGAACCATCATACTTCATAGTAAATAGTGTTTGCAGGTGTGTCCCTATCTCAGCATTAGGCGACACACGGTTTCTAGCCATCAAAGCTTCCATCATTTGCCTAGCAGTGCAGTTTGCAGGCAAACCACATTTCAAGTGTTCCTGAATGGAACGCTTCGTGGACATCAAACAAATTCTGTTGCTCTTTTCCCAAGCAGAAAAATTTGCTTTCTGAGCCTCTGTACTCTCGGCAGTCAGATTTGCCGGTCAATCGGCAGTAAGAGCTATATGAACATCTGTCATCTCCATAGCAAACAGAAAATCTTCTTTCCATCTCTTAAAGTTTGAACAAGCAAGAACCTCAATAGTGACGGAGTTACCATTTACAGAAAAGGTGACTGAAAAACAAGCAATGTATATAATTAGCATAATGTGAGCAAAGTGTAACTTGACGTACAAGTACACATCCAGAGAGTTACATGCAAAATCACATAATCACCTTTGGGCGTATACATGACATACAATTGTACACTCCCCTCATGAGAGCGGTTATGAGAATATATTCCAATTTTCGAATTCATCACCTTTGGGCAGAAGAACCACTAGTATTCGACATACAATTGTACACTCCCCTCATGAGAGCGGTTATGAGAATATATTCCAATTTTCGTGAATTCATCACCTTTGGGCAGAAGAACCACTAGGATCAGTCACTCCTCTACCACACCATCATGTATCCCTTCATGAACTAATACATAATCACCTCCTTTGGGAGTATGACGATGCATTAGACCAGGAGACATCCCAATCATCATACGAGACCGAAATTTCTCAAAACCAATCAAGTGTGCCACTTTGGCGGTTACAACTTAATTGAATTCTTGAAACTCTCTCATACCAGGGATATAAACTTCAAATCTCACATTCACCATATATATGTGATTTTAACTTTAGTGATAGGGGCAGTAAATCACTAAAATCACATATCATGCTAATTACACTGCTTTATTCATTAATAAAAAATAAACTTTATTATATATTATTAATGAATAACACTTTTATAATATTTATGTGATAACATATCAACAATACAACACTTGTATTTACAAAATCACAGAAAAATACAAGAAAAATACGCAAAAATACACTATAAATTTCACGTATTTATGGTTTGATATGCATTTTCACATCCATAAAATCATTAAACAAGTATAATCAACACACCACAAGATAGAGGATAATCATACGAGTCGAACACCGCCGGCCACGCGCGAATCGGAGCCTCCACGCGCCCGCACACGCCACACGAGTGCGCGGCGCGTGGAGCCCACGCGCCGGCGTCAACGGCAGTCAAAACCGGTCCGACCGGTTGACCGGGGTCAACGGTTGACCGGGTCAGGTCAGGTCAACGGGTTGGGTCGGGTTCTGGGTTGGGTCGGTCGCCAATCGGATCGGATCGGGTTCGGTCGCTGATGTCAGCACCCGCGTGCGTCGCATGCACGAGCCTCGCCCCGCGCGTGGGGGCGCGTGGTCGACGCCCTGGCAGCGCGTGGGGGAGCGTGCGGCGTCCCTCGGCGACGCGCCGCCCATGGATTTGCTCGGCTCGACGAGCCTAGTCCGAATATATAATTTTATTTTATTTTTATTGAACGAAAAAATCTCAAAAATCTCAAATTAGGACAAAATTCAATGCATTCGAGTTCTAGGGTTATGGAGGCTCTGATACCACATGTTGGATGCAAATTCCGCAATCCCTATATCACCATAACCAGAACAAGAACATGAAGTAGAAAGATTAACGCACATGTTTTAGGATCCATCGTTTTTGAAGCGGAAGCGGAAACACGATGTTCCACGCGCAAGTCCTTCTCCTCTATTGCCCTCTATAACACTGGCTCAATGAGGCGGCCCCTTCACGTTTAGGTAAACGCCCCTTAGGTGAGGATACGTGTGAAAATTAGGGTTAGAGGAGAGACTAAAGCACTATTTATAAAGTTTCCAGCTAAACTCCCTCATTACGGGCCAGGCTCAACTCGGCCCACACTAGCCAGCCCCATATTAGACTAATTAAGAAATCTTCTATCTCACCTTAGACCAAACCTCGTAAAACGGTAACCGTTAAACGGTAAATTACAATATCAATTAATATAGTCCATATTAGGAAAACTCTTGCATGGTTTTGACCTGTTTACAGGTTGAAGATGATCTAACCATCATTAATTTACTGAGTCCAATCGGAGTAAAAAAATCGTGAACTTGACTTATGAGCTTGGGAAGTGTAATATCATAATTTGTTCATGTCAATAGGATTTAGATAACGAGGGTTAATTTCGAGTCAAACTGTTGGTTTTTCATTTTGGATCCACTATGAATCGTGCAAATCGGTGTTTTCATGATTAGAGCATGTTGACCTGACATTCTCTGCTATTTGAGTGCATATGAGTGTTGATCAATATTACTGCACGTCAATAATTCTTGATGGTCCTTGAGCCTTCACCATGATAACTCTTTGCCCTTCACCGTGAGCATCCCGCCGAGCATCCGTGAGACAACACCACCTCTTCACCGTGTCGAGTCTGTCCAATTTTGACAAGCAAGTGTTTGAACAAGGTAATAACTTTATCTTAGTCAAGATTCATATATTTCATTGCCTTGCTCAAATTATTGCATTCTTGATTGAACTCTTGAATGATGTTATCATAATCCTGAATAGCTGTCATGACGTGCATACGATTGACAGTCCGATTTCATGCCCAAAATATGACTCGCAATCGCACGGAAAAATCACCAATCCGATCTCACTCTCGAGATACGATTCGTGATTTTGTTAAAAATTAGCCAATCCGATCTCATGCGCGAGATACGATTCGTCAATTTATTATATGGATATCAATCATATCTTGTTTGATTTGTTGTCGTGTTGTTTGAATTGATTTTATTTCCGCAAAAGAAAATCCAAAAAAAATCTTAGTTAGATTAGGTTATTTGCTTGTTTTAGGGTTAACTTGCATGTTTAGGTTAGGAAATTTATTATTTCGAATTTGTTAAAAAATAAAAAATAAATAAAAAATGCATTCATTTAGGATGTTAGTTTTAAATTTGAATTGCACGTTTAATTATTTGGTAGTTTTGATTTCGAATTTCATAAAAGAAAAAAAGAAAAAAAAATTAGAATTAGGTTCATGAAATGCACGTCATTTAGTGACTGTTGTTAGGTTCATTTAATTAGAAATTGCCCGTCATTAGACTAGGTCATTTAATAAATGTCGCATGACATATAGCTCACATATTAAATTGCATGTTGCATGTCATTTTAGTTGAAATAATTTTGTACGTCATTGCATTGCATTGCACGTCATTAGAATTAGGTCATTTTGGTTAATTTAGATTGCATATTTAATTATTGCATGTTCATTAAGAAATCACAAAATTTTTTACTTATTCATATAGTTTAGGACATGTTGCTATGTCATATCATTCCATATTAGATTAGAAGCATTGCATTGCATATGAATTATATTCTCGTTAAAAAAGTGAAAATAAAAAATTGAGTGATGGCGTGTTAATTAGAAATCATATCTAGGATTGCTTATGTGAATTCTTATCTAACATTGTAGATGCTTTCGTTGCTATAAGGTAAGTCCTGCATTTTATTTATTTGCTTTCTTGGGTGTTAAATTGGTGGTTTGCGCACTCGTGTGATCACCTCACATCATAGGAAAGTAAATTAAAATTAATTCAAACTGCTTTCTAAACATTTTTTTTCAAAATAAAAGAGAAAGGTACCGAAAGGGCGTTAGAGAAATCTAGCGTAACCAAGTCCCCGAACTCACAATCTCTGGTTCGTAGGAATAAAGTAAATCTCCCGTTACTTTACTTGGGTTTCTAATCGACCCACCAAAAATAGATTAGTGGCGACTCCTAATTGAAAAATCAATTGCATGTTAAGAATTTGAACCTAAAGTCGCGAATTAGTATGTGCTTGGGAGAGCCCGAGCTAAGTCTAGACTTAGTAATCCATTAGCCAATCCCTAGGTGATTCACCCAAAAAATTGGTCGCGACAATGATGTTACTTGTAATTGATTTTGTATGAGATTATAAGCGTCGCCCAAATAGGATTTTTTTTTATTTTTTTTCGGGTCATGCATATCTATGACAATTGGGGTTTTGATCTTTAAGATGTAAGATCAGATCCCAATTACCTTAATTTCCTATTTTGGATATGGTTAATATCTAATTATGTGGGTTTATATTTTTCATATCATTAATTTAGTAAAAATTCTTTTTATAAAATTACAAAAAAATTGCATTGCATTTAGGATTGATTGCATTCATATTAATTTTCTAATTTAAAATTGCATATCTAGGAATCATGTTGTAATTACCAAATTTACAATAGGATTTAATATAAATGATTTCTTAGTTACAATTAGGTAATCGCAAATTTTAGGTAATTTCCTATTTTAGTTTTAAAAAAATCATAAAACACAACATGCACATATCATATAGAATTAGGCCATGTTTGTTAAAAAGTGTTTCTGTTCCCCGGAACAAAAATTTATGTTCTTTTGTTCCGATGAACAAAAAAAGAAGAGAAACGTGTTTCGTAAAATTTTTGTTCCCGGGAACAAAAAATCAATTTTTTTATTCTCAGGAATAGATTTGGAACAGAAATAAGAAATAGAAAAAATGTACTTCTTATTCCGGGAACAATTCCAAGAAACAATTTTTCTCTCTCTTATTTTTTATTCTCTTTTTTCTTCTTCTTTTTTCAATTCTGAGAAAAAGTTGCTTTAGGTCGGCATCGCCCAACCCTCACCGGGCTAGAGTGAACCTCACCAGGTCACCGACGAGAGGCTCGGCCTCGCCTGGCCACTGAGGCCACCGGCGAGGCTCGGCCTCACCCGGATCTGGCAAGGTCGAGCCTCGTTGTGGCCTAGCGAGGCTCTGGCAAACTCGTCGACCTCGCCCGCCGTCGGTCGCCGGCCGCCGCCATGGTTGCCGACCGACCACAAAGGAGAAAGAAGGAAAAAAAAAAAAAGAAAAAAAGGAAAAATATAATAAAAATATTAAAAATTTAAAAGAAACAACAAAATTATACAAGTTTACCAAACGCATTTCTATTCCTGGAACAGAACGTTATCAAACGTGCCCTTAGTGACATCATTGCCACATCAACGCATTACCATGCCATCGTTGTCATGTCATCATATCAATGTAAAAAAAAAAAATCATAAAACACAACACACGCATATCATATAGAATTAGTTGCATCATTGCCACATCATCACATTGCCATGCCATCGTTGTCATGTCATCATATCAATGTCATCTAGTGATTGCATGTTTAGGCTCATATAAATTAGATTGTGTATCATGTTAGATTTAGTTCATAATTTTTGTTTGTCATCAAAATTAGGTAATCTATGTCATGTGTCATTAGGCTAATATAATTCATGAATGTTTAATTAGAATTCATGTAATCATAGAATTTAGATTAAAATGGCACCCACAAGAAGAAAAGCCCCCCCCCCCCCCAAAAAAAAATAAATATCATTGCATTTAAAGATAATGTTTAGGGCATGCATTAAAATCAACCAAGATTGTTTACAAAATATTTTTGAAAATAAGGAGAAAAAATACTGAAAAATACTGGGTGAGATTTATCTAGCATAACCAAGTTTCTATATCCACAAATGACTAGTGATAACTCCTAAATAAAATAATTTACATGTTAAATTAATTAAATCAAAACCCTAAAGTTGCAATTGATAAGAGCTTGAAAAAGTGTGTGCTAAGTCTTTGGCTTAGTAATCCATTGACTTTTCTTGGTGGTTCAACTCAAAAAAAAAAAAAAAAAAAAAAAAAAAAAAAAACTCGAAAAAGGTCGCAATAGTACATGATATGTTAGGATGTCACATTGCTTATGTTGCAGCAACAACTTGTCAAATTTGTTCACCCTGATAAATTTTGATGTATCTCCAATTTAATCCATGTTCATTATGTGAGATGAAAATGTAAAATGTTTTTCTCAATTTTATTATTGATTATATCTACCTCTATCTATATTTTTGGGTCGAAGGTGTTATTTTACTTCTTTCTTTACAAAATTACCCTAACAATAAATAACGAAAAGACAACAAAGTACATAATTAGCATATATCCCCTGAATTCCCGCTTCGCCCACTCCCTATATAACTACTCATTTTCTTTCCTTTATATAATTATTCGATTGCACGTGCTCGATCACTAATTACTAATATCAAGGGAGATATCAACCATTTTCTTTCATTAACAAATGTTCTAATTGATTGGTTACAAACACATCATCAAAATTTAGGGAAAATTATCAAAAAATTCTTCCACCTATTACATTTTTGCCAATTTAGTTCTATTTTTTTTAATTATATCAATAAAGTCTTAAAATTTTTAATAATTTGCCTATTGTGTCCATCCGATCAATTTTGACCGGAAAGTGGTGACATGGACTTCGGTTGGTGTTGACATGAACATTTAGTAATATTTTAGAAATTTTTTGAATCTTGTTTATAGTTTCTTTCTTATTATCTTTTCCTTGACTTTTTTTTTTTTTCTTTTAGGTTTTAGAGTGAGGGCTGGCGACCCTTGCCCAAAGCTAGAGAGAGCTGTGACACTGCACCAACCATAGCTGAGGGCTTGGTGGCCCTTACCAGCCAAAGCTAGGGCACACAAGCCCTCACCTACACCTAGCGAGGGTCGCCAAGCCCTCGCCTGGCCTAAATCTGGTGAGGGTGCCGCGCCCTTGCCTAAAGCTTGAGAGGGTCGCGAGGTTGACTCTCACTCCAAAAATCACAAAGAAGTAAAGAAAAGGAAAAGTAAAAAAAAAAAATTAATTCAAAAAATTATAATAATATTATTAAAAATGTCAATTTTAGTGTTGATTGTGCATTGTCGGTGTCCATGTCAACAATTTCTAGTCAAAATTGGTCGATTGGATTTGGAAAAATGTGAAAATATCTAAGATTCAATTGGCGTAATGATAATGTCGAGGACCGAATTGATAAAAGTACAATAAATTTCGAACTTTTTTTAATATTTTTCCTCAATATTTTTCTTTAGCTTTAGATGTGAGTGATGTCCATATTTATACTACACAAATTAAAAGTCATGTTCGTGGGAGTTTCCTTTACTCCGATTGAAGTATACTTTAAACCACAGTTCAAAAAATATACCCTTCAAGTTCTTATTTCAGGATCATGCCTCATGATATTAAGAAACATGCATTTGTGTGATTTATCATGGCATTAGGCTCGAGTCAATGTATCCCCTGCAGAATCCAATTTCAGATGAAAAAGGAGGGCAAGAATAAGAGTACTGAAGAGAAAAATACAAAGTTTCTTGTACACGTGGCATTATTATACTATAGAGCTGAATCAGATGGATCGCATGTAAATTTGTATACATGATACGACTGTCTTCCCTCACTACTAGGGTAGGTCTATTATTTCTTTTGATTTCTTAACTCTAGTATAGTGTGAGTTTCAACAAACACAAATTAGGACAGTATTTCTCCATCATATATTAAATATTAAAAACAGGTCATTTTTCCAAAAAGTATGAGATGTAAGAAACCCAATAATTATTACTTATTCTATCTTATCCAGAAACTTGAACAATTAAATGTAGCTTACAGATGGAAAAAAATATTTAAGAAACCTTTGCAAGAGTCCATATGTGCATAAGCATAGTTTGTGGATGATATTATTGGGCCATGCTTCCATTCAAATTAGAGTGATTACTCTCAGGAGTAAGCATGGATTCAGAATAGAATCAAAAACTGGAGAACCAAACAAGTAGGAATCGGTATGGTTCCAGGTTGTAGGGAGAGATGGTTTGGTTCGTGATTCCACTTTTCTAGAAACCGCTGGTTCTCGATTCCCATAGAAACCGAACCAAAATCGCAACCAGGATCGGGAACCAGGAACTGAATCGGACTGGGAACCTAAAGTAAAATCCCTAATTTTTCTCTTGAATTGAAATCAAAAGTAATGTTTCTATATATATATATCTAATGAGTGAATGTTTTATTTAATCTCTCTATTTTTTTATATGGATTGTCTTAATGAGGAGATTATCATCAACTAATAAAGTTTACCAATTGAAGTAGAATGAATATTTGTGGTGAGGCTTTCTAATAATTATTTAAGTTTAGTTAATGGTAATTTTATTTAAAACTATTATTAAGTGATTAACTAAATCCCTAATTTTTCTCCTGAATCGAAACCAAAAGTAATGTTTATATTTTTATATATATCTAATGGGTGAATGTTTTATTTAATCTCTTTATTTTTTGTATAGGGATTGTCTTAAGGAGGAAATTATCATCAACATATAAAGTTTACCAATTGAAGCAGAATGAATATATGTGGTGAGGCTTTCTAATAATTATTTAAGTTTAGTTAATGGTAATTTTATTTAAAATTATTATTAAGTGACTAACTATGATTGTTGGTTTTTTTTAGGTGGTTAGAATTTGAAAAAAATTTCATGGATGATTAAGGACCGAAGTTCTATAATTTATATTTTATGTTACGTGTTTTGAATTTTTTATTATTTGTTTCGTTTTACGTGTTTATCTTTTATAAATTGTTGCTTTTAACAAATGAGAAACCTTCATTTTTGTTGTTGTGTTCACTTTTGTTTTACTTAACTAAAAATTAACAAAATAAATAAATATACATATTAGACTCTAGAATCAATCCTAGAAGGTAAAATTGTGGAACTTGTATCAATGGATAGGTTTTAGATTCCGGATTTAACCTCTAAGGAATTTGGAACTGCTCGCCCCTAATTCCTCTAACCAATCCTATGTTTGGTGGATTACGTGCATGACCTCACAATGAAGTGATACAAGTGGAAAATAAGAAGGATGAGAACGGATGACGGAATATGCGGAGAATAGGGCGTGAATCACTTGTCTTGATTTATTACGATGGTGAGTTTAATGTGAACTCCTCGAGATTCGATTGTTTTTTATTGTATCCAAATAGAGCAATGACGCTTGTTGTCAACGCTATCCGTTCATCCACTCAAACGTGGAATTGGAATGAAACAGTGAGATAGCTTGGAGTCCATATTAAAAAGAAAAGGTGCCCTTTTGGGGAGGGGGACCAGACCTATGAGCGTCTCCACCTTTCTGGAATGGGATTGCTGAAAACCGGATTGACATCGAATAAAATCGCCAACGAAAAGCAAAAGATTCGCATGATCGTCAATTTCGAGAACGCCAAGATGAGACTGGAACAAGTTGCTACGTCTTTCGGCTTGACTTTATCATCTCCACTACGAATTCAGAAAACATTAATGACGGAATTAGCAGAAAATCCTAATTGAACTGAACCATTTTTTGGGATATCGATAGTTAAAGTGAGCAACTTAATTAGTCGCGACTCGAACTAAATATGAGAGAGAAAAGGATCACAAGTGACGTAATCATGAAAGTATAAAGATTCACAATAAATATTACAAGTAGTTCGTCATGATTTTAAAAGGAAAAAGATTAAAAAAAAAGTCAAATCTATCCAAATTTTGAGGTCGACTTTAACTTTTACTCAGAGAGAGAGAGCAAATATAGAAATGGAATGAAACAAGAAGACGGCTTGGAGTTCATATTAAAAAGATAAAAGTGCCCATTGGGGAGGGGAAGAGCCAAGACTTCACCTCCTCCTCGTCCTCCTCCCGCCATCGCCATGCGCCGCAGCACTCGCCGTTGAGGAAGTCAGGG
Organism: Eucalyptus curtisii; assembly: GCA_017140595.1. NCBI lineage: Eukaryota > Viridiplantae > Streptophyta > Magnoliopsida > Myrtales > Myrtaceae > Eucalyptus > Eucalyptus curtisii. Next base: position 17,255,447 of record CM029502.1, read on the forward strand.
ACGGAGCCCATCGCGACGAGCTCAGCGGCAGCAGCGGCCGCATCGAAGAAGGGACCCTCAAGTGGCAGCCGGTGAAGGGTTGGCAGAGTGCACATCTGCATCGCACGTGGTGCACAAGGCGGCGGCCGTCGCGGAAGCCATGGCCGTTGGAGCTTCAGGGATGGGGCTATGGATACGAGAAAAAGCAATAAAGAAGATGAAGTAAAAGGAAGAGCGAGAAAGAGAGGAGAGGAGGTGAAAGTAACGGAGAGAGAGGAGAGAGGAAAATTAATGTAAGGTGGGCTCGAGATGACAGGTATGGCCTGAACTTCGAATTTGCCGAGTTGACCTTGCTCGTGTCACTAATATTTTCTTGCGTGACCAGATTCCTATGCCTTTTGCCTCTCCCCACGCCCGCCTTTGAAAAATTAAAAAGGTATCCTTTCCCAAGTGTCATTAATTCCACCGAGCACTGATTTGCCTAACTAAACGCCACTCACGATTGACAATGAACGTATACGTGTGCACGTTGTAACCTTTATCGTTTGAACATGGCACATGCATAGCAAATTGTTGCAACTACTAATTTGAAAGAAAGGTCGAAGTGTCTGCATCTTAATATATAGGCAGGGTAGCACCTGATAAAAGACATTAGATGTCACAAAGTCAAAAGGAAGAAGAATTGGGAGGAAAATTGTATTCTGTATTTTACGAATGAGTATCTTTACAAGTATGTACTCCTATTTGTAATACAATAAATATAAAATTGGGAAAGAATAAATGATGATATATGAAATCAGAATCTAATCTTGAATTGATTCACGGAACGATATCATAGATCAATTGTGTCTGTGCATATCCTCATGTCTCCAACATTCGAGATTTGGGCCTTATCTAATGGCCAATCTAATTCCACGTTTGAGTGTGCTTGGCGACGGCATAGGAATTTAGGGAAAGAGGGTTGGCATGGACTCAGCTGTGCATAAGGTATACTTGTAGAGAAAGAGAGAGAGAGTAACCTCCCTGGCGTTGTCCAATCGCCAACCATTTAAACAAAAGCTGCACAATATGCTTTGAACTCATAAACATTATGCCGACGTGGTTTTATATCCACCATCCTATCACTCAACTGGAGTAGTTCGTAGCGGACAAAACTATCTGACCTTGGATTTGCAAATGGTCGGCTTTTTCCTTCATAAATATTGATGCTGATACTTCAACATTGAGATCCCACAGATCCCAGAATTGATACTGAATATTGTTCGGTATCCGTATCGAAGAAAAGTCATAATTGCTGCGTTATCTTTAATAAATCTATTCAAATTTTTAAATGAAGTGATTGTTTCTAGACATGATGAGATATGGTGAGATATGAGGACATATGATGAGATATGATGATGTAATGTGAGATATAATATTGTTTTGTTAGTTTCTAAATTATCTAGAAGATTAGCTATTTTTATGAAGAATATAGCAAATGTTATGTAACAAACCTATAAATAAGAGAGTCTTGTAAGTGTTTTTTTGTTAAGGTGAAATAAATTTACAAGCATATCTATCTTCTTCTCTTCTTTGTGTGAGTTGTGAGCATTTCACTCTCGAATTACTTCCATTAATAAATACCCCTAGTCGGCTGCTCTTGACGTTTACTCCATCGCTCTACCTCTCTTTGGGTTATCTCTCTTTCTCTCGCCCCATGGCCCAAAACAAGTTTATTTTATCCTTTTTCTTTCTTTTTGTAGCCTCCTCTGCAAATCTCAACACCCCTCGTGCTAGGTTGTTGGTGACTTCCACTTTACCGTCGCTGCTGCCACTTTCGCTGCCTCCACCGCGGCAATCGCCATTGCCGTCGACGCTGCTGCCATCTTCTGGTGGTTGGGGGGGCTTCACGCCCGAACTTCCTGGGCATAGCCCTGGCATTGGACATTAGCTTCCAAATTAGGGCTTTAGCACTGATGTTGTGTTCAACTGCGTATGTTCTTCATTTTCGTCATACATGTATCGCCATTCTATCTTTGATTAGGGTTAAGAGTATAAGCTGTTCCTTTGCAAATCCAACCACAAATTTCTATAAAACGTTGATTATCACAAACAAAGCGTAAGGAATACAAAAGAAAATCAGTATGATTTATGATGGGCTATGTTTGGGTAGCCCCTCCACCGTTAAATTCTTTCATAAGGAAAAGAAGAGCTCTTGTTTGATGTTTTGTCAAAGAGGGTCAATGGCATACGGTTTATGTTTATGTTTTTCTTTTCTTTTTTGTTCACATCTTATCATTAGAATAGTAAGGGTGTGGGATGTTTGTCTTCGTCATAAATGTAATGTAGGTATTGTGCTATTATATAAGAATGTAATGGTGAGTGTAGTATATTGATCGAAGCTACAAGAAAGCATACTAAGAACAATTTCTTCCTGCAACTTGTGCACTCGGTTGTAAATTTCCAAAGTCGTAATTATTCTTTTGGTTCCAACAAGGGAATACAATTCTAGAATGCTTCAGACTTGCTCAACATGTGCAAATCCAAGAGATCATTGAAGCATAATTTTGATGAAAGACCTATCGTGTAATACATATATACATGCCAATGAAGACAGCCAACATTTGTTAATGCATAGCAAGGCAATTACATGTTGGGATAAAAAAGAAACATAAACGTGTATGTTCGCAACATGCGTCAATTCAAAGTATAGAAGTACTTGACAATTCCAACATAGCTAAGCAAAAGTGCAACTCCACATTATAAAACAATTTTATATGTATTAGCAATACCAAACAATCAATGCACTAAAGAAGAATCACAAAAAGAAAACCCTCCAATATACTCTATTCTTAAGGTCTGTTTGGTAATCATCATATTCCTGAAAATAATTTCTGCTTAGAAATGATTTTTTTTTGTTCCCCAGACGGGTTTCTAGCATTTGATGGCGTTTGGTAATTGTCCAAAATTTCTATTTGCAAGATAAAAAAATAGAAATGCGTTTAATAATACCTCAAATTCTTTTGTGATTTACAATTTTTTTTAAAATTTGTTTTTGATAATTTTATTCTTTTTTTTTTTTTTTTTCTTTTCTTCTTCTTCTTTAGCAACTGGCCAGATGAGAGTCGACGACCTCGTCGGAGCATGACCAACCGAGCCATCGCGAGAGTGGTGTCACTTGGCCTTGGCGAGGCTAACCTCGTAGTGGCTTGGTGAGGTTGAGCCTCGTTGGCAACTGGGTGAGCTTGGCCTCGCCAGATATGAGCAAGGTCGATTTCATCCAGCCAATGTGAGGTCAAGCCTTGTCCAACTGCTGAGGGCCAGCAACGCTTCGACAAGGTCGTTGGTGATGGCCAAGCCGGCAATTGGCCAAAGAGGAAAAATGAGAAGAAGAAAAGGAAAAAGGAAAAGAAGAAAAGAAAAGAGGAAAAACAAATCGACTTGATTCTGAAGTTATTCTCAAGACCAAAGAAGTAATTTTTTTTTTTCCACTTCTTGATTTTGTCTCAAATCTATTCTCGGAAAAAAAAAATTGTTCTTGAGAACAATAAAAGTTACCAAACTAATTTATGTTCTTTTTTTTTTCCAAGGAATAAAAAAATAGAATTAGATACTATTTGACCAGATATCAAATAGGCCTTTAACCACATCTATGGAAGATGTTGTAATTCTACAGGATTAGTCAAGATGTCTATTTAACAAGACGAGTTCACAACATGTGAAATCCATCTTATCTTCTGGTTTAAGACCTGCGTGGTAGCTGTGTAGTCAAATGAAACTCAAGAATTGGTGTACCAAGTGAAGGAACTTATCATCATAGAAGCTAGAGGATGGAAAATAGTTATCCTCCAGGTTAAATTACAAATTAGAAACACCAACTTACAGTGGCTTTTCCGTGGACGTTTATGGTCGAAGCATCTATACAGTCATAATTTGAAGAATTTCTGTGCATGTAGAGAAATAAAAACCCTCAAACACATTTTTCTCCACAAATAGGCCAATTTATAGGAGTCTTAGAACATCTAAAAATCTTAATTCATGCCTTTATTTAGCAGCTTAAGTCTCTAGATTAGTTGGTGATGATCCCATTAAATTCTAATCCTCAAAACCTGAACTTTACTAACGTGGATAGATTGATTGATCTCCTTTCAAGCTCACTTAACAGGTAATCTGGATGCATTTGAAAAGCTCCTGCCTCAACCAGATTTTCCTGATTTCTAATTTTCAGCTTGTTGGCACAGGCAAAATGAGGTCTATTTACTAAGGCTTTAAGCCATTTCAATAATGAAAGAAGCCCCATCTTCATGAAAAGCAACTTTAGTAACCTGGATCCACAAACTCATCAACTGATCTACCGAAGACACTTACCTTGAAGAGAATAACATTAGGGGTGCTTTCATACCGGTGACGATCTGACAGCTTCATCCTTACTACGGAAACAGGTGGAATTAGGCCTTGCCCCTCAGCAGAAAAAGATGTCATTGAATCTTCTTAAATACCTGCCACTGCCTCCCAAGCAACTCTTTCAAATGGCGATAATCCCGAATTCTTTCCTTTCTGTTGAACATCTTTCGAAGGATTCTTCTCTCCAGCATTTTGAGGGCCCCAAGGAAAAGCTTGTCGGGCCTCTTTCCACAAGTTACTCAAAACTGTTTGAAAAGGATGACTTCGTTGAAGCACCTGCTCTTGTTTTCGGTTGACCTTGTTCCAGAAACTGATATATGAGGTTTCCTGGAGGGAGATCTTATGCTGACCACAGTAGCTTAAGCAGCATATGTGACAATCATAGAATTGTCTCTCAAGAAAGGACATTCTTCGAGGTAAAAATAATCTAATAATCATTAGTTGCATATGTCCATGGTGAACTCTTTCTCAATGCTAGATGAGGAATTTTACCCCCTAACGTTAGGCATTTTATTTGCGATGCAGACTATAAAGAAGTATCATACTGGAAATCATCTTCTTGAGAAGTAAAATACCAACAATGCAGATTGCAGCTGCTTCCCCACAAGGAGAACCTCAAGAATTAGATGAGGGTGCTCGTGCAGAGAAGAACATCTTTGCTGCCATGGCAGTGGCAGGGCAGCAAGAACATGGAGACTTAAGGCCTAAGAGTTAAGCCTAGAGACCTCAACATCTGACAATTTCCCATCTCTCCGCTTCAGGAAGAAGTGAACCTTCATAGTATCAACAAACAAAAAAAGTAACCTAAGGGACGACATGGAATTGTAAAAAATACAAGCAAGAAAGAAACAAGAGTGATTACCGAAAGCTGCTTGGACAGCAAGTTGGGTAGCACCTGCATGACACCCATTGCAACTGGTAAAGCATCTTCAAAGTCACGTAGGGATGAGAGAAATGGCGAGGCTTCTGCTGGGCCTTTACCATTCAGAGGATCTGCTGTCAGAAGAAGTTTCATAAGTTGTTGACCCTGAAGGTCTCTCCGCATATCTACCGATAAGCCAGCAATTTCAGCCACTTTTAAAGCGGCAGATACAGCCCCCTTTTCAGCCAATCTAAGAGGCAAACCCTCTGGATCTGCTTTACATGCAGCTTCAACCTAGCCAGAGTAATCTGAAAGTCTAAGCATCTATTCAAATACAATTATCACTCAAGCTATATGTTCACTTTGATTACTCTTAATAATCTGAGTAAATTAGTCTGGGACAAATGACCTTTTGCCATCTGCAATAATGGTCGTCGGCGCTCAATAGATGACTGTACTTCTGCAAAGCTCTACTTGCAAAATCTGAATCAAAACAAACTTGTTACCCGAGAAGAACTCAAGGCTGACAAGAATATGCTGATGAAGAATTACGAAAACCAATTCTTAAGTAAAAAATAAAAAGAAAAAAAGTTTCTGCCTATGGTAGAAGATTGAACTAAGTCCAGTTCCACCTCATTTCTGACTGGATCACTATGAGGCAGATGGAAGCTGCACGTGGTGAGAACATCTTGTTGGGGAGAACCCGGAACAACAATTCACCATGAACTAAACACAATTTAGGATCAGTTTCTTCCCTAAAACTAAATCAACCAAAATTCAACTTAGCCCCAACAACTACTAGCCAATATAACTTCAGAATAAGCAATATAACATCAAATCAATAAGGAAATAAAGCCAACAATAGCACCAAGGATTTAATATGGAAATCCGATGCAGAAAAAATCACAGACCGTCCAAAAATTTTCACGAATCACTAAGAATAGTAAGATACAAAAAGTAGTCTTCTCTAATCACACACTAGAGGCTCAACATCAACAATACAAGCTTATTTTTTCACCACAACGGTGGATAAATATAAACGGGGCTAGAAAAACCGTAACCGCAATTGGAGAATTTGGAGGTGATTCTCAACGAACAAAAACCATTAATTCATAGCTCTCGGTCTCACAAACAATATACTCAAATTTAAGCCCATTCCATCAAGTTTGGCTTTCGGATGGAGATAATACAATTGCAGCCCTCTTCTTCTTCTCTGTCCTCTGTTTCTTTGGTGCACTTGGGTGAGGGGGGCTCACCTTTGCACTTCTCTCTCCTCTCTTGGGCACATCACTTGCCAGAAGCCTACCTTTTCCTTCTGTTTGCCTTTCTTTGACTTTTCTTCCATTTTTTTTCTTTTGTTTAATGTCATTGGGCCCCACAAGAGGTGGACCCAGCCGACGCATTTAAGGCGGCATCGAGTTCCCGTCCGTGCACATACTTGATAGTAAATATTCAAAATCGAATGACTAAATAGAGAAGATTTGATGGTGAATATGTACGGCTATTTTGCCATATCAAGAACTCAACATTATCAGTCCGCTCATCTGCATTACAAAGTCTTATTGACCCTAAACATACTTAAGAGCAAGTTAAACTGCCAATTGTTCATCCTTCAACTGCAAGCAATAATGCCAACTATTACTCCAGATGCCGTGGCCTCTATAATTTTGTGTTTGATAAGATATTGAGTGATTTTCGTCGTTACACTCAATTAATAACTTAACTAAGCGATCTGAGGTACCACTACATAGAAAAATATTGGATAGAGCAAGAGCATCCATTAGTTTTCTTTCACCAATTAATTTGTAGAAGTAGATCAGCGAGATTCAAAAGTAACCCGTGATGAAATAAGAAGTTGAACATAAAAGTGCAGTATAAAAATGAATTATAGAGATGAGGCCACATTTAGCACTCTAATTTGCCCAATTTTAGCAATTAGGTCCTCAAAATTTTAATTGGTGCAATTGAGTCTTCTAACTTGCATGTGTTGTGTGTCAACATGGTAGCCAACATAATGTTTTTCAAGAATTTAATAAAAAATAAAAATAGCAAAACGATAAAAAGAAAGACCGCAAGAAGGAAGTTGAAGGGAGAAAGAGAGAGACTGATAATGCAGCCGGACAGGCATCGCCATCTCTACGATGGACACTGCAATGCATCCTACTGCTGCCACCACGAAAGTCAACCTCTATCGTCCACGGACACTTGACTTTGCCTGGAATGCTAGAACACACGATGACTATGCAGAAAGGATTGATCAATCGCCGAAACTTTTCACGTGATTCACCATAACTTCATCAATAGCAAATGCCAGCAGCATTTAGTTTTCATGGTCCAGCTTAATCAACTCCTTCAATTGCCCACCATGTAAAGCCGCCGCCACAGTATCCTTTTGATCTCATCGGGCTTGGTAAACATACTCGCCACCATACAATAGTTTGAACCTCTTTCTTGGTGCATTGTACTCAAAGCTGGGTCCTAGACTCTCAATCGGGGAAAAAACAATGTGGAATTCGGGATTGGGGGTCCTCTCAATCCGAAGACTGTCCATTATCCGTCATCACAATCGCACCCATCTGGTCATTGTTTATCCACCAGCCAGAGATGGAGGAGATGGAGTGGTAGCACCGCGACAAGTCTCCACCTCCGGCATCGGTGGTGGCAACCACTGTAGGTCTCTTTCTAGGCTCGCGCACTCCACTTCAAATTTACTTTTTTCCCCCCTTTTGCTCTGTTTTAATAGGGGTGCACACAAGAACTTGTTTCTCTATATTTCTGTTCTAAGAACAGATTTGAAAAATAAGGTAATTCCATTTTTTTCGAGATAAATTTTTAGCCAAAAATAAATTTGGAACAAAAATGAGAACAAGAAATTTTCTACTTTTCTATATCTATTCGTAAAAACTCTTCTCACTAATTACTTGTTTCACCCACCGCCCGCCCATTGATGTACTATTTCCACATTCTACATTGACGTGTTCAATTCAATTAATTAAGGGCATAAATGATAATCATTCTCTTTTCAAACCCTATTTCTAGCCAAAAAATATTTTTTCTATTTTTATTTTATGGAAGAGGTTTTGAGAAAAATACGTATTTGCTAACAGATATAAAATTTCGACTCGCAAAATAAAAATTCATTTGATAAACTTTCTTAAATATCTTCCTCCTAGGTGGCAAACGGCTAGAGGTGACGGATCATGGCGAGCAAGCGGGTGTGGACGGGCGATAAGGGCGAACGGTAAGAAAAGTTTTAATTTCTCATTTATGTTCCAAAAATAGAAAAGTAGAAAAAGATTGGACAATAAAGTCAAAACTAGACTTGAAGACAATTAAACACAAGTTCCACAATTTCATTGTATCCAAAATTAAGGAAATACAGAAAAAGTAAAAGTGGAAAAGACAAGTATAAGCAATATGGAGATTGATTCCATCTAGGAAATTTTGAAACGATCACTGCAGCTTTTTCTATGACTAGCGCACCCTTCAATTACTAGTAATGGACACATGGGGACTGCTATGTGGTATCCACGGTTTATATCTGATGCTGCATTTAAACTAGGGAACACATTTCAACTCAATTTGACCGTTCCCTCAACCCAATCCAGCTTCGCCTTCGATCTTTGTTGTCTTAATGCTCCCCCTGTCAATCCACCATTATAACCCAAATTCAAGGAGGTACGGACACCCTGAGTGCCAAAACTTAGACGGAGGGACACTTAAGTATCAAAACTTTGAAAATGTACACTTAAGTGCCATAATCGGAGTAAAGTGGATCACTTAAGTGCCACTCCGGCCAAAATCCGGCCAAATTGCTGACGTGGCAATTTTCCGGTGAGTTTGGTGCGAAACGGTGTCGTTTTGCACGCCGATGTGGCGATAAAATGCAAAAACGACGTCGTTTTGGCTTTGATGTGTAAATAATTAATATAAAAATTAATTTAATTTAATTTAAAACTAAATTTATTTAAAATATTACAAAAAATAAAAAATGTGTAAATAATTAATATAAATTAATTAAATTTAAATTTATTTAATATTCTAATAATTAAAATTTAAAAACATAAAATTTAAAAAAAAAAAAAAAAAAAAAAAAAATTTAAAAAAAAAAAAACGAGTGCCGAAGGAGGCGGGCCGAGGGCTAAGCCCTCGCCGCCGCCGCCCCTCCCGCCGCCGAGAAGGGTCGGCAACGAAGGGGGAGGGTCCGCGGGGTCGCCGGTCCCCGGCCGACCGGGCGAGGGCCCGCGAGCCCTCACCCGGATATGGGGCGAGGCTCGCGCCTTCGCCCAAATCCGGCGAGGGCTTGCGGGCCCTCGCCGCCGGCCGGCCGAGGGTCGGCGACCCCGGCCGACCCTCCCCCTACGTCGTCGGCCCTTCTCGGCGATGGCGGGAGACGGCGAGGGCCCGCGAGCCCTCGCCCAAATTTGAGGCGAGGATCGCGGCCCTCCCCGCGATCCGGCGAGGGCTCGTAGCCCTCACCGCCCGGTCGGGGGGGCCCGGCGACCCCGCCCGACCCTCCCCCTTTGTCGCCGGCCCTTCCGGCGACAAAATAGGAGGCGGCGGTAGCGAGGGCTCGCCCCTCGCCGCCCCTTCGGCACCCTTTTTTTATAATTTAAGTTTTTAATTTTTAGAATATTAAATAAATTTAATTTAATTAATTTTATATTAATTATTCACACATTTTTTATTTTTTAGAATATTTTAAATAAATTTAGTTTTAATTTTATTTCTCGCCCCCCCTTTTTTTAAATTTCAAGTTTTTAATTTTAAGTTTTTTAATTTTAAGTTTTTATTTTTTAGAATATTAAATAAATTTAAGTTTAAATTTAATTTAATTAATTTTATATTAATTATTTACACTTTTTTATTTTTTAGAATATTTTAGTTTAATTTTTATTTTGTAGACGACGTCGTTTTGGGTGAGTTTGAGCTGAGTCGGCTCTCTCCGGCGAACCACGTAAGCAAGCAAAAATAATAAAATATTACCGCGTATGATTTTTGGTAAGGTTCGCCGGAGGTGGCACAGTGTCCCACTTTTCAAAGAAAGTGGCACTTAAGTGTACATTTTCAAAGTTCCTAAGACTTAAGTTGTTTCTCGCGTTTTGGCACTTGGGCTGTACTTCTGCCCAAATTCAAGGGATCCCGGTGCTTACCCATTCACCCTTCTCTGGTGCTTGGCATGTGGGAGGTCTTGGCGGCTTCTGCATTCAGAACAGAGATGAAAGGAGGATGGAGGACGCCAAAGGGGCTTTAGCGAGACTAGTGTCTCTCCGCAGAAAATTAGGCAAAGTAATGTCCGTTAGAGATGTGGCTAACCTTAACGGAGTTATACCAGAGAAATCACGGATACAGGGCAAACAGGAGTATATTTTGAAACTGAGTTATCGGAGGTCCTTGCTAATTGGAGGCGGAAAAAGTTCTCGAACGCCATACAAGAGATAAACCCCTTGAAGGAGTTTCTGGTAATAACTAACAGCCCTAGTTTTGACCATAACAGAGACAGAATCCAGCGGACAAAAGAAAAAATAGAATTTCTATGGCGGCAAGAGGAGATGTACCAAGAAAAAAGATCCAGCATCAACTGGATGAGAAGGGGGGACAAAATTCTCAATTTTTCCATGCAAACCTATTCGGCGTAGACAGCGAAATAAAATTTCAGCATTTTCAGCATTGGAAGATGAAAGTGGAGGTTGGTACCGAGAGCCAGGGAAGTTAAGAGAGACGACCGTGGGCTTTTTTCATTCACTATGCACAATGGAGGGCGCATGTAACTTTGAACCAGTGCTAGGTCAATGTTCTCCTAAGGTGACGGATGAAATGAACCAATCTCTAACCAGGGAAGTGACTTTGAAAGAAGTGCGAGATGCAATTTTTCAATTGGGACCATCCAAGGCTCCCAGCCCCTATGGGCTGAACAAGCTTTTCCATCGTCACCACTGGAATGAGATTCAACGCGATGTAACTCAGTTGATTTCAGACTTTCTCTATTCAGGTAAGCTCCACGGACACCTCTCCCGATTGATTGAGTCAGTGGGTGCGCATCTTGCCTTTGTTGATCCGCTTGAAGAGAGTTCTCACGATCGCGATGTAGCAGGGTCTGTCTGCTCCAGTCTATGACCTACCGTTTGCTTTGCTAAGCAGTATGCCTTGGGTAAAAGATGTCACGGGTTCCAATCCTGTCATCCCTACCTAAACCTTCTCCTCTGGGCGGTGAGGAGGAATCCATGTTGATTGATCAACAGAACCTAATCTCCTTTGTCCCTAGAGTTCATAACCCGGAAAGTCTAGTTCAATTCCATCCCATCAGTTTGTCTAATTTCAGTTATAAAATAATCTCAAGGTTTTGGCTAATCGCCTTAAACCTCTTTTACTCGAACTAGTAGCAATGGAATAAAGTGCTTTCGTTAGTGGGAGACATCTATGAGACAGAATTTTGATAGTGCAAGAAATTTTACATTAGTTGCGAATCAGAAAGAGGAAAAAGAAGTTCCGAGTGGTGCTGAAACTAGATATGAAAGAAGCTCATGATAGAGTGAGATGTGATTTTCTTGAGGGATGTTTGCTAAAATGTGTTTTGACAATAAATGGGTTATGTAGATCATGTACTGTGTCATATCCATGTCTCTTAGCATAAAGTTTAATGGAAAGCTGCTACCTTTCTTCCATCCTTTTAAAGGGATGTGACAAGGAGACCCCATCCCCGTATCTTTTCATTATTATGGCAAATGTGCTATCTATCCTGCTGAATAATGCTGTAAAAGAAGGAAGAGTAATGGGGATTAAATAAAATAGACATCGTCCTACGCTATCTCACCTTGTGTTTGCAAACGGCTCTATTTTCTTCCTAGATGGAAAGATTCAAGAATGCCAGAGTGCTGCTGAGGTCTTGCACCAGTATTGTTTCACAACAGGGCAAGCCATTAATTTAGACAAATCTGGAATTTTCTTCTGTAGTGGCTGCCCTAAGCCTACGAAGGAACATGGTGCAAGAGATACATGTCCCGGAAGTAGAAAAAACTGGAAAGTACCTACAGATTCCATCATATTGGGGACAAACCAAAAAGCAAATGTTCATGTAAATATTGGGGCCACGAAGAGGAAGGAATGTGGTAGGATGGGATTTAGGGACTCGATAAATTTTGACAATGTAATGTTGAACAAGCGAGCTTGGGGGTTATCCCAAGCACTTTAGAGTTTGTGGGCTGAGGTTCTGAAAGGCATGTATTTTCCGAATCAAAACTTCTGGAGTGCAACAAAAGGCTCCTACTCTTCCTGGGATTGGCAAAGTATTGTGGCAGAAAGGGACAGCATGTCAAAGGCAGTGCGGTGGACAGTGGGTGATGGTGTAGAAATCAAAATTAGACAAGACAATTGGCTGAGAACTGGAGTCATTGGAGGAGAGAATAGCCAGGGTGAGCCAAATCTATTGACTGACCTCATCGACGAGGAGAATTTTAGATGGAAAGAACAGCTGATTACTGAGTTGTTCGAAGCAAGAGTAGCAAACGAAGTTTTAGCTATCCCAATCAGTGAAAGGGTGGAGAAAACAGAGTGGTTTGGACACGCACACTTTCAGGCACATTTTCAGTGAAAAGCGCATATCACCATATCACATTAACCGAAGAAATTCAGCAAGCAAAACAGCCTTCTACATCATACCAAACGCCCAAACAACTATGCGACTGGCGTGGAACATGAATACTAGCCCAAAAGTCAAACTTTTTCATGTGGAATGTGTGTCAGAACGCACTACCAACGTCAGAGAATCTGTTCAAGCGGAAAATTATACCAGAACCCACCTGCCCTATCTGTCGTAAATGCCCTGGAACGATTGAGCGTATATTTCTGCTTAGAGGAGTGCTTTTTACAGAGAGAAAAGACCGAAGGAAACTCACCTTCCGTGTATCCGATAGCAGCGTTCCTCCGGAACTTACGGAAGGCGCCAAACCACTTCCATTTTCCGGCACCAGAAACCTGACCCGAGGAGAGTGGTGGACGCGGCCATGGCTGCACAGAAGAATTTTGGGAAGTGGAACCCCAGGACTAACACGTGCCTCGAAGCGCTCCGCTTCTTTAAGGATCGATCTGCACTACCCCCTCTCGTTGGGGTCAGATTGTGATCTGTGTACACACTCGCAGATCATGATACGGTGCCCGTGGGATGTATAGCTCCACTCATCACCGAGCGCCTTAGTTTAATGGGCCAGTATAAGCAATCTCTTGAGTGGCTCATTGTGGAAGAGAAGATAGCTGAGTAGCGAATTGAGTTGTTAAGGCCCATGATTGAAAGAATTTACGTTCTAATTAGACTACTAATCTTGCTCAAGTTTTACTCGATCTCTTATGCTGGGAGGCCTATGTTGGCTGTAATTCTGGAATCACATGAAGTAATGAAAGGAGCTTTCAAAAATAAAATTTGTTGAGATATAAAGTGAAATTTCCACCGCCAAGGATTCACATACCACCCTCGGTTTCTTAAGGTTAAGGTTGTACCTTGTAATTGAACTACTAATCTTTGACACATTTTATGGGACCTCTTATGGTCGGAGGTCTATGTTGGCTGTAATTCTGGAATCACTTTAGGAACTTTTTTTTATCCAAAAGGAAAAAAAAAAAAAAAAATTGTTGAGATATAAATGAAATTAACAACCCTACAAATGGTTTTACGTATAAAAGAAAAAACAATCCTACAAAGTGCAAGATTGGCAGATGACCCGCACCTGCCTGCCTAATATATCTGAGTATCTTGACCGCCTCATCCAATCAGGACTACTATAAAACAAACTAGCCAATTTAATTTGAATCGACGATCCAACGCTGTTGCAATTTGATTTGCAACAGAGAAGCTAAACTACGTTATTTAAATATACAAAGGGGAAGAATCATAGACACCGTTCAGGCTTTGAGCCCTTATGAAGGTTGTCTCTCCATATATCAGCACCATTCACTCAAATTGACACTTTTAGCTATTAGATATAACTGCAATATATATTTTATATTTAGACCTGTCCCACAACCCATCATGTTTGTTTAAATGGGTCATTAGTGGGTAAATCTTTATTTCCTAGATCACTCATAATGGATTTTAAAAATAGGGTTAATATCACGAAAAACCTTAAACTGTACGCATTTGACAAATCTATCATAAATTAAATTTTTTATTACGAAAAACTCTAAACTAGTATACATATGACAATTTACTCAAAATTAATTTGTTTGACCATAGAAAACTTCAAACTGATGTATCTATGACAAATTTATCCCAAATTAATTTTTTGACAAAAAAAATCCTAAATTGATACATTTGCGATAAATTTACGCTCTGTTAGCTTTCATAAAATTTTATTGTTAAATTTACCTACGTCAATGACATATGGTGACATGGTATGGTGACATGGCAAATCCATGTAAAAATCCATGAGGTAAATTCCACAAAAAAAAAAAAAAATTTTAGAGGTGTACCATTAAATGTACAAATTTGGGATTTTTTGTGGTATTAACTCTATAAATTTCCACGTATACCATGTTGCCATGTGTCATTTACATCAGCAAATTTAATCATAAAATTTGACGGAAATTAACAAATGGTAAATTTGTTATTGGTATTCCAATTTAGGGTTTTTTCGTGATCAAACGATTAGTTTGAGATAAATTTATCACATATGTATAAGTTCGGAGTAATCTATTGTAAAAAGATTAATTTGGAATAAATTTGACACACGTATATTAGTTTGGGGTTTGTCGTGTCAAAAAATTAATTTATAATAAATTTGTTACATGTATGCCAGTTTGAATTAATCTTTAAAAATAAGTAGCGTAAAATATTTCTCCGGTATGATATATATTTTGCCCAAGGACAAGGTCTCCACAACGTGGCATTAAGCTCTGTTGGTATTTATACACGTTGTGTGAGATATGGAGGGGTTTATATAATCTTCTTTAAGATTATGTGAAAGAAAACCCTCCAATGCCATCGCGAGGTTACACCAATCATATTATCATTGACAAGATCTCGAATATAGTATTAGAACTATTTAAAAATATATATTATTACAAAAACTAATAATTGAATTTGTTACTAATCTGCCAACCCCTGATATATCAGGTATTATGTTTATTCACATTCATTTGATAACCTTTTTTCGTATAGGAACTATATAATTAACATGTCACTTAATTAATTGACTTAAGAATATATACAAAATATGTTAGTGACATGTATATTTGTTTCGCCAAGATGGTTCTTGAACCAAACATCTTTACCGAAGAACATATTTCTTCGGATTTATTGTTTGTATTAGATCCTGTGTCATTTCTAAAAGGAAGTTACGGATTCTAATGTAACTACGATAAATATAAAGGATAAATCTAAAGCAATCGAAAGTAAATGCGAAATAGGGATAAGTAAAAATAGCCAAAACTAAGTATATTCAGATTTGTCATGTGAATGTGTCCTTTCTTACAATGATGTTTTTTCAGTTATTTATAATATAATATTGTGAATAATTGTCTTCTGGCATTTATAACTTCAATTTTAAATATTTTGGAATCTTCGGTACCGCGTTAATAACTACATTGTCTTATCCACCGTGTCTTCAGTACTGAAATCTTCAAAAACTGTTTTCATATTTATTCTTTTGCTCATGGACGATACTTGGTACCGAACCGTCGTTATTTTTAATAGCAAGTGTCACCCAAACTATTGCGGGCCTGTTTTCTTGTGTATTAGGCTTGGTGGGCTTCGTTATCTGCCCATGGCCTATTAGGTTGATTTTTGGCGCTAACAATATTGTGCGCGTTACTGTTTTACGCTAAACTTGTGGGAGGAGGGAAGTTTTATTGAAACTCAAGTGCTTACATATATCAAACCTACAAGGACATGTATTATATTGATAGAGGCACCGGCAGCACAATCACTACAAATATAACATGCAAATTCCATGGTAGAGCTAAAAGGACAATGTGATGAAACTCTTTTTTTTTTAAGGTTGAGAAAGTTGAAGGTTTCATTAACTTGAAGCATGTTTGTTTATGTTAGAAATTAAAATATCCAACATAGTAGGGGGTGATCGGTTCTTGATCTGGTAAGAAAAATGTAACCAATAGGTCAATTGGAAGCATACAAGTAGAAATCACGTTATTGCAATCACTTAATTCCAATAAGGAGGAGTTTAATTGGAGAGATAAAACAGGGATGCAAAACGCAAACTATGAAAAAGATGGCCGCCCACTTAGGAAGAGCTAAAAGAAAATATGATCTGTTTGATTGCATCCTAAAATCCGTATCTCGTAGTTTGCTTAAAAAAAACATCATCGAGCATGATTTTTTAAAGCTCCCTCCAACGATAACAATGGAAGAAGCAGGTAGATCGCATATAGATTCAAATCTTCAATCGACAGAATCACATGGTGACGAGTGAAAATAGCAATGCCCAAACAGAACATGCCTATGTCAATACTGACAAACGCAGAAGGCCTCGGTTTGGAAAAATACGGGGTACCAGAAGACGGAAATTCCTGAAATACATATAGAATTAGTCTCTCCCAAGCATACATGAAACACAGAAAAAAATTCTCAAGAGTCTCAGCATCTGCAAAAGCAATGAATCTAACTGAATTAATAAAAGTACGATAGATTTTGAACTTTTATGATAATTTTCCCTCAATATTTTTCTTTAGTTTTGGATGTGAGTGATATCCATATTTATACTCCACCAATTAAAAGTCTTGTTCAAGGGAGTTTCCTTTACTCCTAATTGAAGTATTCTCTAAACCACAATTCAAAAAATATACCTCTCAAGTTCTTATTTCAGGATCATACCTCATGATATTAATAAACATGCATATGTGTAATTTATCATGGCATTAGGCTTCAGTCAATTTATCCTCTCCAGAATCCCAATTTCAGATGGAAAAGGAGGGCAAGAGTAAGAGCACTGAAAAGAAAAATACAAAGTTTCTGTACACATGATATGACTGTTTGGCCCCACAAGTAGTGTAGGTCTATTATTTCTTTTAATTTCTTAACTCTAGTACAGCGGGAGTTTCAACAAACACAAATTAGGACAGTATTTCTCCATAATATCTCGAATATTAAAAACAGGTCATTATTCCAAAAAGGTATGAGATGTAAGAAACCCGATAATGATTACTTATTCTATCTTATCTACAAATTTGAATGACTAAATGCAGCTTACACATGGAAAAAATATTTAAGAAACCTTTGCAAGAGTCCATATGTGCATAAGCATAGTTTGTGGATGATACTATTGGGCCATGCTTCCATCCAAATTAGAGTAATTCCTCTTAGGAGCCAGCATGAATTCGGTTCTTGGTTCCCTTAGGAACCGAATTGAAATCGAAACCAAGATTGAGAACCGAACTAGGAACAAATCCCTAATTTTCTCCCAAACTAGAACCTAAAGTAATGCTTATATTTTTATATATATCTAATGAGTGCATGTTTTATTTAATATCTCTCTTTTATTTATATGGATTATTTTAATGAGGAAATTATCATCAATAGATAAAACTTACTAGTTGAAGCGGAATGAATATATGTGGTGAGGCTTTTTAATAATTATTTAAGTTTAGTTAATGGTAATTTTATTTAAAATTATTATTAAGTGATTAACTAAGGAAAATTCCAAAAAAGGATCTGAAGTGTCCCAATTTTCTCAAATAAGAGCCTGAAGTAAACATTTTTTCAAATAAGGGCTTGAAATATCTATATTAATCTCAAAGAATGACTTGAAGTAGTTATGATTGTTTTAATATTCGATTTACTTTATAAAAGATGATTTTTGGAAATTATGTTTCATGCAAGACATATTTGTTATCATTTTATATTCTCTACGTGATATTATTTTTATTGTTATTGCTTTTTGATTATGACAAAAAGGGGGAGAGAATATAAATATGCATATGTGTTGATTGGTTGATATAATTTATTGCATAATATTGAGCTATGATTATTTTTTCTATATATTGTTATGCTCAATCTATTTGCTATCTTATGCTATCTTTTGATTTGAATTACATTACTCTGATTTATTAATATTTTAGAAAGTGTGATTACACATCTGCATATTCAGAGATTGTTTTATCATCATCAAAAAGGGGGAGATTGTTAGTGAAATTCCTTATGATGTTTTGAAGATGACAAAATAAATTAAAGGCTACTAACGTGTTTAATGGTTGAGTAATAGACTATGCAGATGATAGAACATCTAAATGATATTGTCAAAGTCTATGCTTGGAAGAACTAGAAGACGGACTCTATGCTGAAACTGAACTTATTCAAAATGTGTCCAGACCTTAAAGCTAAATCTGTTCAGAAGTAGAATATGTTCAGACTTAGATTGTAAAGTCTATTGTACTCAGACTCAGATTGTAAAGTCTATTGCTCTTAGACTTTACATCTAGAACGAGACAAATCATAACACAAGCCTTAAATTTATAACGGCTAGTGATCTGGTTTGGATTCTACATCAAGATTGATTTGATTGACTCAATCTAATTGATTGACAATTAAATCTTGAAGACAAGAACTTTCTATACGAAGAAGCTCTACTTATTGAAACCAAGATTCTGTTTGTATAGGTGTTCGGAATCAATTTGGGATTCTACTTTTGTTAGTCAACGACTACCAAATCTTCTAGATACAGATATGTTCAATGGGTAGATTGGAAGACGATCCTCTAAGATACTGTCCAACGGCTAGTTTGGAAGTGGAGGAGTATTTAAGGAGATCAAGGACCGATGAGCAAGAAAGAGACAGAGCGTAGAATTTATAATTCCAAAGTATGAGCGACCTTCGATCATACACTTGTCTTTCGTGAGCTTAAACGTTTGTGATCGTGAGAGAAATACCAAAAGAGTGACTTAGTGAGATAGTGTGATCTACCATTAAGTGATTACACTCAAAGTTGTAATCTCTTCTTGATTGGATAATGGAATCTAGGCAGAAGGCTATTAGCGTGGGAGAGTGGACGTAGGCTTGATCTAAGCCGAACCACTATAAATTATGTGTTCTTATTCTCTTCTCTGAATTCCTTTATTTTATTCCGCATTTATTTGCTAAGGTTTATTTTAAACACCTATTCACCCCCCTCTAGGTGTTCATACTAGCACTTTCAAGAGCCACCTGCATGAACTAGTAGAGCAGTTGAAACAAGGTCGAACCCCGGTGACATTGTGCATGAGAAGTGTGAAGAGTGATGCATCCATTGCATAGTATTGTGATCCATGTGATTGAACATAACGTGTGTTGCATTGAATGCATGCTGGCACTACTTGTGTGATGGAAAATGGCTTAAGGTATGTCATGTGCTCATGCTCATGTGCTTACTTGCTTTAGTGTTAGTTGTGTCCTAGGAATCCAGAGTCAATTAGATCGAATGGTTTATGAGGTTATTGTTTATTCTGTTGAGTTCTAGCTCGCTCCTGCTATTACTTTTTGATATTGTTAGCTATGCCGCCTATCCCTGCATCCCCCATTTCCCGATATGGAGCTCCTATGGTATTAGAGGGTGAATGTTCGTAAAATTCTACACGCAAGTCAACGTGTCCAACAAGTAATATAATGATGAGATAAATTATCGTCCCATGGAGATCGATGATTAATAAACTAATTAAATACTAAAATAGATTAATTCTAAAATTTATCTGATAGATCAAAATATAATTGAGAATAAATTAAAAACAAAATTTGTAAACTAAATGCAGTAAATCAATCAGATAAATATGTTAGAGCATCCGATTTCACTGTAACCACTAGATATGAATTTCAGATTGTTGTGAGTACAAGAACGATATCAAACATGTGATAGCAGAATTTCCTAACCTATTTACTATCCTATCTCTAGGTATAGCAAACCTACTCAGTTTATTAATCCACTATATTTTTATGTGAATTAAAATAAACATAAGTGCATTAAAAACTATGAATATTCCCAGCTTACAATGAGTCTTTTGGATCACCTTATCACCGAAAGTTATACAAATAACGCAATATATTTCTATCCACGTTTAATTCATGGTTATATATTATAATGAGCAATTGCATATTATCACTTCTCGCCTCAAACATGCACATCGATCATTCAAGTGGTGGCCAGTCACTCAAAAGCATTAAGCACAATAATACATAACTCACATGAATGAAATCAATTGTAAAACATAAAAATCACGAAATTCACATCATTATGGTTAGGCTACATCGTAACCCTAACAAAAGAAAATTAGAACATAGTAGAAGAATAAATAAAAATATAAATCAAACCCAGCATCTTGAATCAAAGAACAAAAATTCTGTCACCACTTTGGTGTTCTCTTCAAAATACTTCAAAAACTCCTAGAACAATGAAAAATGATCTAACAAAAACCTAGCTTCTCTCTCTTTTGCTCTTCATGTTCTCCTCTACAAAAGATATATCACAGATATCTATCTCCCAACGCTTGCAGATAACATTAGGGAACAAAATCAAGAATTTCCCGATTTGATATCCATCTTCCACTGCTTTTTTTATTTGAATTTCTGATATTTGCCATTATTTTCCTTGTCTTCTTCATATCTCATTATTCTGCATAAACAAGAAAAATTCGAATAATCAGAAGGAAATCCAAATATTTTCTCATAGATATTGCATTAATTGTTGCCTAAAATAGATAATAACTCTATTTTTATAGAGTTATCACACCCCCAAACTTGACATTTTGCTAGTCCTCGAGCAAAATCAAAACATAACACATACTCAACCTAACAACCTCCTCCATGACATCTTTCCATAATTGCTCAAATTCACAATTCAAAGAAAAACACAAATTTCATCCAAACATTGAAATCGATTTATAAGTTAAGACCAATTCTAACTATGTGATCCAAGTGTGTGTGTGAGAGTCCTCATCTTTTTCGAATTATATGCAATCCAAATAAATTCACATTAACATGCAACCTCTAAAAAATTCTCAATAATTATGACCAAATCTCATAGGTTTGCTTTTCATTCCTCTCTCCACTAATGTAAGCTAATTATCAAACCAAAAATCAATAGGACTTTTCTCGAGTTGTAATGTAAGGCCAGGCTAAAGGTGAGATAACGGTAATTTTAAGCTCAAATCACCCATCAACACGTTGATTTCTAGGATCTAATTAAAGCCAATGTCACTGTCCAATTTCACTCATTCAACATAATTTTTCTGCCACCATATATCATCATTCCTCTTTTTTTTTTCTCCTTCTTTTTTTTTTGAATTGCCTTATGGTTGAGTTTCTCCCAAAGTTCCTCCTAATATAACATGAAAATTTCCAACCCATTGAGTATCCAAAAGGCTCACTCAATTGAAAGTTGGATAGGGAACCATAAAAGCAATATATTTTTTTTTTGATACACCCCAAACAACCATAGCAATCACTTTTTTTTTTTTTGCTTTTTTTTTTCATATTCCATCCTTCCTCCCAAATTTCTATCAAGCTCAAATAATTTTTTCTCCCAAAAGAAAATAAACGTGTTCATAGGGCATGGGACAATGATATAATTTGATAACGGCTAGGCTAAACATATATGGGTACCGATGAAAAATTGGGTAATAATTAAGGCTCAAAGGGGTGACTAGGGATAATTAAACAGGGTTAGCTTGAAAAGCTCAATCGATCCAAAAATTGACTAAATCATTTTCTCAGTTAGATTTAGCTTAGGATTTCGCCTCAAGAGAAAATCAAACAAATTCTAAGATTTGGGTGAAATTTAAGAAAATCACATACTTCATATGAATGTTCTCTAGATTTACACATAATTCAAAAATTAAGGACTTTTAGTGCTTAGTAAGTGGATCAACATAATCAGAATTAAAATTAACTCACACATCAATTGCAAATTTAAATAAAATTTAAATTTTCCTAAGAATCACAAAAATTCACAACAAGGAAAGCAATCATGATAAAAAATTATCCAAAAAATAAATTTGTCTCCCCCTTAAACTTGAATGAAGCAGTGTCCTCAATGCGAATAATAAAAATAGGAAGAAGAAAACTCCCCGGTTGTGGG
Source organism: Eucalyptus curtisii (assembly GCA_017140595.1). NCBI lineage: Eukaryota > Viridiplantae > Streptophyta > Magnoliopsida > Myrtales > Myrtaceae > Eucalyptus > Eucalyptus curtisii. Next base: position 17,277,719 of record CM029502.1, read on the forward strand.
ATAAGTTCATAGATGACCCCGATGATTAAACTCTTGAAAGGTACTCCCTAAAAAATTAACCTGGATAAAACAGAGAAAAGTTAATCTTTTTTTTTTGCAAAACATAAACTTAAAAATAAAATAAAAAATAATTAAAATGCTTGGGTTGCCTCCCAAGAAGCGCTTGCTTTATAGTTTTCAGCCAAATTATCTTAGATGTCGCTATTCTGGAGGATGAAGTTCAATGGTGGTCTTCTGCTTGTTGTAACCACCTTCAAAGTAGGGCTTCAAACGTTGACCGTTCACTTTGAATGTGCCCTCAGTGTCATGCACAACTTCAACTGTTCCGTATGGGAATACCTGTGTAACTGTAAAAGGACCAGACCATCTAGACCGCAACTTTCCTAGAAAAAGTTTAAGACGAGAGTTATAAAGTAAGACTTTTTGACCAATTTTAAACTCTCTACTGAATATGTGCTTGTCATGCCATCTTTTTGCACGCTCCTTGTACAACTTAGAATTTTCATAGGCCTCATTGTGAAATTCCTCCAATTCATTCAGTTGTAATAATCTTTCTTCACCTGCAGACTGCATGTCAAAATTCAAAAATTTCAATGCCCAATATGCTTAATGCTCTAATTCCACTGGTAAGTGACAAGCCTTCCCAAACACTAGCCTAAAAGGAGACATCCCAATTAGAGTTTTGAACGCTGTCCTATAAGCCCAAAGTGCATCATCAAGGATGATAAGGGGTTGCAATCTTATGTGTGACTCCGTACTTACTCAAAAGTGCTTCAAATTTTTTGTTGTAAAAATGTGTCCCCCGATCACTTATGATTGCCTTAGGAGTGCCGAATCGAGTAAAAATATTTTTCTTTAAAAATTTAACCACAACCTTAGCATCATTTGTTGGCAACGTTACAGCTTCTACCCACTTAGACACATACTCCACAGCCACTAAAATGTATAAATTTCCATAAGAAGGTGTAAAGGGTCCCATGAAATCAAGACCGCAAACATCAAATAATTCGCACACAATAATGTTGTTTAAAGGCATCTCATTTTTTCTTGAAATATTTCCAATTCTCTGACACCTATCACATGAAATTACATAGGAGTATGCATCTTTAAAAAGTGTGGGCCAATAAAATCCAGATTGTAAAATCTTAGCCGCAGTTTTGGTGGTACCATAATGGCCACCTGCCTCTCCATCATGACAATGATGTAGAATGTTTGCCTTCTCTTCGTCCGGAACACATCTCCTTATGACCTGGTCTGCACATACTTTAAACAAGAAAGGTTCTTCCCAAAAATAATTTTTAACATCATAAAAGAATTTTTTCTTCTATTGATATGATAATTTAGGAGGAAGAACATTACTTACCAAATAATTTACAAAGTCAGCGTACTAAGGAATTTTTGTGGACTTAATGGAAAAAATTTTCTCATCAGGGAACTCTTCCAAAATTGGTCTTACCTCTTCCTTTGAATTTGGAATTCTTGATAAGTGGCCTGCAATTAGATTTTTAGTTCCCTTCTTATCTTTGATTTCCAAATCAAATTCTTGCAGCAATAGAATCCACCTGATCAACCTAGGTTTTGATTCTTTCTTTTCAAGCAGATACTTAAGAGCAGAGTGGTCAGAATAAACTATAACTTTTGAGCCAATTAAATAAGAACAAAATTTATCAAAAGCAAAAACTACCGCCAAAAGTTCCTTTTCTGTTGTTGAATAATTCAATTGTGCACCTGACAAGGTTCGACTGGCATAGTATATGGTTTGAAAAATTTTATTCTTCCTTTGTCCCAAAACAGCTCCTACTACAGAATCGCTAGCATCACACATCAGTTCAAAAGGTAAATCCCAATTTGGTGCTGCCATAATTGGTGCTGAAATTAACTTCTCCTTCAAAGTGTTAAAAGCCTACATGCATTCAACAGAAAAATTAAAAGGAGCATCTTTTTCCAAAAAATTAGAAAGAGGTTTAGCAATTTTTGAAAAATCTTTTATAAACCGCCTGTAAAATCCTGCATGCCCCAAAAGTCCTCGACAAGTTTCACAGATGTTGGCGGAGGCATTTTGCAATGACCTCCACTTTGGCTCGATCAACTTCTATTCCGTTTTGAGAAATTTTATGCCCGAGCACTATTCCTTCTTGCACCATAAAGTGACACTTCTCCCAATTCAAAACAAGGTCAGTCTCCTCACATCTTTGTAAGACCAAAGCCAAATTATTTAAACAAGAATCAAATGATAAGCCAAAAATAGAAAAATCATCCATGAAAATCTCAATATATTTTTCAACCATATCAGAAAAAATAGCCATCATGCATCTCGAAAAGTAGCTGGTGCATTACAAAGACCAAAGGGCATTCTTCTAAAAGCAAAAGTACCATAGGGACAAGTGAAAGTAGTTTTCTCTTGATCTTCTGGTGTAATAGGAATCTGATTATACCCCGAATATCCATCAAGAAAGCAATAAAACTCATGCCCTCTTTCTAACATCTGATCAATAAATGGTAAAGGGAAGTGATCTTTTCTAGTGGCATCATTCAATTTTCTATAATCCATACACACACGCCACCCAGTAGCTATGCTAGTTGGAATCAATTCATTGTTGTCGTTTTTCTGAATAGTCATACCACCTTTCTTTGGCACAACTTGTACGGGACTTACCCAAGAACTATCAGAGATAGGATAGATGATACCTACATCAAGTAGCTTAATTACCTCAGTTTTCACTACTTCTTGCATCTTCGGGTTCAAACGCCTCTGAGGTTGGATAGTGGGTTTATATTGTTCCTCCATCAAAATTTTGTGCATGCAAATTGAAGGACTAATTCCTTTGATATCAGCTATTTTCCATCCAATTGCACCCTTATGCTCTCTTAATACTCTGAGCAATTTCTCCTCCATCAAATTTGTCAAAGAAGAAGATATGATTACCAGTAAAGAAGAAACTCCATCTAAATAAGCATATTTTAAATGAGAATGTAAGGGTTTGAGTTCAAGAATTGGAGGCTCTTCAATTGATGGTTTAGGCTTTGTAATTTGTTGTCCCAACTTCTCAAATTTAATTGCCTTTTGCTTTGAATATGGTGGAATTGCCTCCATGAAATTTGCGTACTCCTTTATCTCTTCATTCTGAATATCTATGCCCCTTGGTTGAATCAGACATGTTTCAAGTGGATCTTTAAAAATATTTTCCTAAAAAACCTTATTCACCAACTTGTCAACTGTCTCAACTCTAAAACAAGAATTATCATCAGATGGATATTTCATTGCTTTAAAAACATTAAATGAACAATATCATCTTGAACTCTAAGAATCAACTTCCCTTGTTGTACATCAGTAAGAGCTCTTCCTATTGCTAGAAAAGGTTGACCTAAGATAAGTGGTACCTCAAAATCTTCCTCCATGTCAAGAACTATGAAATCTGCAGGAAATATAAATTTATCAACTTTTACCAAAACATCTTCCACAATACCTCTCGGATATTTAATTGATCGATCAGCCAATTGAAGTGACACTGTGGTTGCTTTTACCTCGCGCAATCCTAATTTCTTGAAAATTGAATAAGGCATCAAATTAATAATTGCACCTAAATCACATAATGCCTTTTCAAAGTAAGAATCCTTAATAGTGCAAGGAATAGTAAAACTCCCTGGATCTTTTAATTTCTAAGGCAATTTGTTTTGTAGGATGGCTGAACACTCCTCGTTTAACTTCACAGTTTCAGAATCCTCCAATTTCCTTTTGTTTGCCAAAATCTCCTTTAAAAATTTTGCATAAGTGGGCATTTGCGCTAAAGCATCTGCAAAAGGAATGTTAATGTGCAATTTTTAAAATACATCAAGAAATTTAGAAAATTGCTTATCTATCTTGTCTTCTTTGGAGTCGAGGGAATGGAATTGGCGGCACATATGGCTTGGGATTATCTGGAAAAAGTTTACTCTTGCTTGTCTCCTTTGATTATTGGTCACCTCTTCATTGTCTCTGACAATCTCTTCTTCTCCCACTTGTTTACCACTTCTCAGGGTAATAGCCTTTATGTTTTCAATTGGATTTTTCTCTGTGTTGCTCAGCAAAGAACCTTGTTGTCTCTCTGACATCATGCTTGCTAACTGACCCACTTGCATCTCCAAATTTCTAATTGAAGCCTCTTGATTTTGAAATCTCACATCCGTGCTTTTGATGAAGTCATGAGTCGTATCCGCAAGTTTGGTGACTATATCTTCCAAATTTGACTTTGTCTCTTCCGATTGTTTGAATCCTGGTGGTCTCGTCACATTTTGATTATTCCATGAAAAATTTGGATGATTGCGCCATCCCAGATTGTACGTGTTGGAGTAGGGATTATTCTGTGACCTGTTAAAATTCCAAACAAAGTTAGAATTTTCATTAGATTGTTTAAAAGTATTACCTACCTGACACGCTATGCTAACATGTCCTCCACCGCAAAAATCACAAGTCAAATTCTGAATTTTCATGGCTAAAACACTCATATTATCTAGCTTTTTGTTGAGTGTTTCAAATTGTGCAGCAATTGCAGCAAAAGCATCCACTTCGTGAACTCCGCTAACTTTTCGCATTGATAGTCTCTCAGTAGGCCACTGATAACTATTTGACGCCATCTCCTCTAATAGATTATAGGCTTCTTCTGGTGTTTTATTATTTAGAGTTCCCCCTGCAGCTGCATCAATCATAGAACGAAGATTTGAACTAGAGCCATTATAAAAAGTTTGTACCTGCATCCATACGGGTAGTCCGTGATGTGGGCATCTCCTAAGAAATTCTTTGAATCTTTCCCATGCTTCATATAATGATTCATTATCCATCTGCATAAAATTAGTGATATCGTTACGCATCTTCGTAGACTTTGCAGGTGGAAAGAACTTACCAAGAAATTTACGAGTCATATCATTCCATGTAGTGATGGATCCTGCAGGAAGAGAAGAAAGCCAACTCTTAGCTTTGTCTCTAAGAGAGAATGGAAATAATCTCAATCTAATAGCATCATCTGTAACTCCATTATATTTAATGGTGTCACAGATTTCAAGAAAAGCATCGATGTGAGCATTTGGATCATCGCTTGGTAGCCCACTGAATTGCACTGATTGTTGAAGCATCTGAATGAGCGACGGCTTGATCTCAAAGTTGTTTGCTTGAATTGCAGGTCTTCTAATACTTGATGTGGTGCCTTGAACTGTAGGTGCGGCATAATCTCTTAAGAGTCTACGTGGATTTTCATTGTCACCGTTTGCCATCTTCTTAGAGTGCTTTCTCTATTCTCGTAGTTGCCTTTTGAATGTACGCTCGATTTCTGGATCAAGTTCAACAAGTTTCCCTTGTTGGCTACATGTCATAAACCGATGTACACCCTGAAAAATAAAACAAAACAAAAGCTAGATTAAACTCAGAATTATCTGGTATCAATATTAATTAGTATTAAACAAACGATCCCTGGCAATGGCGCCAAAAACTTGTTCGTAAAATTCTACACACAAGTGAATGTGTCCAACAAGTAATATAACGATGAGATAAAGTATCGTCCCACGGAGATCGATGATTAATAAACTAATTAAATACTAAAATAGATTAATTCTAAAATTTATCTAACAGATTAAAATATAATTGAGAATAAATTAAAAACAAAATTTGTAAACTAAATGTAGTAAATCAATCAGATAAATATGTTAGAGCATCCGATTTCACCGTAACCACTAGATATGAATTTCAGATTGTTGTGAGTACAAGAACGATATCAAACATGTGATAGCGGAATTTCCAAACCTATTTACTATCCTATCTCTAGGTATAGCAAACCTACTCAGTTTATTAATCCACTATATTTCTATGTGAATTAAAATAAACATAAGTGCATTAAAAACTATGAATATTCTCGGCTTACAATGAGTCTTTTGGATCACCTTATCACCAAAAGCTACACAAATAACGCAATATATTTCTATCCACGTTTAATTCATGATTATATATTATAATGAGCAATTGCATATTATCACTTCTCGTCTCAAACATGCACATCGATCATTCAAGTGGTGGCCAGTCACTCAAAAGCATTAAGCACAATAATATATAACTCACATGAATGAAATCAATTGTAAAACATAAAAATCATGAAATTCACATCATCATGGTTAGGCTACATCGTAGCCCTAACAAAAGAAAATTAGAACATAGTAGAAGAATAAATAAAAATATAAATCAAACCCAGCATCTTGAATCAAAGAACGAGAATTCCGTCACCACTTTGGTCTTCTTTTCAAAATAGTTCAAAAACTCTCATAACAATGAAAAACAATCTAACAAAAACCTAGCTTCTCTCTCTTTTGCTCTTCATGTTCTCCTCTACAAAAGATATATCACAGATATCTATCTCCCAACGCTTGCAGATAACATTAGGGAACAAAATCAAGAATTTCCTGATTTGATATCCATCTTCCACTGCTTTTTTTTATTTGAATTCCTGATATTTGCCATTCTTTTTCTTATCTTCTCCATATCTCATTATTCTGCATAAACATGAAAAATTCGAATAATCAGAAGGAAATTCAATTATTTTCTAATAGATATTGCATTAATTGTTGCTTAAAATAAATAAAATAAATCTATTTTTATAGAGTTATCAGTGAACATCATGAATTCATTGACCCTGAATTTCTAGGCTCCATGTTTGTATGATACACGACTGTGTTGTTGGTAGACATAGGACAGCCCGACTTAATCTCTTATCATTTCATGGCCATATTTATGTTGGTGGACGGTCGCCTTGAAGGGCCGCTCCGTTCCCTCATACCCCTGGTGCAGGTAGTGGGACCGATGCGGAGAACTAGGTGGTGGTGTATGTCGCAGCGCAGTGGAGTCATGCTTATCATTTGACACGATCGAAACTTTTTGGGGAAGTAGGATCATTTAGTCGGGATGGATGGATGGATGAATGGTAGTAAGGCATATGTCGGGGCACGGTTAGGGAGATAGTAACTTTTTGGAGTCCTCCCATTTAGGTTCTTTTTGTTGAAGTACTTTCTGTCACCCGATGTAAATATGACTATGTAAATAATGAAAGCATGACTCTCCTTACTATTGATTCTTTTATGGTACATATATAATTCATATTATAAATGCTAACCTTTACAAAAGACTTCTGCTTACATGATAACCTAAGTAAAGAAAGAACAGTGTTTAGTATGTGATGGACTGGGACGTAAAATTTGGGCCTAGCAACAATGGATTTGGGCATGGGTGCTGAGTGCTCGGGCCTAGGCAACAGGGCCTAAGGCCTAACCTTGATGGACTCTAGTCTGGTCACTAGAGACCTCATCTTGAATGTCGAGATTTAGGAACTAACATTGGGGTTTCCGTACTCAAGTGTAAAGTTCATATTTTGAAAGAGATTTTCCAATTTTTTCAAAGATGAAATTATTTCTCTGAATATAAGCTTTAGTAGGATAGCATTTTTCATTGACTCATTTTCCTAAACAAATCAAACGTCGAAAAATGAGAAAATATTTTCCCAAAGATTATTTTTCACAAAATTGACGGATTTCATATATACACTGCGGCAACAAACAAGCTACGACGGTAGAATCAAGCCTAAACATGATGCAAACGTAGAATTTATCATGAGAACATGCAAACATACAGAGGGGATGCCTCGGGACCATTTAAGGAACTTTATAAGGCCAAAATGACACCGAAAGCCAGTTGTCCAGCCTTGCATGCGGTCGGGCTTTGGGCTTCATTTTGCACACTAAATGGCACCAACGAATAGCATTTTTTGAATATTCTTTCAGGCTCGATTCCTACAGAGTTAGAAAAATTGATTTCTCTTACAATATTATATCAGCCTGGGAATAATTTTGACTGATATTATCCTCACTAATAGCATCCTTTCTGGTTTATACCTACCGCAATGAATAAGCTGGCTCATTTGGGAGTCTTGGCTAATAATGAATTTGAAGAGCATCTACCCAAAAATGTATATGCCTTGGGGTTTATTGGGACGTTTCCCTCGAAGTAAGAATCAATTAGTAGGTCTCATCCCAAGAAGCTTGAGGAATTAACTGTGTTATTTGGAGTGAGGCTTGAAGGAAATCATTTTAACGGAAAAATATTTGAAATTCTTGATGGATTGAAGATATTGGACGACAACATATCTGGTGAGATGCCTACAGTATTTGGAAAATGACCCAGTGACAAGTACCAGACTTGTCTTCAAATAAGATAAGCTGAGAGATTTTAAGGGAATTATGAAACCGTTCAATGTTGCTAGACCTTGTATTAAACAACAATTTGAGTGGATCGATACCAGCGTAGATGGGCTTGGGCACAAGCTTGTTGAGGTTGAGCCTGAGCAGAAACAGATTCAAGAAAAGCATTTCTTCTGAGATAGGCAAAGCACGGGTCGTTTAGTCTATTGATGTGAGCCAAAATTCGCTGATAGGAAACAAACTGGCAGAGCTTGCAAAATTGAGAAACCTACAAGTACTAAACATCTTTGTATTTGCTAATATGACTGCATTGATTTCCATTGGTGGGTCCTACAATGAGCTGGAAGGTTCTCTCCCAATTGTCAAGGCTTTCAATGAGGCCTTATTTGCGCCAGTCCAGTATAACAAAAGGCTCCGTGGGGATGTGTTGGTTTACGCAAGTGCAAATATTACCGTGAGCAAAAAATGCAATTAAGCCGATGGTACTAGAACTACAGTTATTGTCGTTTTCTTGTTCTCGGGATTTCTCCTTCTCTCTAGCCCCGTGATCGTTCTCGTAATCATCATCAGTCGTCAACAGAGGAATGTCAAGACAGAACAATGAACAAGGGAATGATTTGGATTTCATGCGTTTGGAGTTATGATGGCAAAAGATTCTATAAAAAAATGTGGAGACCTCGGAAGGATCCGACTTCAAGTACTATGTGAGTGAAGGAGCTTGTGGCATTGTCTATTATTGCAAAAATAAGGGATTGAGCACAATAATAAACAGCAAAAATAATAATAGAACACTATACTCATGCGATTTGATTGGCAGGATTACTTTATAGAGAGAGAGAGCAACACAAGATTTCACTATAAATAAAGAGCACGAAAATTATAATAACACTCAAGTTAGTGAACCATTAATCTCAACCCCCAATTACATCCAATAATTCACAATTCCTCAAGAGGCACTATGCAATGTCACAAACAAATTCACAAGATTCATTGGCTTGAACACTAAATTCTTCTTCAAAAGATTATACGCAAAAAACACGCCTAGATGTAATTAGACAAAGAGTGCTACCTCTAATGTTTGGTCAATCACTTCAGCACGCAAGGCACTTCAAGTACCATCACACTTTGGAGTAGGGGTGTCAAGAACCTAACCAAAAATCGAAACCGAACCCAAATTTGGTACATTTTTAATTAGGTTTCGATTTTTGTTTGGATAACGAAAATAAATCATTCTTCTCTTTTTTCGGTTTGGATTATTATAGTTTGGTTTGGTTCGGTATGAACCGAACCAAAAATTTTAAAATCCATCCTCCACGTTCTTGCCATTCCCATCATTCGCAAAGCTCAACCAAAACCAAAACCATCAGAAACCGTTGTAAGTGCTAGTATGAACACCTAGAGGGGGGGTGAATAGGTGTGAAGACAATTTTTTGCAAGGAATAGTATAAATATTTCGCTTTTAAAACAGAGTCTGAAAAATATTAGACTTCAAGCAAGTTCAGACTTTAGCAGTTCAATAGAATTACGAACAAAGTAAAGGAGTTTAGGGAAGAAAATAATAACACATAAATTATAGTGGTTCGGCTTAGATCAAGCCTACGTCCACTCTCCACGCCGACAGCCTACTGGCTGAATTTCACTAAGAAACAAAAGAGATTTTACAGCTTGGTGATCTCAACTTCACAGTGAAGAGTTTGCTTCTCTTTCACGAAGTCACTCTATATGTTTTTCTCTCTCTTGAGTACAGATTTGAGCTCAGTGAAATAACAAGGAACTAGGAAGCTTCAAACTTTGAAATTTTTCCTTCACTCATTTATCGAATGACTAAAGATGTCTCCTATAAATACTCCTTCATTCCTTCTTGACCGTTGGCACTTTCCAAATGAATTCTTCCAATCAACCCGTTGGACAGAATCAATCAAGGAGATCTCGATCTGTTTGATGATTGAGATGAAAGCCTGTCAACCATGTTGCCCATACAATCAAGATTTTGGTTTCCATAGGTAGATACTTTCTAAGTTTACTTGCCTTGCAAAAGATTTGAATATCGAGATTGATTCCAATAAAGATAGTCAATCATGTAGGTGCTATATTCAACCAGAAAGCCATCCAAAAGCCATACGAACCGAACCCTTGAAGAAATAAAGATAATCTTGTGTCTGGAAACATCTTCATTCTTCAGTAGCGTTCAATTTGGAATTTGTTAGTGTGGGTAGACTTTGAACCTAAAGTCTGGCGGTCTTCGACTAGACTTTGGATAAGTTTTGTCAAGTTCAAAACATTAAAGGAGTTTTCTCCAACAATCTCCCCCTTTTTTAAGGTGATAAAATTTTCCTGCAGATTTAAGAACTTTTGACCTGCAAAACCATTCTAAGCAGTACATGATATCTTATAAAAATAAGTTGATTAGGAATTGGATAGCATCGATTCTGCAATCACGAAAGACATGTTAATCTTGAAAATAAAAGACAAATATCAAGACTTAAACAACTATCCACCCATAATCATTACCACAAAAGTAAGTTGTCCGCAATGGTCAAACAGAATAAAAACAGAATAAAAGTTCAACAAAAATTAAAGTCAAACAAAAGAACAAAAGTCATTTCAAATTTGCATGTTCTCCCCTTTTTTGTCAACAGCAAAAAGTGGAGAAATTCAAAAATAGATAAGGATAAATGAAATCAGGTTTGTTTGGGGGAGTTGGAAATCCCCCATCAATTGAACTATCTCCTCCAGCTTTCGCATTGTCTCCTTCAACTCTCCAACATCTTCAATTTTGGCAGTCACTTTAACTTGCTCTTGTAAAGCTTGAACTTGCAGGGTAAGAGTCTGTACCTTCTCATGGAGAGAATCTGAAGTAGATTTCAATGCAGATTGGAGGTTTTTCATGCCAAACTCCTGAGGTTTTGAAAGTTTGCAGTAGCTTCTGTTTGTGCACCAACATCAGCCAAATGAATTCGAGGAGTGTTGAGAATTGAGGGAATATTAGCATGTCGAACACCAAGACTTGGAGAGGATTCCTCTTCAGGAAAATGTGAAGCATAGACATCCACTAGATCAACAGCAGATCTACTAACATCATCACTTGTAAAAAGATGAGAAGAAGAAGTATCTATTTTCTCACGAACTCCCCCTGTTTCTGTGGCTACAGGTGGAGAAAAGAACTCTTCTTCTTGTTCCTTCTCAATTTCAATGCCAGAGTGATGTTCTTTTTGAGTTTGAGCTCCGACAGTTCCACTCCTTGTCTTCTCTGAATCCTCATAAGGATATTGCAAAAGTGGGTTCGTGGGAGTCATCCTGACCCTCTTCTTCTTCAGCTTCTCTTCCCGCTTCACCTGCTTCTTATCCTACTTCTTCTCTTTCCTTTATTTCTTCTCTGTCTTTTCTTCCTTCGTCCTTGCTTTGTTTCTCATTTTTTCTCTTTCTTCTTTGTCCTGTTGCTACTCAAAACTGATAAAACTCCGAAGATTTTTCAAGGCAAAGGCAGATATAGTAAGATCATCCTTATCCTCTTTGTCTTGCAGGATAAGAGATCTTCTCTTCTTGGCAAGTTCACGCATAATTTCCTTGCCTTTCCTTTTTGTAGCAGAGTCTTGCTTGGTTTTGCTAGGGGGTTTTTCCTTCAGGCGCTCTATGGCCTTGTTCAGTTCTTTCAACCTCATCTTGGACACCATCTTCAATCCTATAACCATAGGAGCAATAGTTCGAACATAAAGAGAGGCTGAAAGCTGAATTTGAAAATGTCTGAACAGTTGTGTGACCAGCGCTAAGTAAGGTAGTTGTCCCTTATCCTTCACAACATTCCTGTACATATGCATCATGATTGTATGAGGCAGAGAGAACTTCATTCCATTAATGATGGAAAACATTAGTTTGGCTTCAGATCGGGAAACATTGGTCTTTGAGGTTGACTTTGGTCAGATGCAGTTGATCACGACTTTGTGCAGCAAAATATTCGAGGTAGACAGTCTGGAATAAGTGAGGCCTCCTTCAGAGACTCTGTCCCTAACAAGAAATCTTGTCGCATGTCCAACTGAGACACTTATTGGTTGGAAACCACTCCTTTCCACACCAATAATGTCAGCCAACGTGTCCACATCCACCACATAGCTTTTATCACGCATAGTGAATTGAAATCTATTAGGGTCAAGAAAAGACAAGTTCAAAAAGAAATAAGCAGTCAACTTAGGGTATGCAATAGTAGTCTCAGAGCAAAACTTCTCCGAGTTGAAAGAGAGCAAACTTCTCCCTCAAGTTCACCTTTATCGAATCTAGAAAATCAAAATCAACCGATCGAGGGTTCATCACCCCTCTTTTCAGCAAATTGGAGTAAACCTTTATGTGATCCTTAGAATGAAAAAGACTCATTCCATCACCACGCATTTTAGTAGCAATGCCCATTCTCGACTGGAAGTTCAAAAACATTCTTTCGTCATCGTCTTTGCTTTCAGGCTAATTGAAAGAACCAAAACGATGATCAACTGGAAAATTTTGAAACGCTCTATCTGCCGCTCCTTCAAGCGCTATTCCTAATCTTTCCATCGTTCGCAAGAACATAGTCTCATTCATATATCCTCTTTCTTTCAGAAATTCATCAATAAAAGTCATGGCAGTACCTCCCTCATTCAAAAGAGTGTAAAGTTTATAAATAACCTAGGGTTTCATGGTTCTGAGAGGTTCCACATCTTCCTCGATTTCCTCTTCCACCGGTTGGTGCGGAGGATTCTGTGTGACACGCTGTGGAGTGTTGTAAAAATTCTTCTTCCTCGGTCGATCAAAATGTGTAGTTACCTCGGGCATATTCTGTGGTCCCCTACTTGCGATCCAAGATGACTTTCTTTGAAAAGACATCTTCACAGTCGTGGAGGATTTCACGAACAAGTTCGAGTGAAAAAGATGAAAAACTTGCTGAACAAACTTGAGAGTAAAAATGAGAGAGTAGAAGGTTTGTATTTTAGGGTTTGAGAAGATGTGAATGTAGAAAAAGACTCGATGGTATATAAAGAAAGTAAAATGAGGTTAGTCGAACCGTCATAAGGAAAAAGAAAACTGCCTTTATGACATCCTAATTTTCCATTTCTGTTTTCAATTGAATAAGTTGGGCTTTTCATCGACATGCCTATAGCCTTTTTCTCTGAGTTGGCCACTCACAAGTTAATAATCTATCAGGAGAAGCCGTTAAAGAATTTTAAAGCAACAAACTTGAGAATTCAACCAGAAACCGACTGCTCAACCGTGCTAATCTGCAAGGGTCATTACGATACTGTCAAAATCGACCAGAGATCAGAGATAGGTTGATTCGATTGGGATATGTGATCAGTGTGTGGATGATTCCACCTGATTGCAAAATTCTCGTCGAACGACACTAGACTGATTGTTCTGTCTTTTTTGTACCCTATGTCCCTATTTGAAACCTCGAGATTTTTACTACAACCGAGAGTCGCCAATGTGTCAAAGATGTACATTGTGGCTTGAAAATAATTAACCACAGGTCGAATGCACCGAAAATTCCTAAAAGCTACCCCGTAGATTAGACGCGCTAAAATTACGCCAGATTGAAATTAACCGTGAAATTGAACCCGATTTCAGAAATTGGAAGTTTTGTCATGTCACAAGTCATTTTAGGAACATCGACTCATCCTCAGAAGATTTTTCTGCAAACCGAGATTTTCGGCAAAAAATCAAAGTGTGGTTATTTTGGATTGGGAAATTCATAGGCCCGCTTTTGGTTGCATTTTTGGGATACAAGTTGGTTCAATTGATAAGGAAAAATGTGGATTCAAGTGAGGACACCTTGGCTGAATTGATAGGCTTTGATTTGAGCTCAATTAAGTAAGAATTGAATGAGATTGAAGGAGATTGAAGGCCAAATTTCCAAATTCGTAGCCAAGGGTGGGGTGCAACATTTGGGGACTCAACTAAGGCTTGTTGGGAAATTTTTGTGAGGGAAAAGTGGTAGAGGATAGGGCTAATTGGTGGGGACAAGTGTGATGAGTGTTTGGGGATAATAGAGAAGACTTTGAAGGCAATTGGTGGACCCCCTTCAGCAGCCACCTTCTTCTTCCTCTTCAACCTTGCTTTCCCCAATGTAGAGGCCTTGAGAGAGCTTGAGAGAACCAGCAAACCGAGCACAGTAGCCCTCTCCACCGTCGCACACCTGCCGAACCAGCCAAGCTCGTCATTTCCCCCCTGTTTTCTCCTTCTGCCTGTTTCTGCTCCAGCTGACCTTTCCCCAAAGATCTGAGTTAAAAGTTGTCTTCCCATGCGAATTAGCTCACGCTCCACCCACCACTGTGACCAGCATATCCATTCCGTACGGGGGCACCTCGCCACTCGCCAAAACGATCTGTCGGCCAGAAGCTGCTGCCTGCCAATCCGTCGGTCCCCTGTCCGCCTGCACTATTTCGCGATTTTCTTCATTTTTCTCCCATTCCGACCCTTCCTTTGCCCGTTCCAACCACTAGTAAGTCCCCCTTGACCCACGGGAGCCACCGATTGCCGACCACCCGCTCGCTGGAGCTCCGATCAACCCGATTCTTCGCCGTTCAACCGCTGGTTTTCCTTCCCGATTCAGCAAGCAGAAGCTGAAGTTCTAGCAAGGCCTTGGGACGTCATGGCCCATTTCCGAGCCCTTCCCGGCCTTGGTTGGTGTAGCCGTTACGAGGTTTGTTTCCCGCCTTGGCGTCGCCATCGCCGTGGACTCCCTAGAACAATAAACCGGTGACTTTACTCACTAAATCTTGTTTAGGAGGTTAATTATGCTTAAGGGGTGTTTAGATTAAGCTAAGTATGGTTAGGTGGTTAGATTAGCTTGGTTAAAGGCTAATTAGATGTTTAAATTAGTGTGATCTTGATTAGGCATTAATTAATTATTTTAAGTTAATTAATTATTTCGAATATATATATTATTTAATTAATTGATATTAATATAATATAATATTATTTAATTTAATTTTAGCATATATTTAATTATTTATTATTTTCAGGAAATTAGACCGGGATAGTCGGTGACCAGAATTTCATGCCGATTGTAGCGGTGTATTCAGTTTATGCAATTGGATGTTAATTTGTGCAAATTGAGTGTTGATTGGATTTTTGGTAATTTATTCCAAAATTTGGGAATTTCAATATTTATTCAGAAAATCGGGTTTTAACACCGAAAGTGGTTTTAAAGACTATATCAAATAGTGGGATTTCAAAAGGAAGAGTGTCAGTTTTTCTGATTCTAATTGACCCTGTACCCACACACGAATATTTTTATAGAGTGTTTTTAATACGAAGAAAAGAGGCCAAGGTCGTTATCATAAATTGGGGCATGTGAGTGCAAAGCACAATGTCCTTGGCCGCAATTGAATGATCATGTGCTGATTAAGAGAAACCGTCCCCGGTATGTGTCGATGGACTTCAAGTCGCAGTAGATTCTAGACCTATACTCCTTCGGAAAACTCCGTAAGGAATACCGTCCCCGGCGTGTGTCGGAGGATGTAGCCGTGCTCAAAGGAGGGAGACGAAATCTGGCTATGTTAGAGAACCGACATGTGTCATGTAAAACTGCCTGTGTGGGCAGTAATAATCAATTGAATGCATGTTGTGTGGCATGAAATTGATGCGCCGAATTATGGGACAAAATTGTGTGGTATGGAATGGGACGTGTCATAACGATTTGGCCCTATAATTAGGACCCCTAGGATTGATTGAATTGATAGAGCGGTGTGTGTCGGTAGTTCTTGCTTGTGTGAGCAGTAATTGATTTAGACGTTCCAACTGATGTGTGAAATTGCTATATGCATATGGTTGTGATATGAGCTGTGTTGACGTGCAGGAAGGAACTGAGGTGAGGTAAGTCCTCTGTTCTAATTGTGTGGTTGTGTGGCTAGAGCGCCCTAGGGTGTATTTTCTTCCTAATACGGGTTTAGGGGGTGAACTTGTTGAGACATTGTCTCACCCCGTCAGGGCTAAATTTTCAGGTCCTTAGATGACAAAGGGGTGGAGGACCCGAAGCCCCAGAGTCTGTGGAGGTGGAGTCCAAAGGATCGGCGTATGTGTCCGACTAGTATGTCGTAGGACAGCTTCTTTTTTAGGGCCGGCCTTTTTGTAGACTTTTGACTAGACTGGTTTTGTATCTAAACCCGATGTTTATAAAAATTGGCTTTTGTGAAATGTGCCCTGCTGTTCTATGCCATGATGTTTGTTGTTAGGGGTATTTGTTTCGCTTCTGCATGTGCATTAAAAATAATTGGGTTGGCGACGCGTCCCGGGAACGTCGCATTTGTATCGACCACAGAGGGATGTGCGCGTTGCTCAAGGCTCAGGGCGTGACATCCTCGTTTAAGTGGTATCAGAGCAAGTCTGTGTTTGGAGTGATAAGGTACGATGAGTCATGGGATAGTTAGTAGGAAAGGCCATTTTAGTATGCTGATGCATGTGAGTGATAGCTGATTGGTAGTTTGTTTGTGTGGTCACTCAAATTCTAATCTAGTATTGGAATTAGAAAACAGGTGTCTATAACGAACCTGTAGCATGAGTGATCAGGAGTAGAGGACTCCTAGGAAGAGGACCATAGCACCTGTGACTTGGGGGTAGAACGCCGACAAGGGTTGGTATTCGAGGAGGTCATGGTAAAGCGCAGGCTGAAGCCAGCACTAGTAGAACAGCACCGCCTCCAGTCAGTGCTGGTGTAGCAACACTTGGTGATCCGGGAACTGTCGGGATCATGTAGGTGCTAGAGGCCTTGGAAAATATGATGGGGGCAACAGGCCTAGAATCAAGCCATTGCCATTACCGCCATTGCCAATGCTGCTGTTGCTGCCGTCGTTGATGTCGCTACTGCCGCACCTACTGAGATTCCACCTGGGAACGTGGTACAGAGAGAGTGGCTTATGTATAAACTGGTGGAGCAGTTCTTGAAGCTGAACCCGCCAAAGTTCACTAGCGCAGGAGATCCTGAAGCTGCAGCCCTCTAGATCCAGGAGTTGGAAAATACCTTTGCACTGCTGATGTGCACTGAGGCAGAGAAGGTCGTCCTTATAGTCTATCAACTAAAGGGGATTGCAAGCACTTGGTGGAAAGTATCCAGGGGAATAGTGTTCGCTGAAGGTGTGGTTCCGATGTGGAACCGCCTTTGTCGAGGTCTTCAACAGCAAGTACTTCTTTCTGACAGTGCTAGCGAACTGAAGCTAGCTGAATTTCAGCGCCTTCACCAAGGTACAATGACAGTGATCAGTACGAAGCGAAGTTCGCTGAACTGTCGCAGTACGCCCCTAGATTGGTCGAGGATCCGGCAGACCGAGCTAGGAGATTCAGAGATGGACTCAAACATGAGCTGAGGAGTCCGCTGGTGTGGTTCAATTTAACGGGCTACAACGACTTGTATGAATGAGCCCATATGATAGAGAGAGACTTGAGTGAACAGACTATTGCGTCTGGTTCAAGGTTTGGTTCGAAGAGAGATGGGAATCGGTTTGGGAAGAGACTGATGACCGGAGGAATGTACCCCATTCCGCCCAACAGGAAGGGTGGGATAGGAAAGTCAGCGCCAAGACAGAATGGCGTGTGTCATTTTTGCGGAAAACGACACGGATCAGCCCCATGCCATTTTAAGATGGGTACGTGTTATGAGTGTGGCCAACAGGGTCACATCGCTAGGAATTGTCCCAGAAAGCAGATGGGACAACAGCAACTACCGCCACTGCCACTGTTGGGTCAGAACCAAGGATTTGTGCTACAGATCACACGGCAAGGTCGATAGAACAGACCTCCAGTTCAGGGAAGGACATATGCTATCACTAGAGGACAGGTGGAGGATACACCTAATGTGCTCACAGGTACAGTCTCGTTGAATGACCACACTGCTTATGCTTTATTTGACCCTGGAGCAATGCATTCATTCATAACTAAGCAGTATGTTAAGCTGGTAGGATTGATTCTTGAGTTGTTGGAGTCGGTGGTTAGCACATCTACACCGTTAAAGGATAAGGTGTTAGTTACAGTGGGGTGTCTTGGTTACAAGTTAGTGATTGGTGAACAAGAAGGGAAGATAGACTTGATAGTCCTAGCCATGTATGATTTTGATGTGATTGTTGGCATGGACTGGCTCATCAAGCAAAGAGCTAAGATGGACTGCTATCGCAAAACCATTCAGTTTAACTCGTTAGGGGGTGAGAGCTTCGAGTTTATCGGGAGTCGAGGAGGACCCTCGATTACCTTGATGTTGTTGCTTGAGGCAACCTGTTTGTTAGATGGGGGCTGTCAAGGTTACTTGGCAACTGTCGTGGATACGACAGTGGAGGAGCAGAAGATCGAGGACATCGCAGTGGTTCAAGAATTTCTAGATGTGTTTCCGAAAGAATTGCCGAGTTTGCCGCCAGAGAGGGAAATTGAGTTCGTGATCGAGCTAGCCCCCGGGACAAAACCAATCTCTAAGGCTCCTTACCGAATGGCTTTGTCAAAGCTGAAAGAACTGTAGGTGCAGATGCAGGAGTTATTGGATAAGGGATTCATACGTCCTAGTGCATCACCTTGTGAAGCACCAGTTATGTTTGTGAAGAAGAAGGATAGTTCGTTGCGTCTGTGCATCGACTATCGACAAGTCAATCACGTGACGATCAAGAACAAGTATCCACTCCCGAGGATCGATGACTTATTTGATCAGTTGCAAGGAGCGTCGATATTCTCCAAGATCGACTTAAGGACGGGATATCATTAGCTGAGGATCAGAAAGGAGGACATACCGAAGTCAGCGTTTCGTACTCAATACGGCCATTATGAGTTTACTGTAATGCCGTTTGGTTTGACGAACGCTCTAGCTACTTTTATGGATCTGATGAACCGTGTGTTCAAGAAGTACCTGGATCAGTTTGTGATTGTTTTCATCGACGACATCCTAGTGTACTGAAGAAGTCCAGAGGAACATGAAAGGCACTTAAGGATAGTGCTTCTGACTTTGCGAAATCATGAGTTGTACGTCAAGTTATCTGTGGACCCGTCCAAGATTTTAGCAGTGATCAACTGGCCAAGATCGATGATAGTGACAGAGATCAAAAGTTTTCTGGGTTTAGCAGGGTATTATAGACGGTTTGTGGAGGGGTTTCTAGCATTAGCGTCGCCGTTGACTCGACTACTGAAGAAGGGAGAGAAGTTCGTGTGGATAGACAAGTGCGAGCTTAGTTTCCAAGAGCTTAAGCAAAAGCTGACTACCGCACCTATGCCGACCATACCATCTGGTCTTGGAGGATACAAGATCTACAGTGATGCGTCGCTTAGAGGACTGGGTTGCGTGCTGATGCAACATGGTAGAGTGGTTGCATACGCATCCCGTTAATTAAGACCTCATGAGCTGAATTATCTGACGCATGACGTAAAACTTGCGGCGATTATTTTTCGCTCTGAAGATTTGGAGACATTATCTGTGTAAAGAAAGATTCCGGATCTTCGCCGACCATCAAAGTCTCAAGTACCTATTCTCTCAGAATGAGTTGAATATGAGACAGCGTCGCGGATGGAACTCCTAAAAGACTATGAGTGTGACATCTTGTATCACCCCGGAAAGGCGAACAAGGTCGCTAATGCGCTGAGTAGGAAGTCTTTAGTAGCGCAAATGGTACTCAAGGAATGGATCTTACTTGAGAGAGCTCGAGTTCGATTTTCAAGTTTGAGGTAGGCCACCTTTCAAGTTTTATGACCACCCTCAGAATTGAACCAAAAGTGCAGATCAAGATCAAGACGCTTCAACCGACAGACCCCGATGTTAAGAAAATCCTGCAAGAGGATACCGATAAGAGAAAAGTTGACTTTTAGATTTCTGAAGACGGAACACTGAGGTTCCGGGGATGATTGTGTGTCCCGGACGATGCAGAGCTTAAGGAATAGATTTTGTCATAAGCTCATCGTAGCAGTTAGAGCATTCATCCCGGCAGTACGAAGATGTATGAGAATCTACGTCAACACTATTGGTGGTCCGGTATGAAGGCAAACATCACCAAGCATGTTGCCAAGTGTCTGACGTGTCAGCAAGTGAAGGCACAGCACTATAAGCTAGGAGGACTTCTGCAACCTCTCGAGATTCCCGAGTCGAAATGGGAACATATCACAATGGATTTTATGACAGGCTTACCTAGGAGTCAGAGAGGTAATGATTCAATTTGGGTTGTGGTCGACAAACTGACGAAGTCGGCTCACTTCATCGCAGTTTGAAAGGACCTTGATTTGGACAGGCACACAGAGTTGTACGTGCGTCAGATAGTTCGTCTGCATGGAGTCCCAGTGACGATTACATCAGACAGAGACCCGAGGTTTACCACCGCCTTTTGGAAAAATTTGCAGAGTGCTTTGGAAATGAAGCTGTAGTACAGTACGGCATATTATCCTCAGACGAATGGCTAGTTAGAGAGGACGATTCAAACCCTCGAAGACATGTTACGAGCTTGCGTGTTGGATTCCAATGGAAGCTTGGAGGAACAGCTTCATCTCGTTGAGTTCGCCTACAACAACAGCTACCAGCAGAGCATTCAGATGGCTCCTTTTGAAGCATTGTATGCCAAAGCGTGCAAAACGAAAGATCACAGCCCGAGTTGGTTCAAAGATCAAAGTGGATGCAATTGCAGTCATCAGGGACAGATTAAAGACCGCTCAGAACCGCCAGAAAAGTTACACAGATAATCATCGGAGACCATTGGAATTCCAAGTTGGTGATCACATTTTTCTGAAGGTGTCACCAATGAGGGGTACTTCGTGCTTTGGCAAGAAGGGAAAGCTGAGTCTGAGGTACATAGATTCATTTGAGATTCTAGAAAGAATCGAGATCCTAGCGTATCGTCTTGCATTACCGCCGAAGCTGGCGCAAGTGCATGACGTCTTTCACGTGTCGATGTTGAGGAAGTATAAGCCTGACTGACCCACGTGCTAAATTTTGAGGAATTAGACGTGGACGACAAAGTGTCATACGTTGAGAGCCCGGTTCAGATTGTAGATCGCAAGGAACAGGTTCCGCGCACTGAGACAATCCCGTTGGTCAAAGTGGTCTGGCAACACCACAACACTGAAGGAGCAATTTGGGAAAGTGAAGATTCGATGAGACGACTGTACCCCCACCTTTTTGTTTAAAGATTGTAATGGTTTAAATTTCGAGGACGAAATTTTTATAAGAGGGGAAGAGTTGTGACATCCTGCTTTTCCACTTCTGTTTTCAACTGAATGAGTCGGGCTTTTCATCGATGCGCCTATAGCCTTTTTCTCTAAGTTGGCCACTCACGAGTTAACTAATCTATTAGGAGAAGCCGTTAAGGAATTTTAATGCAACAAACTTGAGAATTTGACCAGAGACCGACTGCTCGACCGTGCTAATCTACAGGGGTCATAACGACACTGTCAAAATCGATTAGAGATCAGAGATAGGTCGATTCCACTAGGATATGTGATCGATGTGAGTGATTCCTTCTAGTTGCAAAATTCTCGTCGAACGACACTAGACTGATTGTTCTGTCTTTTCTGTACCCTGTGTTCATATTTGAAACCTCGAGATTTTCACAACAACCGAGAGTCGCCAATGTGTCGAAGATGTACATTGTAGCTTGAAAATAATCAACCATAGGTCGAATGCACCGAAAATTCCTAAAAAATACCATGTAGATTAGGACGCGCTAAAATCGCGCCAGATTGAAATTAACTGTGAAATTGAACCCGATTTCAGAAATTGGAAGTTCTATCATGTCACAAGTCATTTTAGGAACGTCAACTCATCCTCAGAAGATTTTTCTGCAAACCGAGATTTTCGGTGAAAAATCAAAGTATGGTTATTTTGGATCGGGAAATTCGTAGGCCCGCTTTTGGTTGCATTTTTGGGATACAAGTTAGTTCAATTGACAAGGAAAAATATGGATTCAAGTAAGGACACATTGGCTGAATTTATAGGCTTTGATTTGAGCTCAATTGAGTAAGAATTGAATGAGATTGAAGACCAAATGTCCAAATTCGTAGCCAAGGGTGGGGTGCAACATTTGGGGACTCAACTAAGGCTTGTTGGGGAAGTTTTGTGAGGGAAAAGAGGTAGAGGATAGGGCTGAATGGTGGGGACAAGTGTGATGAGTGGTTAGGGATAATAGAGAAGACTTTGAAAGTAAATGGTGGACCCCCTTCAGCAGCCACCTTCTTCTTCCTCTTCAACCTTGCTTTCCCCATTGTAGAGGCCTTGAGAGAGCTTCAGAGAACCAGCAAACCGAGCACAGCAGCCCCCTCCACCGTATAACACCTGCCGGACCAGCCAAGCCTGCCGTTTCCCCCCTGTTTTCTCCTTCTGCCTGTTTATGCTCCAGCTGAACTTTACCCAAAGATCTGAGTTAAAAGTTGGCTTCCCATGTGAATTAGCTCATGCTCCACCCACCATTGTGACCATCACATCTAGTCCGTATGGGGACACCTCGCCGCTCGCCGGAACGATCCGCCAGTCGAAAGCTGCCGCCCGCCTGTCCGTTGATCCCCCGCCCGCCTGCATTGTTTCGCGATTTTCTCCATTTTTCTCCCATTCTGGCCCTTCCTTTGCCCGTTCCAACCACCAGCAAGTCCCCCTTGACCCACCGGAGCCACCAGTTGCCGAATACCTGCTCGTTGAGCTCGATCAGCCCAATTCCTCGCCGTTCAGCCATTGGTTTTCCTTCCCGATTTAGCAAGCTGAAGCTGAAGTTCCAACAAGGCCTTGGGACTTCGTGCCCGTTTTCGAACCCTTCCCGGCCTTGGTTGGTGTCGCCGCTAGGAGGTTTGTC
This sequence comes from Eucalyptus curtisii, assembly GCA_017140595.1. Classification (NCBI taxonomy): domain Eukaryota; kingdom Viridiplantae; phylum Streptophyta; class Magnoliopsida; order Myrtales; family Myrtaceae; genus Eucalyptus; species Eucalyptus curtisii. Next base: position 17,300,686 of record CM029502.1, read on the forward strand.
GCCCGCATTGGCGTCGCCGTCGCCGTGGACTCACCAGAATGCTAAACCGATGAGTTTACTCACTAAACCTTGCTTAGGAGGTTAATTATACTTAAGGGGTGTTTAGATTTAGCTAAGTATGATTAGGTGGTTAGATTAGCTTAATTAAATGCTAATTAGATTAAGGGATGTGATTAGTTTAGTGGATAATTAATTAAGGCTAATTAGATGTTTAATTTAGTGTAATCTTGATTAGGCCTTAATTTATTATTTTAAGGTAATTAATCATTTCGAATTTATATATATTACTTAATTAATTTATATTAATATAATATAATATTATTTAATTTAATTTTGGAACATATTTAATTATTTATTATTTTCCGGAAATTAGACCGGGATAATTGGTGACCGGAATTTCATGCCAATTGTAGTGGTGTATTCAGTTTATGCAATTGGATGTTAATTTGTGCAAATTGAGTGTTTATTAGATTTTTGGTAATTTATTTCAAAATTTGGGAATTTCAATATTTATTCAAAAGATCGGGTTTTAACACCAAAAGTGGTTTTAAAGACTATATCAAATAGTGGGATTTGTAAAGGAAGAGTGTCAGTTTTTCTGGTTCAAATTGATTGTGTACCCACACACGAATATTTTCACAGAGTGTTTTTAATATAAAGAAAAGAGGCCAAGGTCGTTATCTTAAATTGGGGCATGTGAGTGCAAAGCACAATATCCTTGGCCGCAATTGAATGATTATGTGCTGGTTAAGAGAAACCGTCCCCAGTGTGTGTCAGTGGACTTCAGGTCGCAATAGATTCTGGACCTATACTCCTTCAGAAAACGCCGTAAGGAATGCCGTCCCCAGTGTGTGTCAAAGGATATAGCCGTGCTCAAAAGAGGGAGACGGAATCTGGCTATGCTAGAGAACCGACTTGTGTCACGTAAAACTACCCATGTGAGTAGTAATAATCAATTGGAACGCATGTTGTGTGGCATGAAATTGATGCGCCGGATTATGGGACAAAATTATGTGGCATTGAATGGGATGTGTCATAACGATTTGGCCCTATAATAAGGACCCCTATGATTGATTTAATTGATTGAATTGATAGACCGGTGTGTGTCGGTAGTTCTTGCTCGTGTAAGCAGTAATTGATTTAGACGTTCCAATTGATGTGTGAAATTGCTATATGCATATGGTTGTGACATGAACTGTGCTGACGTGTAGGAATGAACTGAGGCGAGGTAAGTCCTCTATTCTAATTGTGTGGTTGTGTGGCTAGAGTGTCCTAGGACGTATTTTCTTCCTAATAGGGGTTTAGGGGGTGAACTTGTTGAGACATTGTCTCACCCCGTCGTGGGCTAAATTTTCAGGTCCTTAGATGACAGTGGTGGAGGACCCGAAGCCCCAGAGTCTGTGGAGGTGGAGTCCAAAGGATCGGCGTATGTGTCCGACTAGTATGTCGTAGGACAGCTTCTTTTTTAGGGCCGGCCTTTTTGTAGACTTTTGACCAGACTCGTTTTGTATCTAAACCCAGTGTTTATAAAAGTTGGCTTTTGTGAAATGTGTCATGCTTTTCTATTCCATGTTGTTTGTTGTTAGGGGTATTTGTTTCCCTTCCGCATGTGCATTAAAAATGATTGGGTTGGCGACGCGTCCTGGGAACGTCGCATTTGTATCGACCACAGAGGGATGTGCACGTTGCTCGAGGCTCATGGCATGACAACCTTTTTCAAAAATAAAAATTACCAAAAATTCAAAAATTCGAAAAATATAACTTCAAAAAATAAAATAGGCAAGCAATTATTCAAATATCGATGTACTTGTTCAAAATTTTCATGCTGAAAATAAATTACTTCTATTGAAGATATATTAACTTACGAAGTAACTTCGGACATTTTGAGTCCGACCATCTTCGCACTACAACCGGTAGGAGATAAAATATTCAGTCAGGTGCGAATAGATTCAAATAGATTTTTCTCTAGAGTCTTTGTAAATATGTCTACCAACTGATTTTTCGAGTCAATGAACTGAATCATAATCTCCCCATTTTGGACATGATCTCTTACGAAATGGTGTCGAATTTCTATGTGCTTCGCCCTTGAATGAAGAATTGGATTCTTAATGAGGTTTATAGCACTGGTATTGTCACATCTGATCTCGGGACATGATTCTTCTATTCCAAAGTCTCTTAACTATTGTCTTATCCACAGAATTTGAGAACAACAGCTCCCAAGAACCACACACTCTGCTTATGCTGTTGATAGAGTTACAGTACTCTGCTTTCTTGAGAACCGAGACACCAGCATATTTCCCAGTAGTTGACAAGTTCCAGAAGTGCTCTTTCTATCCACTTTACAACCTACTAAGTCAGTGTCTAACTATCCAAGAAGAGTAAAATCTCCTTCTTTTGGATACCACAGACCTGACTTTGGAGTAGTCGCAACATATTTGATGATGCATTTTGCAGCACTTAAATGAGATTCTTTGGGATTTGATTGGAATCTAGCACAGATGCAAACAGTAAACAAAATGTCAGGTCTAGATGCAGTAAGGTAGAGAAGAGAACCGATAATGCTTCTGTAAAGCTTCTAGTCTACTTTCTTTCCTCCTTCATCTTTATCCAGCTTTGAAGAACTTGACATTAGTGTCTCTGTCTTCTTGCAATTCTCCAATCCGAATTTTTTGATGAGATCTTTTGCATGCTTCTCTTGTTGAATAAAGATACTTTTCTTCGATTGTCTAACTTGCAATCTCAGAAAGAAAGTTAACTCACCCATCATGCTCATCTCGAATTCATCCTGCATACATTTAGAGAATTTCTTGCATTAATTTTCATTAAGGGATCCAATGTGGCATCCTAGAATTTCATAGCGACCTCTAGATGTATTATGACCTATGGAAAGGTGATGGAAGTGCCATCGGATTATGTTATAGCCATTAGACCAATGAATTGCAATAGGTTAAGGCCGAGCATTTTAATGGAAAAATTATTTGGTTGGAAATATATCCTTTGTCCATGGATGATCAAGGATTTTGCTAAAGGATAATTTGATAAGGAAAATTTTGTTCTTGGCCATGAACCTTATAAGTTGGATTTTATTAATTTATGTTAGAAATTTTTATGGCCATATAAATTGCAATTAGGCATTTTTATAAATGGGGATTTAGGGTAGATTAATAAAGGAAGGAGTGGGCCGAAATTCTTAGGCCAAGCTGGCCCAAAAACCAGCCCACAAGCTCCCACCATTCGACCGGCCCAAGAAGCCCAATGAGCTGTCGACCAAAGGAGGAAGAGGCGGATGGAGAAGTCTGGCCCAAAGAAAGCTCATCATCTTGCATGAGAAAGATGACAAGTGGCATGAGGGAGCAACCAAGTGGCCATTGCATGCAAGATTAATGATTGCTAATCATTGAAGGGAAAGAAAAATTAGAGAGAGGAGAGGCAGAGTAAGCGAGGGGATCGTCGTGCGAGAGAGAGAGGGAGAGAACGCCGAGAGAAAGAGAGAAAGCCGAGAGAGGGAGAGTGAACCAAGAGAGAGGAAACCGACCGTGAGCCGTGAAGGAAGAGGAGATCGTCGAAGCCGCCTAGCCCCGCCGTTTGCTTGCCGTGATTTTCTTTGGATTTAAGGCAAGTAGAGTCCATTGATCTACACTTTGCTTGCTGTGATTGTGTGTCATGAATGGTAAATTTCGGATGTTGTAGAGGTGAGAATTTTCGAAGTTATAGGAGTTGTGTCTTAGCCTAGTATTCTGTTTTCTGGAAAAACAGTCCGACCTTTGGTGATTTCGTGAGCTGCATGCAATTTTCTAGTTGGAATCTCACTTCGAATTCTGGATGAAAGTTGTAGAGGACTTCTTGGAGAGTAACATACCAAAATTTGAGAGGAAATGAATAAGTATAAGTCGCTGAAACTATTTTTATTTGAAGAAGTTAGATCTGGAAATCGTTATGCCGACCTAGTGTGATTTTGTGAATTTTCTAAAATTATCTGGTTGAAATTTGATTTTGTGTCCTTAATGAAAGTTGTAGATGACATGTTGAGGAGTAACATACTAAATTTGAGAAGAAACAGACGAGTGTAGGTCGGTGAAACGATTTTTATCCGAAATGGTTAGATCTGGAATTCGATGCCAAGGGTTAGGGACGGTTATGGTAATTATAGTTTTTAATCTATCACAAATTTGACTTTGAGTTCTTCCCAAAACTTTTACCTCTAGGTTTTTTCTATAACATATCAAAATTTCAGAATTTTCGGAGCTGGTTTAGGGTTTTTACCGAATTTGTGAATGAAACTGTCCAATGGTGATGTTCTGAAATTTTAATGGCTGTGATGCATGGACTGTACCGATTTGTATGAAGCTCTTTTGATATGGTGTTCTGCATGAAATAATTTCCTATAGATCTCGTCTATAACATGTCAAATTTTTAGAATTTATTAAGACTGTTTACTAATTTTTCAAGAATTTTAAATTAAGGAGTGCATTCTGTTTATCCGAAAATTTGCTGCATTTTCAAAAATAAATGAATTTGCTCTATGAGATATAATGTATTGAGTGGTTGATTTTGCTGCATATGTGGTGGCATTTAGCACGTTATATAACATCAAAAATGTTGGTTTAGACCTTTGTTATTCTTGCATCAAATGCCATGTTGAAAAATGAGACACATATGTGAATATACATTATGATAATGATGATACTGTCGGAGGTGTGAGCCGACGATGCCCCGGGAGTGTCGGGACGCCCGGAGGTGTGTGCCGGATGCCTGGAGTGTGTGAGCCGGATGCCCCGGGAGTGTCGGGATGCCCGGAGGTGTGTGCCGGAAGCCCTGGAGGTGTGTGCCGGGGGGATTCCTCGTGATGCCAGTTGGGGTGCAAGATGCCCGGAGGTGTGTGTCGGAGGCTCCTCGCGATGGCAGGTTGGGTGCGAGCGATAAATGAGGGATGCAAACACTGGTCCCTGGGAAGAAAAATGAAATGAGATCTTTTGAAAATTAAAATTGAAAAGTGAATCATGCGCATGGGTGTGTGCATATGGCATAATGCATGATCTGCTTATGAAAGTAAATTAATACTATATGACATTGAGAATGCAATCATGAAGGCTTGAATGGATCTCATGGGGATATACACATGATTGTGTGGATGATATGAATCATGCGTATGTATGTGCATATGGCATGGAATGAACCTCATGGAAATATAAACATGACCGCATGGTGGTATATGCGAGATGGCATGGTGATTTATGTATGATTGCATAGAGATATATGCACGATTGCATGGTGATATTTGCATGACTGCATGGAGATGTATGCTTGTTTGCACGGATGATATGTGCCTTATTTGTGATACCTTGATTGTTTTGTCTGATGCATTGTGTTGTTTGGTGAATCTTTACTGCTGAGTGGTTGTACTCACCCCTTTGGGGATTAACATTTCAGATTGAAAGATGCCTCTGCCACTGGTCACGCGTGGTACTTACTATGGCTTACCATCTGATGTTGAGGTGGAGTGCTCGGAGCATTCCTGTGTTAATGTACCGAGTCTAGTGTTTATCCGAGTTTGTGTTTTGGTTATGTACGATGTGGGTCTAGCTGATGGCCCTGTAGTTCAAGAGTTTCTATATGTACATGTTCGACGTGATGGTGTGATGATAAGGATGCTGCCGCCGCCACCGCCTGATGCACCGAGTTGGGTGTGATCGCGCGTACGACTGGTAGAGGATGATACTTTTTGGATAGCTGACACTTGGTGATGGATAGTTGTACGTGTCTGATGTAAGGTCGAGTTCTTTTTGTGAAAGCTAGTATGAGCACCTAGAGGGGGGTGAATAGGTGTAAGAACAAATTTTCCTTTGTGAAGTATGCAACTCAAATCAGCAATAGATTATGAAAAGGAAATTCGTCTTTTGTAAACAAAACGAGTTACAATCAAAGTAAAAGAGCGTAGGGAAGAGAATATGAACACAGAGTTTATAGTGGTTCGGCTTAATCCAAGCCTACATCCACTTTTCCGCACTGACAGCCCATCGGCTAGATTTCACTATGAACAAAAGAGTTGTTACAGTAAAGCTCCTCCTTGATTCCACAGTGTAGAGACTCTACTACACTTCCTTAAGGTCTCTCAAAGATATAGACTCTCTTTTGCGTACAAGATTTCGCTCAACGGTTTAAGTGACTAAGAGTAAGGAGCTTCAGACTTTGGAATTCTTCTATCGCGCACACACTCGAACAACTGGAACATCTTCCTTATATACTCCTTTATGCCATCATACCCGTTGGCACTTACCAAAGGAATTCTTCCAATCTACCCGTTGGACAGAATCAATTAGGAAGATCTTCGAGCTATTTAAGGAACATGACGATAGCCCATCAATCCTGCTCGCCCATACAAACAAGATCTCGGTTTCCATAAGTAGAACCTTCCAAGTATACTTCGCCAATCAACGGATCCAAAATCCCTGAATCAATCTTGATTTGAATAAAGGATTTCGACATGCTATATCTAGCCAAGAGACCTTCTCCAATCGATAAAGTCAAATCCTTAACGAAACATCCAAGGTTCGATAAGCCTTCTTCGACGGTCTAGAAACTGTCAATGAGGATAGACTTTGAGTCTTGAGTCTGGCAGTTCGGAGTCTTCAGACTTCGATGGAAGAGTCTGCAAGTCTTCAGACTAGACTGATGGAAACGTTTTGTTAGCTTCAAAACACTCAATGAAGTTTTCTCCAACAATCTCCCCCTTTTTAATGGTGACAAAACTTTCTCCGAGATTTGGATAACTTTGACCTGCAAAACATTACTCAAGCAAATATGGATATCTCACAAAGATAAATGGCTTAGTAAAAATAACACTAGAATCTGCATCCAAAAAAAGTAGGTTAGTTATATAAATGAACAAAGCCATGAGATATCAATAGTACTTAAGATAAACAAATGTTCAAACAACAAATCCAAATCCAAATCAAATCCAAACAGCCAAGCACAAAAGTCAAGTCAAGTCAAGACATCACAAAAGTCAAGAGTTCAAAGTTTAAAATCAAATCTGCACCACATCTCTCCCCCTTTTTGTCATCATTAAAAAGATAGAGATGAAAAGAGAATGGAATTAAGATTGCTTGGGAACACGAACAAGTTGGAAATCTCCCATTGACCTGACAATCCCTTCCAGCTATTTCAAATCCTCTTTCAGTTGCGCCACATCTTCACCCTTGGCATTTGCTTGAACTTGAAGAGCAAGGGCATGAATTTGATCATGCAAAGAAACTGAAGAGGTTTGACCTGCATTTTGCAAGTTCTGTACTTCGCATTCCAGAGCATATATTTGACCCTGCATCTCCAAGAGAACATCAAGTATTCTGCGAAAGTCTGCTGACTTATCAGTCTGAGTACTTGCTTCGCACGATCAGACGGAGTATAGGCAGATGATGGCAAATCAGCATGGTCACGCAAATTGGGCGATGAAACATCATGTCCCTCCTCGGAAATTGAGAGGCATAGATGTCCTCTCGGATCTGCTGGAGAAGGACTTATTCCTTCACCGGTGGCGGGGAATGAGGACGTTCCTCTTTTCTCGGGATCTCCCCTGTTTCCATGCCTCGCAGTGGAGAAAAGTGTTCCTCATTCTCTCGCTTCGCTTGATCTCCTCTCTCCTCTTCTTCTTCTTCCTCAATTCTTTCCTCCTCCACCTCTTTCTCCAAATCTTCTCTCTCTCTAGTCCTCTGTTCTGTCTCATCCGTGTCTTTTTCCTGTCTCTCCGTTGTTTTTGGAACATAGTGACTCAAGTTCTTCAATACCATTGCAGAAATGATGATATCATCCTCATCCTCTTCATCTTCAATGATGAGAGCTCTTCTTTTCTTGGATGGAGCAACCATGGGCTCCTTCTGTGGCACCCCTCGATGGCCCCCCGATCCGTTAGGGTCGCCACAGTTCGATTTCCATTCACTTTCCTTAATAACGTGTCACTCTGATACCATTTCAATTGCAGCGGGTCCATACAACCCGGGGGTTTACATTTTTTTTTTTGATCGGTCCCTTGCGCAATTCATATAGCAGAAGCACATCCATTAACTCCCTTCCCTATATACAGAAAACGATGCACACCAACTAAACATTTATAGGTAAAAGCCGTACACTTTGATTTACTTAAACCAGATGGACATCATTCATCGGTACATCAAAATGCCGTAGTCTTCTATACTCGACTACACTTCAAAAGATGACCGACATCTCCTCCAACAGTCATATACTTAAAGTCCATCGATCAGTGTCGGCGTCCAAAAGCTCCTTCCTTTGCTATCCTCCTCCTCACGGTCATATCCAATCACTCGATCCGTCTACTGGTAGCAGTGGCAGCAGAGGTATCTTATCTAGTCTGAAATGTTGGTCCCCGAAGGGGTGAGTACAACCACTCAGCAGGTAAAGGACCAATAAGCCACTCAATGCATCATGCCACACAATCATCACAATCATAGCATTACATGTCATTCAAGTATCCATGCACAATTTACCTTGATATCATGCACATGTCATCATATCTCATGTACGTACATCATCATACAGTCATCACCATCATGTCATACACTTACAATCATCATGTCACATGTACCATCATCATTACCATGCATCCATGCACTCATCATCATTATATCACATGTACCATCATCATTACCATGCATCCATGCATTCATCAATCATCATATCACATGTACCATCATCATTACCATGCATCCATGCACTCATCATCATCATATCACATGTACCATCATCATTACCATGCATCCATGCATTCATCAATCATCATATCACATGTACCATCATCATTACCATGCATCTATGCACTCATCATCATCATATCACATGTACCATCATCATTACCATGCATCCATGCATTCATCAATCATCATATCACATGTACCATCATCATTACCATGCATCCATGCACTCATCATCATGCCATAGGTGCACATACAACCATGATTCATATCATCCATGCTATCAAGCATACATCACCATGAGATCCATTCATGCCTTCATGATCGCATTTTCAATATCAAATAGCATCAATTTATTTTCATAAGCCGATCATGCATCATGCCATATGCATACACCCATGCACATGATTCATTTTCAATTCTTATCGTTCACAAGGATCTCATCAGTTTTTCTTTCCAGGGACCAATGTTTGCATCCCACAATTCATCGCTTGCATCCAACCAGACATCGCGAGTAACCTCCGGGCATGTATCCAAGATACAACCGGCATCCGCACCCCCACATTCCGGGCATCTCGTATCCCAACCGGCATCACGAGGAACCTCCGGGCATGTATCCAAGATACAACCGGGCATCCGGCATTTACACTCCTCGGCCAGGCATCTCGCATCCCAACTAGCATCGCGAGGCATCCCCCCGGCACAAACCTCCGGGCTTCCGGAATTACGTACCGACATACCACCAGATTCCCCCTCCTCGGAATTACGTACCGTATACCACCGGGCATCTCGAAACTCCCGAGGAAATCTCGGGGCTCGCCATGAAAATGGTTTCCCTACCCTCCGGAATTACGTATCGACATACCACCAGGCCTCCCCTGGAATTACGTACCATATACCACCGGGCATCCCGACACTCCCGGGGCATCATCGGCTCACACCTTCGATGGCATTCTCATTTATCATAGTTTATATTCACAATTGTGGCTCAATTTCAACATGGCATATAAATGATGGCAAACAATATCATTTTCATCATTTGGTTTATATATGCATTTCCAATCATCAACATACATGCAGCAGGATCCAATCACTTATGTCAATACAATCCATGGGGTCCATGCAACAAAGAATAATCCATACATCACGACCTTTTTGAGATTTACCAAATTCCAGCTTGCACAATTTCGGAAAACATGTAAATTAAATATCCATATGATCTTCGAAAATCATGAAATCAGAACATGTGATAGACAAGACATAAAGGTAGCAATTCCATGAAGAACACATGCCCAAAAGAGCTTCACACAAGAAGATATAGCTAACACAATACAACATGCAAAATTCGGATAAAGTCAGATTGTGCAGTTCTTGAAATATTTCGATTTAAAATACCCGAATGACCTCCAAAAATTATGAAATTTTACCAGGTTATAGTAAAGACACTAAAGTAGATTTTTCATGAAGACATCTAGGCCAGATTCGTTCTAGATAATTTTCTATAGTCATCTGAAGCTTCTGATTCTAGCACCGAAACGTCCAGTGTGGGTATCTCCGAAATATCGAGTTCTCACCCCCTTATTCTTCTTCATTTCCTCTGAAATTTGGATATATTTTACTTCAAGAGGTCCCCTACAACTTTCATTAAGGGATCTAAGTCAAATTTCCAAAGAATAGTCACCATATGAGTCCAAGAAGTCTCGGGTGTCCAGTACCGCGTCTCCAGATTTACCGTCTTCAAGAGTAAGTCGATTCACTAGGCTACACTTGCTCACTTTACTTCAAATTTGAGTATGTTAGTATTTAAGATGTTCTCTACAAGTTTCATGAAGAAGTCGAAGAGATATTCTTGATAAAAATCGACATGTAACCACAGATCTACCAAAAGGTCAGCAAAATCGTTCCAGATCTAGTGTCTTCGTAGGATGAGGGTTTGACCCCTTAAATCTCCACCATTTAGTCCCAAATTTTAGTATGTTGTAGTTTAAGATGTTGGATACAAATTTCATGAAGGAATCAAAGTCAAAATCGAACTCAAAACATGCATGCAAGCTCTCACAAGATTCTGGTTCAGGCAGTTCATGCGAAAACAGCAACATCACTCAAGAACAAGTCATTCTAGCTTCGGTTTCTCCCTTCTAATCACCCAAAATTCGACACTACTCCAAACATACATGCAAGACACACATGCAAGAGTAGTAAGAGGATCCTAACTTGCCTTAGATTAAGCACAAAACAGCAACAAGAACGGCGGCAAAGCGGTGAACGGACGGCGGACGATCCTCTTCCTTCCTTCCTCTCTTCCTCTCTTCCTCTCTTCCTCTCTTTCTCTCTTTTGGACGGTACTCTCTCCTCTTCTCTCTCTTCTGGTCGAATTCCCCCCCCCTTTTCCTTTTATTTTCTTATTTGCTTGTAATTATTAGGTTTTGCATGCAGGTGACAAGTGGCCCCAAGGATGAAGACACTTTGCATGTCCATGCAATGGGCGTGCCTCCACTTGTCCGATTACATGCAAGGCTGATGGGCCTTCTTCTTGGGCCGATCTTGGGCTTTCATTCGGCTGGGCTTGGGCCAGCCTTGGTCGCCGAATGGGGGGCTGCGTGGGCTGGTTTTGGACGGGCTTTGGGCCTTAGGAAATCAGCCCACCCTCTCCTATTCTTATTCCATTTAATCCCCATTTAAATAAATACACCTAATTAAAATTTATAAGGCCACAAAACTTTGTAATTTAAATCAATAAGACTTAAATCTTATAAGATGCATAGTCAAGAACAAAATCTTCCTTATCAAATTGTCTTATAGCACCAACCTTGATCATCCATTAACATAAGATGTATTTCTACCCAAATAATTCTCCATTAAAATACTCGGCATTAATCTATTAAAATTCTTTGGTCTAAAGGCCATAACATAAATCAATAACACTCCCATCACCTATTCATAGACCTTAATGTATCTGGAGGTTGCCATGAATTTTGGGATGCCACACCTTCCCTTTTCACTTTGTCGCCGAAGAGACTGAATGAGTCTTGACAGGGGTTTTCACTTTGAATTGCTCCAACGCCTTGTTGAGTTCCTTCAGACGCATTTTCGAGACCATTTTCAGTCCCACCACCATTTGATCGCACGTTCGAACACAAAGAATCCGGGGAGGCTAAATGTTAAAATGTCTGAATAACTTGGTCACAAGTGCTGGGTAAGGAAGTTGACCTTTGTCCTTCACCACTGTTCTGTACATGTGGAACATAATAATGTGTGGAAGAGAGAACTTTTACCAGCATTGATGGCGTACATCAACTTTGCCTCCGAGTTTGAAACGTCGGTCTTTGAAGTTGATTTTGGTCTCGAGACAGTTAATTACTATCTTGTGAAGCAAGATGTTGGACGCATTCATTCTCAAATAGGAAATCTTTCCTTCCGTCCTTCTATCCTGAACAAGCTCCAACGTTGCACGAGAGATAGACACACTGATAGGTTGATATCTCCCTCTTTCAATCCCAATCACATCAGCCAGAGTATTCATGTCAACCACATAGTCCTGATCTCGAACACTAAAAGAAAACCTATTCTCATCCAAGAAACTGAGATTCGAATAGAAGTAAGCAGTAAGTTCAGCATAAGCCTCTGTAGTTTCAGAACAAAACTGTTCGAGTTGAAGAAGACTAAATTTTTCCCGTAGATTGACATTCATAGAATCAAGAAAATCAAAGTCCACCCTTATAGGGTTTATCACGCCACGCTTAAGCAACTTAGAGTACGCTTGCTTATGTTCCTCCGATCGAAACAAGTCTGTCCTTTTGCTTTGGATTTTTGCTGCAACACCCATTCTCGATTTAAACCGATCAGTACATCCTATCATCGTCATTCCCATCTGGTTGACTCAGCCCTCCAACACGTGGATCGCTTGGGATATTTGCCAATGCCTCTTCCGCCGACCCAAGGCAATTCCCAATCGTTCCATTGTACGTAAAAAGAGAGTTTCATTTCTAAATCCTTTGTCTTTTAGAAATTCATCAATGTAGTTCAACGGAGTACCACTCCTCTTCAAAGCACGATAAAGCTTGTAAGTAAAAGCGGGCTTAAGAGTTCTTACGGGTTCTCGTCTTCGATGATTTCTTCCTCTTCTTGATGTGCAACATCCTGAGGTCTAGATGGAGGAGATGGACGCTGCTGAGAATGTTGTGGGCTCTGCTGCTGTCTAGGAAATTCTTCTTCCTCGGTGAGATCAAAGTGCGTAGGCCCCTCACGCATTTGCTGTGATCCCCGTTCGCGATCCTTGAAGACTTTCTTTGAGACGACATCTTTCACAGTCTTTGAGAGATTCCAAGCTTGTTTCCCAAGAAAGATGAAAACTTTTCGAGGATTAAACAAGAGAAGAAGACAGAAGTGGAAGATCGGTGCTCTCTTAGGGTTTTTGTGAGTAAAACCAAGAAGAACCGACAATATAAGGCGGTCGTAGCGAGGCATACGGAGCGTCATGAAAAAGGAAATATAAAAATGCCTTTTGAAAATAACTGCTTTTTTTAAAAATTAGATAACTGTCATTTCAAAAATAACTTCTTTTTGAAAAGGAATGATTGCACTAATCACGAAAAATTGGGAAATTACACCAATTCAATTTGGATAGATGATCGTACATTCGAGAGATAAATTTCTAAAATAGAAATAACTTACAGTCGTGGATCTTGATTGTCTAAGTCTGAGTGCCTTTAGACTTTCAAATCCCGAGTCCGAACTTCTTCGACTTTAAGATATTTAGTCTCGGAACGAATAACTTCAAATTGATTTTTCTCCAAAGGCTTTGTAAATATATCCGCTAGTTGATTCTTTGAGTCAATAAACTGAATCGAAACTTCTCCATTTTGAACATGATCTCTAATGAAATGATGTCGAATCTCTATATATTTTGCTCTTGAGTGAAGAATCGGATTCTTGGTGAGATTGATTGCGCTCGGTGTTGTCACATTTGATTTCGGTGCATGAATCTTCTATTCCAAAGTCTCTTAGCTGTTGTTTTATCCACAGAATTTGTGAACAACAACTTCCAAGAGCTACATACTCGCTTTTGCCGTAGAAAGAGCTACCGTACTTTGCTTCCTTGAAAACCAATATACCGTCATGCTTCCAAGTAGTTGACAAAATGCGAGGTGCTCTTTCTATCAACTCGCAACCGGCTAGGTTCGGCTCGAGTATCCAAGAAGAGTGAAATCTCCTTCTTTAGGATACCGTAGATCCAAGTTTGAAGTTGAGGCAATGTATTTGATAATACGCTTTGCAGCACTTAAATGAGATTCTTTAGGGTCCGATTGAAATCTGGCACAAATACAAACACTAAACAAAATGTCGGGTTTAGAAGCGCTTAGATAAAGAAGTGAACCAATGATACTCCCGTATAGCTTCCGGTCAACTTTCTTTCCTTCTTCATCCTTGTCCATCTTCAAAGACCTTGACATTGGTAGATCAGTCTTTTTGCAATTTTCTAGTCCAAACTTTTTGACAAGTTCTTTAGCATATTTTTCTTGATGAATAAAGATTCCTTCCTTCAATTGTTTAACTTGAAGCCCGAGAAAGAAGGTTAGTTCACCATCATGCTCATTTCAAACTCATCCCGCATAGACTTAGAAAATTTCTTGCACAGATTTTCATTAAAAGATCCAAAAATGATATCATCAACATAAATTTGAACAAGTAGAAAACTTTTGCTTTCTCTTTTTGATAAACAATGTAGTATCTACTTTACCTTTGACAAAGCCATTTTGAATTAAAAACTTGCTTAGTCTCGTCGTACCAAGCTCGAGGTGCTTGCTTTAAACCATATAGAGCCTTTTTCGATCCGAATACGTTGTCCGGTTTTCTAGGGTCTTCAAAACCAGGTGGTTGTTCCACATAGACTTCCTCTTGGATAAATCCATTTAGGAAAGCACTTTTGACGTCCATTTGGAATAACTTGAAATTCTTATGACAAGCAAAAGCAAGTAATAATTTAATTGCTTCTAACCTTGCTACTGGTGCGTAAGTCTCATCATAGTCTATCCCTTCTTCTTGCGTATATCCCTTGGCCACAAGTCTTGCTTTGTTTCTTACGACTTTACCTTTTTCGTTCATCTTGTTCCTGAAAACCCATTTAGCTCCAATGATGGATTTACCTTTTGGTTTAGGAGTCAATCCCCAGATATCGTTAATGCTGAATTGCCTGAGTTCTTCTTGCAGAGCTTCAATCCAGCTTTCATCGCTTAAAGCTTCTTCTATGTTCTTGGGTTCTATTTCGAAATAAGAGCCACAGACTAGACTCTTCGCGCCTTTTGGATCTTGTGCGAATTCCTTCATTAATATCACCAATAATGAGATCTTTGGGATGACTGGACTTATGCTTCCAGTTGCTGGTTGATTTGTCAGACTGTTGATCTTTTGAATCTTCGTTGATCATTTGTTGCTCGTCTTCTGAAGGTTGAACTGCTTCTGGAGATTTAGGCTTTGTAGAGTCTGGAGAAGGCTCGGATTCCTCAAGATGAGTAGGAATCGATTGATTTTGCATAAAGTCTTGAAATTTGACACTCATTGATTCCTCCACTGATTGAGTCATCTTGTTGTAAACTCTGTAAGCTTTGCTTGTGATAGAATATCCAAGGAAAATACCTTCATCTGATTTTTCTTCAAACTTACCAACCCGATCATTTGCATTTTTCAATATAAAACATTTACATCCAAACACATGAAAATATGAAACAATGGGCTTCTTTCCTATTAATAATATAACATGATGTAGAAACTGCTTCAGCCCAAAAACGTGAAGAGATGTTACTTTCAATTAGAAGAGTTCTAGCCATTTCTTGAAGCGACCTATTCTTTCTTTCCACGACTCCATTTTGCTCTGGAGTATATAGAGAAGAGAACATATGCTGAAAACCAGATTCATCATAGAATTTTGTGAAAACTTGATTTTCAAATTCACCGCCATGGTCTGTCCGTATACTTGAAATAACATACCCTTTCTCATTTTGGACCTTTTTAGCAAACTTTGTGAAATAAGAAAAGGTTTCAGACTTACTTGCCAGGAAATATACCCAAGTGAATCGTGAATAATCATCCACAATCACTAAACATTATTTCTTACCTCCAATGCTCTGAGTTCTGGTTGGTCCAAAGAGATCCATATGCAAGAGCCGCAGTACGATTAGTGGAAACTTGATTTATTGGTTTGAATGAGTTTCTTACCTGTTTTCCCAACACACATGGTGTGCAAGATCGACTTTTGGTATGACAGATTGGGTAGACCACGAACAAGCTTTTTTGCTGAAATTTTGGCTATTTGCTTCATATTGATGTGCCCAAGTTTTCTCGTGCCATAAGTTTGCTTCTTCTTGAATTGAGATTAGACATTGGGTTTCATCTGGTTTAACATCCAAGAGATAGATATTTCCATGTCTTCGACCCATGAAAGACTGAGAAGAGTCTTTACTGGTTCCTGAACATTTTCCCTCTTGAAAATTTATTTTCAAACCGGTGTCGCACAGCTGACTGATACTTAGCAAATTGTAGTTGAGTCCTTCCACTAAGGACACATTACAGATCGTGAGGCTTCCAATCTTTACAGCTCCGTATCCCACAATTCTTCCTTTGTTGTTTCCTCCAAATGAAACTTTTCCACCATTAACTTGAACAAGCTTTATGAAGCAATTTGAATCTCCCGTCATATGCCTTGAGCATCCACTATCCAGTACCATTTAACCTTTTTCTTGATAGTGACTCGCATTTAGAAAAGAGACTCAAGCTTTCTTTGGTACCCATATTTTCTTGGGTCCATTGGTGTTAGTGTAATATACGGTCTTTGTCCACACCTTCTTAACAGGTTTCCAAACCATAGGACATTCTTTCTCAAAATGATCTGAGCTATTGCACTTAGAACATTTAAGAGCACTGCAACCTACTAGTTTTACAAAAACTTTTTGGAAATGATTTTTGTAAGCATCTCTTGTAGGTCTTTGCTTAATTCTTTCCTTTACTTTAGGAAAATCAATTAGAGGAATAGTTTCAGCAGTCATTCCTAAACCTGATTTGTTGAAATAAGGTCTTTGTGCTGAAAGAATTTTCTCAAGTTTCTAATATCCTAAAGAAAATCTTTTAGAAATACTTGAGATATCATTTTTCAGGAATGCCTTTTCTTTTAAAAGATTGTCTTCATTTTCTTTCAAAGTAGTAACACTTTTGTCTAAACTTTTGACCTTTTCTTTCCAAACATTTTCCTATTGCTTTAGTGCAGAATTTTCTCTTTTAAGTTAAGAAATCCTTTTAAGAGAAGTTTTGAGACTAAGACACAATTCATCAATGTATCTAGAGACTTTAGTAGGGATTTTCAAATTACTTACCTCTATTTCATTGTCTGAATCTGAGTCTGTCTCGGAGTCTGAATCTGAGTTTGATTGTGCCTTTCGATATTTCTCAGCTTTTCCTTTCTTTTTCCTCAGAATGGGACAGTTGGGTCTGATGTGTCCCTTTTTCTTACATTCAAAACAGACTACATCTCTATTAGATTCATCATCCTCAATAGACTTAGTCTGATGCTTTTGAAAACTTTGTTTCTTTGGATTGAATCTTCTCCCCTTTCTATTTAGCCTTTTGAATCTTCTTATCATGAGAGCAAGCTCTTCATCATCCATATCGTCTTCAGAATCTGTGACATTAGATTTTAATGCAATGGATTTCTTACCTTTAGGATCTTCATCTTCATTGATTCGCTCCACTTCATAAGACTGAAGAGTCCCAACCAATTCATCGACATAAAGTGGCATAATTCTTTGTGTCTCCCTTATTGAGGTCTTTATGTGATTCCAATCCTTAGAGAGTCCACGCAGAGCTTGTTTACTTTCATGGGATCAGAAATTGGTTGACCTTGATTTTCAAGACTATTCACAATTTCTGTAAAACGACTAAACATGTCAGTTATAGATTCTCCTGATTTCATTTTGAATGCTTCGTATTGACCAAGCAGAATGTTGATTCTGGTTTCTTTCACTCGATTAATTCCTTCATAGGTGATGTGTAATCTATCCCAGACTTCTTTAGCTGTATCACAAGAAGATATTATGTTATATTCAGTAGGTGATAATGCACAGTATAAAGAATAAATTGCTTTTACGTCAAGAGCTTGTCTCTTGGTTATCTCTTCTTGAGTCATTTCGCTAGACTCAACAACTTCTTTTCCTCTTTCCGAGACAGGTGTAGCTTTAGGAATGATTCCTTTATCTACCACATCCCACTCCAGAGGATCCTTTGATCTTAGAAATGTCTTCATATTTTTTTTCCATATGTTGTATTCCTTTCCATCAAAATAAGGCGGTCTGGTATTGCTTTGCCCTTCAACCAGTCCTGGAGCCAACATACTAGCCATGGATCTTTAACTCTAAAGTAAAACACTTCTACTTAAGTGAGTACACAAGCTCTGACACCAATTGTGAAAGCTAGTATGAGCACCTAGAGGGGGGTGAATAGGTGTAAGAACAAATTTTCCTTTGTGAAGTATGCAACTCAAATCAGCAATAGATTATGAAAAGGAAATTCGTCTTTTGTAAACAAAACGAGTTACTATCAAAGTAAAAGAGCGTAGGGAAGAGAATATGAACACAGAGTTTATAGTGGTTCGGCTTAATCCAAGCCTACATCCACTTTTCCGCACCGATGTACCCATCGGCTGGATTTCACTATGAACAAAAGAGTTGTTACGAAAGCTCCTCCTTGATTCCACAAGGTGTAGAGACTCTACTACACTTCCTCAAGGTCTCTCAAAGATATAGACTCTCTTTTGCGTACAAGATTTCGCTCAACGGTTTAAGTGACTAAGAGCAAGGAGCTTCAGACTTTGGAATTCTTCTATCGCGCACACACTCGAACAACTGGAACATCTTCCTTATATACTCCTTTATGCCATCATACCCGTTGGCACTTATCAAAGGAATTCTTCCAATCTACCCGTTGGACAGAATCAATTAGGAAGATCTTCGAGCTATTTAAGGAACATGACGATAGCCCATTAATCATGTTCGCCCATACAAACAAGATCTCGGTTTCCTTAAGTAGAACCTTCCAAGTATACTTCGCCAATCAACATATCCAAAATCCCTGAATCAATCTTGATTTGAATAAAGGATTTCGACATGCTATATCCAGCCAAGAGACCTTCTCCAATCGATAAAGTCAAATCCTTAACGAAACATCCAGTTCTGGATAAGCCTTCTTCGACGTTCTAGAAACTCTCAATGAGGATAGACTTTGAGTCTTGAGTCCGCGATTCGAGTCTTCAGACTTTGATGGAAGAGTATGCAAGTCTTCGGACTAGACTGATGGAAACGTTTTGTCAGCTTCAAAACACTCAAGGAAGCTTTCTCCAACACTTTTGAGTTATAGCCGAGCATAGTTAAAAGCCTTGGCCTTTTGTTGTACTGACCCGAGATGTCCATCATGATTATGTAAATAAAAGTGACTCGACTTTATCTTTTTATATGATGTGTAGTTGGTGTGCATTGCATTATTGTCGTTGGAGATGGGATAGGGAGATTAGATTATGCTTCCGTTATATGAACTGCGCTGGGACCGTTATATAAAAAATAAAAAATAAAATTAACCCCTGGGATTTATGGACCCACTATAAATGGTATCAGAGTGGTATATTGATTAGAACAAGTGAAAGGTACTTGTGGTGACCCTAACGGATTGGGGGCCATCAAGGGGTGCCATAACCAAAGATAATATCATCAAAGTAAACTTGATCCAAAGAGAAAATCTTTACCCTCTCTTTTTATGAATAAAGTATTATCTACTTTTCCTTTTACAAAACCACTTTGGGTTAGGAATTTACTTAACCTTTTATACCAGGCTCGAGATGCTTGCTTCAATCCATACAAAGCCTTTTTTAGTCTGTAGACTAAGTCCGGCTTTCTTGGATCTTCAAATCCTGGTGGTTGTTCCGCATAGACTTCTTCTTGGATGAATCCATTGAGGAATGCACTTTTGACATCCATTTGGAATAATCTGAAATTTTTATAGCAAGCAAAAGGAAGTAATAATCTAATTGCTTTTAACCTCGCTACTGGTGCATAGGTCTCATCATAGTCTATCCCTTCTTCTTGCGTATATCCTTTGGCCACAAGTCTTGTTTTGTTCCTGACCACTTTTCCTTTCTCGTCCATCTTGTTCCTGAATACCCATTTTGTCCCGATTATAGATTTACCTTTAGGTTTAGGAATTAGCTCCCAAACATTGTTGATGCTGAACTGTGACATCCTGGATTTTCAGTCTTGTTTTCAATTGAATAAATTGGGCCTTTCATCAACGCGCCTATAGGGCTGTTCTCAAAGCTGATCACTCTCAAGATAACTAGACTATCAAGGGAAGCCATTAAGGAATTTTAACGCAATAGACTTGAGAATTTGGCCAGGAATCGGCTACTCGACCGTCCTCATTTTTAGAGGTCATTACGGCATAGTTAAAAATCGATCAGTGATCAGAGATAGGTCGGTTTGACTGAGATGTGTGCCTAAACGTGGGTGACTCCACTAAATTGGAAAATTCTCATCAACCGGCACTAAACTGATTTTTCTGTCGTTTTGGTACCATGTGTCTGTAGTTGAATCCTCGAGATTTTCACGACATCCGATAGTCGCTAATGTGTCAAGTGGGTTTATTATGGCTCGAAGAAAATCGACCATGCACTAAAAATTTCTGAAAGCTACCCGGTAGCTTAGGTCACGTTAAAATCGTGCCAAATTGAAATTAATTGCGAATTTGAATCCGATTTTAGAAATTAAAAGTTCGGTCATGTCACAATTAATTTTAGGAACATCGACTCAGTCTCAGAAGATTTTTTTTCTGCAAACCGAGACTTTTTGGGAAAAAGTCGGCATAAGGCCGTTTTTGTCTAGAAAATGTCGGGGACCGTTTTTTATCATGAAATTGGGATGCAAGTGGGATAAATTGGTGAGGAAAAAATATCAATTGGACCAATGAGGTGTTGGTTGAATTTATAGAGGCAAATTGGGTTGATTTAAGAAGGATTGAGTGTCCAATTGGAGAAAAATCTAAACAAATTCGTGTAGCCCCCCACCACCCACAACAATTAGACCACTTCAATAGCTTCTTGAGGAAGCCAAGGCTGCTGGAATTGCTGGTGGAGGACAGCTGCAAGTTGGACTAGTCTTGGGGGACAAAGAAATCCGATAGAAGCCAAGGTAGGCCCCGCCCCCTCTCTCTTTCCTCTCCCCTCCTCGCCCGATCGACTAGCCCTTTTTCCCTCCATTTGTGCCGTTTTCAGCTCCAGCAGCCGAACCGTGCCTCTCACCATCGCACGCCATCGCCGAATCGCCGTGACATTGTCCTCACGCCCGTTGCGCCCGCCTTGCCGTGCCATCGTCCCCGTCCCAGCTTGCTGCCTCAGCTCGTGCCGGAGGTCCCTTGAGCCCGCTCGCATCAGCCACGCCACTGTAGGAGCCCATTTTGCCGCCACTGGAACCACTCTACCGCCCAACTAGGCCCGATTCGGCCCCCTCGGTCCATCCCCGCCTCAACCGAGCCTCCATCTTGCCTTTTCAGCCACCAACTAGCACCGAATAGAGGCTGAAATCAGTGGCTTCCCAACACGGTGTAGACCCGTTTTGGCCCACTTCATGACCCTGAGAGCCAAGCCCGCTTTAGAGAAGGTCAAGCCCCGTTGCGTCCCCGTCGAATTGAACCAAGCGGTTTGATAATCAAGTGAGTTTAACTCACTAATCCTCGCTTAGTAGGTTAATGACGCTTAGGGATTGATTAGTTTAAGTTAAGCATGGTTTAGGTGGATAGTTAGATTAGATTAGCGAATTTAATTAATTACCGATGCATGTTAGGTGAATAGTTAGTGCAATTAGGGCCAAGACAAGCTCTAGTATTTATCTAGAGTAGTTCGGAAATTTTCCAGGCTCGTCTCGGCTTTTGATTAGGCATTACGGGCGTAAGTTGCTATTTATTGCATTTATTAATTAATTTTCGTAATTATTTAATTATTTATTTATTTTCTGGAAATTAGATCAGGATAGCCGATGACCGAAATTTTATGCTGATTGTTGTGGTGTGATATGTTTATTTAATTGAGCCCTAATTTATGTTGATTGAGTATGATTGTGATTTGAGAAATAAATTCCTAAAATTATTTAATTTCAGTAATTAAATGAAAAATCACTGGGCATCGGTTTACAGTGCCAAAAATGGATTTGTGAACCGTTAAAATTGGCGGGATTTTCAAGTGGTAGAAAATCGTATTTTGGCTAAGACCGACCGTGTACCCACACACAATATTTTATCGGGTATGAGAAAAATGGTGATTTTGTGAAATGGTCAGGATTATATACTATATCACCAAGCGATATGTCAGCTTAGTGAGAACAGTATACTAGTGTACTATATCAACCTACGGGCTCTAATATATCAGCTTATCGCAAGCAGTACACTTTATCAGCTTAGAGTGAGCTTATACCTTAACCTTATTAGCTCGAGGGCCTCGATATATTAGCTTAGCAAGAGCAGTATACCTTAACCTTATCAGCTTAGTGCGAGCTACACTATCTATATTTCAGCTTAGAGTGAGCAGTCCTAGATTGTGATCGAACTTTATAGATAGTATTGGATGAGATGACCGGGGAAGGGTCTTAATGACATGGAATCGACTGAGTCAATTGATCGATGATTCGATCTAATTGAATGATTTGATTTGTGGATATGACTCGAAAAGGTTGTGAATTAGATTGACTTGCAGGAAGGAACTGAGGCCAAGGTAAGTCTTCTAACTCATGATTGTGCCTAGGTAGCCCTCAGGGCGTATTTTCTTCTTACTCGGGTCTTAGGAGGTGGAACTCGCTGAGACGTCGTCTCACCCTGTTGTGGGATAACATTTCAGGTCCATAGATGGCAACCCCTCTAGCTCCTCCTGAGAATTTTGGAAAACCGAAGAAGTTCACAGAACAGACTTATCACATTCCGATACATGGGCACCCTGAAGGATTGGAATAAGTTTTGGTGAAGTCCATCATCTGGGTTGATGCGGGTTTACCCAAAATTGTGCCCCATCAATACAAGGCATGGTATCACCATTATCATGATGGACGAAGGGAAGGCCCAGTACCGGAATCTGAGATACCTCTGTATGTGCTGGAGGTTGCTTTTGGAAAGGGTACTGCAAACCCTAAGGATGGTTCGGTGGTGGATGCGAAGGATCCCAAGCTTGATGATCCTGATTCTCCGGAGTGCTCAGCTGTGGGCTCTAGCTGGAGCGTGGAAGAAGGAGAGATTGAGGAGGATGATGAACCGGAGTAGATTGAAAACCCCCACCCCTATCTGTAGACCTTGTATTATGTCTGGCTTGTGTAGAACCTAACTTTTATAGGTTGTATTGTAATATAAATACGTTATGGTTTGCAATGTATATATATGTGTGGTTGTTTTTAGATTCGAAAAATATGGCCCTATTTTCCTATCTCATTGTTTTATTATCTGGGGATTATGTATATGCTTTCGCATGCGTATTAAAATAAATGGGTCAACGATGCATCCTAGGACGTTGCTATTTAATCGACCAGTGAGGGATGGGCACGCGCTCGAGGATCGGGCCGTGACATGAACTGTCTGAGCTCTTCTTGCACAGCTTCGATCCAGCTTTCATCAAATAGGGCTTCTTCTACACTTTTGGGTTCTATCTCAGAAACAAGTGCTAGGGCGCTAGACTCTTCTCACATTTTGGATCTGGTGCGAATTCCTTCATTAATGTTGCCAATGATGAGTTCTTTGGGATGACTTAACTTATGCTTCCAGTTGCTGGTTGGTCTGAGAGTCTGCTGATCCTTTGCTTCAGTTGAATCTTCTAGATCTGCTTGTTGCTGATCTCTAGAAGTCTGAACCTCTTCGGGGAAGTAGACTTTGTAAAGTCTTGGACGGGTTTAGATTCTTCAAGTTGAGTCTAATCTAGCTGATTCTACATAGAATCTTGAAATTTAACGTTCATGGATTCTTCCACAGATTCAGTCTTCTTGTTGAAGACTCTATATGTTTTGCTTGAGGTTGAGTAGCCAAGGAAAATTCTTTCATCTGATTTTTCTTCAAACTTTCCAATTCGATCATTTGCATTCTTCAGAACAAAACATCTACAGCCAAAGACATGGAAGTAAGATACATTTGGCTTCTTTCCTTTATACACCTCATATGGATTTTTTCCTAAGATAGGCCTCAAGAACACTCTTTTGATGATGTAGCAAGTTGTAGAAACTGCTTCTGCCCAAAATCGAGAGGATATATTGCTCTCTTAAGAGGGTTCTGGCCATCTCCTGTAAGGATTTGTTCTTCCTTTCCACGACCCCATTTTGTTCTGGAGTGTATGGAGAAGAAAAAACATGCTGGAAACCATATTCATCACAGAACTTCGCAAAATCTTGATTTTCAAACTCACCTCCATGGTCTGTTCATATGCTCGAAATAGCATATCATTTTTCATTTTGAACCTTCTTGGCAAATTTTAAGAAGTGAGAGAAAGCTTCAGACTTATTTGCCAGAAAGTAAACCCAAGTAAAGCGAGAGTAATCATCCACGATTACTAAACAGTATCTCTTTCCACCAATACTTTGAGTTCTAGTTGGTCCAAAGAGGTCCATATGCAGAAGCTGCAAAACTCGATTGGTAGAAACTTGATTTACAGGTTTAAAGGAACTACTAACATGTTTTCCCAAAACACATGGAGTGCATAATTCAGACTTTTGATAAGTTAGATTGGGAAGACCACGAACAAGCTGCTTGGAAGAAATCTTGGCAATCCGTTTCATGTTACCATGACCAAGCTTTCGATGCCAAAGATTTGCTTCATCTTGAGTGGATATAAGACATTGAGAACTTTCTGGTTTTATATCCAGAAGGTAAATGTTCTCATACCTTCGTCCAGTGAAAGATTGAGAGAAGTCTTTACTCGTTCCCGAACAAATGCCTTCTTGGAAATTTATTTTGAATCCAGTATCGCAAAGTTGACTTATGCTGAGTAGATTGTAATTTAAACCTTCCACCAAGAAGACATTGTTGATTGTCAGGCTTCCAATCTGCACGCTTCCACATCCAACAATTATTCCTTTGTTGTTTCCTCCAAATGAAACTTTTCCACCATCTATTTGAACAAGTTTTATAAAGCAACTTGAATCTCCTGTCATGTGCCTCGAACAACCACTATCCAAATACCATTTGATCTTCCTCTTGATAGTGACCTTAACTTATTTGTCTGAGTCTGAATCTGAGTCTGTTTTCTCGATTACGAGTCTGAGTCGGAATGAGCCATCAAACAAATGTTGGTGTATTCTTCTTCACTTTCTTCGCACTCGCTGTCACTCCAGTTTCTACTTTGAGAGCCTTCTTGTACTTCTCAGTTCTTCCTTTTTTTTTTCTTGCATTCGAAGCATATTACATCTTTGCTGGTTTCGTTGTCCTCACTCGGTCTCTTCTGGAAATTTTGCGTGTTATGTTTCTTCCAATTGAATCTTCTTCCATTTCTATTTAACTTTCTGAACTTTTTGATCATAAGAACTAGCTCCTCATCATCCATATCGTCATCTGAATTTGTATCATTAGAATCATCGTTAGATTTTAAAGCAATTGACTTCTTACTTCTTGGATTTTCTTGCTCGTTGATCTGCTCCACTTCATATGATTGAAGTGTGCCTACTAGTTCATCGACTAAAAGAGGCATGATCCTCTGGGTTTCTCTAGTTGACATCTTCACATGGTTCCAGTTTTTGGAGAGTCCACGCAGCAATTTATTGACCTTCATTGGTCCTGAGATTGGTTGTCCTTGATATGCCAATCCATTCACGATTTCAGTGAAATGACTGAACATATCAGTGATGGATTCTCTTGGCTTCATTTTGAAGGCTTCATACTATCTGAGTAGGGTATTGATTTATGTTTCCTTTACTCGATCAGTCCCTTCGTAGGTGACATGCAATCTGTCCCAAACTTCTTTTGCTGTTTCACAAGAAGAAATTCGGTTATACTCGGTAGGAGATAAAGCATAGTATAAAGAGCATATAGCTTTAGCACCAAGAGCTTGTCTCTTGGTTATTTTTGCTTTGTCATTTCGTCAGTATCTACAACTTCCTTTCCTCTGTCTGAGGTTAATGTAACTTTGGGATTGATCTCTTTTTCTACCATATCCCATTCCAGGGGATCTTTCGATCTCATAAACGCCTTCATCTTGTTTTTCCGCACATTGTATTCATTTCCATCAACGTAAGGAGGTCTGGTGTTGCTTTGGCCTTTGACCAAACTTGGAGCCAAAATACTAGCCATAGATTTTTAGCTTTAGAAGTAAAAACACTTCAATAAAATAAGCACACATGCTCTGATACCAATTGTAAGTGTTAGTAGAACACCTAAAGGGGGTGAATAGGTGTGAAGACAACTTTTCGCAAGGAATAGTAGAAATATTTCGCTTTTAAAACAGAGTCTGAAAAATATTAGACTTCAAGCAAGTTCAGACTTTAGCAGTTAAATAGAATTACAACAAAGTAAAGGAGTTTAGGGAAGAGAATAAGAACACATAAATTATAGTGGTTTGGCTTAGATCAAGCCTACGTCCACTCTCCACGCTGATAGCCTACTGGCTGGATTCCACTAAGAAACAAAAGAGATTTTACACCCTGGTGATCTCAACTTCACAGTGAAATGTTTGCTTCTCTTTCACGAAGTCATTCTATATGTTTTTCTCTATTTTGAGTACAGATTTGAGCTCAATGAAATGACAAGGAATTAGGAAGCTTCATACTTTGAAATTTTTCTTTCACTCACTTATCGAATGACTAGAGATGTCTCCTATAAATACTTCTTCATGCCTTCTTGACCGTTTACACTTTCCAAAGGAATTCTTCCAATCGACCCGTTGAAAAGAATCAATCAAGGAGATCTTAAGTCGTTTGATGATTGAGATGAAAGCCCGTCAATCCTATTCGTTCATACAATCAGGATCTTGGTTTCCATAAAAATACTTTCTAACTTTACTTGCCTTCCAAAAGATTTGAATATTGAGATTAATTCCAATAAAGATAGTCAATCATGTAAGTGTTATATCCAACCAGAAAGCCATCCAAAAGCCATACGAACCGAACCCTTGAAGAAATAAAGATAATCTTGTGTTTGGAAACATCTTCATTCTTCAGTAGCATTTAGTCTGGAATTTGCTAGTGTGGGCAGACTTTGAACCTAAAGTCTGGCAGTCTTCAAACTTTGACACTAAAGTCTGGAAGTCTTCAGACTAGACTTTGGATAAGTTTTGTCAACTTCAAAACATTGAAGGAGTTTTCTCCAACAACCGTGCCTTGCGAGTGAACACACTAATGACTCAATACTAGTCATAGTACACGGATTTGGATCTAGACTCCTCCCCCACATCCAAGCACATTACCATCGGCGACAAGTTGAGGCCCACTATCACACGCCCCCACCTAGAACAAAGACCCGCCACGTCTTCGGGTGGGGGAACAGCCGACGACCGTGCTAGCAACATCGCATGCCTGGACGAAAACTCCTTCACCGTCGCCCTACAGAGGCCCCCTCCCCCACCGACGAACAAGAAGGGGAAGGTGAGGAAGTTGAACAGTCGGTTGTGACCTGCCTCTTCATGCGCTTCATTGGCCTCTTGGAGATGACCATGGGTCCCAACAGCTACTATGGTGGCGCGTTGGGTTAGATCTTGTCGGGGAAAGAGCGATGGGGGCTGAGGGGGTGGCAGATCTGGACGGGGGAGTGGAAGGTGCGAGGCGAGAACCAGGTTTATTTACAAGACCAGACTACTCATCGCACATTAGCACTCCAAACATAAACCTGCTCTAATACCACTAAACGGAGATGTCACGCCCTGATCCTTGAGCTCGCATCCATCCCTCACTAGTCGATTAAATAGCGACGTCGCAAGACACATCGCCGACCCATTCTTTTTTTTTTTTTATATATGCATGCGGAAGCGACAATATAAATCCCCAGACAACAATCAGATGGGATAGAAAAGTATGACCAATTTTTCAAACCAAAACAAACCTTTTAAAAACAACCAGGTTTATTTACAAGACCATATTATTTACAACAAAAAGTCAGCTCACTCCAAAAGGAACTGTCCTATGACCTACTAGTCAGACCCATTCGCCGATTCTGATCTCTCCACCATTCCAAACTCCAGGACTTCAAGTCTTCCACGACCACCATCTAGGGACCTGAAATTGTTATCCCACAACGGGGTGAGACAACGTCTCAGCAAGTTCAACTCCCTAAGACTCGATTAGGAAGAAAATACACCCTGAGGGCTGCCTAGGCACAATCACGAGTCAGAAGACTTACCTTGGCCTCGATTTCCTTCCTGCAAGTCAATACAAATCATAATCTCATCGAGTCACATCAACACATCAACTCATTCACTTGGATCGAATTATTGATCAATCAACTCAGTTGATTACATGTCACTTAGACAATTCCCCAGTCATCTCAGTCAATACTATATGTGAGTCCGATCAAAATCCAAGACTATTCACCCTAGACGATATATAGATAGTAGCTTGCCCCAAAGGCTAATAACAGTATATCGTTCTTTCTCTAAGGTGACATATCGAGTCACCGAGCCGATATATAATATTGTTCTTTCTCTAAGACAACATATAGAGCCGTCGAGCCATTATATCATACAGTTCTTTCTCCAAGATGACATATGTCGTCATCGAGCCGGTATTGTATAACGTCCTGTCTCCAAGACAACATATAGAGTCATCGAGCCGGTATTGTATACTTTTTCGATCGTACAATCAATTTTCCATTTTTATCATACCCGATAAAATATCGTGTATGGGTACACGGTCGGCCTTAGCCAAAATACTATAATTTCCTTTCCACAAATCCCACCATTTTCTGTAGTCCACCAAAATATTTTTGGCGTTGTCAACCGACGCCCGGTTATTTTTCAATTAATTACCAAAATTAATTAATTTAGGAATAAAATCCTAAAATTACAATTAAATCAATTCTGCACAAATTAATGTTCAAATAAATAAACAGATTGCACCATAGTAATCAGCATAAATTTTCGGTCACTTTGGCTATCCCGGTCTAATTTCCGGAAAATAATTAAATAATTAAATCATTACTGAAAATATTAAATAAATGCCAATAATTCCAACTTATGCCCGTAATGCGTAATTGGATGCCGAAACGGACCTAGAAAATTTCCGAGGTTCGTTAAATAAATACTAGAACATATTTTCTTGCTAATTGCTATAACTAACAACCTAACATGCATCGGCAAGTAATTAAATTAAATAATCTAATCTAATATAATCTATCCACCTAAACATGCTTAATTAAATCTAATCAACCCCTAAGCGTGATTAACCTACTAAGCGAGGATTAGTGAGTTAAACTCACTTGTTCGGCGATCCGGTCGGTGCAAATTGACGAGGACGCGACGGGGCTCAATCTTCTCCAAAGTGACGACACCAATGGGGCACGGCTCGAGCCCAAAAATTGGCCCGCAACTCACTGCCAAGGGCCGGAAAATCGCTGCTTCTCGGTTCGGCTTCGAGCGGCTGATCTCGTGGGGTGAGAACTCGGTGGAGACACACGGACGTAGACGGCACAAGATGGGCTACTTCGATGGAATGGTCTCGCGGCAGTTGAATGAAGATACGAAGGAAAGTTGGGCCGCTGGTGGGGTTTTGGGTTGGAACGACAACAAGATAGAGGTTGGGTGGAGAGATGGCTTCGAGGAGATGGCCGCGTGGAGCTTCAGTCAACAAACCGAAGTCTACTACTAGAAGTTTAACTCGCCGAGGGGGACAAAACGAGGTGGTGATGGGCGTGGACAATAGCTGTAGTGGAGAGAGAGGAGGAAAGAAGGTGGAGTTCGGCGGGGCAGAGAGCAAGAAAACCAAAAGTAAAAGAGAAACCGAAGGAGACAGGGGGTCTGTCCGTTGAAGAGGAACGCACGAGAGGCAGAGAGAGAAGAGGACGTGCGCAAGCTGGAGAGAAACGTGCGGATGAGAAAGTAGTCCAAGTCAACAAAGGAAAAAGAAAAGTGTCAGCAGAGAGGAAAGGGGGAATAAGAGACGTGTGAGAATGGAAGAGAGGGAGTAGAGAGAGAAAAGAAAAGAGGAACGTGCGGCCGAAGGGGGTGTGCATGAAGGGGCGTGGGATCAAACAGAAAAAGAGAAAATAAAATAAAACCAAGATCATAATTTTGCTCAACTTCAAAACAACTTTGCCAATGGTCATCCTAGGGCCAATTTCTTCACCAACTTGCACAATTGAAGTCTAAACGAAGACCAAGATAAGGTGGTCCCTTTTTCTCACGAATTTCTCTCAAATCAGAATTCTATATCATTTTTCTCGAAATCGGATTTTCTGAACAAACTTCTCCGATTGGGGTCCGATTTGTTGCAGAAAAATGCCACAAAATTTCCTTTCACCCATTCACTCACACTAGATGCCAAAAATCCCTTCAAATTGGCAAATCCGAATTTCCGTTCGTTTTCTGAATCGTCCGAATCGGGTTTCCGCAAAAATCCCGAACTCGCCGGAAATTCCTCGAAATGTGAGTCAACATTCCTAGAATGACTCATGACATGACAGGATTTTCAATTTTCGAAATCAAATTCAAATTCGCGGTTAATTTCAATCGGATGCGGTTTTAGCGTGAACTAGCCTACCGAGTAGCTTTTAGAAATTTTTGTTACAATTGGCCCGTGGTCTATTTTCTTTGAACCACACATACCTCTTCGACACATTGGCGACTCTCGGTGGTCGTGAAAATCTTGAGATTTCAAATACGGACACAGGATACCCAAAACGATAGAAAATCGGTCTAGTGCCAATTGATGAGAATTTTGCAATCAGATGGAATCACCCACACTTTGATCACACATCTCAGTCGAATCGACCTATCTCCGATCTTTGATCAATTTTGACAATATCGTAATGACCCTTGCAGACTAACACAGTCAAGCAGTCGATTCCTGGTCGAATTCTCAAGTCTATTGCGTTTAAAATCCCTTAATGGCTTCACCGGATAGGCCAGTTATCTCATGAGTGGCCAACTCCGAGAAAAAATACTATAGTCGCGTTGACGAAAGGCCCATCTTATCCAAATCGAAATTAGAACCTGAAAATCAAGATGTCACAATACGTATTCTAATAGTCTTCACCTTTGACATTTGAGTCAAGTTACAATCACTTCACTAATCTTGCACTACTATCCTCACATAGCTCTTATTGCCTCACTTGCCACCATTATTTTCCAAGTCCAAGTCACACTTGAATTTTTCCATAACTATATATCTCAAAAGAGGGGCAACTCCTTCTACACCTTAAACCGATCCACTAGAATTTTCAAACACAACAAATAAAGTAAACCTACCGTTGCATCCATGACCATCTGAAAGTTGAACACGCACTTACAAAACTTAACAACTATGGCAATTGTTGACTCCAAAAGCATCTACCTTGCTACAAACACCCTTTGTGTCGATTATCACTTACCCACCCTCAATTGAAAGCCCTACTCACTTTGTGAATAACCAAGGAACATATGCATTCTTGCCTACTAATTTAGTTTATCATCACTCACTCAAATATAACAAATACAATCAAATATTATAAAAATAGAATAATCAGTTATTTACCTAACCACACTTCATCAAGAGTCATACCTTTCATTGTAGTTGATGATAATTTACTGATTAGGTAGCTCGTTTTACTAAGTGCATCCAATTAGGAATCTCTCAACTATACCAGCATTAGAGAGTATTTATGGGTGGTTTCTAGCAATATTCAACTCATTAACTTGTTGTGATTAATTGACACTAGTCTAGTCTCTCACTATACCCTCCTCCTTATAGAATTCATTTAAAAACTTCAAGTAGGGGTGTGTATTGGTTCGGTGCAACCTAGGAACCAACTCCAATCAGTTGGTTTTACGTGGTTCCCAAGGAGCAGGTTCAGCTCCAAAAATTTGGAACTAGGAGTAAATGAACCAATACCATTCCATATAAGGAATTGGACCAATGTATATTACTTAATGGTTTTATTCTTTTTGTACTAAAAAATTCTAAATTAGTAAACTACGTTTCAATTTCCCTAAAATAGAGTATTCACTTCCACATAAAAGCAAACCCTATGAATTCTTCCATAATTCTGTCTATCCACACATACACACACATTTTTATATTAAATAACACATGTTAATATCATTCCTTGTAATAGACTAATGACTACAAAGTCTAATGGAAAATTAGTCAATTGTCAATTAGCGCCAAGCCCTGATCATATAAACATTTATTTTACGAATGAACCAAAATTTATACTCTTTTTTTTCTTTTAACGTTAGGAGACTCCCATGTGGCATCCCAAAATTCATGGCAACCTCCAGATACATTAAGGCCTATGAATAGGTGATGAAAGTGCCATCAAGTTGTATTGTAGCCATTTGATCCATAATTTAGAATAAGATTATGGCCAAGCTTTTAATGGATAATTATTTGTTAGGAAAGAAAATTCTATTATTGGCCATGTGTTTTATAGGTTGGAATTTATTTATGATTGCAAGTTTTATGACCAAGTGAATAAGTGTATTTAGGTAATTATATGATGGGTGATTAGGTGATAATTAAAAAGGAAAATTTTAGAGAAGAGTAGGCCAAAACTCTTAGGCCAAGAGCAGCCCACAAGACTCCACCATTCGGCCATTAAGGACAGGCCCAAGAGGCCCAATGGGCCATCGACCAAGGAAGGCGGAATGAAGAGCTCGGCCCAAAAAGGCAGGCCCATGAAGCCCAAGAAGATGCTGCCGTAGACCAAAGGGAGTGAGAAGCCGGTTTGCATGAAATTTGGCCAAGTGTCAAGCATGCAATCTTAATGATTGCTAATGATGAAGGGGAAGAATTGAGGGTTGGCGGATTGAACGAGGGAGAGGGAGGGGGAAGATTATCGACCCGAGAGAGAGAGAGAGAGAGAGAGAGAGAGAGAGAGAGAGTGTGTGTGTGTGTGTGTGTGTGTGTGTGTGTGTGTGTGTGTGTGTCGCATGAAGAGAGAAAGGAAAGGAAGAGAGGAAGAGAGGAAGGGAGACCCGTGCGTACGAGAGGGAAGAAGGAGGTCCGTTCACTGCCGTGCGTTCGCGAGTCCCGCCGACGTGCCGCCTTGCCCTCCGATCATTTGCTTGCTGTGTTGTGCTCGGATTAGAGGCAAGTAGAGTCCATTTCTCTACCCTTTGCTAGCTGTAATGTGTGTTGGATGGATGGTGAATGTTGGATGTGGTAGAGGTAAGGAAAATTCGAAGCAATGAGGAGAGATTTGTTTGTTATGCATGCTGTTTCTAGGCAAACCAGTCCGACCCTCCATGAATTCGTGAACTGCATGCGACTTTGTAGTTGAAATCTCACTTTGATTCCCGATGAAAGTTGTAGAGGACATCTTGAGGATTAACATACTAAAATTTTAGATGAAATGGACGAGTATTGCTTAGTGAAATGATTTTTCTTTGAAGGAACTAAATCTGGAACTTGTTGTGCTCACCCTTGGTGATTTCGTGGACTGTTAAGTAGCCTTTTTTATGGAATCTCATTTCGACTCCTTAACCAAAGTGGTAGAGGACTTCGTGAAGTATAACATATCAAAAATTTTGAGGAAATGAACAAGTGGAAGTGGGTGAAATCATCTTCTTTCGAAGAAGCTAGATCTGGAGAAACGTCGTCTCGACCTAACACGGTTCTGTGATTTTTATAAAATCTTACAGTCAAAATTTGATCTTGTACCCTCAATGATAGTTATATATGACCTTCTTAGGAACATCAGACTAAAAATTGAGATGAAATGGACTTGAGTAGGATGGTGAATCGAATTTCTTTGAAAGGACTTAATCTGGGAAGAACAGTACCGAACTAAAGAAGAAGTAAATTGTCCATAGCTATTATTCTAGAACGAATTGGATTCAGATTAATTCATGAGATATTTGGCACTCAGTGTTAAATATAACTTGGTAAATTTTCAGAATTTTTGGAGTCCATTTGGATATTTAATCAAAAATATTTCGGAAACTGTGAAAACTGTGATGCCGAGAATTTGAAAGCTGTGATGCTTGGTTCATATTAATTTGTGTAATGACCTTTTAGTGTAATGATCATCATGAGATATTTGTCTCTCGGTGTTAACTATAACTTGGTAAATTTTCATAATTTTTGGAGTCCATTTGAATATTTAATCGAAAATATTTCTGAAACTGTGCAAACTGTGATCCTGAGAATTTGAATGCTGTGATGCTGGGTTCATATTAATTTTTTTGATGACCTTTTGGTGTAATGTTCTGCATGAGATATTTTCCTCTCGGTGTTAACTATAACTTGGTAAATTTTCAGAATTTTTAGAGACCATTTGGATATTAAATCGAAAATATTTCTGAAACTGTGCAAACTGTGATGCCGAGAATTTGAAAGTTGTGATGCTTGGACCGTATTAAATTGTGTGAAGTTCTTTTGGTATAGTGTTCTTCTTGAGATATTTACTTTCTGGTGTCGTTTATAACATATCAAAATCTCATAATTTTTGGAGTTCGTTCGGGTATTTAATCAAAATTTTCTTCAAAAGTGAGTATACTGTTCATCCGAACCTTGATGTATTTTCGAAAATGAGAAGAGTTGGTTCTATGTGATGTATTGTCATGTGTGATGGATTATGTTGCATATGTGATGTCATATGGCATGGTACATATTGTCAAAGGTTGAAATCAACCCTTGTTATCATCACATCATGCATCATGTGGATATTGTGGTGCACATATGAAAATATAAATTATGATGATGAGTATACCGTCGGAGGTGTGAGCCGACGATGCCCCGGGAGTGTTGGGATGCCCGGAGTGTGTGAGCCGGATGTCCTCGGGAGTTTCGAGATGCCCGGAGTGTGGGTGCCGGATGCCCGGAGGTGTGTGCCGGAGGTTCCTCACGATGCCAGGTTGGGTGTGAGCGATAAAATGAGGGATGCAAATACTGGTCCCTGGAAAGAAAAAAAAATGATGTGACCCAATTGAAAGATAAAATTGGAAATTGAATCATGCGCATTGATGTGTGCATATGGCATGGGATGAGCCTCATGGAAATGCAAGCATGGAATGCATGGTGAAATATGCATGGCTAGTTGATGATATATGTGCATGTGCATGGTAGTGAATGCACATTGCGTGGTGATATATGCATGGCTGTAAGGTGAGGTATGTTCAATAGCATGATTGATATGTATTTATACTTATGGCATCTTGATTGTTCTGCTTGCTTGCAATGTGTAGATTAATGGATGTTTACTGCTGAGTCGTTGAACTCACCCCTTTGGGGATTAACATTTCAGATTAAAAGATGCCTTTGTCACCAGTTATGCGTGGTACCTTCTACGGTATACCTATTGACACTGAGGTTGAGTGCACGGAGCACATTTGCGTTAGTATTCCTGGTTTGGTATTTCTTCGAGTCCGTGTGCTAATGATGTATGATGTAAGCCTGGCTGGGGGTATGGTTGTCCAAGAGTTTCTTTCTATCCACGTTCGATGCGATGGAGTGATGCGCGGGATGTTGCCGCCGCCCCCGCCCGATGCACCGGGTTGGGTGTGATGGCACGCATGACTGGTGGGACCTGATACTTTTGGGGTAGCCGATACTTGTGGATGGACGGGTTATGCTTTGATGTAGGGTCGAGTTCTCTTTTGAGTCATAGCCAAGTACAGTTAAAAATCTTGGCCTTTTGATGTATCGACCCGGGGTGTCCATCTTAAAAATGTAAATAAAAGTGACTCGGCTTGTCTTTTCTTTTGATGTGTAGTGGTGTGCATTGCATTATGATTCATGGAGTAAGGGATGGAGAGACTCGTTTATGCTTCCGTTGGAGAGCTGCACAAAAACTTATATTAAAAAAAAAAATGGTTCCACTTCATTTGGAAAAATATTAGACTGGTATGCAGTAAGGCTTGTAGTAGACACCTGTGGCAACCCTAATGGTTCTTGAGCAAGGGGGTGCCACAGCGGGGTTGGTATCAGAGCTTAAGGTTCATAGGTGGAGTGATAAGGAGCCTCATTTGGAAATTGAGGAAGATAATGACAATGCACACCAGAGGATGCCGACAAAGAATGGTTGACTGACTTTGAACAACGAGTGATGGGTATTCACTCGTAAATCCTTAGATGTTTTATGAGTTGCTTTTAGGTGCCAGTAACATGTTTATGTTACTTATATTATAGTAGTAGCTTTAAATAAAGACGTTGAACCGTAGACTTTTCCTGAGGCAATGCTTGAAAACTGCAGGAAAATCATGGTGCGAGCTGGAAGTGCTCATCCATTGAGGGCTGAAGCCTCTACCGCAAGGGCTGAACCCCGAATGGAAGATATCTTGCAAGCATTGGCCAATATAGGAAATCTGATGGAAAGACAAGCGCAGCAACAACCCGGAGCAGAACGCCGTACTCAAGGACTGGTGGAGCAATTCTTGAAGTTGAAACCACCTAAGTTCAGTGGAATGGGAAGTCCTGAGGAGGCGGAGCATTGGATTGATGGGATGGAGCAAATTTTCCGGGTGTTGAACTGTAGTGATACTAAAAAGATAACTTTGGCAGAGTACCAGCTGGAGGGAAATGCAAAGTTTTGGTGGAGAGCGTCGAGGGACACGATCTTTCCACTGGGTACTAATGTAAATTGGGATGAGTTTGTCAGAGCTTTCAATAGAAAGCATTTCTCTGATTGTGCTAGGGATAAGAAAATTACAGAATTTGTTCAATTAGAACAAAATGAGTTGATAGTAGATCAGTATGAGGTGAAATTTTCCGAATGTCTAGATATGCTCCTAGGCTGATTGAGGATCAAGAGGAAAAAGCTAAGAGATTTTTTAAAGGACTAAGGACTGATATTAGGAAGCAACTGGTGCCTTTGAACATAAGAGATTATAATGAGATTTATGAAACGGCACAGTTGGTGGAGCAGGAGTTAGTGAGACAGCAATCAGAGTACAAGAGGCAATAGACTTTTGGTGATATCCGAAGGGGAAAGAGGCCATATACAGGTCAAGGTCAGACACTGGGGATCTAAAAAAAAGAGTAATTTCGAGAATTTTGGAAAAGTCAAGAATGGCTTGAATCTGGGAAAATCATTTTATCAGAATGAAGAATGTCGAAGGTGTGATGGGCGACATGGCCCAGGACCCTGCAATGGACGGCTGAAATGCTATGGTTGTGGACAGGTGGGTCACCTTAAGAAAAATTGTCCATGAGAGAGATCACAAATGAGCGCCGGCTCAGTACGGCAAGTGTCACAAAGTAGTGCTGGACCAAACTTGTCAAGGAGTTTATAGAGACCACCAGCACAAGGGAGGGTGTATGCGGTCACCCAAGAGGAAGCTGAAGCTTCCAAAAATGTTATTTTAGGTACAATCCTTATAAATGATAAAAAGGCATATGCATTGTTTGATACGGGTGCTACTCATTCATTTATATCTGAAAGATATAGACAATTAAACAAGTTAGAAACTACGTCTCTTGAGATACCTCTTTGTGTTTCCACACCTTTAAAGAATATGGTATTGTCTACGCTAGTGTGTGGAAAGTGTAGGATAACAATAGGTGGAAGGGATATGGAAATAGATCTAGTTGTGATGGCTATGTATGATTTTGATGTTATCATAGGAATGGATTGGCTTCATAAGTATCGGGCCAAAATGGATTATTATGGAAAAATGATCCAATTTGTTTTACCTGATCAATCTAGTTGTGAATTTTTGGGAGGCTAGACCAGTTTACCTATAGCGCTTATTTCGGCCATAGAGACCCGTGCGTTACTTGACGAACGATGTCAAGGGTATCTAGCAATGGTTAAAGATTATGCTAAGAAAGAGCCTAAGATCGATGAAATTCGAGTAGTCAACGAATTTCAAGATGTATTTCCTAAGGAGTTGCACCGGACTACCGCCGGAACGAAATTGAGTTTGAAATTGAATTAATGCCGAACAGGACCAATATCGAAAGCCCCGTATAGGATGGCCTTAATAGAACCGAAGGAATTGAAAGTGCAACTGCAGGAGTTGCTTGATAAAGGATTCATTAGGCCAAGTGCTTCACCTTGGGGTGCACCAGTCTTGTTCGTGAAAAGAAAGATGGGTCAATGCGCTTATGTATTGACTATAGGCAATTGAATCAAGTGACCATTAAAAATAAATATCCCTTGCCTAGAATTGATGATCTATTCGACCAACTACGGGGAAGTTCGGTCTTTTCTAAGATTGATTTGAGATCGGGATACCATCGCTTAAGGATTAAGAGTGAGGACATTCCTAAGACTGCATTTAGGACTCGTTATGGACACTACGAGTTCCTCGTCATGCCTTTTGGATTGACAAATGCCCCGGCTGCATTCATGGATCTAATGAATATGGTGTTTAAGCCTTATTTAGATCAGTTTGTGATCGTTTTTATTGATGATATCCTGATTTATTCTAGAGAGCCTAAAGAGCACGAGCAACACTTGAGGATAGTTTGCAAACTCTGAGAGATCATAAGTTGTAAGCCAAATTCAGTAAGTGTGAATTTTGGCTGGACCGGATAATATTTTTGGGACATGTAGTATCAGGAGGAGGAATTGCAGTGGACCCAGCAAAAGTTGAGATGGTAATAAATTGGCAGAGACCGACAACACCCACTAAAATACGAAGTTTCTTAGGATTGGCTGGTTATTATAGAAGGTTTATTGAGGGGTTTTCACGATTGGCAGGACCTTTAACAAAATTGACTCGGAAGAATGTGAAGTTCGAATGGAGTGGAGATTGTGAAAGGAGCTTTTAGGAACTTAAAAAAAAATTGACCTCGGCTCCAATCCTGACTATACCATCCGGATCTGATGGTTTCACAGTGTATAGTGATGCGTCTCACAAAGGACTGGGACGTGTTTTGATGCAACATGGCAAGGTTGAAGCCTATGCATCCAGACAATTGAAACATCATGAACTGAACTACCCGACTCATGATTTAGAATTAGCAGCTATAGTATTTGCTTTGAAAATATGGAGGCACTATCTGTACGGAGAGAAGTTTGAAATCTATACAGACCATAAGAGCTTAAAGTATTTATTTTCACAAAAAGAATTGAACATGAGACAAAGGAGGTGGATGGAGCTGTTAAAGGATTATGATTGTGAGATACGGTACCATCCAGGGAAGGCAAATAAGGTGGCGGATGCCCTTAGTCGTAAATCGGCTATGGTGATGGCCAGTTTAAGAATGGCAGAATGGAACCTATTAAAATCTGTAGCAGACTCATAATTTAGATTGAAAGTGGATCGCCTTACTAGTATGCTAACTGCCTTAAGAGTTGAGCCCGAAATTATACAGAAAGTTAAGATCCTACAAGGATCTGACCCGGAAATCATGAAAGTAAAAAGTGCAATGTCTTTAGGAAAAAGACCGGAATTTCAAATCTCTGAAGATGGAGTGGTGAGATGCCAAGGGCGACGCTGTGTTCTCGACAATGAAGAAGTAAAAAAGAGAAATTCTGTCGGAGGCACATAGGAGTAGTTATAGTATTCATCCGGGTAGTACTAAGATGTACATGAATTTGAGTCAACAATTTTGGTGGAATGGCATGAAAGTAGATACGGCTAAATACGTTTCTCAATGTTTAACATGCCAACAAGTGAAAGCGGAACACCACTGCAGGACTTCTGAGACCATTAGACATACCAAAATGGAAATGGAAACATGTAACAATGGACTTTGTGCAAGGACTGCCAAGAACATCAAATGGTCACGATTCTATTTGGATAATAGTAGATCGCTTGACCAAGTCTGCCCATTTCTTAGCAGTCCGCATAGACTATTCAATGAGTAAACTTGCTGAAATATATGTAAGCCAGGTAATACGCTTACATGGTATTCCTGTAACGATCACCTCTGATCGAGACTCTAGGTTTACTTCAAATTTTTGGCGGAGTCTCCAAAATGCCTTAGGGACAAAGCTTCAATTTAGTATCGGCTTTCATCCTCAAACGGATGGACAAACGGAAAGAGTGATCCGTACTTTGGAAGATATGCTTTGAGAGCTTGCATGATTGACGTTAGAGGAAACTCGGGATGAAAACTTACACCTGGTAGAGTTCGCCTATGACAATGGTTTTCAAAAAGTATAGGCATGGCTCCATATAAAGCATTATATGGAAGAAGATGCAGAACCCCCGTCTGTTGGAATGAAATAGGTGAAAGAAAACTCGACGGACCCGAGTTAGTGCAAGTTACTACCGAAGCCGAGATTATCGGGAAAAGACTTAAAACGGCCCGAGTAGACGGAAAAACTACGCAGATAGGCGTAGAAGGCCTTTGGAGTTTAGTGTGGGAGATCATGTGTTTCTTAAAGTATTTCCAACGAAAGGAATATCTCGATTTGGAGTGAAAGGAAAGTTAAGTCCTCGATTTGTTGGACCCTTTGAGATACTTGAAAGAATAGGAGACGTGGCATATCGTTTGGCGCTGCCTCCTAAGTTGGAAAATTTACATGATGTGTTTCATGTATCGATGCTAAGAAAGTACCAGCCGGATCCTGGTCACATACTCGATCATGAAGTCATCAAAGCGGACGAGAAAGTGAGGTACATCGACGAACCTGTGCAAGTGCTGGACCGAAAGGAGCAAGTTCTTAGGACCAAGAAAATCCCGTTGGTAAAGATATTATGGCGACATCACGATGTGGAGGAAGCCACATGGGAAAGTGAGGAATTGATGAAGGAAAAGTACCCCTACTTGTTTAAAGAGGCATAAGT
The DNA here is from genome assembly GCA_017140595.1 of Eucalyptus curtisii. Lineage (NCBI taxonomy): Eukaryota > Viridiplantae > Streptophyta > Magnoliopsida > Myrtales > Myrtaceae > Eucalyptus > Eucalyptus curtisii. Next base: position 17,341,243 of record CM029502.1, read on the forward strand.
GATGTCTAATTTCGAGGCCGAAATTCTCTAAGGAGGGGAGAATTGTGGCATCCCAAAATTCATGGCAACCTCCGTGATACATTAAGGCCTATGAATAGGTGATAAAAGTGCCATCAAGTTGTATTGTAGCCATTTGATCCATAATTTACAATAAGATTATGGCCAAGCTTTTAATGGATAATTATTTGTTAGGAAAGAAAATTCTATTATTGGCCATGTGTTTTATAAGTTGGAATTTATTTATGATTGCAAGTTTTATGACCAAGTGAATAAGTGTATTTAGGTAATTATATAATGGGCGATTAGGTGATAATTACAAAGGAAAATTTTAGAGAAGAGTAGGCCAAAACTCTTAGGCCAAGAGCAGCCCACAAGACTCCACCATTCGGCCATTTAGGCCTGGCCCAAGAGGCCCGATGGGCCGTCGACCAAGGAAGGCGGAATGAAGAGCTCGGCCCAAAAAGGCAGGCCCATGAAGCCCAAGAAGATGCTGCCATAGACCAAGGGGAGGGAGAAGCCGGTTTGCATGAAATTTGGCCAAGTGTCAAGCATGCAATCTTAATGATTCCTAATGATGAAGGGGAAGAATTGAGGGGAGGCGGATTGAACGAGGGGGAGGGGGAAGATTATCGACCGAGAGATAGAGAGAGAGAGAGAGAGAGAGAGAGAGAGAGAGAGTCGCACGAAGAGAGAAAGGAAAGGAAGAGAGGAAGAGAGGAAGGGAGACCCGTGCGTGCGAGAGGCAAGAAGGAGGTCCGTTCGCTACCGTGTGTGCGCCGAGTCCCGCCGACGTGCCGCCTTGCCCTCCGATCGTTTGCTTGCTGTGTTGTGCTCGGATTAGAGGCAAGTAGAGTCCATTTCTCTACCCTTTGCTAGCTGTAATGTGTGTTGGATGGATGGTGAATGTTGGATGTGGTAGAGGTAAGGAAAATTCGAAGCAATGAGGAGAGATTTGTTGGTTATGCATGCTGCTTCTAGGCAAACCAGTCCGACCCTCCATGAATTCGTGAACTGCATACGACTTTGTAGTTGAAATCTCACTTTGATTCCCTGATGAAAGTTGTAGAGGACATCTTGAGGATTAACATACTAAAATTTTAGATGAAATGGACGAGTATTGCTTAGTGAAATGATTTTTCTTTGAAGGAACTAAATCTGGAACTTGTTGTGCTCACTCTTGGTGATTTCGTGGACTGTTAAGTAGCCTTTTTTATGGAATCTTATTTCGACTCCTTAACCAAAGTGGTAGAGGACTTCGTGAAGTATAACATATCAAAAAAAATTTTGAGGAAATGAACAAGTGGAAGTGGGTGAAATCATCTTCTTTTGAAGAAGCTAGATCTGGAGAAACGTCATCTCGACCTAACACGGTTCTGTGATTTTTATAAAATCGTACAGTCAAAATTTGATCTTTTACACTAATGATAGTTATAGATGACCTTCTTAGGAACATCATACTAAAAATTGAGATGAAATGGACTTGAGTAGGTTGGTGAATCGAATTTCTTTGAAAGGACTTAATCTGGGAACAACAGTACCGAACTAAAGAAGAAGTAAATTGTCCATAGCTATTATTCTAGAACGAATTGGATTCAAATATTACTTCATGAGATATTTGCCTCTCGGTGTTAGCTATAACTATGTTCAGAATTTTTGGAGTCCATTTGAATATTTAATAGAAAATATTTCTGAAACTGTGCAAACTGTGATGCCGAGAATTTGAAAGCTGTGATGCTTGGTTCATATTAATTTGTGTGATGACCTTTTGGTGTAATGTTCTTCATGAGATATTTGCCTCTCGATGTTAACTATAACTTGGTAAATATTCAGAATTTTTGGAGTCCATTTGCATATTTAATCGAAAATATTTCTGGAACTGTACAAACTGTGATGCCGAGAATTTGAAAGCTGTGATGCTTGGACCGTATTAAATTGTGTGAAGTTCTTTTGGTATAGTGTTCTTCATGAGATATTTACTTTCCGGTGTTGTTTATAATATATCAAAATCTCATGATTTTTGGAGTTCGTTTGGGTATTTAATCGAAATTTTCTTCGGAAGTGAGTATACTGTTCATCCGAACCTTGATGTATTTTCGAAAATGAGAAGAGTTTGTTCTATGTGATGTATTGTCATGTGTGATGGATTATGTTGCATATGTGGTGTCATATGGCATTGTACATATTGTCAAAGGTTGAAATCAACCCTTGTTACCATCACATCATGCATCATGTGGATATTGTGGTGCACATATGAAAATATAAATTATGATGATGAGTATACCGTCGGAGGTGTGAGCCGACGATGCCCCGAGAGTGTCGGGATGCCCGGAGTGTGAGTGTCGGATGCCCGGAGTGTGTGAGCCGGATGTCCTCGGGAGTTTCGAGATGCCTGGAGTGTGGGTGCCGGATGCCCGGAGGTGTGTGTCGGAGGTTCCTCGCGATGCCAGGTTGGGTGCGAGTGATAAAATGAGGGATGCAAATACTGGTCCCTGGAAAGAAAAAAATGATGTGACCCAATTGAAAGATAAAATTGGAAATTGAATCATGCGCATGGATGTGTGCATATGGCATGGGATGAGCCTCATGGAAATGCAAGCATGGAATGCATGGTGAAATATGCATGGCTAGTTGATGATATATGTGCATGTGCATGGTAGTGAATGCACGTTGCGTGGTGATATATGCATGGCTATAAGGTGACGTATGTTCAATAGCATGATTGATATGCATTATACTTATGGCATCTTGATTGTTCTGCTTGCTTGCAATGTGCAGATTAATGGATCTTTACTGCTAAGTGGTTGAACTCACCCCTTTGGGGATTAACATTTCAGATTAAAAGATGCTTTTGCCGCTAGTTATGCGTGGTACCTTCTACGGTATACCTGTTGACACTGAGGTTGAGTGCGTGGAGCGCATCTGCGTTAGTATTCCTGGTTTGGTATTTCTTCAAGTCCGTGTGCTAGTGATGTATGATGTAGGTCTGGCTGGGGGTCCGGTTGTCCAAGAGTTTCTTTCTATCCACGTTCGACGCGATGGAGTGATGCGCGGGATGTTGCCGCCGCCGCCGCCTGATGCACCGGGTTAGGTGTGATGGCACGCATGACTGGTGGGAGCTGATACTTTTGGGGTAGCCGACACTTGTGGATGGACGGGTTATGCTTTGATGTAGGGTCGAGTTCTCTTTTGAGTCATAGCCAAGTACAGTTAAAAATCTTGGCCTTTTGATGTACCGACCTGGGGTGTCCATCTTAAAAATGTAAATAAAAGTGACTCGCTTGTCTTTTCTTTTGATGTGTAGTGGTGTGCATTGCATTATGATTCATGGAGTAAGGGATGGAGAGACTCGTTTATGCTTCCGTTGGAGAGCTGCGCAAAAACTTATATAAAAATAAATAAATAAAAATGGTTCCACTTCATTTGGAAAAATATTAGACTGGTATGCTATAGGGCTTGTAGTAGACACCTGTGGCGACCCTAATGGTTCTTGAGCAAGGGGGTGCCACATCCCACTTGAGGGGCACTTGTAAGGAATAGAACAAACAACCCCGCCCCCAAAAAAAAAAAGAAGAAGAATCACTGGTTCCTAGACCAAACCTAGAACCACCCCGACCAATCATTCCAATTCTAGGACGGGATGGGGTAGTTCGATTCCACAAACGAGGAATCAACCCAACCTGATCTAGTCTAGGTTCTAGGGTGGAAAGTGATCCATCCTAGAACTGATCGCCCCCAACTTCAAGTAGAAGTCCATGCAATTGTTAATCTACACGTGCTTAATCGTTTGACTAGTCTTCATTTTGATCGAAGGATCAAACTCGTATCTTGGAGCACAAATACCTAGGTCTTTGTCAAGTAGTTATGCACAACTATCATCGTAAGTTGGCACTCTTTCTAAAAGGAAATCACCAAAGTCTGTGAATATCTTAGTAAACCAACTATGCAAATTGTGTGGATTTTCTAGCAATCCAACTGTACTTTTCCCATGGGAAAATTATCCAAACAATCCTATATTTATTGTATAGATGAAAAATTAATTCTAAACTTTTCAATTTTGTTACTCTAGTCCTAAGTCTTTGAGCAAAATTTCAATGTAGTCTTTTCAGCCAAATACGACCAAATATTGTTGACATAACGATATGCCATGTACGACAAGCGATGATGACTAAACCTTTACATTAGCTATTTTCGAAGATAATTGACCAAAAAGACTATATTGAAATTTCTCATAAAATTTATGACTTAATTGACAAAATTGAGAAATTTACTATTGAGCTAGCATCCATGCAATAAGTTCAACATTGATTGGCCATGTTTCGCTATTTGTTGGAGTTACAACACTTGCATGCTTTTAGTTCCTCAGCCTTATAACCACACAACAAATTTCACTCATTAGGAACTTCAGAGTTTTCTCCTTAATATGCTCAATGCGCATATATCACAATTCGAACTCTCAAACAAATGTATTTGACTTGTTCATATCTCCCATTGTAATTGATCCCTTTTATTATCACAATGGCCCGTTGGACAAACTTCAAATAGATTCTCAACTTAAAAGGTCACAAAACTATCCCTAGATTGCCTAAAGCATGTCAATCATATAGTGTAGTCAATGCACACGGATGAGCGTACATAGCATTGTGTGCAAATACCATCTTTTAGCACACAAAATGACGAAAGGGGTCGGTATAGTCGGCGCCTACCGGCCAGTGACTCATCTCTCACAAAGGGCATCCCCTTATATGGTGGACAATCATACATCCAACATGTCTTTAAAACGGTCACAGCAATGGACCAAACTCTCGATTTGAGAGAAGTACGGAGAGAAGTTCCGACTCAGTCTTCCTTAATAGGGGTTGCTCATGGAGCAAAATAGGCCATGGCTAATGTCTGGTAGCAAAATACATAGCCTTAATAACATGTATCCACAAATATTCAATCAGTTCACCGCTAATCCGGTTAACTCCATCTTGATTTCGCTTGATACATAATCATATAATTCATTGACTTAATCTGGTTCATGTGTAATTAGCAAATGCATTTCAATGGTCGAATCCACATAAACGGTAAACCAATAACCATTTCATGAAAAATATAACAAAACTAATTTCCATCTCATTCAATCACGTATTCGAGCACCTATCATCACAACTGCGTAAGAACTCGAATCAACGTCGACGTGCCAATCGTGTTAAAATCTGATATTGCACTTGCCGAGTATCTGTTGCATAAAAGACAAGGAAAACAACCCATCCGTATTTATAATCAAAATGTGAAGAGCCTGGCATCTCTTGGCCAGGTATGGATACTAGTTTAAGAAATAAAAGTCTCCCCGTTTTACATATTTGACCAACACCAACACGGTAATTCAATTACGATCGGACTTCTTAGTTCCGTATCAAATAGTAGCGGTCCAGCAAACCTCATCAGGAAGATAGTGAAATCGTTAATTTGACACCATTTGAAAGGTAGATTTGAGCCTTAACAAATATAAACCATCATTATATAATGAAATTCCACTGTATTTTGGTGTATGAGTACATGGAAAGAGGAAACTTGAGAACAATTTTGAACGATGATGAAAAGGCATTAGAATGTCCACGGGACAAGAGGATAAATGCAGTCCAAGGAGTTTGCGACTCAGTATCCTTTATGCATCACAACTCTTTTCGTCGTTTAAACACTTGAATAGCAACAACGTTCGGTTGGACGACGACTATGAGGCTTGTGCTTCCAATTTTGGCACCGCAGATTGTTGAGGCCAGATTTATCGTATTGGGCTGCTATTACTAGTACAATCAGCTAGCGAGTAACTAGTATAATGTGGATCGCATACTCCACATTGGATCCGCATGATATCCATAATTTTCAATGATCGAGGACCATTTAATGCGTGCATCATGTTTACCGAGGGATTATTGACAGTTTAGGGGATAAGGGGTAAGGCTAGCACTAGACCCCTTACATAGGTTGGTCAGGTTGAAAGTGGTCCCAGTCAAATTGATCTATTTATTTTTAATGCAAAATTAGTGACCATATTTGACCCAATCAGTACCCAACCCAAACTCGATCCGATATGAATGCCATTTCTTTTGTAACTTTTTTACTTAATTTCTTGTCTTTGAAGAAAGAGTGGCTCCATGGACTGACTGGTCAAGTTAACGAGGGAACTTGAGTTGGGTACGAGGATATAAAGGTGGTAGTGACCGTTCCTTAAACATGAAACGAGTTTAGTCTTTGTTTTTTTTTTTTTTTTTTGGTTATATATAAAGATCTCAATGTATTGGGCTTGATGATAGCCCAACCTAAATTTCTCTTTTAACAAAAAAAAAAAAAAAAAAAGTCCATAAATTTATCTTTTTTTGATCTTTTTCCAAACTTACACGTCTTAGGCCAATAGTGTGAAGATGAAGAACCAGATGAAAAATATGAAGATGAACAAATGCAGATGGAGATGAAGAATAGAGTCTAGGATAGAGTAACCTATTCTGGAAGTGCTTCGTATTTCATTGCATCAAAGTATCATTGTAGTACAAAGCATCAGAAACAACAACAGTGAATATAGATCCTCTATTCGTCCTCTGCTCTATCTTACTTGTATCTCTTGAATTGAAACCTTCAGCAACTGATCATTCCTTCGAAGCTTTCATTTGATACTGTGATGCAGAGCATCCATGGCGGATATCTCTCTCTTCCTCTGTCTCTTATCTCTCCTTCTCTCTCTCTACCTTCTTTTTCTCTTATCTCTCTTATTATCACTCCTTCTTTTTTATATAGGAAGAAGTACTTTTCTCTCGTAACAGAGAAAACTGAATATTGCTCATAAGGAAAACAGAATACAACTAACCGATTACACCTTACAGCACACGTGTTGATTTATATAACTTGGTGATCCATGTCATTCTCCATTTCAGGCGTCTCCTTCACTGATGTCGATCCAAGCTGGTCTTCATCATGAGTTCTTCACCGTTGATCATCATCTCTTTGTAGTTTTCTGCATCGCCAAGTCCTCTGCTTCCTTTTGTTTCTTGTTTTTCAACACGTGCTGTTCTTCTCCTTCAACTCTGTTCCTTTATATTTAACATCCCCCCTCAAATTGGGAAAGTGAAGGATCCCATTCCCAATTTGGTGCAAAGAGACATATGAGCTGAGCGAGAGAGGGATTTAGTGAAAATGTCAGCTAACTGAAGATGGCTAGGAACGTATTGGACCTGAATGGAACCAGAAGACACCTTTTCACGAACGAAGTGAAAATCAACTTCGATGTGCTTTGTGCGAGCATGCAATATTGGATTTGCTGTGAGGGAAATAGTTGATCTGTTGTCACAAAATAAAGAGGTAGCTGCTGCAAGAGGAATACCAATATCACGTAATACAAAGCTGATCCAAGTTAGTTCAGCTGTTGTAGAAGCTAGTGCTCGATACTCTGCTTCTGTGGAGGATCTTGAAACAGTGGATTGTTTCTTGGCTGACCAAGAAACCAAATTAGAGCCAAGAAAAGTGCGAAACCCGTAGTAGATCGTCGAGTGGTAGGAAATCCTGCCCCGATCAGCATCTGAAAAACCGTAGAGACTTTTTGAACTCCTGGAGTGGAGATAGAATCCAAGGTGGACAGTCCCTTTGACATATCGAAGAACTCTTTTTAATTGATGAAAGTCTGCCATTGTTGGATGTTGCATCTTTTGACAGAGAAGATTTGTTGCAAAAGCTAGATCTGGTCAAGTTATTGTTAAGTATTGAAGACCACCTACCAAGCTTCTGTATTCAACAGGATCTGTTAGCTGAGTTTCAGCATTGGTCATGAGAACTGATCGAAGTGGCAAGGGTGTTGAGATTGGTTTGCAATCTGCCATATGAGCTCGTTTAAGTAAGTCAAGAGCATATTTTGTTTGGCATAGAAATAAATTATGTGAGGTACGTTTGGCTTCAATGCCTAAGAAGTAGTGAAGATATCCAAGGTCCTTCATATGGAACTGAAGACTGAGATTCTGAATCAATGTGGTTAAGAGTTGAGGTGAGCTACCTGTCAAGATGATGTCATCGACATATAGTAGCAACAATACTGTATGTGACTCAGTATGAAGAACAAATAAGGAGGGATCAGCTGTGCTACAGAAAAAAATAATTTCAAGAAGAAAGCCGTTGAACTTATCGAACCAGGCTCTTGGAGCTTGTCGAAGGCCATATAAGGACTTGTGAAGTAGACGAGACATAACTCGATTTTTGAGGATGTATGAAGCCGGAGGCTGTTCCATATAGACAGTTTCATTCAAGTCTCCATGAAGAAAGGCATTTTTCACATCAAGTTGGTGTATTGGCCATTGTTTCATTAGAGCTATGGATAGTACTATGCGAATTGTTGCATGTTTCACAACAGGGCTGAAAGTCTCAGTAAAGTCAAGTCCTGCTTCTTGATGAAAGCCTTTGGCTACTAGTCGAGCCTTTAGCCTGTCAAGACTACCATCAGGTGCCAGTTTGGTCTTAAAGACCCACTTACAACCTACGACATTCATTTGGTTTGTTCTTGGAACCAATGTCCAGGTGTGATTATCATATAGAGCACTCATTTCTTCTTGCATTGCACTGTACCAGGCTTTATCAGCCAATGCTGACTTAATGGATCTTGTTTCCATAGGAACTCGATACTCAGCCAAACAAGCATATTTTGGATTTGGCTTGAGAATACTTGATTTCAGTCGAGTCTGCATATGATGAACAACGGGATTACTTTGAGAAGAGGATAGGCCAGGATTGTGTTGTTCTGGTTCAGGGCTAATATTAGTAGATAGTGCATTTTGTGAAGATGAAGAACCAGAATGATGATGCTCATGATCAGTAGAGATATTTGGAACCACAACACCTGGAGAGGTAGATACTGGTTGTGTTTCTGTGATGAAGTCATTCTGCATTGGTGCTGATGAAGTAGCTTGTGGCATCTGTTCACTATATAGATGATCATTGTAATAACCAGCCATAATAGGATGATACTGACTTTTGCTTGCTGACTGATGAAGAGGGCTATTGTTTGTTGTGTCAGTACTTGGAGGTTTGAGCAATTGAACTTCTCCAATCCATTGTTTATATAAAGGTGTCTACTGTCCATACTCGTTGATCACTCTCTTTGTGAAAGGAAAAAGTGTTTCATCAAAGACCACATGCCTATTGATATATATGCGATTATCAGTAGGTACAAGACATCGATACCCTTTATGCAGTTCACTGTATCCCAGGAATACACAGGTAAGGGATCGAGGATCAAATTTGTGTTTTGTGTATGGTCTTAAGCATGGATAACATGCACATCCAAACACCCTCAAATGATCATACTGTGGCTGACTATTATGAATCTTGTTATAGGGTGTATCCATCTTTAGTTTTGGTGTAGGAAGTATATTTACAATGTAATTCGCTGTGACAAAGGCATCCACCCAAAATTTCAGTGGAACCTTGGAGTGATATAACACGGCTAATCCCAGTTCTACAATGTGTCGATGTTTTCTCTCTGAAACCCCATTCTGTTCTGGAGTGTGTGGACAAGATAGATGTTGTTTTATGCCACAATTCTGCAGATGACATTGGAATCTGTTACTTACAAACTCTCCTCCTCCATCACTTTGGAAGATTTTGATTTGATGATTGTATTGTTTCTCAACTAATTTCTGAAATTGAACAAAGATATCATAGAACTCAGACTTCAACTTCATGGGATATAGCCAACTATATCGTGAGAAACTGTCAACAAAAATCACATAGTATCGAACTTCGAAATGAATTGACCGGTGAGGGTCCCCAAATGTCACGGTGAATCTTTTCTAATGGCAAATTCGATGTAGAATCGATAATGAAAAGGAGAGAGCTGTACTTTTTGCTATTTGACAGCTGCTGCAAACATTCGAAGAGGTTGAATTAAAGTGAATCGGCTTCTGATGTTGCAGATGTTTCACTATCTAAGAATTTGTATGAGCCAGCCTCTGGTGCCATATGTCTTCATCCACAGTTTTCTGCCTTTGAGTAAAAAAGGCTGCTGTAGTCTGTGTAACAACTTGATAGAGGCCTCTAGTCTTCCTTCCGAGCTTGATCGTACTTTGGTATTGTTGTCCTTTACATAAACACCAATTTTGTCAAAGATAAATGAGCAAGGATAGTCATCTGTGAGCTTAGAAACTGAAAGAAGATTCTTCTTTATTTCTGGTACTATTAGAACATCATTGAGAGGTAATGTATTACCTTCGGTATTCAGACAGGTGTTACCAATATGTGTAACAGGTAAACACGATCCATTTCCTACCATCACAGTATCAGGTCCTTGCTATTTAAAAAAGGTATGAAGAATACCAGGATTATCACTGATGTGGGCTGTAGCACCAGTATCAGGGTACCATTCACTTCCTTTTGGATCTTCAATATGCATTGCTGTCAGTGCTGCTGGAATATCTTCTTCTTGATAAGAGTTGTCAAAGCGATACCAGTAACGGATAGCATCATGCCCAGGTCATTTACATATTTGGCATTCCAATCTAGCAGTGCCTGTGTCTTTCTCATCCTGCAGATTTTTACTTGAGTTTAATGAGAAAGAAGGATAAGATTTGGTATTCTGGTACCTTTGAGAGTAAGTGGCATAGGGTCGAAATCTCTGATTAGCTGCAGAGAAGGTATTTCTTTGTCTGAAATGCTGATCTCCTTACCCTTGAATTGGGATATCTCCTCTATAATTCTGATTTCTTTCAGCATAACTAAATCCTCGACCTCTATTATTAGCAGCTTTGCCACGACCATAACTGCGGCCACCCCTGTAACTTCCTCTTTGAGCTATAAATCCAGAGGTTTGAGAAATATATTCTCCATCAGTATTCTCTTTAGGCTGCATCTGAGATTGTCTCTGCCCAAAATAGGCTAAATTGGGATTGAGCTGACTTTTGGAATAAGTCTTCATCCTTGACTCAAATCTTTCTAGCTGAGCAATAACCTCATCATAATCAGGTTGAGGCTTTAAACAATATATGGTGGTTCGAAGATTTTCATATTCGGGGCCTAAACCTTCCAGCACACCAAAAATTTTGGTTATTTCATCCACAGTTTGCCTATTGCATTCAACGATCACATACTCGAGATAAATAGAGAGTTTGATCAAGCTTCTGGCAGGATTGTAGTTTCCCTCTAAGTTCGGATTCCCTCGCAATTGATTTCTGTGTAAATCGCTTTAGAAGTGTCTGCCATACTTCAAAAGATGTCTCTAAATCAATTATTAGGCTCAAAATACTCTCAGTGACAGCTCCACTGATCCAAGATGATACCAACTGATCTGTTCTTGTCCGATCAAAGATAGTCGGGATTAACAAGTTCAGATTCACAGCCTTCAACATCATTTTGCAGCATTCGAGGAGGTGAAAGAATATCACCATTAATGAAACCAAAGAGCTCTTGACTTTTCAAAAATCTTTGGACCTGAGCTTGCCACAACAGAAAGTTATCTTCGGCAAGTTTGATTGTGACAAAATTCGAGATGTTCACATGTATTGGAAAAGGATACTTTGGTGTTCTTATTGCCATTGTCACAAACTTTCAGCTTGAGAGAGAAGATATCAGTAGAGAAGATATCAGTAATACTGATGAATTCTTATATGTTTACCGTAAGACTTGAAGTTGTTGTTGCTTCAGATTCTCCATTTTAACACGAATAGCAACTTCTGAATAAAACTTTCCATCAGATACAGTAAATCAACCGAAGCTCTGATACCATGTGAAGATGAAGAACCAGATGAAAAATATGAAGATGAACAAATGCAGATGGAGATGAAGAATAGAGTCTAGGATAGAGTAACCTATTCCGGAAGTGCTTCGTATTTCATTGCATCAAAGTATCATTGTAGTACAAAGCATCGAAACAACAACAATGAATATAGATCCTCTATTCTTCCTCTGCTCTATCTTACTTGTATCTCTTGAATTGAAACCTTCGGCAACCGATCATTCCTTCGAAGCTTTCATTTGATACTTTGTGATGCGAGCATCCATGGCGATATCTCTCTTCCTATGTCTCTTATCTCTCTTTCTCTCTCTCTCTACCTTCTTTTTCTCTTATCTCTCTTATTATCACTCCTTCTTTTTATATAGGAAGAAGTACTTTTCTCTCGTAACAGAAAAACTGAATATTGTTCATAAGGAAAACAGAATACAACTAACCGATTACACCTTACAGCACACGTGTTGATTTATATAACTTGGTGATCCATGTCATTCTCCATTTCAGGCGTCTCCTTCATTGATGTCGATCCAAGCTGGTCTTCATCATGGGTTCTTCACCGTTGATCATCATCTCTTTGTAGTTTTCTGCATCGAAACAACAACAATGAATATAGATCCTCTATTCTTCCTCTGCTCTATCTTACTTGTATCTCTTGAATTGAAACCTTCGGTAACTGATCATTCCTTCGAAGCTTTCATTTGATACTGTGATGCAGAGCATCCATGGCAGATATCTCTCTCTTCCTATGTCTCTTATCTCTCTTTCTCTCTCTCTCTACCTTCTTTTTCTCTTATCTCTCTTATTATCACTCCTTCTTTTTATATAGGAAGAAGTACTTTTCTCTCGTAACAGAGAAAACTGAATATTGTTCATAAGGAAAACAGAATACAACTAACCGATTACACCTTACAGCACACGTGTTGATTTATATAACTTGGTGATCCATGTCATTCTCCATTTCAGGCGTCTCCTTCATTGATGTCGATCCAAGCTGGTCTTCATCATGGGTTCTTCACCGTTGATCATCATCTCTTTGTAGTTTTCTGCATCAGAAACAACAACAATGAATATAGATCCTCTATTCTTCCTCTGCTCTATCTTACTTGTATCTCTTGAATTGAAACCTTCGGTAACTGATCATTCCTTCGAAGCTTTCATTTGATACTGTGATGCAGAGCATCCATGGCAGATATCTCTCTCTTCCTATGTCTCTTATCTCTCTTTCTCTCTCTCTCTCTACCTTCTTTTTCTCTTATCTCTCTTATTATCACTCCTTCTTTTTATATAGGAAGAAGTACTTTTCTCTCGTAACAGAGAAAACTGAATATTGTTCATAAGGAAAACAGAATACAACTAACCGATTACACCTTACAGCACACGTGTTGATTTATATAACTTGGTGATCCATGTCATTCTCCATTTCAGGCGTCTCCTTCATTGATGTCGATCCAAGCTGGTCTTCATCATGGGTTCTTCACCGTTGATCATCATCTCTTTGTAGTTTTCTGCATCGCCAAGTCCTCTGCTTCCTTTTGTTTCTTGTTTTTCAACACGTGCTGTTCTTCTCCTTCAACTCTGTTCCTTTATATTTAACAAATAGCACTTTTCGCACTCAAACAAACTACAGTATCTCTAACCTCTGGATGAAAGTAAAAGAAAAGGTTTCACTTCACATATAATCACACTCCCAATAAAAAGCAATTCTGTTTCTGCGAAGAAGAACAAAGAGAAGTTAAGGCCATACCTTTGGGAAGAGACGTTACCAACAACGTTTAGGTTCCCTCAAAAGTGTAATTTGCCACAGTAGATTGAAGTTGCGAGCTAGAGGTTGAAGAAAATAACGATGACGAAAGCAAAGCGAATGAAGGGAGAAGGTCGCAGGTCATGAAATCGAAGAGGGATAAAAAAGAGACCGGTGACGAAGGACCAAAGTCTTGCTAAAAAAGGGACCAAAGTGGTCTGAGCCTTATGTTAAATAGGGTAAAAGCGAGTTTATAATAGACCCACTCAAACTCATTTGTTTTGCGCTTTTAAATGTGGATTTTTATTTTATTTTTGTCAAAAAAGGCTAGATTTATAGTCAAGTAGGAAAGAAAGAACAACCCTTAACTAGCCATCAATACATATTATATCCAACATAACTTGAGGAGGAGAATGAACCCAGTTTGGTGGAAGGAGGCCTCGCCTGTGGGCTTTCGCGGCCCAATCAGCTAGGGCATTTGCCTCACGTCGGCAGTGCTTCACTGAGAGGTTGGAAAAACAGAGCAGTAGGGCTGCACATTCGGCGAATAGAGTACGGCAATCCCATGGCGGCAGACGGCTCCGGTTAATGGTCTCGACAAGTATGAGATTATCATATTCAAGCAACAGGTGAGAATCGGTTTTTCCTTTCTGCAATAGGTCCTTAAGCGTATACAAGAGTGTCTGGGTCTCCGTCTCGAGTGTTGTAGATGCGTGAATGCTGCGTGTAAATCCATCGATCAATCTACTGGTATGATCTCGAGCTAAACTTGCGATCGCACCCATGTGATTAGTGTTAAGAAAGGCGACGTCCATATTTACCTTAATAACTCCTTGCTTTGGTGGTTGCCAGATTCGATTAGGATTCAGCCTAGTTGTCCCTGTGAGTGATTCCTGCTTTTGAGATCTGAGACAAAACTGGGCCAGAGTTAGGGCTGAGTCAACAAGAATATCCGGATTGGTACGTTGATGGCGGAAGATAAATTAGATCCGAGCCTTCCAAATCTGCCATATAAGGGCTGCAATGATCTCAAAATCCGGTATGTTCCCCTTCTGCTCGATAATATTTGCAAGCCATGCATCTATGCGGTTTGTTGAATAACTTTAAATGTTGATATGCACTTTGGGGTGGCTCCAAAGATAACGTGTCGAGGGACAAAGGAGAAACAGATGTTTAGGGATTAGAATGTGGGTTTGTAAACAATTTTGACAACCGTAGCTAGAATTGAGGTCAGTCTTTTTCTCGCTAATTGAAAATTGAATGTGCAACGGAATGCTTGTGTGGATGGGTGTTTTGGCAAATGATGCTTTTCTTTTTTCTTTTTTGTTTGTTTGAGAACTCATTACGTGTGCTCCACTCAATGGCACCTCGGCCCGAGTCTGCAGAGGCCATGCCCAAGTCCCCAGCAATCGAGCCTAGACCCATTCAGGCTATGCCCCGAACCCCAGCACTCAAGATCAAGACCCTGGTGCCCAAGCCTTGGTCAATTAAGGGTAGGCCCCAAACTCGACTCCCGGTTATTGGGACCCAGTCCCCTGCTCTTGGGCTCACCTCGATAGTGAAAACTTCTTCTATTAATTAATTATTTTAATCTATATTCGATTATTTTTATAAAAAATACTTTTTAAATTATTCATTTTTCGTGAAACAAATGGAGTATTAAGTTGAAATACCATTGCATCTCCCTTTTTATTCTTTTCAAAACTATCCTTCACAAAATGGTAGGGGTTAGTAACTTGGAACTTTGAACCTACCCGTCAAACAGGTTCCCTAATTTTTGGAAATTGGAACCTTCCCTGCATATCCAAAAACCTAAAACCTACTTTGTTACAAGTTTCAAGATCGGTTCCATAGTCTACCTAAGTTTCACTTACTTTTATTGAACAATTATAATGAATTATCACCTCTAATGACCATTATTTGCTACAATCCATTAATTACAACTCCTATTTAGATATATGAAAATTAAGAAATATTAACAAATTGAAAGTCTTAGTCAAAAATATTATTGAGAATGGAAGCTCAAACTAGTGTTTCAAATTACACATTCATCATTAATCGCCATGGAATACTGTAGGAAACAAAAACTTTTTCTAAGTTCCCTAAAACCTAAAATCTAACCTCTGAAATAGATTCATCAATTTTTAAAATTTAAAGAATCTGGAACCGAACTGGTGGAAACAAAGGACATAGTGAAAATACCACTAATATCTCCCACTTCACCCACTTCATTATATAATTATTCATTTTCTTCCCCTCACATAATTACTAATATGTGAGGGAGAGATGACCTTTTGATGTCTGTTCCTCTAAAATCATTATTTGTAATCTATATGATTTTTCATAAAAAGCCTTCAGCACCTATGATCTGGAAATCTTCCACCCACTACTTCCAAAATCGATGCATGTGTGAAAGTTATTACTCATGTTGTAACTATTATCGTGTCATGAACACCCGTGCATATACCCGTGTAGAACGAATTGGTGCTAGTACAAATTCAAAGGAAGGGTCCAAGTGTCTGCGTCTTTAGGTAAGGGCAGGGAAGCACATAAGAAAAGAAATTCGATGTTTGGGCCTAATCTAATGGCCAATCGACCAAACCGAAGCTCATTAATCAATTAGAGTTTTACGAAATGGACTTTCATTTAGCCCAATAATATACGAAAAAGAGAATTAGGAAAGAAGCGAAATGGCAAGGCCCAAGTTAGTGACCTCCAAGTTCGATGTTTAACAAAGAAAAGATCATATTTTCCTATATATTTTTCCCTCCAAGTTCGATGTCTGTGCATAACCCTACCAATAAAAAAAATGGTTGGGGGGAGTTTCTCATCCCCCGATTAAAGAAAAATCCATTCAACTAGGGATTAAGGAAGCCAAAATTCAAAAAACAGACCTCTCTAAATATAATGGGTCATGGCTTCAGGGTTGAGTCAATTAATTTTCTCTGAACTTTGAAGAATATCCCAATTGTAAAAGGAAAAGGAGGGCAAGAATAAGAGCACCGACGAGAAAAATTGAAAATTTCTTGCACCCGTGTCATTGTTATACAATAGAGCTGCATATGTAATGTCACGCTCCGATCCTCGAACGCGTGCCCATCCCACACTTAGTCGATTAATAGCAACGTCTCGGGATGCATCGCCGACCCTTTCATTTTCATACCCATGCGAAAACATATATAAAATCCCCAGACAATAAAATAATGGGATAGAAAAGTAGGGCCATATTTTTTACAACTGAAAAACCACAACTACACTTTTATACAAAGCAAACCTCATAGTATATAATACAATACTATTCACAGAAGTCTGATCAATCATATATCAGTTCACAACTTAGGGTTTGCAAAACAGGATGGGATCTCAGTCCTCATCCAAGTCATACTCTGGATCCTCCTCTGGATTCTATTCTTCTTCTTCTTCTTCTTCCGGCTCCTCCTCAAGCACATCCTCGGGCTCGTCCTCAGGCTCCTCGTCTATAGGTTCATCCTCCTGTCCCTCCTCGTACTCAACAATCACCCCTTCTTCTTCGCTCCAGTTAGCGTCTTCGATGGAGTACACGCGAGTATGAGAATCGTCCTCGAGTTTAGGATCCTTGGCATCCACTACCAACCCGTCCTTAAGATATGCCATGCCTTCTCCGAACGCCTCTTCTAATATGTACAAGGGCACACTACCTTCCGGTATGGGACCCTCTCTTCGCCCATCATGGTAGTGACGGTACCACGATCAATACCCATAGGGCCTCAAGGTGTCTGTACCCACGTCAACCCAGACGGTCGACTTAACCAGTACGTACTCCAATCCCTCGGGTTGGTTATGTATATGGAAGTGGTATGCTATCTCTGAGATCTCTTCGGGAATACCAAAATGCATAGGAGGACAAGAAGGTGGAGGTGCTGCCATCTAGGGGCCTGAAATGTTGTCCCACAACGGGGTGAGACTACGTCTCAGCGAGTTCTACCCTCTTAAGACTCGATTAGGAAACCAATACACTAAAGGCTGCCTAAGCACACACAGGTCAGAGGATTTACCTTGGCCTCAGATTCCACCTACAAATCAGCACAATTTGAATAGGCACCCAATCAATCACTACGGATCGAAACATCGATCAAGCGACCTAGTCGATTACATGTCAATCAGACCATCTCTTGGTCATTTTAAATAATGTCATATATTTTCCAGGATGATATATCTAATCATCGAGCCACATGCATTCTCCGAGGCGACATACTTAGTCACCGAGCCACGTGCATTTTTCGAGATCATACAATCACCGAGCCACGTGCATTCTCCAATGCGATGTACAGTCTTCGAGCCACGTGCATTCTCCGAGGTGATGTATCAAAAAAACAAGTTACGTGCATTCTCCAAGGCGACATCCAATCACCGAGCTACGTCATACAACATTTCTTCTCATCTTTTTATCATACCCGATAAAATATCGTGTGTGGGTACACGCTTGGCCTTAGTCAAAATATAATAATTTCATTTCTATAAATCCCACCATTTTCTGCAGTCCACCAAAACATTTTTGGCATTATCAACTGATGCCCGGTTATTTTTCAATTAATTACCAAAATTACTTATTTTAGAAAAAAAAATCCTAAAATCACAAATAAATCGATTAAGCACAATTTAACACTCAAATCAATAAACAGTGCACCACGATAATCAGCACAAAATTTTGGTCACCAGCTATCCCGGTCTAATTTCTGGAAATTAATTAATTAATTAATTAATTACAAAAATTAATTATTAAATAGCAATAAATCCAAATTAGGCCCGTAATGCCTAAATGGACGCGAAACGGACTCGGAAAATTTCCGAGGTTCATTCAGTAAATACTCGAGCCTATCTACTCGCTAATTACACTAACCATTTGCCTAACATGCATAGGTAAATCCCTAATTTAATTATTCTAATCTAATCTATCCACCTAATTGCACTTAATTAAATATAATCAACCCCTAAGCATCATTAGTCTATTAAGCAAGGATTAGTGAGTAAAACTCACTTGTTTATCAAATCGTTCAGTTCAATTCGATGGGAACGCGACAGGGGCCGACTTTCTCCAAAGCGGGCCTAGGTTTCGAGGCCCGGAACACCTCCAAAATGGGCCTACGAGCTGCTGTAAAACCCACTGAGCAAGCTTCTGTTTTGGGCTGCAAAACAGAAGAAACAAGCTTAAATGGGCGGCAATGACCGGTGGAGACTTTAATGGCTTGAAGGGGCGGTCCACGACGGTTGAACGGGCTCCGACGGGCTTCCACAGCTACTCACAGCTATTGGACAGCAAGCTAGATAGTGGAACAAGGCTGCAGGGAGTCGGGATCGTATGGTGAGGGCGGTGGCTCGCACGGCTCGTGGACGGGGGCGAGGGCAGTAAATGGCAGCTGGCGGTGGCTCTCCAGTGTGCGACGGCTGCTCTGGTTTCTCCTCTGGCTTGCTGGTGTTCGCACAGCACAAAGAGGAAGGAGGAGAAGCAGTCCACAGTAGCTTGAGGGAGAGAGGGAGAGAGGGAGAGAGGAAAGATCTAGGGGGACCAAGGGCTTCACCATGGGCCATTCCTTCCAATGCTTTGTCCCCTTGACCATCCATGGCCACCAGCTGCTCCTTGGCTGTCAAAGAGCCACCAAGGCACACCCAACAACCCTTGAAATGGTCCATTTTGGCTAGGCATGGGGGTAACACGAATTTGCAAGCATTTTCTCTCAATTGGACACCGATCCTTGCTCGATTCAATCTCATATGACCTCAATAAATTCAATTGATACCTCAATTATCAAATTGGTATTTTTCTCCACTAATTGATTCATCTTGCATCCCCATTGCGCGATCAAAAACGATCTCCGGCATTTTCTAAACAAAAACGGCCCTAGGGCAACTTTTTCCCAAAAGTCTCGTGTCACGGAAAAATCTTCTCGAGACCGAGTCGACACTCCTTGAATTTATTGTGACATGACAGAATCTTCAATTTCTAAAATCGGACTCGAATTTGCGGTTAATTTCCATTTGGCGTGTTTTTAGCATGACCTAGGCTACCGAGTAATTTTCAGAAATTTTTCAAAGCAAATGACCCATGGTCAATTTTCTTCGAGTCACAATGAACCCACTCGACTCATTGGCGACTCTCAGTTGTCATGAAAATCTCGAGAATTCAAATATGGACACAGGGTACCAAAACAATAAGAAAATCAGTCTAGTGTCGGCCGACGAGAATTTTCCAATTTAGTGGTGTAACCCACGATTAGCCACACATCTCCGTCGAACCAACCTATCTCTGGTCTCAAATCGATCTTTAACTGTGCCGTAATGGCCTCTAAAGATGAACACGGTCAAGAAGCCGATTCCTGGTCGAATTCTCAAGTCTATTTGTTTTAAAATCCTTAATAGTTTCCACGGATAGTCTAGTTATCTCGAGAGTGATCAGCTCTAAGAATAACCCTATAGGCACGTCAATGAAATGCTCGATTATTCAGTAGAAAACAGGGTTGAAAATCTAGGATGTCACATGTAAATTCGTACTAATGATGATATTACCTTGCTATTATGTGATTGGTGCTTGACAGAGAGTTTATTAGGGCAACGGAGCAACCATAAAATGCATACCACTAGTAAGCCCAGATGGAAATTTCTCGGAGGAGAGAGAAAAAAATAATACTAAAGAATGAAACTGAGGGAGGGAGGGAGGGAGGGAGAGAGAGAGAGAGAGAGAGAGAGAGAGAGAGAGAGAGAGAGTGAGTGAATGAGTGAGTCGTGCTGAGTCCATGATAAGTCCATGGCCGTGCGATTACGATAAGTCCATGGCTGTGTAATTACGATCATGGACTCAAAGACGACTTTGTGTGTGTGTGTTTGTGTGTGTGAGAGAGAGAGAGAGAGAGAGAGAGAGTCGTGCTGAATCCATGATGAGTCTGTGGCTTCATAATGACTAATCATGGATTGAGCATGATTGAGAGAGAGAAGATGTGCTGAATCCATGATGAGTCCATGGCTGTGTAATGACTGATCATGGACTTAGCACGACTTTGTGAGAGAGAGAGAGTCGTGCCGAGTCCATTGCAATTTAATTTACCGTCCATTGCAATGTAATTACACCAATGATGGACTTAGGATGACTCTCTCTCTCTCTCTCTCTTTCCACTAGAAGGGTAGATATATCTGATCTTCTAATAGATCATTCCAAATAAAGTAAGAGATAAAAGATATTCATTAATAATTATTCATTCTATGTTGTCTAAAAATCAGAATGGTTAAATACAGCTCACACATGGAAGTAATATTTCTTTGAGAAATAACCTTTGCAAGAATCCATACGTTTATAAGCATAGTGTGTGGACGATAACAACGGGTTATGTTTCTTTCTATCCCTAAAAACTATTTGGAGGAAAGTTGGATTCCTTAAATTAGTGTTTTGCTTGATGGATTACATACATGACATCAGCCATATTTAAATTTCTATTATGTTTGCATGTAAATGATGTTAATAATTTATAATTCGCCAACAAGATATGATGAGAAGAAATAAGAAAATATATAGCCAGATAATATTTACATGGATACTCTAGAAACAGGGGCATCTTTTCTTCAGTTTCTAATTAGAGAAAACTTCTTGGAACTACTATTCTGGATTGATGATATACAAATACGCACATATACCCATATTTGTATTTAGTTGAGTTTGCTTGTGGGTAATATTGATAACTTATAACCTATTCGTTAAAGATATAGATGTAGGAATATTTCTCTAATCATGAGCAGAAGAAAATATAAGCGGGAGAAATATAAGGCTAGAAAGTACATAAACTCCACGAGATACTCAAACTAGTAGCGAATATTCTCAGTACCGTTCCGCGTTCGAGGCCTAGAGATTGGATCTTTTTCTCAGCTCACAAGCGTGCTACCCTTACAGAAGAGCATGTGATGTCTCCAGGCGATTCCACTGGGTCAAGATACCGTCTGAATTATTTATAGCCGCAAAACTTAAAATAAGATGCTAACACGGAAAAAGCTGCCTAAGACCCAAAAGCTATGTAGTTCGGTCACACTCACTTTTTTAGTTAGTATTTTATTATTTTTTCCCAACGACACTAAGTAGTTGGAAAGCTGATACTTACACTTATTTAATCGTTAACATTTTTAAGGGTATCTCAAGGGAGAGGAATATGTAAGAAGTACGGGCAAGGGAGAAGTTACCAAAAATAAACCTTAGACTTATTAAATTTGTGTCAATTCAGTCATAAGCCTTTAAATTGTGTTAATAGAGTCATAAATTTTTTGACGATTGACCAATTTAATCCTTTTGGCTCATTTTGATTGGAAATCGTTGACATTGAGGTTTAGTCAATGTCGACGTGACTATCAAAATGATTAAGGCTAAATTGACCCGATTGAAATATTTAGAGCTGAATCAACAAATTGTCAAAAAGTTAAGGACTTAATTAGTCAAATTCAAAGATTTAAAACTAAATTATCATAAGTACAATAGATTTAAAACCCTTTTTATAATTATCCCGCGGGCAGGTATTACATAAACTAAGTCTGCTACATCAAATAATCACGTTTCACGGATATATGTAATCAATAAATATTAGAACTGAAAAAGACTAATAACGTATTTTAATTGATTCGTCCATCTATCGGATTACTTATAAGTTTATATAATATTTTCTCGAAGAAGTAAATAAAAAGAGTCGAGCCACAACTTTGAAGCACGTGAATGCATGGGGGAGGCTCAGGCTAGCGAGGAGTAGCAGCATTTTGTCTTCCACATGCATCCGAAGCCTCGCACCCCGATGTTGCCTAAAACATTTTTCTAATTTTCACATGCTTTCGTTCTCGTAAACAGTACAGCGTGTCGATAACCGTGCGCTGGGTTTTGATTTTTAAAGAGAAGGAAGAAAAATTGAAAAGGGTTGAAGCAAAACAATGCCATTCTCTATCGGCATAGATTCTTCGCATCACATCAGAAAATCACAAGAGTTATTTCCCTTATGTTCTATATCGTGATTATCATGTAGAATATACAAGTCTAGGTTCATTTATTTCTAGTTTTTAACTAGATATCACAACAAATTGTTATTGAATATTGGCTCTCCCTCATATACTTTAAGATCCCATAATTGCATAAATGATTATTTAAAACATATATTGAGTATGTCGTCAAATGCATTAGTAGGTTGAAAGGAATGCTAAATGCCTAATACATGAGAGTGATGCCGAATGGAGGGCGGTCAAATAAGCAATGCAGTATCAGGAACATTTAGGTTGTTAACGAAATTAAGTTTTATGAAAACTTCTTCAATACGAATTACAACTGTCCATGAGACTTACGATTCATCTAAAAGTTTTGAGACTTGCGGATAGAGAAACGATTAAAGCATATATTTAGCTTTCTATTCACTTAAAATGAAATGAACTAAACCCTAGGGAAATTAGCTTATTATATATAAGTGGGAGAAGGTGGAGAAAGTAAATAAATATCAGATGAGTTAGAGAATTTCATGGACCTAAATGAAGTAATCTTTATATGAAAAATGGTACAAATTAGAAAAGTAGAATTGCTTAACATAGCATTCACCAAGTCGCCCGCTAGAGCTGCTAGTCATAGAATCAGATGGAAGCAGCCTAAACCTTGAAAATGGGTTACCATTTACTCCATATAAATATTTCATGCTGATATTTTAACGAAATACATAATAACGTGTCAAGGAAAAAATATGTTGCACATATAGAGCTCAACAAGTCAAAAAGAGTTCGTTAGTCCAACTACGAATGTTATATCTAACTACATTCTAACACCTAAATAAGGAAAGTGTATGTTTACTAAAGGAGCATGTATTGGATAGCTAGGAAAACTATAAGGACAAGTCGAGTTAGCGAAGACATAACCCTTAATTTGTAATATCTAAACAAGTCTAGTCCAGAGTTCGAGTTTTTGCCAAGAAAACTCTCTCAAGAATAATTCGAGGCTTCTTGCTCTAGAAAGTAATTAGGTGCGATGGCCAGATGGAGATGTGAGATGCAATGAAAATTTTTGGGTGCTTTAAAAGGTTGAGATACCCTATATAAAAAAAGGTATTTCTTCTATCCGCCATTGGAGGAAACTTCCTTTAACAATATCTATGATTTTGAGTTACAAATTATGAGTGTCACTCACATGTGAATTTAACTAAGTATAGATACAGGTAATCCAACCAATCAGATAGTGATTTTTCCAATTAGGAATAGAGAAAAATGTGATCCTCATAACAGAGAAAGAAGACATGACATAATAATTTTCTATTTTAGAATTTTAAGAGAGAGATAGAGAGAGAATAACATACGTCAAAGAAAATATTTAGATTTCCTCATTGTTTTCATTAACTTATTGAGTCTACGACTAGTCAAGTAAGGCTACTTCGAACAAAAAAAAAAAAAAAAAAAGGTTAAGACTACTGCAGATTCTATAAATAGCACACGAGTTGGTGCTCTCTCGGTATCTTCTCAGCTAGCTAGCTCTCTCTCTCTCTCTCTCTCTCTCTCTCTCTCTCTCTCTCTCTCTCTCTCTGCGCCATGGCCCAAGACAAGGTTCTCATTGCTATTGTCTTTTTTCTTCTGGCCTTCTCTCTAAAGCTCCAGTCCACTCAAGCAAGGCAGTTGAGGCTAACGATGCAAAAGCAAAACTCATTCTCAAACAAGCTTCAAAATGTGAATGAACACGTAGAAAAGGAACCAAGGAAAACCATAGCCGAGCAGAGCAAATATTTGCACGGTGAAACCTGGAACGAAGCCAAAAACACTGTTGCGTCTTCCACTCCGCCGCCACCATCTCCTCTTCATAGCTTGGATGACTTCAGGCCCACAGCTCCTGGCCACAGCCCCGGTGTTGGCCATTCGCTTCAGAACTAGGGTTTATTTATCGATATTGTTATGTCCGATTGACTATGTTCATTTTTTTCTCGTGCGCGTATCATCATCCTGTCTTTGATTAGCTTTAGATGCTTCGTTGATTAGGTTTAGATGTTTCGGTTTAAGTCTGAGTTGGTAGTCTAGTGCAAGTGTTTGTTTTCCCTGTATACATTAAACATTTGCGACACAAAAGCGTGCAAATCTTAGTTGTCTTTTGTCCATTTATTTTAACTAGCTCGGGTTGTGGTTCTTTTAATTGCTCCTTTGTTAGATTCTCAAATACGCATTGCCATGCAATATTGGTGCCCCTCTGTGACGTATATATTAGTTACGGGCATTGAACCAAACTTCTATAAGCATTTCTATACAGACATATCACTTGAATACATATCACACAAGTGATTTGGAAGAGCAAAGAATTTTTTAGCTAAAATATTGTTAGAAAATATAAATATTAAACAACACATTCACCTAACATTTTAAACTTTTAGAACAGTTAACAGTGGTCTTACAAAATTTCATATGGTATTAGAGGAGAAAATCCTAAGTTCGAATCTTCCATTTCCCTAATTACCTCGTCAATTACATAGTTCCACACTTCAGGCTTAAGCCAAAGATCAACTTACGTGTGAACGGGAGTGTTAATATATATATATATATATATATATATATATATTAAATCATGCATTCATCTAACAGCTTAAGTTTTCACAATAATTGGCAATGATCTCACAAAATCAATAATGATACAGAAGTTGCTTCCCAAAAAAATCCCACGAAATCAATAGTAATGCAAATGTTGCTTTTGCATGCCTATGATGAGGATTCTACCACATTGAATAATGATAGAGTATGAACAAATTAAAACTTGGCTAAGACATCTTTTTTTTTTTCAGTTTGAAATGTAAGTATCATTTATATGAAGACGTACATGAGCTTAGGGGCATTTCGCAGCATTACAAAGATAATTAAGAACATGAAAAAATGGAGTGAGGGAGTCTCCATATAGTAGCCAATATTATATTTGTCTAGGAAGGTCTGAAATTTTTGTAATATGATGCTTCCTCTGACAAGTTTATGAATTTTAGCCATGATGATGGTGATATCATTTGACTTGTTTTGGGAATGTCTACAATTACATTCCATCCAAATGCAGTATATGATTAGTAAGAAAGTACCTTGAGAAGCCTTGCCGCCAAGTCCTTGCCTTTGGTAGCCTTGATCATCGATTGGAATTCATCATTCCATCCTCCTAAAGATCGACTGATTTTGTATTGTGCAAGGATAAACCATATGCTTCTTGTCCATGTGCACTGAAAGAATAGATGATATCGATCTTCCAGACCAATAGAAACTACAATGAATTGTCACTATTGGCATCCAACATGATACGATCTTTGCTGTTGGTAGTCTGTCTCTACCGATAAAATTGTGTTTATTGACCCTACCTATCCATATTTGTTGATATTATCCCATAGTTGGTCCCACACTTGTTAAACGACACACGTATTGTTGAATTTGTTCATCACTCCAAAGGGTTTGTTGAAATATCTCACATTTCTTGAAAATGAGATTTTTGTGTTTTTTATATACTTGTAAATAATTCCCTTCCATCTATAAGCTTAGTTTTTAAGTCAGCAATTTTAACAAGGTATTAAAGTTAGGTTCTTAATCAAATTCCACATGCCACTCTTAATCTAGCTTGCATATAAGAATAGGTGTTGTAATATTACACATCGCTTGATAATGAGGTTTATACGCTCTTCATATACGTGTGATTTGCAAATGTTATGTATAATCTCACTTAGTTACGCCACTGTTGCCGTGAAGATGAGTCCCTGTAAATATAAAGTGCACATCGCTACTTCAAATTTTAAAAAATTAATAGAATAATTTGAAATGATTTCACATGCTTCTCCCTAAGCAAGTTTTATGTGAATAAATAATATTCGCAAAAACACAATGAGAGTCATAAAAATGTATAAATTTTCAGTCATATTTTATATTATCAAAGTAGATAATGAGTGAATCACTTTGTTATGAATAACTTTGAATCATTAAACAATGAAAAACATGATCAATCTTTTCATTTTCAAACAAGTTTTTACTCTAATTAAGCAAATATTACATCCTTTGTCAGAAAATCCAATCCAGAAGTTTGAGTTAATAGATGAACTCAATAAAAGTTCAAGATTTCGATGATAATACAAAGAATAATGTCTATTTCTCTTCAAACTTGAGATTTGCTCCGTGTTGGGAAAAATACTGCTTAGAATTGGGTAGAACAATGAAGACGGATCTTTAGAGTACTCGAGTCGGACTTTGAGGCGTGATATCATTTTCTTTAAGGATTTATTTGCCCCACAAAGTTGCTAATGGTCACAGACAAAAATCCTCCAGGATACAACAAAGTCTCAAAATCGAGAATACTAGATAGCAATTCTAGTATTTCTCCAGGGTCTCTCTAGGAAACAATTGAAAGGAAGGCTGTAGTTTTTTTTCCTCAGAAAGAAGACTCGAAAAGATGAAAAAATGATCACTTCAATTCTTTCTCAATCTGACAAGTATATATAAAATAGTCTTAAAAAAAATGAAGACAACTCTTCGTGAAAAGTTGCGAAATAGACAAACACATTCTTTCGAAAATTTGCTCAAATGAACAAAGATGTCCATTCATAAGAAGTTAAAACCGAACAAATACAACTATTCGGGAAAGGTCGCAAATTGAACAGGTATTTTTCTTTCAAAGGTTGTCTTGAAAAGACACTAACAAAAATTCGGAATAAAATAATAATAACTATTTAATAAATAAAAATTTAGAAATTTTATTTATTAATTAATTAATTTCCGAAAATTCTCAATAATCAAAAACAACCTTTGAATTAATTAAACTTAATAAGACAACCGTACGAAATAAAAAAAATTAAAAAGACAAAAGGATTAGTGCTAATTAAATCGCGAGCGCGCAAGCGTGCTAAGTGCTAAGTGCGCCAAATAATCGCGCCAAAATCGCGCACCCGCACGCGGGTATGGTGGGGTCTAGCCCCACCTAATCATTCCTTTAAATATACAAAGGAAATCCCACACTTTTAAATTAGTTTACTTCTTCCCACCTTTCCCATGTGGGACAAGGTAAATAACACTTTCCTTTTGTTTTAACAAACAAAACTCCAACAATCCCCCACTTTGTTTGTAAAACAAAGATTTCAAAATAAAGATAAAATAAATTTTAAAACCGTACAGCCAAAATTTCAGTAAGATTAATATACATACATAAAGGTCTCTTTCGAGTTAAACCTTTACTTAGTGCAAGTATATCAAAGCTCTATCAAAGTGACAAGTAGCTCGGCTTTAAACTTGTACTTTTATGTAATAGAACCGGACATACCGCACATATACTAACCTCTTGTTTCAGCGAGAAGTTCTATATTACTCCGCACTATTATGGCCTTGTGCTTGATCCTATTTCATGAGCTCTCTAGAAAGTAACCCTCACTTTCGTAAGAAGCGGCACCACTTCTAAGCTCTTATAGGTGAAGTATCTACCGTGTGTTTCTGTTACTAGCAACACACTACAAATTTGTATCATACTTCATTAAGAATTCAATTCAACCTACAAAACGTAACGTACGATACCGACTTCTCATATCGGGGCTACGTCGGTATCAAACAATCACATTCAATAACTTGTTCTTACCCATTAAACCTTGTAACTAGTGATGTTCTAGAAAAAGGTCGAGTTACTATTATTGGTGATTTCAATTAAAGGGTTTCAGCCCCATTTCTTGTGAGGTCGTTATTACCATATGTCTTGGTAAAGCCTTCGTCAAAGGATCGGCAAGATTTTTACTTGACCTCACATAGACAATTGTTATGGTACCATCTTTAATCAATTGTCTCACATATTCATGTCTTAGACTAATATGTCTAGACTTACCATTATAGGTGCTACTATAGGCTCTTGCCAAAGTAGCCTGACTATCACAATGGATAGATATAGGAGGCATAGGACTAGGCCATAATTTGATATCCAACAACAAATTCCTAATCCATTCAGCCTCTTTCCCAACTGCCGCCAAAGCAATAAATTCAGATTCCATTGTTGAGTGAGTTATACATGTCTGTTTCTTGCTCGCCCAAGGTTCAACACCTCCAGCTAGTGTGAAGATCCATCCAAGTGGAACGCTCATCTCCCACACTTGTAATCCAACGAGCATCGGTGTATCCTTCTAATACAGCCGGATAATTATTATAGAACAATCCTAAATTTTTAGTTCTCTTAAGATAACCAAAAATTCTGGTAATAGCTCTCCAATGTTCTATACTTGGATTACTAGTATACCTACTCAACTTGCATACAGAAAAAGCAATATCAGGTCTAGTACAATGCATCGCATACATTAAAGACCCTATAGCACTTGCATATTCTAGTTGTGCCACCGCTCTACCGGTATTATAATTTAATTTAATACTAGAATCAAATGGAGTACTTATATCCTTGAAGCCAAGATGCTGAAATTTATTTAATAATTTTTCAACATAATTACATTGGCTTAAGGAGTAACCCCCACTATGTTTCTTAACTTTAATACCTAAGATAGTATCTACTTCACCCAAATCCTTCATTTTAAACATGGAAGTTAGATACTTCTTAGTCTCAATAATTCCAGTCATATTCGTTCCAAAAATAAGCATATCATCAACATACAAGCACACTAAGACACCATAGTCTTTAGTGAATTTAGAGTATATACATTTATCAGCACTACTATTGATGAAACCATTTGACAATATGACCGAATTAAACTTTTCATGCCACTGCTTAGGAGCTTGCTTAAGCCCATAAAGAGACTTAATCAATTTACATACTTTCTTTTCATTTCCAGGAAGAACAAAACCCTCCGGTTGTTCCATGTAAATCTCCTCATTTAAGTCTCCATTTAAAAAAGCAGTCTTAACATCCATTTGATGAACACAAAGATCATAAATGGAAGCTAGAGCAAAAAGAACTCGAATAGAAGTTATACGTGCTACAGGAGCATATGTATCAAAATAATCTATTCCTTCTTTTTGTCTATATCCCTTAGCTACAAGCCTAGCTTTAAAAGCTTTAATAGTACCATCAAAATGATATTTTCTTCTAAAAACCCATTTGCACCCTATAGGTTTTGATCCTTTTGGTCAATCTACTAATACCCAAGTATTATTGGACATAATTGAGTCCATTTCATCATTCACAGCTTCTTTCCAAAAGGAAGCATCTCTAGAAGACATAGCTTCATCAAAGTTTCTAGGATCATCTTCTAGATTTAGTACTAAAGGATATTTATTTATCACGTTATTATCTCCATCTCCTTCGACAAGACAAACATGAGTAATAAAATCAGGACCTAAGTCTTTTATTTTCCTAGCTCTTGTACTTCTCCTTGGTTCAAAGTCTTTTATTTTCCTAGCTCTAGTACTTCTCCTTGATTCAATCATGTCTCTAGAATCATTCGTTTCTTTCTCTTGAGAATCTCTTTGAGTTTCCATAAATTTAGGATTATTTTCAATAATTTCAGAATTTGTAAAACACTTATTCTCAAAGAATTCAACGTCTCTTGATTCTACAATGACATTGGACTCTAAATCAAGAAGCCTATAAGCTTTACTATTTTCAGCATACCCAACGAAAACACTTTTGATAGCTCTAGGACCGAGCTTTGTCCTCTTAGGATCTAGAGCTCGGTAATATGCCAAACACCCCCACACTTTAAGATATGATAAGTTTGGCTTTCTACCTTTCTATATTTCATAAGGGGTTATGTCATTTTTCTTGGAAGGTATTCTGTTATGAATATGGCATGCAGTAAGTATTGCTTCTCCCCAAAGATTAATTGGTAGCTTTGAATTTGAAAGCATACAATTAACCATTTCTCCAAGAGATCGATTTTTCCTTTCAGCCAAACCATTTTGTTGTGGAGTATATGGTGCTGAAACTTGATGAATAATACCATGTTCTTCACAAAATGAAGAGAATTCATTTAAGAAATATTCTCCACCTCTATCCGATCGTAGAACTTTAATTTTCTTTTCTAATTGATTCTCTACTTCAGCCTTATATTTCTTAAACATGGTAAATGCTTCATCCTTCGATCTCATGAGATAAACATATAAGAACCTACTGCAATCATCCACAAAGGTAATAAAATACCTTTTACCTCCACGTGTTAGCATACCATTGAATTCACATATATCACTATGAACCAAATCCAATAAATTCGAATTTCTTTTAACACTAGGAAATGGTTTCTTAGTAAGTTTGGACTTAGCACATATTTCACATTTATCATATTCGCCATTGAAATTTATTAAGTCTAACTTCTTCATATTCTTTAAATAACGAATATTTATATGTGCCAACCTACTATGCCATAAAAAAGAAGACTCAACAATATAAGTAGAACTAGCGATATTATTATTGATACTCAGTTGATACATGCCATCATTGGCATAACCCTTTCCAACAAACAGCCCATTCTTCGACAGGATAACCTTGTCGGATTCAAACAAAACCCGAAACCCCCTCTTACAAAGTATATCAATAGAAACTAGGTTCTTCCTAATTTCGGGTATAAATAACACATTAAGAAGAGTAATCTTCTTTCCAAAAGTGAAGTCTATATCCACTGTGCCTTTTCCAGCAACCTTTGCAAGAGCATTATTTGCCATCAGGACCTCTTGAACATTTGAGTCAACAATCTCCTCAAATTGCTTGAACAAGTACTTGTCCTTGCACACATGGACTGTTGCTCCAATCTAACCACCAACCGGATTGACAAAGTGCAGAATTGATTTCAGAAACCATAGCCATCGCATCATTAATTTCAGAAATTTTCATGTTCGAAAGCATGGTTGAAATCATGGCCACATAATTTTCTTCAACCAGATTTGCATCTGCCTTCACCGTCGGAATGTTCTTGTCCTTGGAAATGCTCTTGCGGTGAATGCGCAATCAATGGCATAGTGTCCCTGTTTGCCACAAACAAAACAGCAACCATTTTTTTTCTTTTGTGTTCTCTTAAATTTATGCCCCCCGCTTTTTACTTTGAAGTTCTGGCCGAGTTTCCGTTTTTTATCCACAGCATTCATCTTGGAACTGTACAAAACAGAATTATCACGTAAACGTGACTCTTCCTCAATGCGAAGATGTTTCGTATCTGTTCCCGAGTAAAGTCCTCCGACTTGTGCATCGTCTTTTTCCATAGTCTTTCCAACTTGGAGGCAATTTCGCAATAATTGCTCCAACTTGAAAAGTTTCTGGAATTTCAATCTTGAGGGCACAAATTTTATTCACAAGTACTTGCAACTCATGGACTTGTTCCAGCAAGGGTTTAGTATCAATAAACTTGAAGTCAAAGTACTTTGCGATTAGATATTTGTTGGTACCTTGCTCTTCCACTTTGTACTTGACTTCCAAAGTGCATTCCAAATTTCTCGGCCGACTTCATTTCGTGAATAAGTCGTACGTACGATCGTAGAGTGTGTTCATAATGTGTCCTCGACATAGTAATTCATCCTCTGCACGTTTCTTCTTTTCCTTATTAACCCTCTCAATGGCTTCTGCACATGGATGTCCTCCTTCGATAGTAGGCATCGGATCTTCTATAGGCGCCAAGTTAGGATCCAGTATGTAGGAAATCTTCAGAGCAGTGAGTAAGAACATCATCTTGTCCCTCCAGCGAGCAAAGTTGTTTCCATCGAACCGGTCCAGTTTGACCATGTCTTGATTCATCACTTTGATTGTCTCCGACTCCATTGTTGCGAAATAAATCCTTAAAATTGTTGGTAAAATACTGCTTAGAATTGGGTAGAACAATGAAGACGGATCTTTAGAGTACTCAAGTCGGACTTTGAGGCGTGATATCACTTTCTTTAAGGATTTATTTGCCCCACAAAGTTGCTAATGGTCACAGACAAAAATCCTCCAGGATACAACAAAGTCTCAAAATCGAGAATACTAGATAGCAATTCTAGTATTTCTCCGTGGTCTCTCTAGGAAACAATTGAAAGGAAGGTCTGTAGTTTTTTTCCTCGTAAAGAAGACTCGAAAAGATGAAAAAATGATCACTTCAATTCTTTCTCAATCTGACAAGTATATATAAAATAGTCTTAAAAAAATGAAGACAACTCTTCGTGAAAAGTTGCGAAATGGACAAACACATTCTTTCGAAAATTTGCTCAAATGAACAAAGATGTCCATTCATAAGAAGTTAAAACCGAACAAATACAACTATTCGGGAAAGGTCGCAAATTGAACAGGTATTTTTCTTTCAAAGGTTGTCTTGAAAAGACACTAACAAAAATTCGGAATAAAATAATAATAACTATTTAATAAATAAAAATTTAGAAATTTTATTTATTAATTAATTAATTTCCGAAAATTCTCAATAATCAAAAACAACCTTTGAATTAATTAAACTTAATAAGACAACCGTACGAAATAAAAAAAATTAAAAAGACAAAAGGATTAGTGCTAATTAAATCGCGGGCGCAAGCGTGCTAAGTGCGCCAAATAATCGCGCCAAAATCGCGCACCAAGACGCTGGTATGGTGGGGTCTAGCCCCACCTAATCATTCCTTTAAATATACAAAGGAAATCCCACACTTTTAAATTAGTTTACTTCTTCCCACCTTTCCCATGTGGGACAAGGTAAATAGCACTTTCCTTTTGTTTTAACAAACAAAACTCCAACACTCCGCACAAGGAATATCCAGTTAGTTCATAATATTGCATAGGGGATAACATCTTGTTTTAAAACCCAATTGGAGCTTTTCGGGTCCGAGAAGTATACCGATGCTGCGGAGGAACATTGGACGTGCATTCCCGAGAACTTATTCGAGCAATTGCATATTTTTGGGCTTTATTAAATGACACGCTGAAGTTTTAAGACTTCGTCACTAACCCAAAATTACAATCATTTGGATCTTATAATTGCTTCCACTAACTTTGATGTTCAACGTTTTTTTTTTTTTGGTCGAAACTACCCATATATTAGATCAACAGGAGGTACAACCTGATGCTAAAGCTTCACAAAATACGATATCCTGGAAGATAATGGGAGGGAAAATAAGCCAGTTTCGGACCGGGCCTTGATTCCAATGGGCTTTGGCAGCCCAGTTAGCTGCTAGGTTTGCTTCTCTGCGAACATGCTGGAGAGAGAGATTAGGGCATCGAGCAAGCACATCGTGAAGAACAGCGAATAGGTGGCGCTCCGTCCATGGCAGCTGCTGCTTCTCCGAACGATCTCCACCAAGATGTGAGGCGTCGAGACTCGACCACTACGCGTTCGAGATGAAGCCCCTGCTGGATCAGATGTTGGATGGCCAAAATAAGAGCGTATATCTCAGCTTGGAATGCCGAATGTGCTGGAACGCTTCGTGTAATCACATCAGTAAGTACTCCTTTGAAATTTATGTAAATACACGCTACCAATCCTTCCTCGTTCCCGGTATAAAAGCCCCATCAATATTACATTTGAGGCTACCTTTTTTCTCGGAGGTTTCCATCTTCGATCCGGGCTGACAATTGGTTTTTGAATCCGATGTGCGAGGGGTCTAGAAGCGTCAAAATTCGACTCTAGGCTAGGGCGTTTTCCACGACTTGGATAGGATCCGGGTTCTGCTGGCGATCACTTCAAAATTCGGGGAAGCCTTAGGAATGATGGCTCTGGCTGCAACCCACTCGTCAAAACGACGCACAGAGGTAGGTGAAATCGAAACCCTGATCTTATAATGAGTCCAGATTTCTCTTGTCCAAGTGCAGAAGAAAAATAGGTGTTCGATTGTTTCTGGAACGTTGTGGTTGCAAAGGGTGCAGTAGGGGTTAGGGGAAATATGTCTTTGGTAGAGGTTTGCTTTAGTAGCAATGGCATTTTTACAGGCTAACCACATAAAAACACGAATCTTAGGAGCAGTTTTCATGTGCCAGATCTTCCTCCATAACTGAAGAGGATTCTGATAAGAGGATGAAGCTATATTAAGTGGGGGATGTTCAACGTTGAAAAACTGGTAATATGGGCTTCAAACCGTCAATATAGATAGATATTAGGAAGATCACTGTCGATGACGGCGCAATATAATTACTTCATTAAATATTCTTTCATGATCATTCGACAAGTGATAACGTACATTTTTAAAATGTGTTTTTTCTTATTATTTTGGCACATTAATGTGTTCCCATCTTAGTAGAAGAAAACTTATATTTATCGGATTATTCAAAACCAGATACCTTTATATGGAGAGTACGGCAATGGAGAGCCCAAAATTCAAGCCTGTTAATATGTTCAGTTGACCTTTATTCACTCAAAAACCTAAACTAATGAATTATAAGTCAATTGAGATTACTAACTACTTCACACCATATGTGACCTTTTCAACACGATTTACATGTGCATCTCTCAATAATAACGTCACATATAATGGATTAATGACACATCCACAAGGGAAATTACTAACAAAATTCTAAATTCATTGCACTTGTGCCAATTTAGTCATTTGTATAAATTTAGTCCCTAACATATTCGTATTTTACTCAATTAAGTTCATCCAACCAATTTTGATTGAAAATTATTAATGTAAATATCAACCGTCTTATGTAATATGATTTGCGCTGACATTTTCAATATATTTTTTTTTATAACTTTTTTATCTTTACTTTACGTTTTTTGGACTAAGGGTCAGCAAGGGTCGTCACCCACAAATGAGAACTAGGATGCCCTTGCCTAATCTAGACATGCGATCTCGCCTTGGGCCTACAAGGGTGTCGTGACCCTTGCTAGATTTGGATAAGGGGTCATGCGCCTTTGCTTTGGTCAGCGAGGGCATTGTGACCCTCGCCTAGGCCCACATCGTCCATAGCAAGGTGAGGGCATCAGGTGAGGGATGCCATGGCCATAGCAAGAACTCAAAGCCCTTACCTAGTGGCCGACGACCATTGTCACCATCAATCCAAAAAAAAAAGAGCAAATAAAAGAGAAAAGAAAAATCATTAAAAATTTATAAATAAATCAAAAATTATTATAATATTATTAAAAATATTCACATCAATACTGATCATACTGCGTGGGAGTCAATAATTTCCAATTAAAATTAGTTAGATGAACTCAATGGGCAAAATGTAAAATGATTTAAGTTTAAATTGACATAATTAAATGTTAAGACTAAATTGACATAAATATAATATGTTTAATATATTTTTTTTATAATTATGTTCACGTTCATATGCAAGTACAAGTGAACTTAGACGTGACAAAAAAAAAAAAGAAATGAACTTAGACAAAGGAAACGCTTGGACAAAACTAAGTGCAAAAAAAAAAAAAGAAGGTGAGAGAGAAAAGTGAAATTGCGTAAAGAATTTGGCCTTTGACGGTTGGGAATCCGAAAGTATCTCTGGAGATCCTCTGCCGTCCGTCAACATTATAACTTAAGTGGCAATCACAAGCCCATTTTGAAGTTTGACGGCTTAAGATTTCTTTTTTCATTTTAAGCTTTTTGTTTGATTGCCAAGAATGGTTATTATATTATCAAACCTCGTGCGATCCAGCTAGCACAAACAGTGAGAATGAAATGACTCCCCTTCGTGCACTAATATTTATTTATTTTGTCCCATTATCGGATTTATTTTTAGTAGGAAGGAGTTGGGGAATTCCTATGCCTCCCCCCCCATTTCCAGGAGCCAACTAAACATTACGTTTGTCAGAAGATTCTCATTGTCTTAATTTTTTTTCCTTGGAAAGGGAGGTTGAGGCATGCGCCTTGATGCTCATCATTTGTCTCTTTGACTCATACGATATATATAATTAGGGACTAGTACAGTGGACAAAGAAGAGTGGTGGGGGTCCTGAAGGGTCGGTGGTGATTCTCGTACCTTACTTTGACTTGATCTCTTTAATCACTGACCATGCGTGACATATAATACAATGTAAATAGATAGTACATGGATTCTTCACTTAATTGGTTAGAATTCTATAGATTCAAAGTACAACCCCCATCATACTTTTGCAACTTTATAGGATCTATTTAGATTCTGTTTAGATGATTTTCACATTTTAATTTCATGAGTTCAACTAGTCATTGTTACATCAAACTCTTTAAACTTTTGCAACATATATTGACAATTAGAATTATTTGTTTTTTTTTTCGGTTTTCAAAATTTTGGAGGATTAGTACTTTCTTAAGTACATGCAAATAGACGGAAACAATAACTCTCTCTCTCTCTCTCTCACTAATGGTAATTAAAGAGCTACCTATTATCTTCATTATATGGTAAAAGGACACTAATCTCATGGCAAATTGATGAGATCCAACTCATAAGGTAAGGGAAATTTAGGATGAGAGTTGGGGCTTTTTTGTGAGTAATAATGACCCTAAATATATAACATGTACATATAATAGACTAATCAATTTTTGGACAACACAAAATTTATTGATTTTTACTATTTAAATTATAAACATCATCGTCAATTTTACACTTCACAACCCATCTTGCATTTCAAAATAAATAGTTACCCACCTCATTTGTTGCATATTTCAAGTTTCATTTTTAACCTGCACATCATTTATTAAGTTGCCATTTATTTTTCTAGATTACCCATCCTAAATATCAGGCTTCATTTTTTGGTGTAAAATCAGGTGCGAAAGAGGGCGTCTTTCTAAATTGTGGAGATGTAAAATATAAGTTTTGAAATGCGATAAGAATATTTGTTGAAGTTTTTTTTTTTTTTTTTGCAATTATCTCGTTTCTTTATCGCATGACAACCGGAAGTATTTAGGTTATTCGATTAAACCCCCTCCCCCCCCTCCCCCCAAAAAAAAAAAAAACGAAAAAAGAAAAAGTTCACTAGGATGGCTTATGATGTGACAGCTCAAGTTCAGACTAATCATTGTATAGTCAAATGGGATGTCGTTTTCTATGACTTGTTGAATTTCGGCTCTCATGGACCCACCACCATCACAAAAGTTCCCCATTACTGGCGGCTTAAACATGTAACTTTCTTGCTTAATTTGGCGCGTGCGCACTAGACCGCTTTGCAGATAAGTGCATTTTGTCCATATTTATGATGGTATTGTTCACAATCAACAAAAAATGTCAGGCTCTAATTACACTTTTTAAAATTTTTAAGAGTCGATTACATTTCGCAATAAACTTTAGAAGTTAATTGCATTTTTAAAAAATTTAAGATTCAATTATATTATTGTAATAAGTTTTAAGACTTGCATTACACTTATCCTTATTTTATTTTTGTTTTTTAACATTTCATGAATTATAGTTTTGCTGGATTAACTTCAAGGCTTCAATTAAATTACCATAAAGTGCGAAGCTTCATGTTTCTAAGTTGAGTTTGTCCATGTTAGTCAGGGGTAAAGATGGTATCGATGCTATCACTATTGCAGACACCCATGTTGGCGCTAGAACTTTTTGAACAAGTGCAATAACTTTCAAGAAGCGATCACTTAAGTGATTTCAATGTATTGCACTTGCATAATTTCTTACTTCAAAGAGTTTCAAAATTGTGTTACATTTCACATACAAGTGTTTGAGACATTTGGGGCATACTTATCCCTGTAGCAAGAGCACTAAACTTTATATACATAAGGAGATCAAATTTTTAAACTTGCCCCTATCATATGATATAATTGCATTGGGAACCTTTCGTAATAGTGCAATATGAAGGTCATCCTATGCGCAAGTTGCCGTTTGACACAAAAGCAATTTTTGGACACATAAGACTAGATGGACTTTATAACAATTTTTTTTAAAAAACAAAGTGTAACTTAATTGCACCAATTCAAATATATAAGACCCCGTTCAATTTGTACACATGATGTAGAACTATAAATCAAACACTTGCCGGTGCCGCATGCAATGGTAAGCCATTAGTTGCGTATGAAATGAACTATAATTGATCATTAACTTTGAGTCTTGTATGCCCCATTAGACATATAATGAAGATCTACAATATGCCAAAGAGCCAAGGGCACTTTTTGAAGCAGTTGACACTGACCATCCAAATTGAAAATGTGAACCCCATTCATTTAATTTAGTAGCTCAATCAGTGAGGATGATCGTGCTTGCATCGTTATAAATAGCCATACAATGATAAGTCCATTAACATCACCTCACTGAAATCAAAACTGTCCATACTCCTTACAAAACCAAAACAAACTAGGACCTATCTCAATTTCATCATCTCTATCCTTAATAAAGCCAAACTAGTCCCGACCAATCTTTCGGTTTGCCACTTCATCTTCTTCATTACCTCCCTTCATTAAATTTTCTTGTTTATTAGATATGGCAATATTGCCCCAAGCCATAGGAAAATGTACTTTGATCATCTTGGCACTGATGATCTTCCATGAAATTATCTTCATTTATGGAAGGCCAATGAAGCCTGCCATAGCTCACAACGCCAATTCCCTTAAAGAAAACTATCCAATCACTTCAGCGAAGCTCATAAGTAGAAAACTTCACGCACGGCAAAAGATTGTGGAGAAAGGAGCAGTACTGTCACCAAACACACTGGGGCAAAGTTTTGGACTTGACCATCTGGGAACAGTTCATGTGGATGATTTTCGTCTGGCAATACCAGGAAACAGCCCAAGGGTTGGCCAATATTTTCCTCAAGAAAAACATGCTGAATCAAAAGAGATGGATGGAGGTGATAGGCACAATGTTGCCGTGTCGAGAAATGACTTCCAACCCACAGAACCCGGTCACAGCCCTGGTGTTGGCCATTCTTTCAATTACAATGGTGCTGCAGAACCGAATTCATAGTGATTTGTGGTTCCTATATGTAAAGGGTTGTCCTCCAAATTGGCGTATAGTTTGTACAGTTGTGTGGTCTCTGCTGTTTCTCTGTCATGCAGATTTAAATGATGCTAATTTATGTATCTGTAGTCAAGCAGTTGTATGAGACACAGTACAGATATTGCAACCTCTCTCTCTCTCTCTCTCTCTCTCTCTCTCGTATCCGAGTTCATGTCAGCTTATTGCACTCTCAAATACGCACACTCTCTCAGGTGTTTGCACAAAAGCACACCTCGTAACATGCATTACACACACAAATATTAAGAATCATAGTCAAATCTAAATGGAATGGATTTCTAAGAAATGGATCGGAATTCTCTTAAAATTTTGATTTACTGTAAACATTGAGAACATGACTATCTTCTTGGAAGATGGATGATGGTATGTACAGTGTGAGTTACAGCAGATACTTATTAGAGCAATATTTCTCCATATTATATCTGATCTTCAAGTGGAAGTCATATTTCATTGAGAAATAATCTTTGCAAGAATTTTTACGCACATAAGCGTAGTTCGCGGACAATAATATTGAGCCTTGTTTATGTCCATCCTAGGTGGGAAGAAGTTTCCTCCAATTAATCTTCTTTTTGATTGATTAATACATGCCATCACCCATATTCAAATCTTTGTCGAGTTTGAATGTGAGTGATGTTCATAATTTGAAACTCGCCAACTAGAGATATTGTTTGAAGAAACAAGGAAAATATAGACTAACGATATATGTATAGACACTTCAGAAACACAGTCATATTTTCTTCAATTCCTAATTGAAACCCAAACTTCCTCTAACCACTCTTTTGTGCAAGTATGCACATTACTCACATTAGTATTTAGTTAAGTTTGCTTAAGGATGATTTTGATAGCTACCCACTAATAAAAGGTATGATTGGAGGAAAAATTCTTTAAGCAGGTAAACATAACGTTAGAAAGTACATACTGTCAGAAAAGTAGAAAGCTTGGAATTTGGAAGAATTGTGTATTGCTTTCTATTAATTTGTTCAGTATGTAATTACAATCTATTTATAATACAAAGTGTGTAAATAACTAAGGAAAAAAAATATACACAATATCCCAAAGATATACATAAAATATTCCCCATAATAAGAAATCAATCAATATCAATCAGCATCGGCAACAGTATCTTCAACACTCCCCCTCAAGCTTGGCGGTCTATACACATCAAAGACACCTAGCTTGTTTAGTAGATACGAATGTTGCCTTTGACATAAGGCCTTGGTAAAAATGTCCACGGGTTGCTCTGTTGTTCTTATCCCTCTTGTTCTAATCACCCCACTCTGGATCTTGTCTCGGATGAAGTGACAATCAATCTCTATGTGCTTCGTCCTTTTGTGGAATACTGGGTTCATTGCAAGCTTCAGTGCAGCATCATTATCACAAAATAGGACAGTGGGCTCCTTTATCTGTACACCAAGGTCTTAAAGAAGGCCTCTTATCCAGACTATCTCACAACTAGTCTTCGCCATTGCTCGGTATTATGCCTCAGCAGATGATAAAGATACGGTTGATTGTTTCTTTGTCTTCCATGAAATTAGAGAATCCCCCAATTTTATACAGAATCCCGTGACCGATCTCCTACTCATGGGGCAAGTAGCATAATCTGTGTCACAATATGCTGTCACCTCCATATTGTTGTTTCGAGACAGCAATATTCCCAATCCAGGACATCCTTTCAAGTATTTTATGACCTTCAATGCCGCATTCATGTGAGATTGTTTTGGAGCATGCATAAATTGACTAAGAATCTGAACTGCATAAGAAATGTCTAGCCTGTTCATGGTCAAATAAATAAGCTTTCTAAGTTTTTGATAAGTAGAGGGATCTTTATGCAAAGGATCCTTGTTTATAGGTGACAACCCTTTATCATATTCAGCTGTTGTTAACCTGATATTTTGATCAATTGGAATAACAGCCGGCCTAGATCTCCACAATCCTGCTTCTGACACGATTTCAAAGACAAATTTCCGTTGACTAAGACAGATGCCTTTGTTTGACCGCGCAATTTCTATCCCAAGAAAGTATTTAGGAGATCCCAAATCCTTAATATGAAATGTAGAATGCATATACTCCTTGAATCTCTCAATGGCAGGCGCATCATTTCCCATAATGAGTATATCGTCAACATATATAAGTAAGTAGATTGACGACGTACCTTGTTTCCATGTGAATAAAGCATAATCATGCTTAGATTGCTGGAAGTTTGCAGTTGTAAGTGCACTGGTAAATTTGGCATACCATTGACGAGAAGTCTGTTTGAGCCCATATAGGGATTTTCGAAGATGGCACATGCTTCCCTCCCCCTGTCTGCGAAATCCCGATGGAATATCCATATAAATCTCTTCTTCAAAATCTCCATGTAGAAAGGCATTGTGAACGTCCATTTGATGAAGAGGCCAGTCACGAAAGGCAGCAATGGAAAGAAAGGAGCGTACGGTGACTTCTTTGGCAACAGGAGAGAAACTTTCTATATAGTCAAATCCTTCTTTCTGCGTGAATCCTTTCGCAATCAATCTGGCCTTGTAGCGTTCAATGGATCCGTCTGCTTTGTATTTGATCTTGTATACCCATTTGCATCCTATGAGTCTACGGTGGGGAGGTAGGCGAACAATATCCCAAGTTTTATTCTCAATGAGAATTTGTAATTCATCTTTCATAGCTTGTTGCCAACGAGGATCCGTGGCAGCTTCATCATAAGATGAGGGTTCCCGTTGTTCAGAAATCCTACTAACACAGCACCTATGTGCAGGACAGAGATTGGCAAAGCTGACATAGGAGGAAATAGGATATTGTGTACCACACCTTTTTGAGGAGGAGCAAACGTAATCCGTTGTCCATGTCGGTGGTCGAACTTTGCGTCTTCATCGCCGGAGATTAGTTGGTTCAGATGGAACAACAACTTGTGAGTCTGCAGAAGTGTCTTCTGCTAGAATATTGGATTCCGAAGATTCAGGTCCTTTGGGTATGCTTGATGAAGGAAGGCTGGAAATTGCATTGTCCCCATCCGAGGTAACATGTGTATCAACATCTGAAGATGCTATAAGAGATATTACCTGTGGAAGCATCATCATTGGTGCCTGTGGAGGATTGTCTTCATGCAAAAAGGGACGAGAAGACGTGAGAGGACCGTCATGTTGATACGTGGATAGCCTATCCTTGAAAGGGAAAACATCTTCATGAAATATGACATCTCTGCTGATGAAAAATCTTCAGGTGGATGGATCAAGAACCAAGTATCCTTTTTGAAGGGTAGGATATCCCATAAATATGCAAGGAAGGGCATGGGGACCCAATTTGTCCCGAGGACCCGTGGTAGATACATAACATAAACATCCAAAAACATGAAGATGACGAATATCGGGATGTTTTCCAAACAATGACTCGAATGGAGTCTTCCCATTCAAAACTCGAGATGGCATTCGATTGATTAGGTATGCTGCTGTGACCACACAGTTTCCCCAAAACATTTATGGAATGGAAGCTTGATACTTAGGGGCTCGAGCAACTTCTAACAAATGACAGTGTTTTCTTTCTACAATCCCATTTTGTTGAGAAGTATAGATACAAGAGCTCTCATGAAGAATGCCATTGGAAGTAAACAATGAAGAACATTCATGATTAAAGAATTCTCGTGCATTGTCGATACGAACCCGTTGTACGGATTTGTTAAACTAATTTTTGATTAGGACAATGAAATTTTTGAGATGTGGAAGGACTTGAGCTTTGGATTGCATAAGAAAAACCCAAGTTGCTCGAGTATGATCATCCACGATGATGAGAAAAAAACGTGACCCATCACGATGAGGGGTGTGATATGGGCCCCAGAAGTCCATGTGTAATAGTGAGAAGGCTCTAGCAGCACATCATGTACTTTGTGGAAAAGACATTTTGGACTGTTTAGCTAATGGGCATATAGGACACTTGGGATGAGGAAAAGCGGTGCTATGGCCTAGACGCTGATGGGATAAAGAGACATTTTTGTTATGATCGCCATTACATAAGATGCTCTTATTGAAAGAAAAATTCTTTAGAAATGCTGTCAAAAAATAAAGTCCCTCGAAATTTCTACCCGAGCCCATTAGTGTCCTAGTCAAAGGGGCCTGAAAGAGACAAACGTCAGAATAAAAAATGACCCGACAGAGGTTGTCTTGACAAATCTTAGATACGAAAATAAGATTGAACTGAAAATTCAGAATGAAAAGTACATTTTTAAGTGTGATGGAAGGACTCAGCTCAACGTCCCCAACTTTATCTACCGAAATATCACTGCCATTTGGGAGGCGAACGGAAGTATGACTCGATGATTTGTCTAATTTAGAAAAGAAACGTTCATCACAAACTATGTGGTCACCGGCACCCGAATCAATAATCCATGTGTTGCTCGAAATATTACTCATAAAACAATAAGAAATACCGCATAGCTAGGCATCTTTTCTTGAATTCCCATCTGACTCAAGGTCTTCATGATTTGTTGGAGTTGATGATTGTTGATGGGTTGATTCACCTTAGCATTTGCAGCTACATAAAATTCTCGTTCCTTCTTCTCCCCTAGTCTTCCATGCAATTTCCAATAATTTTCCTTGGTATGATAAGGTTTTTTGCAATAATCACAAAATTTACCTTTCCATTTGTTTGAATTATATTTCTGTTCGAGGATGTGGCCAAATTTTGGCCGTTGGATCGCTTTAAAACGAACGCCGATGGACCGTCGGATCGAGGCACTGCAAGGGCGAAAGGTGAGTCATCCGATCGTATGAGGGAGTCGTCCGATCGTGCGAAGGAGCCTCCACCGTCAGATTTGAAGATTGGATCTTGGCCGTTCGTTCCTCGCAAGCTGCCCGAGCCGTCCGATCTCCCGAAGTAATCCTAGCCATCCATTTGAGGTAAATAAAAGACTTCTTCTTCTTCCTCCTATAACCCTAGCGCCCCTGTTCTCTTCGACAGACCTCCATGGCCGGATCTCAAAGACGCAAGTCGATGCTCCGACAAGGCCTTGGCCGTGAGCACGACGCGATCTCCTGTCTTCGTATACTCGGACGACGCTAGCCTCCGGGATTCTTCTTGAACCGCAAGTTGGTATATGCGGCTGAGCGGGGGAATCGGATCCATGGCCAAGATCTGGCTTCGAAATGGTAAGTAGGTCTCATTCAACACCAACAGAACCTTGTAACCTTCTCCCGATCCTT
This sequence comes from Eucalyptus curtisii, assembly GCA_017140595.1. Taxonomy (NCBI): domain Eukaryota; kingdom Viridiplantae; phylum Streptophyta; class Magnoliopsida; order Myrtales; family Myrtaceae; genus Eucalyptus; species Eucalyptus curtisii. Next base: position 17,385,672 of record CM029502.1, read on the forward strand.
CATGGCTCGATATTGAGCCAAGGTCTCCTCGGGTCCCTCTAATTTCTCCTATGTCATCTCGATTTCGTTCCATAGGGCAGAGAATTTATTGTAGATGGCCGAGATCTATAAATTTTCTTGTTTGAGATCTGATAAAGCTTGCATTAGTGTGAAAATTTTTGCCCTGTCTAGCTTACCATACATCTCCCGTAAGTTTTCCCAAAATTTTTAGGCATCCTCGGTCGGTGGTACCCCAGCGGCGACTTCTGCCGTGAGGCAATTTCCTATCCAGGTTCTAACAAGCTGGTTGCACTTCCGCCATTGACGTGCAAGTCGCTCGTCGGATGGTATCGGGATGGTGCCGTCCAAAAAACCGTCTTTGTCCTTGGTCACGAGCCCTCGCATGAGTTCGCGAGACCACAAGGAGTAATTTTTCGGTCCCGACAGCTGCTGGGAGATCAGGTGCAGCTCCAGTTTGTCGGCAGCGGTGGTGTATAGTGGGTCTCCAGGTTCCAGCCGGCCGCCGACTCCGGCGAGACCTGCGAAAGGGAAGAATCCGTGTCCGTAGGTTGGGTAGGGATTGCTCGCCCCATATCCAGGACCCGAACCACCGTGACCCAAGAAACTCCAGCTCGCCCCGTATCTAGGACCCGCTCCAGGTATGTGCGATGGGCTTTCTTCCGACCCACCAATCCTTTGAGGTGAGCTCTGAATTGGTACAGGTACCCACTGAACATATGGGCCTGCAAAAGCGTTTCCAGGATTAAATCCTGTGTTGGGCTGCACGATGCCCGTTTGACTTTCTGATGAATTTGTATGCTGTTCTGCAGGGACGACGTCTCCTCTTTGGTTGTTGAGGGACTGTGGATTTCCCTCAGAAACACTGGAGGATGAATCCTCTATCTTCGACATGATTCCTCCCTAAAAGAAAAAGAAAAAAGGCACTGCAGAAGCTAGGCCAAGGCGGGAGGCTCTGATACCATGTCAGAAAAGTAGAAAGCTTGGAATTTGGAAGAATTGTGTATTGCTTTCTATTAATTTGTTCAGTATGTAATTACAATCTATTTATAATACAAAGTGTCTAAATAACTAAGAAATAAAAATATACACAATATCCCAAAGATATACATAAAATATTCCCTATAATAAAAAATCAATCAAGATCAATCAGCATCGGCAACAGTATCTTCAACACATACAACTCCACGAGAGACTCCAAGTAGCAGTGAAAATTCTTAGTAATGTTCCCCGTTCGAGGCCTAAAATCATTGGGTCTTGCTCTCAGCTCACAAGGATGCAACTCTCAAAAGAGCATGTGACGGCTCTCGGGCGATTCCAAGGGGTGAAGAATCAAGATAACGTTTGAATTGTTAATAGCCGCAAAAATTGAAAATAAGAAGCTAATAACACGGAAAAAGCTGCCTTTTATTGATATTATCTTTTGGGCGGCAACAATAAGTTGTTGGAAAGCTGACACTCCATCCTTATTAAATGGTTTGTAATCTTAAAATTTCTTGTGGGGGAGAGAGATATATGAATTACAAGCAAGTATTGTGTAAAAAAGTTCGCTAGATCAAATCAATCATGTTTCGTGAGTATGTGAGAATCGCAATGAATCTGTCTAAAAAACACCAATGACGTTTTGTGATCGGTTATGTCCATTGTGTTACCCATAAATTAAGTTCATATTATATTTTCTCGAAGAAGCAGAAGAAAAGGAGCCGAGACAGCACTTTGAAGAACGTGAGTGCATGGTGGGGCTCAAGCAAGTTTTGAGGGGCAGCAATTTGTCATTTTGCATGTCGTTCTCGTAAATAGTACAATTTGTCGATGGCGGTTCGTTGGGTTTTGATGATTTAAGGAGAAAGAGAGAAGGAAATTTTGAAAAGGGTTGAAGCACATTTTCTTTTGGCATGAATTCTTCACACCTCGTCGGAGAATCGCCAAAGAGTTGTTTCCCTTGTGTTCTGTACCTTGATGATCATAAAGACCATACACAAGTCTAGGTTCATTTCCTTCCAGTTTTAAATTTGATATCAGAACGCTGCTACTGAATATTGGATCTTCCTCTGATAGTTGGGGTTTCGAAATTGTATAAATGACTACCCAACATACATATTGAGTTGTTCTTCAAATTAACTCTAGTAATGTATCGGTTGAAATTAATGATAAACGCCTAATACATTAAAGAGCTGCAATATAGAGGGTAGTCAGGTAAGCAACTCAATTAATGGGGAACATCTGGATTGTCAACAAAATCACATTCATTGAAAGATTCCCACTTACTGCATTGCATTTTCTACGAGACTTATGATTTATCTTAAAGTTTTGAGACTAATGAATAGAGGTATGGTTAGACCATAGATCAAATGAGTTAGCGAATGTGAAGTAAGTTGATTATAGTCTCTCTCTCTCTCTCTCTCTGTGTTGTGGGGGGGGATTATCCTTAGATAAGAAATAATTCCAATTAGAAAAGTGAAATTCAATGTTACCATTTAACTAACTAGACTTAAGCATCACATGCCGATATTTCGAAAAAATACATAATAACATATCAAGGAAAAACATGTTGCACATATCGAATGAGTTAGAGCTCAATTAGAAAGAAAATGTTGAAGAACAAAAGCCATAAGGTAGTTTGTTAGTCCAACTATGAATGTTGTATCTAAATTACATTTTCACATCTAAAGAAGCAAAGTCGGCTAGAAAAAACTGTAAGGAAAGTTAAGTTAGTGAAGACTTAACCCTAAATTCATAATGCTAAGATAGTCTGGTCAGGAGTTTATTATTTTCACTAAAAAAACTCTCAATGAAATTTTTTTTGAAGGCCTCATGCTCTAGTAAGTTGTCGGGTGCTTCAAAAGGTCCTAATATCATTTTCAAAAAATGGGAGAAAAGTACCAAAAAAGTCCTAAACCTATTGCATTAGTACCAATTCAGTCCTAAACTTTTCAATTTGACCAATTTAGTCCTAATACATTAAAGAGCTGTGGATTGGAGGAGAGCGGGTGGTGGTTGCTTGATCGGGGACGTGAACGCCGTGGCCGGCAACCTAACCCGCGCCATCGTCACCGCCTTGGATTGGAGCTCCGCTCCCGACGCTCGCCAGGCCACCGTCTCTTTCCTCCAATCTGTACGCCCTCTCTCCCCCTCGCCAATTGCGGGCAAGACCGCCTTCACCCGCGGCAAGGCCTGGGCAAGACCGACCTCGCCCGTATCCGGGCAAAGCCGCCTCGTCGGCGGCTCCGGGAGAGGCCGGGCGAGGGCCGCGACCTTGCCGGCCGGCGGCGAGGGCTTCGCGGCCCTCGCCCGGTGGCCGGCGAGCCTCACCGGAGGCTCGCTGACCACCGCCAAAAGAAGAGGAAAAGAAAAAAAAAAAGAAAAAAAAAATCAATAAAAAATCAATAAAAATTTCAAAAAAATAATAAACAAATCATAAAAATTGCCACGTCAGCGTCTGGCCATCGGCCGATGTCCACGTCAGCGCCGGCCAACAAAAATTGGCTAGATGAACTGAATTGGTACCAATATTAAAAGGTTTAGGACTAAATTGGTCCAATTAAAAAGTTTATGACTGAATTGGTACCAATGTAATAGGTTTAGGACTTTTTGGTACTTTTCCCAAAAAATGGTCATGCTTTCTTGCACTGACGATTTGAAGGAACTTTCTTTGACCATACATCTAATGGTGATTTATAAATTATTAATGTCACTTGTCTTTAAATTTAATTAAGCACGAATGTGGGTGACATCCATATTTATCCAATCAGAAGAATAGTTTTTCTGATTCAGGATGAAGGAAAATATGACCTTATAAAAATAAAGCGATGTTATGGCTTGGTTAGGTTATGTAATCTGCGTGACTTTGTAGTTTTTAATTTGACTGTTTCATTATTTTATTGAACTTATTGAATCTCGAACTAATCAGGTAGAATTGATCAGATTCTATAAAAAAAATCACGCAAGTTGATGCTCTCAAGGAATCCTTCCAGCTGCATACTCTCTCTCTTCCCGCCATGGCCCAAAACAAGGTTCTCTTTGCCTTCGGCTTTCTTCTTCTAGCCTTCTCTCTAAAACTCCAGTCCACTCAAGCTAGGCAGTTAAGCTAACCATGCAAAACCAAAAGCCATTCCCAAACAAGCTTCCAAATGCGCATAAACTCCTAAAAAAGGAAACAAGGAAAACCATAGCCGAGCAGAGCAAAAAGTAGCATGGTGAAATTTTAAACAAAGCTTTCTACCAAAATAAATAAATAAATAAATAAACAAACAAAGCCACAAACACTGATGTGTCTACCACTCCGGCACCGCAACTGCCAAGTGCGGGTTTGGCCATTCACTTAGGGTCGACCAAGCCCAGATAACTTTTCTCGCAGAAAATAGAAAAAAACAAAAGAAAAAACAAAGAGAAAAAAGAAAATTAGTGAGAGAGAGAGAGAGAGAGAGAGAGAGAGAGAGAGAGTGAGAGAGGTGATGAATCCGTTGTGATGTAATTTACAGTCCATTACGATGTTTTTACCAATGGAGGACTCTGCTCGACTTCTCTCTTTTCACTAGAAGGGTAGGTCCATTATTTCTTTTAATTTTTTTAGCTCTAGTGCAGAGTCAGTCACAAATAACACTAATTCGGACAATATTTTTCCATAATGTATCTTATCTTCCAATAGATCATTCCAAATAAAGTATAGATACGGGAAATCCAATAATTATTATTAATTATATCTTTTCTAAAAATCCGAATGGCCAAATATGCACACACATTAAATTAACATTTCTCTGATAAATAACCTTTGCAAGAATCCATACGAGCATAAGCATTGCGTGTGGACGATAAAATTGGACTATGTTTCTTTCTATCCCCTGAAACTAGTTGGAGGGAGTTGGATTCATCCAACTATTTCCGTTTGGTGGATTACATACATGACATCACCCATATTTAAATCTTAATTAAGTTTGCATGTGAACAATGTTCATAATTTGTAACTCATCGACCAGAGATGAAATTAGAAGAAAGGAGGAAAAAATAACCCACTGATATCTGCAGGCTCTCTAGAAACAGGGCCAAGTTTTCATTGATTCGTATATAGAGGAAACTTCCTCTTGACTCTTCTGTATTGATGGTTTACAAATACTCACACCATCTGAATTTATATCTAGGTAAGTTTGCTTATGGGAACTTTGGATAGCTTATACCCAATAAGTAAAAGATATAAATGTAGCATATTTCTCTAATCGTAAGCAGAAGAAAATATAACCTGGAGAAATATAAAGTTAGAAAAAACATAAACTCCTCAAGAGACTCCAACTAGTAGTGAATATTCTTAGTAATGTTCCACGTTCAAGGCCTAGGCTCTTTCTCTCAGAAGATCATGCGTTCCAATGGGTCAAGATTCCGTTTCAATTGTTTATAGCCACAAAAACTAAAAATAAGAAGCTAACAAGGGTAAAGCTGCCTAAGATCCGAAGCCAGGTAGTTCAGTCACACTCACTTTCTTAGTTATTATTCTTATTATTTAAGTAGTTGGAAAGCTTACACTTATACTTATTTAATGATTTATAAGGTTAAAGGTTTTGCAAGGGAGAGAGATATGTAAGAAGAATAAGCAAGTATTTGTTGGTAATTTATTTGTAAAACAAATTAAGAGTTGCCTTCTCCCACATCGAAACAATGTGAGTACGCACGTGAATGAGGTTTGATACAAATCAATGATCATTATTTTTTATTTATTAAAATTAGAATTTAAAATTATATGATAACCATTGTGGCTTATTAAAATGGTATGACTGTTCATAATAGATTAATTGTTATTTTTTAATTATTTAATTTCAATTTTTATTTTTAGTTTTGCCTAACGATTATTAGGTGCTCTTAAACCTATGGAATGTTGTGTCTTATTCGGACATAACTTCTTTTTCTTTGAAAGGTTGTATTTGTTCAAATATGTTTATTTAATAATTTTGTTTAATACTTTCAACTTTCAATTTTGCTTTCTTTCTAAAGATATACAACCATAATTTTCAATTAGTTCTTTTTGAGAGATCCTATAAAAATACTAGAATTGCTATATGGTATTTTCATTGAGACTATATTGTATCCTAGAGAATTTTTCCCAGTAACCATTAACAACATTGTCGAACAAATAATTACTTAATGAAAGTGTTTCACACATCAAAGTCTCATTTCATTGCTCTTCTTGATCGATTGATTTTTTCCTCAACAAGTAAATTAAGTCTGTTAGATTAAATCAATCACCTTTCAAGAATACATGAGATCTACATTAGATATGACTAAAAAATGTCAATAAAATATTGTAATTAATTCTGTTGATCGTATTATTTATAAGTGTATATAATACTTTGTTGAAGAAGTAAAAGAAAAGGAGCGGAGACAACACTTTGAAGAAAGTGTGTGCATGGGGGCTCAAGCAAAAGCGTGGAGTCGCAGCATTTTGTTTTCCACATGCATCCGAAAACTCGCACTCCAATGTTGCCTAAAACATTTTTCTAATTACCGCATGCTTTCCTTGTCGTAAACAGTACAGAGTATCGATAATCGTGCCTTAAGCTTTGATAATTAAAGAGAGAGACTGAAAGCAGTTGAACCAAAACAATGCCATTCTCTGTCGGCATGAATGCTTCGCATCTCATCGGAGTATCACAAAAGAGTTATTACCCTAAGGATCCCGGAATTGCATAAATATTATCCAACACACACACACACATATATATAGGTATGTCATCAAATTTCATCTACTGCATAAGTTGAAAAGATTGATAAACACCTAGTACATGAGCGTGAAACCATATGGAGGGCAGTCAAATAAGTCATGCAGTTAATCGGGAACATTTGGATTGTTATTGAAATCACTTTCATTGAAAATTTCTTCATTACCAAACTATAGCTTTCCACAAGACTTACGACTCATCTAAACGTTTTGAGACTTATGGATACATGAATGGTTAGAGCATATATTTACCCTTCCATTCACGTAAAATGAAATTGGCTAAATCATAGGGAAATAAGTTGATTATATATAAGTGGGAAGAAGGTGGAGAAAGTAAGAATCAAATGAAGTAATCTTTATATGAAAAATGGTGCAAATTAGAAAAGTGAAATCGAAAGCTCTTCAGCTGTGTCATCTGACTTATGTTCTTCATGCAGTAGTCCGCGAGTCGATTGTCGGAGCTGCTAGTCATAGAACCAGATGGGAGCAACTCAAACCTTGAAAATGGGTTACCATTTAAATAACTCCACATAAGCATTTCATGCTGATATTATAAGAAAATACATAATAACATGTCAAGAAAAACATAGGCAGCACATATAGAGCTAAATTAGTCAAAAACATATGGAGAACAAAAGCAAAAAAAAGTAGTTCATTAGTCCAACTGGGAATGATTTATCCAAGCAACATTTTCACATCTAAACAAGGAAACTAAGGATGTGTGTGTTTACCAAAGGAGTATGTGGATGGCTAATAAAACTACAAGGATAAGTCGAGTTAGTAAAGACTCAACTCTAAATTCATAATGCCTAAAAACGTCTGGCCGGGAGAGAGTTTTTGCCAAGAAAAAACTCCCTGAGAATATTTCAAGGTTTCTTGCTCTAGAAATTAATTAGGTTCGATGGCCGGATGAAAATATGAGACACGATGAAAATTTTCAGGTGCTTTAAAAGGTCTAGATACCCTATGTAAGAAAGGGTCATCTTTACCAATACAGGAAACTTCCTTTAACCATACCTCTGATTATGAGTTACAAATTACGATGGTCACTCATATATGACTTAGCTAAGTATAGGTGGTGTCCATGTTTATAATCGAACCAATCAGGATAATGGTTTTTCTAACTAGGGATGTAGAAAATATGAAATCGTAACAACAAAGATGTCATGGCATAATTATGTCATGGAAAAATTAGTTGGTATTTAAAGGGACATTAAGGGCGCGTTTGGTAACGATTCTGTTTCCGAGAGTAGATTCTGATCGAAATGATTCTTTTTTATTCTCGTTCCCGAAACCGATTCTCGAGTAAAAGAACGCATTTGGTAACTGTCCAAAATTTCTGATTTTGGAATAGAATTGCGTTTGATACCGTGCTCATTGATTCTCGTTCCAAATCAATTTCTTTTAATTTTTAAATAAATTTTTTACTTTTTTTACTTTTTTTTTTCTTTTCTTTTTTTTTTCCTTTTTCTCCTATTCTTCTTCTTCTTCTTCTTGTGGCCAGTCGCTGGTCAGCGAGGCCGGCCCTCGTCGGCCGAGCCTCGCCGGCAGCCAGCCGGCCTCGCCGGGCCGGGCGAGGCTTGCCCGGCCACCGGAGGGGCTGGGCGAGGCCCGCCTGGCCATCGACGGGGCTGAGCGTCGCGAGGCTTGTCTAGCCCCGACGAGGCCGAGCCTCATTGGTGGCCGGCGGGCCTCGCCGGGGCGGGTGAGGCCCGCTTGGCCACCGCCGGGGTTGGGCGAGCCTCGCCGGTGGCTAGGCTTGCCTTTGGCGAGCTCGCCGGACCTCACCTTGGCCTGGCGAGCTCGCCGGACCGGCGGATGGCGACCGGTGGCGACGGGCGGTGGTGGATGGTGGTCGTGGGATGGCGGAAGGGAAGAAGAAGAAGAGTTGGTTTTGATTTTCAAATTTGTTCCCGAACAAGAATCAACTTTTTCATGATTCTTGATTCTACTCCAAATCTATTCCCGGGAACAAAAATTTTACCAAATGCGAATCTGTTCCAAAACTACTCCCGAGAACAAAAAATCAGAATCGGGTACCGTTTGGCACATTACCAAACAGCCCCTAAAGTTTTCTATTTTAGTATTGAGAGAGAGAGAGAGAGAGAGAGAGAGAGAGAGTGTGTGTGTGTGTGTGTGTGTGTGTGTGTCCTGTATGTGAAAGAAAATTTTTGATTTCCTCATATTTTCCATTAACTTACTGAATCTCCAACTAGTCAGGTAAGGTAAGACTACTACGGGTTCTATAAATACCACTCGAGTTGGTGCTCTTTAGGTATCTCCTCAGCTCTATGCGCCATGGCCCACAACATGATACTCTTTGCCTTTATCCTTCTTCTTCTAGCCCTCTCCCTAGAACTCCAGTCCACTCAAGCAAGGCACTTGAAACCAACCATGCAAAAGAAAAACCCATTCCCAAACAAGCTTCAAAATTTGAATGAAATCCTAGAAATGGAACCAAGGAAAAGATTAGCCGAGGAGAAAAAGAACTTGCATGGTGAAACTTTGAATGAAGCTACGGAAACTAATGCATCTTCTACACCGCCAAGTGCCATGGTGGTGGCATCGACATCACCGTCATTTCCTGGCCGTAGCTTAGACGACTTCAGTCCCATAGCTCCTGGGCACAGCCTAGGTGTTGGCCATTCGCTTCGGAACTAGGGTTTTGTCATCAATATTGTTATGTTTGATTGAGTTTGTTCATTATTCGCCATGCGTGTACAATCATTCTGTCTTTGATTAGGTTTCAATGTTTCAATTTTGAAAATGACTAGTAAGAACACCTAGAGGGGGGGTGATAGGTGTAAATAAAAATTTTCGCAGGACTTAATGAAAGTAATTTGCTTTTAGAAGATGTTAGACATTAAGCGTATTTCAACTTTAAGCAAATAGACAATTAATAAATAAAAGTAAGAAGTTAAGGGAAAAGAGAATGTGAACACAGAGTTTATAGTGGTTCGGCTTAGATCAAGCCTACATCCACTCTCCTCGCTGACAGCCTATTGGCTGGATTCCACTAAGGATCAAAAGAGATGTTATAGCTTGTGATCTCGACTATCACAGTAATGAGTCTCTATCGAACTCTTACACAGTCTCACTAAGACTTTCTCTCTTTTGTGTATAATGTTTAGCTCGATGAATGAAAAAACAAGAGACTAGAAAGCTTTAGACTTTGCAATTCTCTTTGAAAGCCCGTCAATCCTGTTCGCCCATACATATCGGGATCTTAAGTTTCCATAAGTAGAACCTTCCAAGTTTAGCTCGCATTTCAAAGATTTTCATATCAGAGTAGTTTCTAATAAGAATAATCAATCAAGTAGATGTGAAACCCAGCTATAAGATCTTCCAATAATTATATGAAACGAAACTTTGAAGATAATCTTGCATCTGGATAGTAGTCTTCATACTTTAGTCTGGAACTGTCGGTGAGGATAGGCTTTGAGACTAAAATCGATGGTCTGTCGGTCTTCGACTTTGACTATAAAGTCTTGAGTTCTTTTAATATAGACTTTGAAATGTTTTGTCAACTTCAAAACAATAAAGGAGTTTTCTCTAACAATCTCCCCCCTTTTTGATGGTGACAAAACCTTCCTGCAAAATTCGAAAACTTTTGACCTGCAAAACAGCACTTATGCAATATATAATACCTTATAAAATAAATTTAATTAGGACTTGAAAACCTTGATTCTGCAAACACAGAACACATGTTAGTCCAAACCAGTCATAATTAATATCGCAAACTTAGTCACCGTATCGCAAGCATCAAAAGATTAACAATATCCAAAGTCAAATGTCAAACCAAACCAAAATCAAAAGTCCACAGAAAGTAAATTCAAAGTTAATATCCAAATAAAACCAAAATGCAAATCTGCACTCAAACTCTCCCCCTTTTTGTCATCAGCAAAAAGTGGAGGAAAGCGATTGAAAAGAGTTGGATAGAATCGAGGTTGCTTGGGGATATGAACGAGCCGGAAATCCCCCATGGACTTGACAGTGTCTTCAAGCTTCTACAAAGACTCCTTAAGTTGTTGAATATCCGCACCATTTGCCTGTTCTTGCAGTTGAAGCTTTAGGGTTTGAATCTGTTCTTGAAGAGAGTTTGTAGATGCCTTGAAGACAGTCATCATGTGCTTAATTTCAAACTCAAAAGCATATTGTTGTCCCTTTAATTCCAAAAGAAGCTCCATCACTCTCTGAAAATCTGCTGAGTGATCTATAGTAGTGCTGGGTCTAGCCGAATCAATTACATGAGTTTGAAAATGAGGGGGAACATCAATTGTTCTATCACCATGACTAGGAGTGTATGCCTCGAAATCTGCTTTAGGAAATTGAGAGGCATAGACCTTTTCTAGGTCTGGTGGAGATCTACTAACATCACTAGAAAAGATGGGTGAAGAAGTACCTTGTTTTTCACCATCTCCCCTATCTTCGTGCCTTCAGTGGAGAGATATGCTCTTCTTCATGCTCAGCTTCAGCACTATAGAGATGTTGTTCTCCAGTATTTTCACTCCTTGTCTTCTTCAAAGAAGTCATCGTGACTCCTTTCTTCTTCGCTTTTTTTTTTTTTCTTGTTCCTCTCTTTCTCCGTCTCTTCTCTCTGTTTCTTCTCGTTCTCTGTTCTCTATATGGCTTACAAAACTCTGTAGATTTCGCAAGTCAAATGCTGAGATAGTGAGATCATCATCTTCTTCTTCTTCGTCTTCCAAGATACGAGATCTCCTTTTCTTTATAGGTTATGTCAATGGCTCCTTGCCTTTCATTTTCTTTGCAGCAGAGTCTTGCTTTGCCTTCACAGGGACTTCTCCTTGAAGCATTCCAACTCCTTGCTCGCTTTCTTCAGCCTCATCTTAGAAACCATTTTAAGACCAATAACCATTGGGGTAATGGTTCTAACACAAAGAGGAGCAGGAAGTGTGATCTTGAAATGCTTAAAGAGTTGTGAGATAAGCGCCGAGTAGGGGAGTTGTCCATTGTCTTTCACCACAGTTCTGTACATGTGCATAAGAATTGTGTGAGGTAGAGAGAACTTATGACCAGTGTTGATTTTGTACATGAGCTTCGCTTCGGAACGAGAAACGTTTGTCTTTGAGGTAGACTTTGGCCTGATGCAATTAATCACCACCTTGTGAAGAAGAATATTAGAGGCATTCATTCTTGAATAAGAAATCTTGCCTTCGACCATTCTGTCATTAACAATGGACAATGTAGCATAAGCATGAGACACACCAATTGGTTGGAATCTTCCTCTTTCTCAAAAACATAATGAAAGTCGTAAAGATATACATATTTTCAATCATATTTTATATTATTAAAGTATATAATGAGTGAAATCACTTTGTGATGAATAAGTTTGAATCATCAAACAATGAAAAATATGATCAATGCTTTTCATTTCCAATCGAGTTTTGACTGCTAACTGCGCAAATATTATGTCCTTTGTAAGAAAGGCCAACCCAAAGTTTTAAACTAGTAGGTATAGGGAGATCATACCCATATATAAGGAGCATATAAACTCCATTACCAAGAAGTGTGCGATTTTTAAAAGGGCCCTCTTACTTGCAAGCCGGATTAGGGTTGAAACTTAGCTCTGTACGATATTAGAAAATCCAACCTAACTATTTAAGCTAATAGATAAAGGAATACAATATGTATATAAAGAGCACATAAATCATTGTCCAGCAATGTAGAATATTTTCAACATCCTTCTTTTACCACAGTGATTAATATTGTTGGGAATGCTTATGTAACAGTCATCTCTTCACCCTCTATGCGCATGTGGTGGAACACGAGCTTAACACAAGACCCAAGTTTTAGTCAATAAACACTTGATAAAAATTTGAGATTTCAGATGATAATATGAAGAATAATGTCTACACTCTTCAAACTCAAGATTCGCTCTACATAAGAAGGAATCTCTAGTTTGCTCATAATATTGCATGACATTTTTGAATTGTGATACCTTCACCTAGACATATCCTTGAGAGAGAGAGAGAGAGAGAGCTCAAAGTCTGAGTTCGTCAATTTATCCTGTCAGATTTACCTTCTTTCAAAAACTTAAAGCCAATAAATTATGAGCTAATAGGATTATTAACTATTTCACATCACATCAAATTTTCGATGTATGACCTTTTAATATGATTCACATGTGGAATAGCAATATAATATAATGGATTAATGACACATTCATATGTATCTAAGGCTTCGTTTGTTTCGGAAAAAAACATTTATCGAGGAAATATTTTCTTCATTTTCCGGCATTTAGATTGCTTAGGAAATGAGTCAAAGGAAAACGTTTTTTCTAGTCAATAGAAATCAATGCTTAAATTCAAGAAAATGATTTACTCTTTTAAAAATTGGAAGTCAATTTATGTAATATGACTATATAACAGTGGATGGACTAGAAATTCTGCACTTAGGCACAAGAACACAAACACTCATTCTCGATCCCTCGGTAGCAATGCCGGAACTAGAGGTTAGGGTCGAGTCTACCGAGATCCACTAAAGGCAAGCTCGGGTCCATTGAGGCAAGGCCTAAGACCCCAGTCTTGGTGCTTGGGACTCTGATGCCAGTGCCCGAGGTCCTAGCACCCAAGGCTTGGGTCCCTAGTATTAAGGCTTGGCTACATCAAGGCTAGGCCTGGTACCCCAACATCACTACTTGGGACCATCTAGGCTATTCCTAGGACCCCAGTTATCACGTTTTGGTCCATCGAGGCTAGGCTCGGGACATTAGTGTTGATGCCCATGCCCAAGACGTCGGACCTAGGTCACCGGCGCCCCTACCTTGGCCTATTAAGGCTGGACCTGGATGCCTATGCCTAGGATTCCCATGCTTGTGCTTGGGTCCATTGATGCGAGAGCAACCGACTTAGCTCCATCAGTCCACTTAGCACCATTATCATTTACGCAAAGATAGAATTTGGGCATAACATGCTTCAATGAGTGGAGACTAAAATTTCCAACTAAAGTAGAAGTGAACCATTCATACTGAGTTATCTATACTGATGATTAGTGAGTTACCAAATTCTCGGTATAATATATTAGTTGTTGATTTCTCAGTACACTTTATTAGTTGCCGGTCTCGAAGTTTATCAATAAAATATCAATAGGAGGCCATTATGAATAACTTCCTTGGTTATTTGATGAAATCTTGAGATATTTATCTTATGGTCAAGGTGGGAGTACGAATTTTGCAAGGCTCAAAAATCAAGAATGCAAGTTCTCGAGTCATTAAATGCATCTCTATATTTCAAGGAGTCTTTATTGTTAGGTAAGTTTCAAGAGTCAAAATTCTAAGTTCCTAGGTCTTTAATCTTAGGCTAGTTGTCATGTCTATTTAATTACGTTTTTATTTCTTAAGTTTTATTCCTCCTATAAATAGAGAAAGCCTCTCAATTGTGAGGATAGAACAATTTGATAAATGAAAATACATGAGATTTTCCTATGATTGAGTAATTATCTTTGAAGAGTGGATTTGATGAAGGATAACTTTTTATTTCGGCCTCTTTATCACTGGAGAGTGGATTACTCCTCAGTGGTGAGCCAAGAAGCACTTTATCCTCGCTTGCTGGTTTTCCTTTAGGCCTTGGTAGTGACCTTTTTCCTATTCTGAAGTCCTTTAGCCTAAGTGGGTGGTTCATCCTTTAAGCTTTGGTGGTGAACTTCATCAATCCCGATCCTCATTCTCGATTGGTGGCACGTCCTTTATACTTTGGTGGCAATTGTATTCTATCTTTTAATTCCGGATTTTATCCATTGATAACTATCCCCATTACACACCATTTCCTAAATACTTAACCAAAATTTCTCATATCCGGAATCACTCATCCACGCACGCATCATCCAACAATGATCAGACTAAGATCCCAGGGCTTGGGCCTAGGACCCTGGCTTTTGGGCCTACAACCCTAACACTTGTGCCCAAGTCCTCACTGTACAAGCCGTGTCCATCTAGGTTGAGCTTGTGCCCGAGACCCCGACCGCACATGCCCAGATCCAATAGGGTCATGCCTCCGAGCCCAAGCCAAATCCCTAGCACCCAACCCCAAGTCCATCAAGGCTAGGCCATGGACCTTAGTGCCCATGCTAGGGTTCATCAAAGAAAGACATCAATAAACCTTTATGGACCTAGGAACAGGGATTGGGGACTAGGGCCCAACCTTGATAAACTCGAGTATGGGCATTGGGGTCTCGGACCTAACCTTGATGGATCCGAGCTCAGGCGTTAGAGACTAGGGCCGAACCTCAGTTGACCTGAGTCCAACCTCAATGGAACTAGGCTTAGGCTCTTGAGACTTAGACCCGGTGTTGATGGACTTGGGCATGGGTGCTAGAGTATCGACAAACTCAATGGGCCCAAATTTGATGGACCCAAGCTCTGGGCATTGGGGATCAAGTCCTTGGCTTCAGGGTTTGGGCCTTGGCATAGATAGATGTAGTTGCGAGTATCAACATCGGAGACTTGAGCCCCAACCTTGATGGAATTAGGTCTAAACTATATAGACTTGAGCCGAGGCACTAGGGAGCTGGGCATAAGCATGAATTCTCATGTTTGGCTTCGGTAAACCCAAGACTTGTGCCCATGCTCATGCCCGAGAGCTAGGCATCCATGCTTGAGTCTCCAATGCTCGTGCTGAGCTCCCCAGCTATCCATGCGCAAGTCAATCGCACCTGAATGGTGTATGTCTATTAAGAAAATTAAATGAGGTTTTCCTTAGCAAATGATGGAAAATTTTTCCGGTTCATTTTCAAGTCTTGGCCAAATATTGGAAAATAACTTCTGATTTTTTTTTTTAAAAATGGTACATTTTTCACAAAATAAACAGAGTCCAACATTTGGCCTTTGACAGTTGGGATTCCAAAAGTATATAGAATTTGGACAAAACTAAGCGCAAATTAAAAAAAAGAAAAGGTGAGAGAGAAAATTGAAATTGTATAAAGAATTTGGCTTTTGACGGTTGGGATTCTAAAAGTATCTTTGGAGATCCTTGGTCCTATGTGACAATTTGATTTAGTCGCACTCATAAACCTTTTTTAAGTTTGACGGCTTAAAATTTCTTTTGTCTGAGAATGGTTATTACTTTAACGAAACTCGTGCGCTCCAGCTAGCATAAGCTGGGAGAATCAAATGTCCCTGCACTAATGTTAATTAATCTATTTATTTTGTCTCATTTTCGGATTTATCTATGTTTAAAACTTTCAGTGGGAAGGGCGTCGGGGACGCTTGACTCCCCCATTTGAGGAGCCAACCAAATATTAGTTTTGTAAGAAGATTCTCATTACTTTAATTTCTTTATTGTAAACTTTTTTATATTGGTAAAAAAGTAGTAACTTTTTCTATTTGGAGGTTGTAGAAAATATTAAATAGAATTGGGATTCTGGCATGATAAAATTCTACTCCATTCATTGGAAGACACATGTCTCCTGTGCCCCACCGCGCCAGAAGCTTTCTCCGTATCTTTACTTCAATTTCAAGCGAAGAGACTCTCTCTCTCCCCTTCGTGTTTCTCTCTACAAAAATGTACCTAGACGGAGGCGGCAGCGGCGGCGGCGGCGTGGTTCGTCGGGAGGTGGAGAAGGCGAGATAGAGCAACTCAAGAAAGAGACGGAGTGAACACACAGTGTCGTTTTGCATGATTTCGTTGGACGTTGGAGGTAACGGACAAGGCCGATGTGGAGGTGGCTGTGAGGTTTGTCGCACGGTGGGCTCCATCATGTCAGCCAAGCTCAAGCTTAAGAACGGAGGACTGGGATGATGGTAAGGTGATGGTGGAATGCAATTTGAAGGATGAAGTTGACAGTGAGTCTAAGTTGAGGCAAGGCGTTGTCATCCTTGGTAGAGTGAGAGGAGGAAGGACAAGAAAAAGAGAAGGAACAAAAAATAAAAAAAAATAAAAAAAAAAGAAGAGTAAAAGAGATAGATGATGCAATGATTTCTAACAAGTGGACCCAAAAATGACACGTGCCCTTTGTTGAATGGACTTATGTAAAATTAACGTGTCTATCACTTGAGCACTTAATATTTTATTGGGATGCTGAGACACTTGAAGTTCATTGTTTGTCTCTTTGACTTGTACGAGATATATAATTAGGGACTAGCAAAGTGGACAAAGAAGAGTGGTTGGGGGTCCGCGGAGGTTTGGTGGCTCTCGTATTTTTGACTTGGGCCTCTTTTAATCCCTGACCATGTGTGACATATAGAATAATGCAAAGTGACAGTCCGAGAATATGTATTTATTAATTGGTTAGAGTTATATAGTGTCAAAGTACAACTCATGTCATACTTTAGTCATTTAATAATATCTATATAGAATGATTTACTTTCTAATCTCATGACTTTCACTAATTAAATATCATTTAACATGACACTCTCTAGCCCTCTCAAACATAGATATCGACATATAGAATTATTTATCATTTTTTTGAATCTCAGAATTTTGGAGGAAAAGTAAAACACATGATAGAGTACTTTCTTTAAGTATCTGCAAATAGACACAAACGATGAAGATGTGTTTGGTAACCATTCTATTCTCAAAAATAATTTCTACTCGAAATAATTTTTTCTGATTTTGTTCCCTAGATAAGTTTTTGATTATTTGAAGGCGTTTAGTAATTATCTAAAATTTCTATTCCCAAAAAAGAAATGCGTTTAGTATGATCCTTAATTTTTTTTTTGTATCGTAGAATTTCTTTAATTTTTTAATAATTTTATTACATTTTTTTCTTTTCTTTTCTTTTTTTTTTTCCTTTTTCCTTCTCTTTTTCTTCCTCTAGCTTGTTGCCAACCACAATGATGGCTGGCGACTAGCTAGACAAGAGCTAGCAAGGTCAACCCTTGCTGAGAGCTAGTGACCGGCTAGAGGAAGAAAAAGAGGAAGAGAAAAGGAAAGGAAAGAAACGAAAAGTGAAAAAAGAAGAAGAAAATAGTTTAGGCTTGATTCTGAAATTGTTTCCAGAAACAAATGAGTAACTTTTTTTGACTTCTTGATTTTGTTTCAAATATGTTCTTGGGAACAAAAATATTACCAAACGGATTTTAGTTCTTTTTTTTTTTAGGGAATAAAATAATAGAATCAAACAATTTTTGGTATGTTATCAAACAAGCCATAAGTGATTACTTGTTCAACTTCGATATGGTAAAGTAGTAGGAATTCTCGATTGAGTTTAATATGTGCTACTCTCCTTTCACATGTTTGTGAGTTCTCTTCTTTACGCACATCGGCTATCCATAGCTCCTTCACTCACATGTATCGTTTGCCCGCTTAACGACTTTATCATCTTATTAGTATTCACATGAGAGGGAATATTAAGTTTCAAGTATGAGCGAAAAGTTTCCTTTAAATTATTAAATTTTTAGAATTCCTAGTTGCGTGGGCACTTGAATTTAATGCAAGTACTGTTAAGACTTATACAAATTTGTTGAACAATCTTGCAGACTGTGAATGAATACTTCTAACAAATGTGATCTATAATACAAATATTTGGCATATTTATATATACAATAAATTTATTCAAACTTTGTATTCATCTATTAACAATATTTATGGGTATTATCTTAAAGAATTTTCCCATAGGCAAAATTTTCCAAAAAGTTCTAAACTTATTACATTTTTATTAATTCATTCATAAACCTTTCAATTTTACTAATTGAGTTCTAAAACCTTTCACTTTTTGTCAACTAAGTCCGTCTGATCAATTTTGATAGGAAATCAATGAGGTGGATGTTGACCGTCCTATGTGGTACGGTTGGCATTAACTTGGATAAAGTTTGATAATATTTTAATATTTTTTGAATTTTAATATTTTTTTCTTTTCTTTTATTTTTCTTCTTTTATTTTCCTGTTTCATTTTTCTCTCTACTGGCCACTGCTAGACCTCGTCAATGATTGTCAAAGGTTACTGGCCTTAGGCAAGGCTTGCATGGGCGACCCTTTCGTTGCCTAGGGCGACCCTCACATGACGCCAAAGACCTTAGTTGGCTATCGATGAGGTTTGGTAGTGGTCAATGGAGGGAAAAAGGAAGAAAGAAAAGAAGAGAAAAAAGGAAAAATAGAAATAAAAAATAGAAATATTATTAAAATATTATTTGAAATTGTCCATGTCAATGCCGATGACTGTCGCCGAAGTTCACGTCATGATTTTCGGCCAAAATTAATCATATGGATTCAATTGCCAAAAAGTAAAAATGTTTAGAATTTAACTAGCAAAATTAAAAGATCTAGAACTGAATTAGTAAAAATACAATAGATTTAGGACTTTTTAGATAATTTCCCCGTTCAAGCGATTACAATGTTAAAAATGTTGAGTAGCCGCTCAATTTAAGAATCTATCTCATTACAAAAATAAAGTCGTTGATATTTGTCAATGATTTTCAACAAATAAAATGGAAGTTAGTGCACCACAAAGAAAACAAACTGTTGATAGTAATACGCTGTATGTCAAATGAGGATATTCATGATCTTTTCTAAATTCCCAAGATGTCCTTAGTACTCTTAGTCGCCACTCTCTCTCTCTCTCTCTCTCGCTCTCTCTCTCTCTCTGTACACCTTTCCATGAGTATGTAGGGGGAGCTTGCATTGCGTCGAGCTCTGTCTCAATGACGGTAATTAAAGAGATGCTACCTCTGACCTTCTTTATATGGTTAAAGATACTAATCTCATTGCAAATTGATGAGGTCCAAATCATAAGGTAGGAGAAATTAAAGGTTTGAGTTGGGGGTTCTTCGTAAATTTTAATGGTCCTACGCATGTGACCTGTATTTATGATAGACCAATCGATTTTCGGACAACAGAAAATTTATTGAATTTTAATTGTTTAAACAATGACATCATCTTCAATTTTAGGCTTAACGTTCTCACATTTCAAAAAAATAAAATAAAACAACTACCAACCTCATTTTCTGCATTAGATTTTAGTATTAGATTTCATTTTTGAGTGTAGAAATCGGATGCGCATGAGAGCAATCTTTCTAATGGTGGGAGATGCAAAATATAAATTTCGAAATGTGACAAGGATATTTGATAACAAAATTGAAGATGACTTTTGCAATTATCTCATTTCTTTCTCACATGTGAGAAAGAAGTCTTGAGCAAGAAGTCTCTAGGATATTCAATTTTAGCCACCCAAAAATAAATCCTAGGATGGCTTATGATGTGACAGCTCCATGGCATTAGGTTCAACCAATCCTTACAGTCTTATTAAATGCCATCCGTCTTTCTAAATGTCGTTTTTTATGACTACTTGAATTTCGGCACTCATGAACCCATCATCAAAAGTTCCCATCCCCGGTGGATGAGGGGAAGTTTAAACATGGAATTTTCTTGCTCAATTTGGCGCTTGGGCACTAGACTGTTCTGCAGAGCTCTTTAAGTTAAGTGCATTTAGTCCATTTTCATGATGGTAATGGTCACAATAAACAGAAATGTTAGACTGAATACATTCGAGGGGTCCAATTATGCCAAACGACAAAGCAAACTTATTCTCGTAAGTTACACTTAAATTGTAATAGTATTTAAATATTAAACTATACTTTCATCTAAAAACTTAAATTTTTTGAACAATTAGCAATCTCCCACGAAATAAACATAGTATCAGAATAAGAGATCTTAAGTTCAAATTTTTCTAAACCTCATTTTCCTTCCCATTTCTATAATTATATGCTTCGACAAAAATGCGAAAATTATTCATGTTAACACCGATCATGCTTTGTGGATGATTGATGTTTAGCCATTGTCCACCTTAGCAATTTTCGGCAAAAATTAGCTGGAAGGAAATGGCAAATAGTTAAAATGTTTATGACTAAATTAGTAATTTTTCAAAAGGTTTATGACTAAATTAACATAATTGAAATGTTGATGATTAAATTAGCACAATTTAAATATTTATGATTGAATTGACCACTATACAATAGGTTTAATATTTTTTGTACAATTATCCCAACCTTTTCACATGTTGCATAGAATGGTAAGCTATTACCGCTAGAGATAATTAAGGTAATTCTCTAGGATATTTTCTTATATTAGAGATAATTAAAATATTTTTAACTTTCAATATATCTCAAGATTGTGCGATATCTTATTTAATTGTGCATATCTTAATTAATATATGTTACCTTTAATAGTCTCTAATAAAACCTACTAGGGGTGAGCATTGGTCCAAGGTCAATCTGGGATCGACCCTGACCGGCTCAACCCTACTGGTTATGGTCCGGTTCCCAGGAAGACTAGGTTGGTCCTTGGTCCTAGAATTTCTGGATCAGCACTGTGCAGGTCGGTCCTCGGTCTTGAGAGTTATGGGTCGGTCCAATCTGGATCAACCCTGAATATATATATATATCTAATATATTATTTATAATTTTTTTATATAGAGAAAACCTTAAAATAAACGGCATCGACAACATTAAACAGCTCTTTAGTGAGGAGTTCAAGTAATTTTACATTATTCTTTAATAACTTAGATTTTTAATGTCTTTTATGACATCAATAGTTATAATTTATGAATGAGGAAAATGTTTTTGTGAGGAGTACTCACGGTGTCCAAAAAAACACCTTATGACATCCTCATTTAGTATTCGTTCTCTTTTGTCTTATTTGTCATCTTAGTGTTCAATTTGCTAAAATTGAAACAAACAACTTCTCCAATCGCCACTCGACACTCGTCTTGCTTGCTTTGGATCACTCGTGTTGCTCGCCACTCGATACTCACTTGGCTTGTTACTCCCCGCTCGACATTCGATGCTCGTTTTGTTCGACACTCACCCCACTTGACCTTCACTGCTTGCCTTTCTTAGCTTACCTCGCTCATCATCAAACCCATTGGGTCGGTACGGTCCTCGGTTGCCCTTTCAAGAAGTACAAAAAATGAAATAGAAAATTATTGGTTAGTCTTGAATTGACCTTGAAACCGGACCGAACCCATTGGGTTAGTTCAGTCATTGATCACTTTTTTAAGGAGTACAAAAAGTGAAATAAAAAATTATCGGTTGGTCCCGGGTTGACCCTGAAACAGGACCAAACCCGGTGGGTCGGTCTGGTCCTCGGTCCTAAAAATTGAGGACCAGCACTATGCGGGTTGGTCTTAGGGTTAAGGGGTGAACCGGCCCAACCTGGACCATGCTCACCCCTAAAACCTATAAATAGGCTAATGTACTTTTCATTATGATATATCAAAATATATTGAAAATTCCACAATTCCTCTCTTCCGCATATCTTTATTAATTTTTAAATTTGTATCAAAGTCTTTGTTCTTGAGGAAACCTAAGTGCACAGGGTGGACTTCACATCTGGGGTAGCTCACGCACCGTGGTACACATCCAATGGCACACATCCAAATTAATCCATCCCCAAAATCACACAGTGTTCACTTCACGTGCACAAGTTTCATATGAGCAATCACTTAATCGAATCGTTTCCATTAGTCGTGTTTTGACACTAATTGTATTGATTGCTTAATCTGATCGAGGCTTTTTCATGGGGTGACTTTCTTTCATTGCCAGTCGCTTAGGCCGCATCTAGTAACTATTTTCCAAGCTAGCCGTATAGGTTGCTTAATGCTATGACGCTAGCTATATAGACCGCACACCTAGTTATTGTTTCACAAGCCAGCTACATCGAACGTTTGCTGTTTCCTCTTTGCTTCTCAACCTTTCATGAGTTGTTTTGAGAAATAGACACCAACAACAGACTTTCCACCCTTAAACGAACCATATTCGGAAGACACTGCCTCACACACCAGACTACACAAAGCAACAAGCTCGACGGCCCGCGGTGTTCTTAGAGAAACATGTTTTTGAGGCATTATTCGACATTAATTCAAACATCAGTTGACTACTTCGATGTCACATTGAGTTTGATGGACGATGTTAGAGATAATTAAGATGATTCTTTCAGATATTTTCCTATATTAGACATAATTAAAATGTTTCTGTTGATTTTTTTGTATAACTCAAAATTACGCAGTATATCATTTGATTGTGCATATCTTAATTGATATATATTATCTTTGATAGTCTCTCATAAAGCCTATAA
This sequence comes from Eucalyptus curtisii, assembly GCA_017140595.1. Lineage (NCBI taxonomy): Eukaryota > Viridiplantae > Streptophyta > Magnoliopsida > Myrtales > Myrtaceae > Eucalyptus > Eucalyptus curtisii. Next base: position 17,408,400 of record CM029502.1, read on the forward strand.
ATATATTGATGCACTTTTCATTGACATATCTAAAAATATTGAAAATTCCATGATTCATTTCTTCCGTATATCTTTCTTATTTCTTAACTTGTGAGATTTCATGGGATCACAACCAATTATTCTAAAAGCTTAAGCCGTTAGATGAATACATGATTTATTATTTAAATATTTTAACAAGGTGTGATTTTAATATTTTAACACTCCCCCTCACACTTAGTCTGGTCTTTTGTGTAATGTTAAGCATGGAAATTTAATTGGGGAGGCAAATGAGGCCTAGACTAATTTGAATTCATACCTCTAACTTTGATACCATGTGAGATTTTGTGATATCACAATCAACTCTTTCAAAAACTTAAGCTGTTAGATGAAAGCGTGGTTTATTATTTAAATATTATAACAAGTTGCATATACTATGAACCATAATTGATCACGAACTTTGAGTCTTGTATACCCCTTCAGATATATGTCTCCACCAAATCTATAAAATGCATAATTATTTCGAGAGGAAGGGCTTTGGAGGAGCTACCACTGACCATCCGAATAAAAAATGTGAACCCCATTCATTCAATTTAATAGACGAATTAGTGAGGAAGCTAATTGTGACATCCTGATTTTTGACCTTGTTTCGATTAAATGAAATGGGATTTCATCGACGTGTCTATAGTCATTTTCTTTGAGCTAATCACTCATTTGATAACTAATCTATCAAGTGAAGCCGTTAAGGGATATAAACGCGACAAACTTGAGAATTCAATCGTAAATCGATTACTTGACCGTGCTAATTGGCAAGGGTCAATATGGCACAATTATAATTGATTAGAGATCGGAGATAGGTCGATTTGACAAAAGCATGTAATTAAATTGTGGGTGATTCAACCTGATTGCAAAATTTACGTCGAGCAGCAGTAAACGAATTTTTTTGTCGATTCTGTACCTAGTACCCGTAATTGAAATCTTGAGATTTTTACGACAACCGAGAGTCGCCTATGAGTCGGAGATGCACAACGTGGATCGAAAATAATGACCACGGGTCAAACGTGCACTAAAACTTCCTAAAAGCTACATGATAGGTTAGGTCACGCTAAAATAGCGTCCGATTAAAATTAACCTGAAAATTGAACTTGGTTTCAGGATTCGAAAGTTTGGGCGTGTCACGATTTATTTTTGGGACATCGATTCATCCTTTGAAGAACTTTTGGCGAGCCCGGGATTTTTGGCGAAAAATCAAAATTCGGCAAAATTGAATCAAAAAATTCGGAGGGGCCTCTTTACTTGGATTTTTGGGCTACCAAATTGAAGTAAATTGTGGAGAATGGGTGCAAATTCGTTTGGGCTACCCCCTTGGCATTTTTGGTCACCAAATTAGCTTGAATTGGTGAGGAATTGATTGGAGACCAAGGCAAATTCGTAGGTCTATGGGGCTGCTGCAATTTGGCCTTCATTTGTGGCTTGTTTGAGAAGTTTGGGAGGGAAAAATGACTGCTGGATATGGCTGAGTACTTTAGGGGCTTATCAATCATCACTTGGATATTTAGAGAGCCAAGGGATTGGCTTAGGCATTGACTTTCTCCCCTCTTGTCCCCTTATCACCCTTCTCTCTCCCTTCTTCATGTTCTTCTCCCCCTTATGCTACCAAACACCCTCCTCCTTGCTGTCTAGCTTCTGCTTCTTCTTCTTTCTTCTTCCTCTTCCATTGTTGTTGCAACATAGAACCTCCACCAGCCAACACAACCAGCCCTTGCATCGAAGCAACCAGCCACTGCCAGCCCTCTTGCCACTCAACCGACCTGCCTACGCGTTCGCCTCCTCAACGTCCTTCGTCCGCCTGTCTTGGCCAGAAGTCACCTCCCGCCGACCTCGAACAATCGGCTCCAGCAACCGTGCACCACCGCTCGCCTCCACGCTGTGTCCAGGCAACCCGCCACTTGCCTCCAAGCCAAACCGACTAGGTCAGCCAACTCTCTCCAGAAGCGAAACCTAGCAGCAAATCGTGAGGTTTGCTAGGCTTTTTCAGCCCTTTCCTGGCCTCCTTTGGTGTCCCCATAGGCCCGGGTTTTGGTCGCCGTCGTGCCGTCGTCGCCGTGAATCGGTTTGCTCGCTAATTCGGTGAATTAACCTCTGAAGCTCTAATTAGGGGTTAATTACTCTTAATGAGGGATTAGTTAGGCTTAAGAATGGTTTAATAGTTGATTTAGTTAGAGTAACTATTAGTTAGTTAATTTAGTTGAGTGAACTAGGTAGTTATGTTAGTTAGGTGGATTACTTAGGGAATTTAGTTAGCCTATTAGATTAAATTAGTTAGATCGGTTAGATTAATTGTTCAATTAGATTAGTTTGGTTCGGTTATTTAATTTAATTAAGTTTTTTAATTTAAATATTTTGCAATTTATTTAATTAATTATTAATTAGCGGAAATTATACTTGGGATAATCGGTTGTCGAATTTCATGTTGATTGTCACGATTGTGTTGGTTTGTTAAATTGATTGCTAATTTATGCAATTGAGTACTGGATGATAATTTTTAATTATTATTTCAAAAATATGAATTTTTGGTATTTAATTAGAAAAATACACCGTTTTGACACCAAAAATATTTTAAGTACTTTATAAAATTGTGGGATTTTCAAAAGAGAGTATACCACTTTTTATGGTTCAATCGATTGTGTGACCATGCACAATTATTTTACCGGGTGTTTTTTATATGAAGAAAATAGGCCAAGTACATTATTTGAAATTGAGGCATTTGAGTGCAAAGCACAATGTCCTTGACCGAGTACGGATGTGCATGTGATCACCAAATACCCTGACGCGTTTACGCGGGGTAGTGAACCCGTCCAACGCGTCTATGCAGGACGATGCCTGATTAAGTTCAGATGTCCTTGACAATGGATGCCGGATTGCGGTAGAGGTTAGACCGATGCTCATTCAAAAATACCATCTAGATGTAGACGTTACATGCTCGATGGAGCGAGATGACGCCCGGTTATGCCGGATGACTGCCGACTGTTTAGTTGGCCGTGGCCGTTGGGTTGTAACTAATTGGCACACGCTTGAATGAGTGAGATAACCGCGCCTGATTATGAAACGAAATTGTGTGGCACAGAATGGGACGTGTCATAACGATTTGGCCTTATAATCGGGATCCTTGTGATTGATTGATATATGGAAGTGAAGTGTTCCAATTATTGAGTACATTTACTGTATGCATATGTTATGTGAGCTGTGCTAATGTGTAGAGAGGTGCTGAGACAAGGTAAGTATTATATGATGTGTACTTAGGCTACCTTTAGGTGAATTATCTTCCTAATCGGGGTTTAGGGTGTAGACTCTCTAAGACATTATCTCACCTCGTCGTGGTTTAAATTTTTCAGGTCCTTAGATGGAAGTACGTCATGTACGTTATGGGGTCCCGCAGGTGATGGACTTTCAGCACTCCTATTTCCCTATTCTTGGGACTAACCTAACCCATGAGTTGGTTGAGTCCACGGTATGGGTTGAGGAGGGCCAACCTTAGTTGGTACCTCATCGCTTCATAGCGTGGTTCATTAACTTTCCTCAAAGGGGTCGGGAGAGTCCCCTACAGGGTTTTGACGGGCCTCCCGTTGGGACTGGGTAGTGAGAACTAGGGCATCCTATGGATATCGACACCCTTGATGGTGTCATAGAGGACCTAGAATCGATGACTGCAGAGTTCGGAGTTTAGATGGCTCAGTAGTCCTTTTTGAGTTAGACTCTTGTATATAGACTGGTAGGACTGATTGGTTATGTATATAAACCTGGTTTGTTTATAGAATATGTTTTGTGTTAATTGAATGTCCTGCTTTTCTATCCAATGTTTGTTTGTTGTCTGGAGATTGTTTAATCCGCTTCCGCATGCATATAAAATGAATTGGTTGGCGACACGTCATCGGAACATCGCAATTTGATCGACTACTGAGGGATGTGCGCGTGCTCGATCATGGTTATATACAGCCATACAATAATAAGTCCTTTACCATCACCTCACTGAAATGAAACCTGTCAAGCAAAACAAATTAAGACCTATCTCAATTTCATCATCTCTATCCTTGATAGAACCAAACTAGTCCTGACCGGTCTTCAGTTCGCTGCATCATCTTCTTTATTACCATCCTTATTCAATTTTCTTGTTTATTAGGTGTGGCAATATTGTCCCAAGCCAGAGGAAAATGCTCTTTGATCAGCTTTGCATTGATGATCTTCCATGAAATTGTCTTCATACATGGAAGGCCAATGAAGCCTACCATAGCTGACAACGCCAATTCCCTAAAAGAAAATTACCCAATCACTTCGGTGAAGCTTGTAAGCGGAAAAATTGACGCCAGGCAAAAGATTGCAGAGAAAGGAGAAGTACTGTTGCGAAACGCACTGGCGCAAAGTTTGGGACTTGACAATTTGGGAGCAGTTTATGCGGACGATTTTCGTCCGGCGATACCAGTAAACAGTCCCAGGGTTGGCGAATCTTTTCCTCGAGAAAAAGATACTGAATCAAATTAATAAATGCAGGTGATAGGCACGTGGTCACAGTGTCGAGAAACGACTTCCAACCCGCGGAACCTGGTCACAGCCCTGGTGTTGGCCACTCTTTCCAATACTAGGGTGCTGCAGAACCAAATTCATAGTGATATGTGGTTCATATATGTAAAGGCTTGTTCTCCAAATTGGTGTATAGTTTGTACATTTGTGGGGTCTATGCTGTCTCTCTGTCATGGAGATTTAAATGATACTGATTTTGGTATCTGTACTCAAGCACTTGTATGAGGGGAGGTCAATATAAAGCCTTATCGTAAGCTTATTGTGCAGAGACAGTACAGATGTTGCGACCTCTCTCTCTCTCTCTCTCTCTCTCTCTCTCTCTCTCTCTCTCGCGTATCCGAGTTCATGTCAGCTTAGTGCATTCTCAAGCACGCACACTCTCTCAGGTGTTCGCACAAAAGCACACCTCGTAACATGCATTACACAAAATTATTTAGAATGATAGACAAATCCAAATGGATTAAAATTCTGATTTAGTGTAAACCCTGAGAACATGACAGTCTTCTTGGAGGATAGATGAGTGGTAAGTACAGTGTGAGTTACAACAAACATTAATTAGGACAATATTTCTCCATATTATATCTGAACTCCAAATAGGTCACTGTCTAAACAAAATTTGAGATACCAGAGATCCAATATAATTACTTACTCTATCTTGTGTAGAAATCCGAATGATCCAATTGGTTCTACATAGAAGTTATAGTTCTTTGAGAAATAACCTTCGCAATAACTTTTACTTGCATAAGCATAGTTTGTGGACGATAATACTGAGAATTTTTTAGGTTCATCCAAGGTTGGAAGAAGTTTCCACTCACCAATCTTCTATTTGGTGGTTTACATACATAGCACCACCCATATTTAAAGTCTTAGTTAAGTTTATATGTGAGTTGTGTCCACAATTTTTAACTCACCTACCAGAGATGTGGTTTGAAAAAATGAGGAAAATATAGCCCAACGACATTTGCAAAGACACTTAAGAAACAGGGCCATATTTTCTGCTGTTCCTAATCGGAGGAAATTTCCTTCAACCACTTTTTTGTGCAAGTATGCATATTACTCACATTAATATTTAGTTAAGTTTGCTTAAGGATGATTTTGGTAACTTATAACCCACTAATAGAAGGTATGATTGGAGGAAATTTTCAAGGTTTGAAAGTACAAAGAAATTCTTAGTAATGTTCCTCTTTCGAGGCCTTAAAACATTGTGTCTTTCTCTCAACTCACAAGGATGCAGAGAATTAAAAAAAAGTCTTGAACTTATTGCAATCATATCAATTTAGTTTTAAACCTTTTGCATTCATGTCAATCAGTTCATCCGATTAATTTTGATTAGGTGGTGTTGACGTGGATGCTAGGTGGCACTGATCATCTTACTGACACTAACGTAAATAATCTTTAATAATATTTTATTTGTTTTTTTTTCATTTATTTATTTCGTTTCTCTTTTGTTTTTTCCTCCTTCCTCCTTCTTCCTTTGGTCGGTCTTTGAACTAAGGCGAGCCTCATTGAGGGTGGGCGAGATCGAGCTCTCCCAGCCATTCGGGAGGTGAGCCCCACCAGATCTTGTGAGGACGAGCCTTGCCCCTAGCCACTGGCAAAAGGAGCCCTTGCCAAATCGCCTAGCAATGGCAAGGCGAGCCTTCCACTAGCTAGCAAGGTCGCCTCAGTCCGGCGATCAGCCCTCACCTCTGGTCGATTGCCTCGATTTGATGACCAACCAAAGGAAGGAGGAAGAGGAAAATAAATAAAGAGAAAGATAAGTTAAAAAAGAAAAATAAAATTCAAAAATTCAAAAAAAATATTAAAATACTATAAAAACATTGTCCATATTTGCATTGGCCGTGTCATGTCAGCTTCGGTCATGCCATGTCGATGCCGATAGGGCAAATTAGGCCGAATGATTTGAATTAGCATGATTGCAAAATGATTATGATTTAATTGTCTTAAAAAAATTTAAAACTAAATTGGTATAATTATAATAATTTGAGGACATTTTTTTTTGATAATTTTCTTCGCATAGCATGTGACGTCTCTCGGGCGATTCGAAGGGGTGGAGAATCAAGATACCGTTAGAATTATTAAAAGCCGCAAAAATTGAAAATAAGAAGCTAACATGGAAAAAGCTGTCTATTTTTTATATATATATTTTTGGGAACAGCAATAACTAGTTGGAAAGCTGATACTCCATCCTTATTTAATGGTTAACAATGTTAGAGTTTCTTGTGGGAGAGAGAGTTTGTATGAGCAACTATTTTGTAAAAAAAATTGCTAGATCAAATCAATCATATTTTAAGAATATGTGAGAACCACATTGAATGACGTATCGTGATTGGTTATATTCATTGTATTATGTGTAAATTATCTTGATATTATATTTGCTCGAAGAAGTACAAGAAAAACAGCCGAGACAGCACTTCGAAGAACGTGAATGCATGGTGGGCTCAAGCTAGCTAGGTGTGGCAGCAATTTGTCTTCCACATGCATCAACGTGCTTTCGTTCTCGTAAATAGTACAATATGTCGATGACCGTTCGATGGGCTCTGTGATTTAAGGAGAAGGAGTGGAGGAAACTTTGAAAAGGGTTGAAGCACATTTTTTATTGGCATGAATTCTTCACACTTCATCGGAGAATCACAAAAGAGTTGTTTACCTTATGTTCTGTACCATGATGATCTTGAAGACCATTTATAAGTCTGGGTTTATTTAACTAATTCGACTTAAGCATCACATGACGATATTTAAAAAAAAATAAAAATATATAATAACATATCAAGGAAAAACATTTTGCACATATTGAACAAGTTAGAAATAGACAGAAAAATTGGAGAACAAACGCACTATAGTGGTTTGTTAGTAATCCAAATTGCATTTTCACATCTAAAGTAGCAAACACGGGATGTGTATGTTTACTAGAGGAGTACATTGATGGCTAGGAAAATTGTAAGGAAGGTTGAGTTAGTGAAGTTTCAACCCTAAATATATAATACTAAGACAGTCTGGTCCAGAGTTCGAGTTTTTGCTAAGAAAACTCCGGAAATTTTTTTGAAGGCCTCATGGTCTAGAAAAATTGATGGGTGCTTCAAAAGGTCCCAATACTCTTTTCAAAAAATGGTTATGCTTTCTTCCACTCACGGTCAGAGGAACTTTCTTTAACAATACATCTAATTGTGAGTTACAAATCATTAAAGTCACTCATATCTAAACTTAATTAAGTATAAATATGGGTGATATCCATATTTATATCCTAACCAATCAGAAAAATAATTTTTTAACCAGAGATGAAGGAAAATATGACCTCATAAAACAAAGGAATGTCATAGCACGGTCAGTTTGATTCTCTCATTATTTTTTTGAACTTATTGAATCTTGTACTGGTTAGGTAAGATTCCTTCGGATTCTATAAATACCAAGCGTTGAGGCTCTCTAGGCATCTCCTCAGCCGCGTTCTCTCTCTCTCTCTCTCTCTCCCCTCCCCTTCCTCCCACCGTCCCCGCCATGGCCCCAAATAAGGTTCTCTACGCCTCCGCCTTTCTTCTTCTGGCCCTCTCTCTAGAACTCCAGTCCACTCGAGCTAGGCAGTTGAAGCTAACGATGCAAAAGCAAAAATCGTTCCCCAACAAGCTGCCAAATGTGCACAAACTCCTAGAAAAGGAATTAAGGAAAACCATAGCCGAGCAGAGCAAAAACTTGCATGGTGAAATTTTAAACAAAGCCACGAACACTGATGTGTCTACGACTCCAGCGCCGCCGCCATCAAGTACCATGGTGGCGGCAACGACACCGCCGCCATCTCCCGGCCGAAGCTTAGATGACTTTAGGCCCACGGAACCTGGCCACAGCCCCGGGGTTGGCCATTCGCTGCAGAACTAGGATTTTATCATCGATATTGTTATGTTCAATCGCGCATGTTTATTGTCGTCATGCATGTATCATCAATCTATGTTTGAGTAGGGTTAGATGCTTCGGTTTAAGTTTGAGGCGGTAGGCTAGTGCGTGTATGTCTAATAATTTGCGAGAAAGAAGCGTGCAACTCAGTTGTCTTTTGTCCATTTACTTTAACTAGCTCAGTTTGTGGTTATTTTATTTGTTCCTTCTATGATTGTTAGATACTCAAATATGCATTGCCATGCAAGATTGGTCCCCCTCAGTGACCTATATATTAGGTACCAGCAATGAACCATACCTATCTAAGCTCTTCTATACAGACATACCACGCAAGTAATTCACAAGAGTAGAGAATTTTTTAGCTTTAATTGGGATTTAAAGAATTCTGTAAAGTATATTGGGTATGCTTATAATGTCAACGAAGACCAATGGCGATGCGGATGTTGCTTAAGGATGCATGTGGGGATGAGTAATGAAAAGTAATATGATGACGATTCTACCACATGAAATATTTGATCGAGCATGAACAAATTGAAACTTGACTAAAATATTTGGTTAGAAAGTACATATGCTCCAAGAGACTACAAGTAGTAGTGAATATTATTAGTAATTCCATGTTCGAGGCCTAAAGACTGCCTCTCTCGGCCCACAAGCATGCCACTCTTAAAGGATTATGTGGCGGGTCCGATATTTTCTCCTATTACAAGGGGTCAAGATACAGTTTGAATTGTTAATAGCCGCAAAAACTTAAAATAAGAAGCCTACATGGGAAAAGCTGCCTAAGAACCAAAAGCTAAGTAGTTCAATCACACCCAGCTTCTTAGTTATTACTTTTATTGTTTTTTGTGCAACAGCACAAAGTAGTTTGAATGCTGATAATCAATCCTTATTTAATGGTCAATAATGTAATGGTGGAGAAGAGAGACATATAAGAAGTAAGAGCAAGTATTATGTAAACAAAGTCCGATAGATAAAATCGATCACAGAATTTGTGAGACTCATAGTGAATTTGACTAGAAGAGAAAAAGAGCCGAGACAACCTTTGAAAAACGTGAATGCATGGTGGGCTCAAGCTAACTAGGAGTGGCAGCAATTTATCTTCCATAAGCATCCGAGACCTCGCACTCCCATGGTGCCTGTAACATGCTTTTATTCTTGTAGATAGTGGTGTGTTGATGACCGAGCGTTGGGTTTTGATGATTTGAGGAGAAAGAGGGAAGAAGATTTGAAAGGGGTTGAAGCAAAACAATGCCATTTTCTATTGGCATGAATTCCTCACATCTCATCGGAGAATCACAAAAGAGTCGTTTGCCTTATGTTTTTTATATCGTGATAATGTTGAAGACTATATTTTAGTTTAGGTTCATTTCCTCCAAGGTTTTAACTTAATATCAGAAGATACGTTATTGAATATTGGCTCTTTTTCATATAGTTGGGACTTTGGAAGTATATTGATGATTATCTAACATATATTATATATATGTATATATATTCAAGATGTCTACATATTTCCTCTAATGCATGTGTACGTTGAAAGGAATGATAAATGCCTAGTACATGAGAGCGATCCAATATGGAGAGCGGGTAAATAAGCAACGCTGTTTATAGGCGACATATAGATTGTTAATGGAAACCTATTCTCTAAAATGTTTTCGGTTCCTGTATTACATTCTTTGCGAGACTAATAATTCATTTAAAAGTTTGAGACCTATGGATAGAGGAACAGTTAAAGTATAGATTTAGCCCCCCATTCACGTAAAATGCAATTGGCTAAATCCTAGCAAAATAAGTTAATGATATATAAGTAGGGTGGAGAAAGTAAATAATAATCAAATGAGTTAGGGAATTCCATGGGTCTAAATGAAGTTATCCTGATTTGAAAAATAATAAAAAAGCGAAATTGAATGTGACCATCTAAATTACTCCACGTAAGCATTTCACGTAGATATTTCAACAAAATACGTAATAACACGTCAATGAAAAAAAATGTTGCACATAACTAATGTCCGTTAGTCCAACTATAAATGTCATATTCAAATTACAATTATACATATAAAGAAGGGAGGTCGGGATGTGTGTGCTTACTAAAAGAGTATATAAATGGCTAGGAAAATTGTAAGGAGAAGTCCAGTACGTGACGACTGAATCCTAAATTCATAATGCCTACAAAGTCTATAGTTTTCACCAAGAGATCTCTCTTAAAATTATTTCAAGGCGCCCTACTCTAGGAATTAATTAGGTGTGATGGCTAGAAATAGAGACTGAGAACTAACGAAATTTGTTGGGTGCTTTAGAAGGTCTGGATAGCCTATAAGAAAAAAATTTATATATTTCTTTAACCCCCAGTCGCAAAAAACTTTCTTTAAACAGAGCTCTGATTGTGGTTACAAACTAGAACATAACTCACACTCAATTTTAACTAATTATAGATGTGGGGTTGATGTTCATGTTTATAACCCAACCAACGAAAAGTCTGGTTTCTTTGACGAAATTTGCGTTCTTCTATTTCATTTTTATCTACTTTTTTTTTTCTCTCTTTCGTGTTTCTTTTTTTTATTCCCTTCCATCATTCCCTAAATCTCATAAGTATCTATTTATCTAAGGAAAGGAAAGGCAGAGGTCCTTGGTGTCCTATCCAGTAAAAAACTGGGGTCTCACAATCATTGGTGAATACGATTTTTCCTCATGTGTTTCTCCATTCATGATTTGATATTTTGGCGTCCTAGGTATATTGGAATCACATCAATCCATCTTAAACTGGGTGGTTAAACTCACTATCTGAAAAAAGATGCCGTGGCACCATTAGTTGGTGTATTCCTCGTGGCTTTAAAAATTTGAACTTACAATTGGGGGAGGGAAGGGGGAGGGGGTATTTTATGTCAAAGGGAATTTGATTTTCTCATTATCTTCTTAAACTTATTAAATCTCCATCTAGTCTGGCAGGACTAGTTCAGATTCTACGAATAGCACTCGAGTTGGTGCTATCTAGGTATCTTCTCAGCAGCTGGGTACTGTCTGTCTGTCTGTCTGTCTGTCTGTTTCTCTCTCTCTCTCTCTCTCAGGCATGTCCCAAAAAGGTTCTCGTTGCCTTTCTCGAGCTTTCTCTCTAAAACTCCAGTCCACTCTAGTAAGGCAGTTGAATCTAACTATGCAAAAGCTAAACCCATTCCCAAACAAGCTTTAAAATGTGAAAAAAAACTCCTAGACTAGAAAAGGAAGCATGAAAAACCATAGCGGAGTAGAGCAAAAACTTGCGTGGCGAAACCTTGAATGAAGCCACGGTGGGGGCAACGATGCCGCCATCTCCAGGACGTAGCTTAGGTGACTTCAGGCCCACAGCTTCTGGCCACAACCCAGGCGTCAGCCATTCCCTTCAGAGGATGCAATTGAACAATTGAATATAACAATATCGATAAAAATTCCGACCAAAAAAAAAAATTATCCATAAAAAACCTTGAATGAAGCCACAAACACTAACGCGTCTTCCACTCTGCCGTGGGGCTAACAATGCCGCTGCCATGTCAAGGTAGCCTGAAGTCATCTAAGCTAAGTCCGGGAGATAGTGGCAGTAGCGGAGTGGAAGACGCAATCGTGTTCATGGCTTCATTCAATGTTTCACCACGCAAGTTTTTGCTCTGCTCTGCCATGGTTGTTCCTGGTTCCTTTTCTAGGAGTTCATTCACATTTTGAAGATTGTCTGGGGATGGGTTTTGCTTTTGCATGGTTAGCTTCAACTGCCTTGCTTGAGTCGACTGGAGTTTTAGAGAGAAGACTAGAAGAAGAAAGAGAAAGGCAACGAGAACATTGTTTGGGTCATCACAGCTGCCATAGTTTTTGTACAGTGCTTGTTTGAATGCCATAACTATTTGTTTGACCACTTAAGTGTCATAATTTATAAAGTAACATTAATTTGAGTGTTGCAACTTTCAATTGATCACTTACATGGAAAAAATTGTTAAAAACGTTTAGTTTGTATCGAAATTCCGAAGAGATATATCACTTATTGTAAATGTTTTTAAAAACATATATCACTCAAGTGATTGATTGAAAAGATACATGGCACTCAAGTAGTTGGAAAAAAAGATGTTATGGCACTTACGTGAGCGTCGTACATAAGTTTTGACATTCAACTAATTGAAAAAAAAAAAATTATGGTACTAAAGTGAATAACATCTGAAAGTTATAGCATTGTGGTATCTTTTGTCCGAGAGAGAATATTATATGTCAAATGGAATTTGATTTTTCATTAGCTTCTTAAACATATTAAATCTCCAACACGTCCGGCATATGTTTACTTTAGATTCTATAAATAGCACTCGAGTTGTGCTCTCTAGGTATCTTCTCAGCTGGGTACTCCCTTCCTCCCTCCCTCCCTCTGTGCCATGGCCCAAAACAGGGTTCTCGTTGCCTTTCTCTTCCTTCTTGTAGCCTTCTGTCTAAAACTCCGGTCCACTCAAGCAAGACAGTTGAAGCTAACCTCGCAAAAGCAAAACCCATTCCCAAACAAGCTTAGACATGTGAATAAACTCCTAGGAAAGGAACCAAGAAAAACCATAGCGGAGCAGAGCAAAAACTGGCGTGGTGAAACCTTGAATGAAGCCACAAACACTAATGCGTCTCCCACTCCACCGCCGTCGCCGCCAAGTGCCATGGTGGGGGCAACTACACCGCCGCCATCTCCTGGACGTAGCTTAGATGACTTCAGGCCCACAGCTCCTGGCCACAGCCCAGGTGTTGGCCATTCGCTTCAGAATTAGGATTTAATCATCCAAATTGCTGTTCAATTGTGTATGTTCTTCTCTTTCTTCATGTATGTACCATATTTGTGTCCTTGATAAGGATTAGTTGTATCGGTTTACGCTTGAGTTGGTAGGCTAGTGCAAATGTAAAGTGTTTGTCGCCCAGGTATATATTAATTATTTGCGAGACAAAAGCGTGCAAATCTAAGTTGTCTTTTGTCCATTTATTTTTACTAGCTCAGTTTGTGGTTCTTTTATTTGCTTCTTTTATAATTGCTAGATTCTCAAATATGCACTGTAATGCAATATCGGTCCCCCTTTCTGACCTTTATAAAAGGTACGAGACATGAACTACAAAGTCGACGACCTACACCCCCCCCCCCCCCCCCCCCCCCTTCTCTCCTCTCTCTCCTCTCTCTCTGTGTCTCATACATATTTAGGCACCTCTATACAGACAAACTACGGAAGTAATTTGCAAGAGTAAATAAATTTTTAGCGTAAATTGAGGTATAAGGAAACTCTGAATCTGATGGCTTAGAAGGTCCTAGCATATTTATTTCTTCTGGAATTTTAATTGTCAGTCAATTACTCCGAACTTGATCTTTTAGTTTGGAGAACGTTGTATAGATGTATGTAATATGAGCATAAACCCAAATCGACCGCACGAATGACTTACTGCAACCTCTTATTAGAAGTAAATCCACGAAGATCAATCGCACGTGATGTGGTCTTTGCATGCATGTGGGATTGCAGAATAAGAAGTAGATGAAAAGGAATCTAACCACATGAATATGGTATGACTTAATTAAAAATTGATTTAGATACCTTCTTCAACTATATATGTAGGGTTGAATATGTTGATTACTCCATAAAGTTAAACCCTCTGGTGGAGGGAGGATACACACTTCCTATTCAGGCTGAATAGCTTTTACGATGCATTTTCATGAGACCTCTTGAATAGGTTAACACTTATAGTTCATATTATTGGCTTAGTAGATTATACCTATGAAAACGCAATGGGGGAGGTTTTCAGAGTCCGAGAAATGTACCTATGCTAAGGAGGAATATTGGAGTTAATGTGTATATTGGCATGCTACAAATCAAGATAATTCACCTAATAGTTGGGATTTGGATTAAATCAACTAGAGTTTTGGAGTTGAGATAAATATGGAAGTGCTTATTTTTCCAAAGTTTTACATTCATTTGTTCTGTAATGAATAACGTGGGTTTAAAGCAATTGTTTGTGATTGTTGTCAGGATTCTTTCATTACTTAATCAAATCTATAAGCTAAATTGGCAGCATTATTCTCCTCTTTGTGTGAGCAGGAGTAAATTATTTTCATTACATGGCCTATAAAGTTTTCATTTTCAATTACGTCACAACTAAACATCAGAGTTAAAAGACAAGATCTGATTGATATCCTAGAGAAATCATTCTAACAATTGATAAGTTTTGGGACTTAATGACAAACCCTAGTTTAAGAATTTGTCATTAACACAAAATCATAATCATTTGCAGCTTATAATTGCTTCCACTCACTTCAATGTTTGCGCAAAAAAGCAAGTGTCCAATTATAAAATATACAATACAAGTAAATAAATTGGACACCGGATTAAAGTGATTTGATTGGTATGACCTACTTCACGAGGAGACCACGATAAGCTTATATCATGATCAAATGATATAATAGAGATTACAACCATTCCTAAGTCATTTGAAGACTCTCAGTGTCTTTTAGCCCCCAATTACACCTAATGACTTACACATTATTATTTTTTTATTAGCTGGTAGACTTATGCATTGTTTAACTATCACAATTTCTTGCCAAACAATCTTCAATCTCACAAATCATTGGCTTCAAAGCACTTTCAATTTCTTTGAGACGTAATTTATGAGAACGTTGCATAATTAATTGTTTACATTAAAAAACTCTACTCACTCTAATGTACAAAAAAATGACACCTACCTATAAATACGTGTGTGTGTAATGTTCATATCCAAAATAAGAAACTCTTAGAAAACTACTCAAGTTATGAAATCTAGTTAGATTAGAATTCCTTTACAGACTCAAACTTGATATATATTTTCAACAATTTCCATGTTGGCTCGACGTTTCATCAATTGCTTCATTGGAACCGGAACTTCATTGTTACTCTCCTATAGTCCTTTATGGGCTCAATCGCCATAAACATCTTCCCAATTTAGGCCTAGCTTGAACTTCACCAACTCATTGAAATACTAGCTCCACAAGAATATATAGACAAAACCTCCTAAATCACTAATAAAGCAAAACCACCATTACATCCAAATTTGTCGAGAGATTGTATGTACAACATTTCAAACTCAGTAGCTATAGACGTCATTGGTTTTATAGACTCCACCTCACTACAAGAACCATTTGTATAATTTCTAACGCAAGTACCCACAACGTCATGATTTTTTTATTACTTCTCCACATTCAGATAAATATTGTTGAAATTTGTATAAATAATGCCACAATCACTCTTATCTAAAAGTATTGAAAATTTGTCAATGTAACTTCTTTGCAAATGAAAGGTAAATTAAATTCTAGGCACTATAGCCAATAACCTCCCTCAACTTGTGCATTGACAAGGGATATGCACTTTCTTACCCTTCCATTAAGTTTACTATGACTCACTTGAACAAAAGACAAGCAATCAAATATTATAAGAATTGAATAATTTATAACATGACCTAACCACACACTTCTTCGAGAGTCAAACAACCTATTGCAGTCAATAGAGATATAACCACTAGGTTGCTCTCTCTACTATTGAGGCTAAAAATACAACCTAGAGGCGAGGTGAATAGGTTGTTTTCAAACTTTGATGATCTTTTGCGAAAATTAGCTAATTGCTAAGCAAAGATCACCTCAACCTAATGTTTATATAAACACTCACTTATCATATACCAATGTATGTGAAAAGATGAAAAACAGTGAGGTACAGAGAGTTACAGTGGTTCAACTTTATCCTTAAGTCTACGTCCACACTTCAGACTAACAACCTCAAGACAGGCCGGATTCCACCAACAATCTACTTGGAAAGTTACAATTGGCTAGCACCGATTCTTCACGTGATAGATCACACTATTTGGACTCAATTGCTACTCTTACACTTGTACACTTAATCCATAGCACAATCACTAAACAACATGATATTAAAAATAGTAAGAAAGAAAGCTTTTTGCTGAGAACAACAGTACGTAAGCTACTTACTTTTTTATGTAGTGTACTCTCTTTTGGTTCCTCAATGCCTTCTCTTTTATACTCTTCCTCAATCTATCCGTTGAGGATGGTTTAGAGAAGTAGGTGACCATTGTAGAGTTTTCCGTTGAGTTGCTGCCTAGAAAGGTTCTGCCCATATAGCTTATTTATTGGGATTTTTGGAGATTAACCAAAAATAGCGACTAAAAGAGCAAATTGTGCCCATATAGTTTTCCACGCCAATATAGTTTTCCATTGAGTTGCAAATTGTGTTTTTTGTTCTTGTCGTCCTGACTTCGTCGATCACCTTTTCTTTGGGTGTTGTACTACTGGGGCTCTAGCTATATTTTGGGCTTCTAGATGTAATTTTGCTTGGCGGAATAGTTCGTGGATGGATAACCTTTGGTGGGCTATCAAGTATTTATCTAGAGATTCCTTCCTCATCACTCTCACTCAGTTCGCTTTTGGAGCTTTATGTAATATCATTTGGAAGGAAAGGAATAATATCCTTTTCCGTGATCAGACTCCCTTCGTGCCGGCTATGAAGAAACGCCTTGACAAGGTTGTTAGGGATAAGGCTTTGATGTTCCATCAGGTACCTGATACCCCTACCAACAGAAGATTGTAGCAGAGCTGGAGCCTCAACCCGTCTATTTTCTCAGATTGAGCTGTGCTTTTGCTTCTATTTTATTTACCTTTGTTGAGGGTGTGCCCTTTGTATTTTCTATGTTGAGGGTTGATGCTTTGTAGTTTTCCCTTTTCTCGTTCCTTTTAGCTCGGCATCCTTTCACTCTTTTGACTTGTTTTTCATATTGAGTGCATGTTGGTGCATTGTTATTGTTGTTGTACAACGTTTTGGTTGAAAGTTAATACAATTCTTACCTTACCAAAAAAAAAAAAAAAAACAAAAATAGCGACTACTGTTGTCTTCTCACTGCAGTTTATGACTAACCTGTCAGACCCTCTAGTTATTCTGCTACATGCTTTATTCTAATTTTGCTGCTATGCGATCTAGATCTTTCAACGGTTCTTTAACAAATCCAATGAACATCATTTGATATACTTGGTCATTACATAACCATTGACTTGATCTTTACTGCCTCGACATAAATAACATCAATACTTGATTTTTTTGGTTGACTAGTGCTGTTTGTAATAACATGACATTTGCAAACTTCTTTCTAATGGATCACACCATGGAAGTTGCATAAAAGCATCTGCAAACAATATAATATGTAATATACCAAGGATAGTTTGGGCATCATCAAAATCACTAGAAGATGTTTTCTCAAATAATCTCCTCTTTTTTAATGATAGCAAAACTATCCCACAAATGTGAACAAATAGTAAGAATTGTTTAAGATAATTTGCGCAATTTAAAAATAGGATCTCTTCAGAATGTTTTGTTGTAATGCTCTGAAGATATAACTTAGGTGATCTTTAGTAAGATAAGATATGATTGCACAAAAGATTTTTTGCCTAGATTGTGTCATCATCTAAATTGAGATTCATAAGACAACACTTGGTTGCTCCCCCTATTTTGATGATGCACTCGTATGCTCCTTCTGTCTTGGTGAGCAATTTAATTTTGAACTTTAGTAGGTTCAAAGAAAAACATCATGAGAAAAATACTTAGCAAATTATTAGTACTAGAGGTTTTGAGCATTTCCTTATTTTCAACAAATATTCAACATTGTCGGGAGTTGATTTAGGAGCAAATGTTAAGCATAATTTTTCGCATCAAGTAACTCTCCCCCTTTTTGTCATCAATCAGAGAAAATGAGAAACAACTGCATGAATCAAAATATCTGCTTCATTGATGGCAAGAGATAGGGCAATACAATAAAGTGGACCTAAGCATCGAACTGGAATAGATAAAATAGCATAAGCAAAACATGAGCACATTAAGATTTGAAAATGTTTAGGTGAAAGGAAGTGCGGTTTTCGAGTTCAGCAATCTCAGGTTCAGGCGTACAGGGTTGTAGCAATCTAAGTTGAGGAGGGTACGCTCGATCTTCACCATGTATGGAGTCAAAGACAATAGGGTGATCTTGATTTTCTTGACATTTGCTTGTAGTTAGTTAAGGCTGGCAGGAGAGGTAAGTGCATCCACCATTGGTGAATGTGATCTTTAAGGTCGAGGTGGATGAGAGGCCTCGGATGGTGCCGGAGCCTTAGCATGTTTGCACTTTTCTAGTTCAAAGAACTCAAAAAGTTTTTCTTTGAGCTTTGCCATTGTTCTATCATAGTCGCCTTGACCAATAGAAATGATTTCTCCTTTGTGATTGACCGATCCTTCATCCTAAGCATCATCTTGTTAAGGGTTTTCTACCCAATCTCCACATTTGGCATGACAATAGATGAAACTTCAGAATAGTTGATCTTGAGATATTTGAAGATACGTGTCACCAAGGTATCGTAGGGTAGCTTCCCTGTCTTTCTCTTAGCCATACGATACATGTGGTTAAAGATCATGTGGGGGAAAGAAAATTCTTTACACTTGTTCAAGATAGCCTAGATCACTCTTACCTCATATCGAGAGACATTGTTCGTAGAAAATGTTTTTGGATAGAGGTAGAGAGTGAGGATCTTTTGAATAAATTTCATTTTGAGAGGGAAAGATTCAGCAAGACAATTTTACTAGAACTGCGAGCAAAGTTGAGCATTTTTAAAACAAAGTTGTAGGCCTCATTAGGTTCTACTAGAATGCGTTTGAAAACATTGTACTCGGTTTGGATGATTTCAGCCAGTTCATCCAAAATCACAACATGGTTTTGTCCACAAAAGTGAAGACAACCCTATTTGAAAAATGCATATCTGAGTAAAACATTGTCACAAGATCAAGGTGAACCTCCTCTTTCATGAAGCAGAAATATTTCAGTTGAAGTGCTTCAAAAAGCTCAGAGAGAAAAATCCCTTGATTTTTTAAAAAAGTCAAAATCCCATCAATAATCATATTGCAAATTCATGTTCCAGTGAAAGAAAGAAATCGGATTTGAAATTTGGATCATTTTCAAAGCCAAGAGTAGGTTCTAAATTTTGAAATACCTGGTTGTCATTATCTTCTCGATGCTTGTCTCAAGGGGCTTCTCCTATTTCTTTTGTGGCTTCGCTTCCTTGAGGCTGTGAGGTAACTAGCTCAGAGATGATATCCACCTCTTCGACAATTTGTTTGCCTTTGTCTTTGTGAGCAACAGGTTCAGAGGTGTCTTCCTCTTTGGTTAAGGATTTCTGAGGTGAGCGTTGAGAAGGCTGAGATGGCTAAGCGGCTGAATGCAATGGTTTAGCAACTGGTTTTTCTTGAGCAGTTAGTGCTTGTTCAAGTTGTAGGGTTTGCGGTCCTGTGGCTTCAAACTTAAGGAGTTCTTTAGCTCTAATCCATGGGTTTCCATAAGAGCGGCTAAGCCTTTCAATAGATCTCCTGGAAGTGTTTGGGTTGGAGCTGATGGCAATAGAAGTGCCATAAGTGGTACAACGCCTGCGTCCTTTTCTGTAGGCAATCAAGATTTAGGGGTTTTCCCTACAGGGGTTTCTTTGTCTATGGTTGCCAGCAATAGTGTGTTAGCAATAGTTGACCCACTAACTTGGGTCACACTTTCACTTTAAGTGCCTTCTAGCGATTTTTCTCGTTGGGTGACCTCTTCTTTAGAGGTTTTAGACATTTGACAAATGGTACGTGAGGATTTCCTTACGACCTTTGAAGAGGGGCGAGCTTTGGTTGCCATGGGTTTTGAGTGTAAAGGGATCTGTCCGCAAAGAGAATGGGAATTTGAATAAATGAATTAGGATATATGCAAGAGAATAGGTATGAGCAATGTAAGTGAATAAGTGAATATTGGCTCTCTATAAGTAGGAGTAGTGTATTTCAAGAAGAGAGAAAGAGAAAATTGGTCGTTGCTTCTTCACCAGTAATTTTCTTATCCGTAGTTATTTCTTATTCAAATTTTATTGATTAAGCAACCAGTAAAATTGTGTTCACAAATTCTATTACAATAGTCGTATTAGCTCTAAGTAGGGTATGGATAGTCAAAATTGTAACATACATAGTACTTATAACGGTAACTTTTTTGAATTAATACAGTAGGTACATACCTATTGTTTTTGTCATACCCGATGTTTTTCTACATAATTGACACATTACTTAAATTTTATCATTCCAGAGTATTGTATATTCCTAGTTCACCACGTATATATATGAAGGCTGGCTTGTCCAGTGGTTTGGTGAAAATATCCATTAGCTGTTGTTTTGATTCTACAAATTGTATATAGATATCACCATTGTTAACATGATCTCTGACAAAGTGATGTTTTACCTTGATGTTTTTTGCTTTTGAATATATGATGGGAATACATTCATTATCTTTACCAAAATTACTTAATTATTGCTCCATCCAAATAAATTGAGCGCAACAACTTCAAAGAGTAATGTATTCAACCTCAGTGGTTGAGAGAGCAACTGAATTTTGTTTCTTCAAAAACCATGAGATTAGCATGCTTTTTAGCAGTTGGCAAGTACCTAATGTACTTTTTCTATCTACTTTACAATCTGCAAAGTCAGCATCTGAGTATTCAAGTAGTATAAAATCTGTATATTTGGGATACTAGATCCCTAATGTTTTAGTAATCTAATGTATTGAATAATTCGTTTGATAGTTGATAAATGTGATTTATTTGGATCTGATTGAAATTGAGCACATAAACAAGTGCTAAATAAAATAATGGATCTACATGCTATTAGATATAGAAGTGAACCTATCATACTTCTATATAGCTTAAGATTGACAAACTTGCCTTTCTCATCTCTATCCAATTTGATAGAACATGACATGGGTGTCTCGATTTTTTTACATCCTTCCAAACCAAATTTCTTTACTATTTTTTGCATACTTCTTGTGATGTATGAAGGTACCTTAAGGAGATTGCTTAATTTGAATTCCGAAAAAGAAGTTTAGTTTACTAATCAGGCTCATCTTGAATTCACTCTTCATCATTTTCGGAAAATCCTTGCATAGCACATCGTCAATGGCTTTGACAATTATATCATCGACATATATTCAAATGATAAACAAATCTTTACCTTTCCTTTTGAAAAAGAGAGCGGTGTCTACCTTACTTTTTTCGAATTCGTGATTTGTCAAGAAATTACTTAATCTTTCATACCAGGCTCTTAGTGTTTTGCTTTATCCTATAGAGTGTCTTCTTGAGACGATAGACATCACCGGATCTTCCTGTTTCTTCAAAATCTGGTGGTTTCCCAACGTATACCGTTTCTTTCATAAAACTATTTAAAAATGCACTTTTGACTTCCATTTGATATAGCATAAAGTCATGAAAGCAAGCATAAGTTAATAATAAATGTATAGCTTCTAATCTAGCAATAGGGGCATAAGTTTCATCAAAATCAATGCCTTCCTCCCATAGGTATCTTTTTGCTACTGGTCTTGTCTTGTTATGTACAACATTACAAGTTTCGTCAAATTTGAATACGAATATCCAGTTGGTTCTTATTACAGTTTGATCCTTGGGTCTTACAACTAGTTCCCAAACATCATTGACTTTGAATTGATGTAATTCTTCTTGCATGGCTTCAATCCAGCTTTCATCCTTGAGAGCATCTTCTAATTCCTTGGGCTCAAATTGGGATATAAGAGTTAAGGGATTGACTAGACTTTTGAGAGATGATCTCATTTGTTATTCATTTTTCCTATTATTTGTTCCTTAGGATGCTTAGTCTTGAATCTCCAATCTTTGGAAGATTGACCTTGATTTGAGAGATCGGTTGGTGGTTGTGGTTGTTTTTTATTTTATTTTATTTTATGAGTGACTGGTGAAAATATATGTATGATGTCTTCGCAGTCATTCGTTTGTACTCCCTTTTGATCATCATTGAATCTCAAATTTAGGGATTCTTCCACTACCTTTCAACTTTTGTTAAAGACTCAATAGGCTTTACTAATAGTTGAGTAACCGAGAAAGATACTTTCACTAGCTCGTGCATCAAATTTCCCGATGTTGTCATTTGTATTCTTGAGAATAAAACATTTGTATATAAATACATGAAAGTAGTGCAGAGTAGGTTTTCTTCCTTTGTACATCTTATGCAGTGTCCTTTCTATCATAGGTTTTAGTAATACTCTGTTGAGAGTGTAACATGCAGTGGCAATAGTTTTAGTTTAGAAATAAGCAGATGCATTACTTTCGATCAACATTATCCTGGCCATTTCTTATAGTGATCAATTTTTTGTGTCTGCTACCCCATTCTATTGAGGAGTGTAAGTAGTGGAAAAGTTGTGTTCCACTCCATTTTTATCACAATAGTCAACAAAGTTTTGATTGTCAAATTCTCCTCCATGGTTAATTTTGATGGTGGCGATGTTTCATCCCTTCTCATTTTGAACTTGTCGAGCAAACTTCTTAAATGAATGAAGTGCAACTTGTCAAGCAAACTTCTTAAATGAATGAAGTGCTTCATTCTTATGTGATAAGAATATTACTCAAGTGAATTTTGAGTAGTCATCCACTATGACCAAATAGTATTTTCTTCCTCCTAGACGGGTTGTTTGTGTTGGTCCAAATAGGTCCATATGTAGTAGCTGCAAAGATCTATTAGTAATAATAACTTTGGTAGATCTAAAAGAGTTTCTCACTTGTTTTCCTAGCGTGCATGCATTACATGTGTCATACTTGCTGTAATTGTTTTTTGATAAGTCACAAACTATATTTTTAGACGATATCTTCTAGATCTACTTTGCATTGATATGACCTAATTTCTTGTGCCATAGATCATGTTCTTCCTTGATAGACACTAAACAATATGATTCCTCAAAGTTGATGTCAAGTATGTTGCCATACCTATTCCCAATGAATGTTTGTGGTTTATCCTTGTTGATGCCAATACACATACCTTTCTCAAACTTTATTTTGTATCCTTTGTCACAGAGTTGACTTATACTGAGGAGATTGTGCTTTAGACCTTGTACAAGTAACACATCTTCAACAACTAGATTCCCCAACCTGATGTTTCATTTCCTAATGCTTGTTCCTTTATCTTTTCTTCCAAATGTGACTGTGCATCCATCTATTGTTGTAAGTGTTACAAACTTGCTATTGTCTCCAATCATGCATTTGGAGCACTCGTTGTCCACATACCACTTGTTTTTCTTCAAGATAACCTAAAATCAAAGCAAATCTCATCTTTTCATAGGTACCCACATAAGCTTGAACCCTTATGGTTAGGTTTTGATTTCAGATCAAGAGACCAACTAGTCTTCCTGAATTTCTTCTACCATTTTTGGACAGTCCATTTTGAAATGGCGTATCCTTTATAGTTTGAACACTTGGGAAATTTCTTGCTAGTAGCTTTAGTAAAGTGTTTGACAAAATGAGATTTGTAACAGTGTGTAGGAGGCCTATGCTTTAATCTATCTTTTATTTTTGGAAAAGGATTCGTCTCGTCTTCATTTCTTTCATGTCCAAGACTTGTGACAGCCTGATTTTTTATTCTATTTTCAATTGAATGAGTTGGGCTTTTCATCGACGCGCCTATAGTCTTTTTCTCTCAGCTAATCACTCACAAGATAACTAATCTATCAGGTGAAGCTGTTAAGGAATCTAAACGCAACAGACTTGAGAATTCAACCAGAAATCAACTGCTCAACCGTGCTAATCTGAAAGGGTCAATACGACAGTGTCAAAATCGATCAGAGACTAGAGATAAGTAGACTCGACAGAGGCATGTGATTAAAGTGTGGGTGATTCCACATAATTGCAAAATTTCTGTCGAACGTCACTAAACTGATTGTTTTGTCGTTTCTGTATCTTGTTCCCGTATTTGAAATCTCAAGATTTTCACGACAATTGAGAGCCACCAATGAGTCGAAGATGTACAATGTAGCTCGAAAATAATCGACCATAGGTCAAATGCGCTAAAAATTCCTAAAAGCTACCCCGTAGGTTAGGTCACACTAAAATCGCGTTAGGTTGAAATTAACCATGAAATTGAACCCGATTTTAGAAATTGAAAGTTCTGTCATGTCACAATTTATTTTAGGAATGTCCACTTATCTTCCGAAGAATTTTCGGCGAGTTCGAATTTTCGGCAAAAAATCAAAATTGGACATTATTGGACTGGGAAATTAAGAGGGTTGTTTTTGTGTGGATTTTTTGGCGTTCAAGATGGATCCATTGGTGAGGAAAAGCATGGATTTGATGTGGATGCCTTAGCTGGAATTTTTTGGCACAATTTGCATTGATTTGAAGTGAAATTAGGATTGGATTTGATGGGGAAATGGGCAAATTCGTATGCCAAGGGGGCAGCAACCTTTTGGACCCTTTTTGTGGCTTGTTGAGGAAGGTTTGGAGGGCTAAGGGCTGCTGTGGATATGGCTGAAGGTGGTGGGGCAGCCACTTGAGTGTTCTTAACATTTTGGTGACCATTGAAGGCTTGTCCCCTTCCTCTCCAACTGTAGCCACCTTTTTCTTCCTTCTTGCATCTCATTTCTCCGTTGTTGTTGTTGTTTTGAGCTCAAGAATCAGTAGAGAAGACCAGAGAACCTGCCAGCCTTACCACCCGAACCACCGAAGCCGCACGCTAGTCCAGTGCTCGCATGTTGTGCTGCTCGTCGTTACGCCCGAGCCCGCACGTCCGTTGCCTGCTCTGCGACTCCAAGCTCGAGCCCAATCCGTGTGCCGTCCCTGTCGTTTGTTGTTCAGGCTAGCCGTCACGTCCCCAAGCCACCACAGTTGCCGTAGCCGTCCCTGCGGCCGTTCGCCGTCCCGCCTTGCCGTTTCCAGCCATTCCAGCCCCTTCAACCCAGCCCCTTTAGCCCAGCCCCTTCGTTCAGCCACAAAACCGAAGGCCAGTGGTGGACGTGAGGCTTCATGGCCCATTTCCGGCCTCTTTCGGGCTTCGTCAAGTGTTGTCGTAGGCTTGTGTTCCACTCACCGTCGTGTCGCCGTCGCCGTGAACTTTCCAGCTCGCAAATCCATTGAGTTTACTTGCTAAACCTTACTTGGGGGTTAATTATGCTTAGTGGGTAATTAGATTAGGCTAAGCTTGGTTTAGGTGGTTATTTTAGTTTAATTAGTGATTTAGTTGGTTAATTAGGATTGTTAGGTGGTTAGATTATATTAGTTAGAGGTTAATTAAATTGTATTATTTAAGTAGTATGGTGCATTATTTTTCTAGACCCATTTAGGTGGTTAAATTAAGGTTTAAAGCTTAATTAGGCATTTATTGGATTAAATTGCATTTATTTAATTAATTTTACAATTTATTTAATTATTTAATATTTTCTGGAAATTATACCGAGATAGCCAATGGCTGCAATTTCATGCTGATTATTGTGGTGTATTCAATTTATGCTATTGAGTGATGATTGTAATTTTTGGGTTATTATTTCGAAATTATGAAATTTTGGTATTTAATTAGAAAATACTGAATGTAGGGTTTTGACGCCAAAAATGTTTTTAAGTATTATATCAAATAGCGGGATTTTAAAAAGAATTATATTAATTTTTCTAGTTCAATATGATCGTGTACCCACACATGATTATTGTACCGAGTGTTTTTAATACAAAGAAAACAGGCCAAACACATTATTTTAATTGAGGCAATTGAATGCAAAGCACAATGTCCTTGGTCGGGATTGGATGTGTACATGAATGTTATGAGAACCCGTCACAACCTTTAGGGCCGGACGATGCTCCTTCAGGAATGCCCCAAGTCAAACGGATGCCGATCGCAGTGGAGGCTAGGGCCGATGCTCCTATGTGGAATGTCATCTAGATGTAGACGTTGCTGTGCTCGATGGTGCGAGATGACGCCTAGCTACGCCAAAAGACCGCTAACTGTTGAGTCGGCCGTGGCCGTTGGGTCGTAATCAATTGGGACACATGATTGATTGAAATTGACGCATTTGATTATGGGACAAAATTGTGTGGCACAGAATGAGACGTGTCATAACGATTTAGCCTTATAATCGGGACCCCTGTGATTGATTGAGATGTGTTTGAGGCGTTTTAATTGAAGTGTGCATTCATTATATACATCTGTTTTATGAACTGTACCGTCGTGCAAGAAAGAACTGAGGCGAGGTGAGTCTTCTCTATTATGTGGTTAGACTGCCTCTAAGTGTATTTCCTTCCTAATTGGAGTTTAGGGCGTGAACTCGCTGAGACATTGTTTCACCCCATCGTGGGCTTAATCTTTTTAGGTCCGTAGATGGCGATTCCTTCAGTTCAATTTGGACAACCGCGAAGGTATACAGTGTAGAGTACTGACGTCCCTGTCCTCGGGAGTCTTTGGCTCCGTGAGCTCATTATGACCACTATCTTGGTCGATGAGGGCCGACCTCAGTTGGGTCCTCATCGGTTTAGGGCGTGGTTCCATCATGGGCCTAATGGGGTCCGGGAAGGTCTCCTGCAAGGTTTCTACATACCCGTCATTGCGGTCAATGCCAAGACGGGTGAGAGGGTAGCTGACCCCCCTGATGGTGTCGTGGTAGACCCAGAACCCCCGGAGGTCTCGGTTGAGAAGTCTTGTGCCTAAATGGCTTGGTGACCTTCTTTTTGGAGTAGGCTTTTGTTTATCGGCTAGTATTGTATATAAACCAGTTTGTTTATGAAAGTGTGTTTTGTGAAATTTGTTGTTCGGCTTTTTTATCCCATGTTTGTGTTGTCTAGGAATTGTCTATTATACGCTTTTGCATGTGCATAATCGATTGGGTCAACGACGCGTCCTGGGAACGTCGCAAAATTTTATCGACCACCGAGAGATGTGCGCGCGCTCGAGGTTCGGGTGTGACAAGACCACTCTTGTTATAGTGAGGGATTTCGATTGAGAGAATGTGTTGTACTATTTTTGAATCGATAGAAATTTTGGTGCTGATTTTTGAAATTTCACCCTCAACATTCTCATTTTCAACTTGCAGGAACTTTACTTAATTTATTTGAAGATCAAGCTTTTTCTTCATGTTGTCAATGAGAGTTTTGTTAGTGAGGTTTTCAGTGGTAAGATCATGTACCTCCTTTTTTAGAGCAGAAATTATTTTGGAAGTCTTTTGGTGTTCTTCAAACATTTCTTTTAAAAAATCGTGCAATTCATCATAAGACAATTCAGAATATTTTACCTCATCTTGTTCTAGTTCTGAGTCAGCCATGAGACAAAGGTTTGTTTCTTCTTTTTGACTCACATTCGGTGTCACTCAATGTTTCAACTTTTAGTGTCTTTTTCTTTTTCTCAAATTTCCCTTTCTTCTTCTTGATAGATGGACATTCTAGTGTTATGTGTCGAGGTTTCCCATATTGATAGCACACGATGTCCTTACCTTTGGATTCTTCCTTGTTCCTGTAAGGCTTTTTTTTTTTTTTTTGTTAGGATGTTTAGATAATCTTTTTCCTTTGTAGTTTCCTCCTTTCATCATGAGGCTTTTAAACCTTTTTGTTGGTAGCACCATGTCTTCATTAATTTCTTCATCATCAAAGGATATTTCTCCAGCTATATCATCATGGTTAGCTTTAAATGCAATGACTTTATTACCTCTGGAGTTACTTTCTTCATTTTGAAGCTCAACTTCATAAGACATGAATGTTCCAATAAGCACGTCCATCGTGATTGATTGAATACTCATGATTTCCCATAGTGAAGTCTTCACGGTACTCCATTCCTTGGGAATGGCTTATAGTAGTTTATTCACTTTTTCAGCATGTGTGTAGATTTTTCCTTGAAGAGCAAGTCCATTCACTATCTCGGTGAATTGTGTGAACATTTATGTTACTATTTCATCACACTTCATCTTAAATAGCTCATAGTTCCTAAGTAGGATGTTTAGTTTTGTTTCTTTGACTCTTTCTATTCCTTCAAATCTCAGCATCATGCAATCCCCGATTTCCTTTGTTGTAGCATAAGAAGAGATTTTGTTAAACCCAAGAGGTGATAATGCATAATACAAGCGGTGTTTAGCTTTAGCATTAAGAGTAGCTCTTTTTCGAGATTCTTTTGTTATGTTGACAGATGTTGTTTCCTAGCCTTCTTGTTGAATAGGAGCTAGCACTTCTGGATTGTTTGCAATTACATCCCACATATTTTGGTTTGCAGCTTCGATGTATGACTTCATTCTTTACTTCTAATAGTCATAGTTGCTTCCGTCAAAGTATGGCGGCTTGTTGGGAGTTTGAGCATCATTAGTAAAGAAGCTATCACGGTTAGCCATAATAAATATCTTTGTATTAAGAAAAAATGCACTTTAGATAATGAGTAATAGAGTTCTGATACCAATTGTTGAGGTTAATAATACAACCTAGATGGGGTAAATAGATTGTTTTCAAACTTGGATAATCTTTTACAGAAATTAGCTAGTTGCTAAATAAAAATCACCTCAATCTGATGTTTATGTAAACATTCACTGTATACCAATGTATATGAAAAGATGAAAAACAATGGGACATAGAGAGTTATAGTGGTTCGACTTTATCCTTAAGCCTATGTCCACTCTTCAGACTAACAATCTAAATACAAGTTGGATTCCATTAACAATCTACTTGAAAAGTTACAATCTGCTAGCGTTGATCCTTCACATGATAAATCATACTACCTAGGCTCAATTGCTGCTCTTATGCTTGTATACTTAATCCATACTTGTACACTTAATCCGTAGTACAATTGCTAAATAACATGACAATTAAAACAGTAAGACCAAAAACTTTTTGCTGAGAACAACAATACGTAAGTTACTTGATCTTTATGTCGCGCACTCTCTTTTGGTTTGCCTTCTCTTTTATACTCTTCCTCAATTTATCCGTTGATAATGGTTTAGAGAAGTAAATGACCGTTGGAGAGGTTTTTGTTGAGCTATTGTCCAAGAAGGTACTCCCCATATAGCTTTTTTCCTAGGACTTATGTAGACTTACCAAAAATAAAAACAGTTGTTGTCTTCTCATTGTAGTTTCTGACTAACCTATTAGACACTCGGGTTACTCTACTATATGCTTGATCCTGATTCTGCTATTATGCGAATCCATATCTTTTAATGGCTCTTTAGCCGACCCAATGAACATCATGTGATGTACTTCATTGATACATCACCATTAACCTGATCTTTACTGCCTCGACATAAACATCATCAGTACTTGATCTTTTTAGTTGACTGGTGCTATTTGTAATAACAGGTATTTACAAACTTCTTTCTAATGAATTACACCATGGATGTTGCAAAGTTCTTTGGTCCAAACATTTGTAAACAACATAGTATGTAATATAATAAGGATAGTTTGGTCATCATAAAAATCACTTGAAGATGTTTTCTCCAACACCTACTAAACACATTTAAAAAATATCCAATCAATACATCACTAGAGAGCAATTTATGGGATATCTTTAGTAATGTTCTGCTCATCAAATTTATAACCAATTGTGGTTCATACGCACCAAGGTACTGTCTTACTATACCCTTCTATATGCATAATTTTTAAATAGCTCCATATATAACTTCATGCTATTGTCAATTTGTACGTGCTTGATTATTCTACCTCAAAGTTCTTAAATGCCTGATCTAGTCACATTTGTGCCTCACGACAAACATTAAGGTCTTTCTCAAGTAGTCCTTCACAGTTGTTAGCGTAAATCTAGTCCTCTTCCTTGAAGGAAATTGCAAACAAACTACGAACATCCAAACAAATCAACTCTATATTATTTATGGTTTCTCTAGCAATTGTAAAGAACTAACCTATTTGTCATTTGCCTAATTCAAATTAGCTGTATAAATTCAATTCCTCAACTACATCACCCACGACCTAATCCTTTTACTCAAAACCTTCATACTTCTCTCGCCAATAATGTGTCTAAAAATGTATATGCCACAATTTAGACTCTCAAACATATGCTCATGACGTCTTCACAAGTAATCTGTCATTATCTCCCCTTCAAGCTCATATTGGCCATTGTGCTTGATTCCTATCATTTTTATCGGGAAAAGTACACCCCAAGTGCCAAAACTTGGCACGAATGGACATTTTTGTGCCAAAAGTTAGGAAAGTACCACTTAAGTATTACTTTTATTGAAAAGTTGGACACTTAAGTGTCATCTTCGGCGAACCCCGCCAGAAATCTTATGTGACAATTTTTCATAATTTTTCTTGCCTATGTGGCTCACCAAAGAGCTAACTCAACAAAGAAACGCAAAAACGACGTCATTTTGGCGCGGATTCGAATTTTAATATAAAAATTAATTTAAATGAATAAATAAATATTTTTTTTTTTTTTTTTTTTTTTTTTTAGGAGAAGGGACGCGGCTGAGGGCTGAGCCCTCCTTACTACCGTCGGCCCTTCTTGGCGATGGTAGGGAGGCGGTGCGGTGAGGGCTCGGCCCTCGGCCCGCGTCCCTCCTCCCTCCCCACATTCTTTTTCAAAAAAAAAAATAAATGTTTTAAATAAATTTAGTTTTAAATTTTATTTAATTAATTTTTATATTAATTATTTACCATGTGACAAACAAAACTACGTCGTTTTTGCATTTGTTTAGCCACGTCGGCATGGAAAACGTCGTTTTGCACTCATCTCGTCGGAAAATCGCTACGTCAGCATTTTGGCCGGATTAGCACTTAAGTCATCCATTTTGCTCCAATTTTGGCACTTAAGTGTCACTTTCCTAATTTTTGGTACTTAAGTATCCCTCCGTGCCAAGTTTTGGCACTCCACGTGTCCGGCACTCCATTTTCATCCATTCATCTTCCATTTTGAAATGTGCCTCACACTAGTCAATAATTTTTTCGACATTATCATGCATTCTAATTCTAATATCATTAATAACTACAACATTGCACTCAGTATTGTTTCCCAACTGTACTCTTCCATAATACACACATTGATAAGTTTTAAACCAATTCTTGTTTAGAGCAGCAAGCAAAGCTCAGCGAATTCTCTTTTATGGATACCCTTGCTCAATCAAACCATGTAGCTCATCAAATGTCAAACTTCTTAACCAAAAGGAAGATAATAGAATCAAGCATGTATCTTGTCGCCAAAGTCAATCTCAATGAACTCAATTGACTAAGGATCTTATTGAACTCATTCAAATGCTCAACAATTGGTGCACCTTCACCCATCTTCGAGTGGAATAGTATTGCATCAAGTACACCTTGGTGATCACATAGTGCTTCTTATGCATGTTTGACAGGACATTCATCAAGTCTAGCAATGTCTCTTCTCTTTCATGATGTTAACCACGACATTACAAGCCAATGCTAGTTGAGTAACATCAAACACCTATCTATCTAGCAAATCACTAATCAATGTGCTTCATTGATTTTGATTTTTTCCCAAATAGAGGTAAGTGCATATACCTCTAGTACAGATAGTCCCGAATCTGCATTGTTCAAAGATCAAAATTCTTCCCATCAAGTTTGTCAGTTTTCACTTTTCATTCTTTTGTGGCCATAGATTCACATTAAGTAAACTGAATTTGGCTATAATACCAATTGTTGCAGAAAAAAAAAAAGGATCGCAATAAAGTAAATAGAAAAGATAATAAATAGATACCGGATTTACATTATTTGGTCAATATGGTATACTCCACGAGGCGAAGCAGTATAGATTCCATTATAGATCAAATAATACAATAGAGATTATAATCACACTTGACTTATTCAATCACTCTCAAATTTTCACATCCCTCAATTACAAATAATAACTTATGTAGCATTTAGCCTTTACAATTTCTTGCGAAAGAATCTTTCAATCTCACAAAAACATCACAAATCTTACCACACGATCTATTGGCATCAAAACACATACAATTTCTTTAGGATGTCATTTACAAGTGTGCTGCATAATTGATTATTACGGCCAAAAGTTCTCTGCTCACTCTTATGAACAAAAACCGACACCTGCCTCTTATAATATTAAGATTTAAAATAGGAAACCTGTTTTACACAATTTACTCAAACTAGGAAAGTAATCAAACTAGGAAATCTATTCAAACTACGAAACTTACTTTGATCGAGATTTCGGGTTTTTGCTTGAGACATATTTGTAAAAATGTTCAAGGTTGGAAAAATTGGTAAATAGCCTTCAAACTATCAATTTAGATAGACAATAGGGAAATCTCTTGTTTAGAAGACTGCTGACGCCAACTTGAAAAACATTTCTAGTACTTTGTACTGTTATATGACACAAATCCAATGCAATGTACTTCATGTTGTTTTGTGTGATTGAACCACCAGAAGTTACGATAACGACTTCATGAAATAGTCTTTCATAATCGTGCGACAAGTTATGATGATACCTTTTCTACACAATCTTTTTCTGATGCACTTTAATATGTTTATATCGTGGTATAAGAAAACTCATAGTTCAGATTATTTTAAAGTGGTTCTTCGCAGAACATTCTTTGGACTCGTGAGTAACATCTGGTATAAGATGGATTAATGGCACATTCTTATTTAACTCCAGTTCAGTGAACTTCGACACAGAAAAAGATAGTATATTGAGCTAGGACAAAACTAACTGCCAAAAAAAGGTGAGAAAGAAAAGTGAAATTGTATAAGCACTTTGGGTTTTGACAGTTGGGATTCCAAAGGTATCATAGGAGAAATGATCAAGCAATAAAAGAACTGAACTTTTGAAATTTCGGAATCGTTTTGAATATTGTTGTCTCGAATTCCGATGTTTCTTTTCAAATTATGCTGATAGATCACATTATTTATGAATCGTACTAGTTACTAGTAAAATTTTACTAATAATCATATTCTTTCCAACAATTGCATGTTTACCATGATTTTCCATCTGTGAGAGGTGGGCAACCGAATTTGAGAAAGTGTGGATCAAAGGTTTTGTCTTTTATTTTATTAAGGAATAATGTCTCATTTGATCCCTCTGTTGTTGTTTGAGAATCAAAATCGCACTGTATATTTTGATGTTAAAAAGCCTCCTTCAACTTTTTAGAAAGTGTCACCGTTGGTCTTCCCATTATACTTTTCTTTTCTTGCCAATCGATTTTTGTTGACATATTTTTGCAAAATTGCTGGAACGGACGTAGTAATACACATGTTGTGCAATGATTCGTTGAATGTTATTATATGACGCCAAACATTGGGAAAGAGAGATGGGGTTGATAATAGCTATTGTAGTCTTGGCTTAACAACAATGGATGTTCAAGCTCAAGTTTGTCGATGCCATAGCCACTTGAACACGTGGCCATAGCTATTCAATTTTGTTGGAGAAAACTTCCTTGAGTGTTTTGAAGTTGACAAAACGTTTCCATCAGTCTAGTCTGAAGACTTGCAGACTCTTCCATCAAAGTCTAAAGACTCTGGACTACCAGACTCAAGACTCAAATTCTATCCTCATTGACAATTTCTAGACCGTCGAAGAAAGCTTATCCAGAACTGGATGTTTCGTTAAGGATTTGACTTTATCGACTGGAGAAGATCTCTTGGCTGGATATAGCATGTCGAAATCCATTATTCAAATCAAGATTGATTCAGGAATTTTGGATCTATTAATTGGCAAAGTATACTTGGAAGGTTCTACTTACGAAAACCTAGATCCTGTTTGTATGGGTGAGCAGGATTGATGGGCTATCGTCATGTTCTTTAAATAGCTCGAAGATCTTCCTAATTGATTCTGTCCAACGGGTAGATTGGAAGAATTCCTTTGGTAAGTGCCAACGGGTATGATGGCATAAAGGAGTATATAAGGAAGACGTTCCAGTTGTTCGAGTGAGTGCGCGATAGAAGAATTCCAAAGTTTGAAGCTCCTTGTTCTTAGTCAATTAAACTGTTGAGCGAAATCTTGTACGCAAAAGAGAGTCTATATCTTTGAGAGACCTTGAGGAAGTGTAGTAGAGTCTCTACACTGTGGAATCAAGGAAGAGCTTTACTGTAACAACTCTTTTGTTCATAGTGAAATCCAGCCGGTGGGCTGTCAATGCGGAAGAGTGGACGTAGGTTTGGATTAAGCCGAACCACTATAAACTCTGTGTTCATATTCTCTTCCCTACGCTCTTTTACTTTGATCTTAATTCGTTTTGTTTACAAGAGACAAATTTCCTTTTCATAATCTATTGTTGATTTGAGTTGCATACTTCACTAAGGGAAATTTGTTTTTACACCTATTCACCCCCTTTAGGTGCTTATACTAGCTTTCACAATGGGTATCGAGCCTGTGTACTCACTTAAGTTGAAGTGTTTTACTTGAGTTAAAGATCCATGGCTAGTATGTTGGCTCCGGATGGTTGAAGGGCAAAGCAATACCGAGACCGCCTTATTTTGATTGAAAGGAATACAACATATGGAAAAACAAGATGAAGGCATTTCTAAGATCAAAGGATCCTCTAGAATAGGATGTGGTAGACAAAGGAATCATTCCTAAAGCTGCAAGAGGAAAAGAAGTCGTTGAGTCTAGCGAAATGACTCAAGAAGAGATAACCAAGAGACAAGCTCTTGATGCAAAAGCAATTTATTCTTTATATTGTGCATTATCACCTACTGAATATAACATAATATCTTCTTGTGATACAGCTAAAGAAGTTTGGGATAGATTACACATCATCTATGAAGGAACTGATCGAGTGAAAGAAACCAGAAGCAACATTCTGCTCGGTCAATACGAAGCATTCAAAATGAAATCGGGAGAATCTATCACGACATGTTTAGTCGTTTTACGAAATCGTGAATGGTCTTGAAAATCAAGGTCAACCAATTTCTGATCCCATGAAAGTAAACAAGCTACTGCGTGGACTCTCCAAGGATTGGAATCACATAAAGACCTTAATAAGGGAGACACAAAGAATTATGCCACTTTCTGTCGATGAATTGGTTGGGACTCTTCAGTCTTATGAAGTGGAGCAAATCAATCAAGATGAAGATCCTAAAGGTAAGAAATCCATTGCGTTAAAATCTAATGATGATTCTGATGTCACAGATTCTGAGGACGATATGGATGATGAAGAGCTTGCTCTCATGATAAGAAGATTCAGAAAGCTAAATAGAAAGGGGAGAAGATTCAATCCAAAGAAACAAAATTTTCAAAAGCAACAGACTAAGTCTGTTGAGGATGATGAATCCAATAGAGATGTAGTCTGTTTTGAATGTAAGAAAAAGGGACACATCAGACCTAACTGTCCCCTTCTGTGGAAAAAGAAAGGAAAAGCTGAGAAATATCGAAAGGCACTCAAAGCAGAAACTTGGAGTGATACATAATGTGAAGAAAGTGATTATGATTATGCCAATATTTGTCTCATGGCACAATCGGACTCGATTCGACTCGATTCGACAATGAAATCGAGGTAAGTAATTTGAAAATCCATACTAAAGTCTCTAGATACATTGATGAATTGTGTCTTAGTCTCAAAATTTCTCTTAAAAGGATTTCCGAACTTAAAAGAGAAAATTCTGCACTAAAGCAACAGGAAAATGTTTGGAAAGAAAAGGTCAAAAGTTTAGACAAAAGTGTTACTACTTTGAAAGAAAATGAAGACCATCTGTCAAAAGAAAATGCATTCCTGAAAAATGATATCTCAAGTATTTCTAAAAGATTTTCTATAGGTGTGACACCCCGAACCCCCCCTAGGGTCGCCACAGGCACCTGGCGTTACACCTAATGGAACACTAGCCACACCTCTTAGAAGAAGCGTCGTAAATCATAGACATTTTTTTTTTTTTTTTTTGAAAACGGTCCCAGCGCGACTCATTAGCGGAAGCAAAAATATAACATCGCCATCTCTCCCTCCAACAACCATGATACAATTGCACGCCACTAAACATCATAATAAAAGACAACCATGACACTTTATTTACATATTTTCAAGATGGGTTTCCTTGGGTCGGTACATCAAAAGGAAAAGCCAGGACTCAGCCACACCCGGCCTAAAACCCCAAAAGAAACTCTCGACCCACTACAACTCACGTGCACGATCCCCATCACAAGTGTCGGCTAACTATCCCAAAAAGTTCCAGCTCCTACTTGACACGCACGGGCCCTCACACCCATCCCGGTGCATCAGGCGGTGGCGGCGGCAGCATCCCACGCATCACTCCGTCTCGACGAACATGGACGGATATGAACTCCTGAGTGACAGGGCCCCCAGCCAGGCCCACGTCGTACATCACTAAGGCACGCACTCGAATAAAAGTCAGTCCAGGAATGGTGGGACAGTCGATCTCCACACACTCGACCTCTACATCCGAAGGAAGGCCGTAAAATACGCCCCGCGTGACAGTAGGGAGCGACATCCTGCTAATCTGAAATGTTGGTCCCCGAAGGGGTGAGTACAACCACTCAGCAGGTAAAGGAATCCAATAACCACTCAATGCATCATACAATACAATCACATCATCGTACATGCCATTCATGCATCCATGCGTGCTTACCTTGAAGCCATGCATATACTATCATACATCTTCATCACAATCATAACACATACATGTCGTCATGTCATAGGTTATCATCATCATATCATATCATATATCATCATCATCATGACATCATCCTATCATACACATGTCATCATCATCATGACATCATCATATCATATCATATATCATCATCATCATGACATCATCCTATCATACACATGTCATCATCATCATGACTTCATCATATCATACATGCATATCATCATGCCATAGGTGATCATCATCATATCATATCATATATCATCATCATGCCATAGGTGATCATCATCATATCATGTCATGTATGCATGATTCAATTTCCACTTTTAACTTTCAATTCGATCACCACATCACCCTTTCTCAAGATCATCAATTTCATCTCATACTTTACACTCGCACACCATTCTGGCATCGCGAGAAAAACCTCCGGCATTCAGCCATTTAAGGCCACCGGGCATCCGCACCCCCACATTCCGGGCATCTCGCATCCCAACCGGCATCACGAGCCATCCCCTCGGGCAAAGACCTCTCGAGGCTTCCGGCACCCAACCATTCCGGGCATCCCGATACTCCCGGGCCATCCAAAGCAATGTATCTCTATACATTCCGGGCATCCGCACCCCCATCCGGGCATCCTGATACTCCCAGGGCATTATCATCCGCCACAAACAATTTCCTCATTTATCATTGATCACGTTTACCAATTTAGGTCTCAACTAAACATGGCACATGATGTAATGGCAAACAAAATCACTTTCATACTTTGATCTATACATGCATTATCAGTCATCATCATACATGCAGCAAGGTAAAATCATCCATAAAGACAAAATTCATGGAATTCATACAATTTAAAATAGTCCATTTATCATGCCTCTTTTTGAAATTTATTTAAATCCCAGCTTGTACCATTTTCGAAAATATTTAAATTAAATATCCATATGATTCTCAAAAATCATGAAATTAATGCCAGTGATAGACAAGACAATAGGGTAATAATTTCATGAAAAAAACAAGGCCAATCGAATTTCACACAAAATTATAATTCCCACAAATACAGCATGTAATTTCGGATAAAAACAGAATGCACAGTTTCCGAAATAATTTGATTAAAATATCCAAACGACCTCTGAAAATTGTTAAATTTTACCAGGTTATAGCCAAGACACTAAAGCAGATTTTTAATGAAGACTTATAAGCCAAATTATTTTTAGATTATTTTCTACAGTCACACGAAGCTTCTGGATCTAACACCGAAACGTCCAGTGCATGCTTCTCCGAAATACTGAGTCTTCACCTACCTATTCTTCTTCGTTTCCTCTGAAATTTGGATATGTTTTACTTCAAGATATGCTATACAAGTTTCCTGAAGGAATATAAGTCAAATATCCAGAGTATAGTCATCATATGGGTCCATGAAGTCTCGGGTGTCCTGTACCGCGTCTCCAGATCTACGGTTTTCAAGAGTAAGTTGATTAACTAGGCTACACTTGTTCATTTTGCTTCAAATTTGATTATGTTGTAGTTTAAGATGTCCCCTACAACTTTTATGAAGAAATATACGATAGATTCTTAGTGCAAATCAACATGCAACCACAAATCCACCGAAAGGTCAGTGAAATCGTTCCAGATCTGATGTCTCTGTAGGATGAGAGTTTGACCCCTTAAATCTCCATCATTTTGTACAAAATTTTATTATGTTGTATTTTAAGATGTTATCTACAACTTTAATGAAGAGATCAAAGTCAAAATCGAACTGAAAATATGCATGCAAGCTCTCACAAAGTTCTGACTCAAACTGTTCATGCGAAAACAGCATGCATCTCAAGAACAAAACACATTAGCTCCACTCCCATGCCTCCAAACGTCCTAGATTTCGACCATACATGCAAAACATTGGTGCAAGAGTAGAAAGTGGACTCCCAACTTGCCTCTAGACCAAACGAACGACGGCACAAGGCGGCGAACGGGCGGCGCACGGGCGGACGGACGGCGTGCGACGGCAACTCCTTCCTCTCCCTCTCGGCTTCTCCTCTCTCGGCCACACTCTCTCCCTCTCTCTCGCACGTTTCTCTCTCTCTCTTGGCCGAATGGCTAACCGGCCACCTCTCTCTCTCCTCTTCCCTTTTTATACTTTCTTTTATAGATTTTAAATTTTTAAATTCCACATGGCTAAAGTCTTGTGACATTTTATTTATAGGAATTTAATCTGCAAGGTGCATGGCCAAGCATAGATTATTATCATTAATCTATCTAATTTAAAATCTCATAAACATAAGCACATAACACATAATCTTAAGAGAAAACTAATGGCTAAAGCATAGACCATAGGTAATTTCATTACCTAATTATGGGCTTTAATTTCTCTAGAGGATGTCTTGGATTTTGGGATGCCACAATTCTCCCCTCCTTAGAGAATTTCATCCTCGAAATTAGACACCACTCGTGCCTTCTTGAAACAAGTAGGGGTACTTTTCCTTCATCTGATCCTCACTTTCCCATGTGGCTTCCTCCATATCATGATGTCGCCATAACACCTTAACCAGAGGAATCGTCTTAGTCCTAAGAATTTGTTCCTTTCGATCTAATATCTGAACAGGCTCTTCAATGTATCTCACTTTCTCATCCACTTTGATGGCTTCATGATCGAGTATGTGACCAGGATCCGGTTGGTATTTTCTCAGCATCGATACATGAAACACATCATGCAAATTTCCCAACTTAGGAGGTAGCGCTAAACGATAAGCTACATCCCCTATCTTTTCAAGTATTTCAAAAGGTCCAACAAATCTAGGGCTTAACTTACCCTTCATCCCAAATCGAGATATCCCTTTCATTGGAGATACCTTAAGGAATACATGGTCTCCTACGCTAAATTCCAAAGGCCTTCTACGCCTATCTGCGTAGTCTTTTTGCCTACTCTGAGCTGTTTTAAGTCTTTTCCTGATAATTTCAACAGCTTCAGTGGTAACTTGTACTAGTTCGGGTCCCGTCAATTTCCTTTCACCTACTTCATTCCAACAGACATGAGTCCTACATCTCCTTCCATATAATGCTTCATAGGGAGCCATGCCTATACTTTTAAAACTATTATTATAGGCAAATTCCACCAAATGCAATCTTTCATCCCAATTTCCTTTGAAATCAATTACACAAGCCCTCAACATATCCTCTAATGTCTGGATTACTCTTTCTGATTGTCCATCTGTCTGGGGATGAAAAGCAGTACTAAACTGAAGCTTAGTCCCTAATGCAATTTGAAGACTTCGCCAAAAGTTCGAAGTAAATCTCGAATCCCGATCTGAGGTAATAGTCACTGGAACACCATGTAGGCGTACTACTTGACCTACATACATGTCCGCATACTTATCCATTGGGTAGTCCATGCGAATCGCTAGAAAATGAGCCGACTTAGTCAAACGGTCCACTATAACCCAAATTGAGTCATGACTGCTTGACGTTCTTGGCAATCCTTGCACAAAGTCCTTGTTATATGCTCCCATTTCCATTCTGGAATGTCTAATGGTCTCAAGAGTCCTGCGGGTTTACGATGCTCCGCTTTTACTTGCTGGCACGTCAAACATTGAGAAACATGCTTAGCCGTATCTGCCTTCATACCATTCCACCAAAATTGCTGAAACAAATTCCTGTACATCTTTGTACTACCTGGATGGATACTATAATTACTCCTATGTGCCTCCGACAGAATTTCCTTCTTTAATTCCTCATTGTCGGGAGCACAAAGTCGTCCTTGACATCTTACTATTCCATCATCAGAGACTTGAAATTCCGGTCTTTTTCCTAAAGATACAACATCTTTTACTTTCAAAATCTCTGGGTCAGATTCTTGCAAGATTTTAACTTTCTGAATAATCTCGGGTTCTATTCTTAATGCACTAAGCATACCAGCAAGACAATCCATTTCCAGTTTAAATTCCGAGTCTGCTACAGACTTTAACAATTCCCATTCTGCCATCCTTAAACCGGCCATCTCCATAGCCGACTTACGACTAAGAGCATCCGCCACCCTATTTGCTTTCCCTGGATGATATCTTATCTCACAATCATAATCCTTTAACAACTCCATCCACCTCCTTTGTCTCATGTTCAACTCCTTTTGTGAGAACAGATACTTCAAACTCTTATGATCCGTATAAATCTGAAACTTCTCCCCATTCAAATAGTGTCTCCATATCTTCAAGGCAAATACTATAGCTGCTAATTCTAAATCATGCGCCGGGTAATTCAGTTCATGGGGTTTCAATTGTCTAGATGCATAGGCTATAACCTTGCCTTGCTACATCAAAACACATCCCAGTCCTTTGTGAGATGCATCACTATACACTGTGAAACCATCGGGTCCAGTAGGTATAGTCAGGATTGGAGCTGAGGTCAATTTCCTTTTAAGCTCCTGGAAGCTCCTCTCACCCCATTCCATTCAAATTTTACATTCTTCCGGGTCAACTTAGTTAAAGGTCCTGCCAGCCTTGAAAATCCTTCAATGAACCTCCTATAATAACCAGCCAGTCCTAAGAAACTCCGTATTTCAGTGGGTGTCGTTGGTCTCGGCCAATTCACCACCATTTCAACTTTTGCCGGGTCTACCGCAATTCCTTTTCCTGACACCACATGTCCTAAAAATATTATCTGGTCCAGCCAAAACTCACACTTACTAAACTTAGCATACAACTTATGCTCTCTCGTGGTCTCTAAACTATCCTCAAACGTTGCTCATGCTCTTTAGGCCCTCTTGAATATACCAGAATATCATCAATAAAAACAATTACAAACTGGTCTAAATAGGGCTTAAATATCCTATTCATTAAATCCATAAATGCAGCCGGCGCGTTAGTCAATCCAAATGGCATAACAAGGAACTCGTAGTGTCCATAACGAGTCCTAAACGCAGTCTTAGGAATGTCCTCCTTCTTAATTCTTAACTGATGGTATCCCGACCTCAAGTCAATCTTAGAGAAGACCGAACTTCCCTGGAGTTGGTCAAACAGGTCATCAATTCTAGGCAAAGGATACTTATTCTTAATGGTCACCTGGTTCAGTGCCTATAGTCAATGCACAAGCGCATCGATCCATCTTTCTTTTTCACAAACAAGACCGGTGCACCCCAAGGTGAAGCACTTGGTCTAATGAATCCTTTGTCAAGCAACTCCTGCAGTTGCACTTTCAATTCCTTCAATTCGACTAAGGCCATCCTATATGGGGCTTTTGATATTGGTCCTGTTCTAGGCATTAATTCAATTTCAAACTCAATCTCCCGCTCTGGCGGCAATCCAAGCAATTCCTCAGGGAATTCATCTTGAAATTCATTAACTACACGAACTTCCTCAAGTTTAGGCTCCTCCCTTGCATAATCTCTAACTATGGCTAGGTACCCTTGACATCCTTTGTCAAGTAACTTACAAGCTTCTACTGCCGAAATAAGCGCTACAGGAAAATGGGTCTGACCTCCTAAAAATTCACAACTAGACTGATCAGGTAAAACAAATTGAATCACTCTTCTATAACAATCCATTCTAGCCCGATACTTACGAAGCCAGTCCATTCCTATAATAACGTCAAAATCATACATAGCCATTACAACCAAGTCTATTTCCATATCTTTTCCTCCCATTGATATCTTACAATTCCCACACACCAGCGTAGACAATACCATATCCTTTAAAGGCGTGGAAACACAAAGAGGCGTCTCAAGAGGCATAACTTCTATCTTATTCAAACGTCTATATCTTTCAGACACAAATGAATGGGTTGCATCCGTATCAAACAATGCATATGCCTTTTCACCATTGATAAGGATCGTACCTGAGATAACATTTTTGGAAGCTTCCGCTTCCTCTTGGGTGACCGCATACACCCTTCCTTGTGCTGGTGGCCTTTGAGGATTCCTTTGTAAGTTTGATCTAACAGCACTCTAATATCCCTGTCGCACCGAGCCAACACTCACTTGCGACCTTCTTGTGGGCAACTTCTC
Source organism: Eucalyptus curtisii (assembly GCA_017140595.1). NCBI lineage: Eukaryota > Viridiplantae > Streptophyta > Magnoliopsida > Myrtales > Myrtaceae > Eucalyptus > Eucalyptus curtisii. Next base: position 17,451,185 of record CM029502.1, read on the forward strand.
CTAAGATGGCCCACTTGTCCACAACCAAAACATTTTAGTTGTCCATTGCAAGGTCCTGGGCCATGTCGCCCATTACACCTTTGACAAACATCAGACTGATAGGGTGCTTTCCCTATATTCAGACCATTTCTTGCTCCCCCAAAATTTCCAAAATTACTCTTCTTCTTCACATTCCAAGTCTGACCTTGACCAGAATAGGGTCTCTTACCCCTTCTCACATCATTAAAATTCAACGGTTTCTTAAACTCCGACCGTTCTCTTAACAGTTCCTGCTCCACTAACTGTGCCCTTTCATAAATCTCATTATAATCTCTTATGTTCAGTGGCACCCGGTTGTTTCCGATGTCGATTCTCAATTCTTTCGAAACCTCTTAGCCTTTTCCTCCGATCCTCAATCAATCTAGGAGCATATCTAGACAAGCTTCAGAAAATCTAGCCTCATACCGATCTACTTGTCGGCTCCTTTTGTTCTAATTGAACAAATTCTATAATTTTCCTATCCTTAGCACAAGTCGAAAAAATGCTTTCTATTGAAAGCTCTCACAAACTCCTCCCGCTAACATCAATACCGGTGGAAAGATTATATCCTTCGAAGCTCTCCACCAAAACTTTGCATTTCCCTCCAAACTGGTACTCTACCAAAGTTATTTTCTCAGCATTATTGCAGTCCAACAACCTGAAAATTTGTTCCATTCCGTCAATCCAATGTTCCGTCTCCTCGGACTTCCCATTCCATTGAACTTAGGTGGCTTCGGCTTCGAGAAATTGCTACACCGGTCCTTGAGTACGGCGTTCGCTCCGGGCTGTTCTTTGCGCCCGCCTTTCCATCGATTTCTAATATTGGCTAATGCCTGCAGGATGTCTTCCATTCGGGGTTCGCCCTTTTGGCGAGGCTTCAGCCCTTGATGGATGAGCACTTCCATCGCACCATGACTTTCCCGCAATTTCCAAGCATTGCCTCGGGAATAATCGAGACTCACTTGCCTCCATTCAAAGCAACTACTATCTACAAAAGTAACATATACATGTTCACGGTACCTAAAGGCAACTCAAAATAAACTACTAGGGATCTACGAGTGAATACTCATCACCCGTTATTCAATTATTCCGTTTTATATCCTATGGTGTGCATTGTCATCATGTTCCTCAATTTCCAAATGAGGCTCCTTATCACTCCACCTATAACCATTCGCTCTGATACCAAAAAGGGGCGCTGTGACACCCCGAACCCCCCCTAGGGTCGCCACAGGCACCTGGCGTTACACCTAATGGAACACTAGCCACACCTCTTAGAAGAAGCGTCGTAAATCATAGACATTTTTTTTTTGAAAACGGTCTCAGCGCGACTCATTAGTGGAAGCAAAAATATAACATCGCCATCTCTCCCTCCAACAACCATGATACAATTGCACACCACTAAACATCATAATAAAAGACAGCCATGACACTTTATTTACATATTTTCAAGATGGGTTTCCTTGGGTCGGTACATCAAAAGGAAAAGCCAGGACTCAGCCACACCCGGCCTAAAACCCCAAAAGAAACTCTCGACCCACTACAACTCACGTGCACGATCCCCATCACAAGTGTCGGCTAACTATCCCAAAAAGTTCCAGCTCTTACTTGACACGCACGGGCCCTCACACCCATCCCGGTGCATCAGGGGGCGGCGGCGGCAGCATCCCACGCATCACTCCGTCTCGACGAACATGGACGGATATGAACTCCTGAGTGACAGGGCCCCCAGCCAGGCCCACGTCGTACATCACTAAGGCACGCACTCGAATAAAAGCCAGTCCAGGAATGGTGGGACAGTCGATCTCCACACACTCGACCTCTACATCCGAAGGAATGCCGTAAAATACGCCCCGCGTGACAGCAGGGAGCAACATCCTGCTAATCTAAAATGTTGGTCCCCGGAAGGGGTGAGTACAACCACTCAAAGGTAAAGGAATCCAATAACCACTCAATGCATCATACAATACAATCACATCATCGTACATGCCATTCATGCATCCATGCGTGCTTACCTTGAAGCCATGCATATACTATCATACATCTTCATCACAATCATAACACATACATGTCGTCATGTCATAGGTTATCATCATCATATCATATCATATATCATCATCATCATGACATCATCCTATCATACACATGTCATCATCATGACATCATCATATCATATCATATATCATCATCATCATGACATCATCCTATCATACACATGTCATCATCATCATGACATCATCATATCATATCATATATCATCATCATCATGACATCATCCTATAATACACATGTCATCATCATCATGACTTCATCATATCATACATGCATATCATCATGTCATAGGTGATCATCATCATATCATATCATATATCATCATCATGCCATAGGTGATCATCATCATATCATGTCATGTATGCATGATTCAATTTCCACTTTTAACTTTCAATTCGATCACCACATCACCCTTTCTCAAGATCATCAATTTCATCTCATACTTTACACTCGCACACCATCCTGGCATCGCGAGAAAAACCTCCGGCATTCAGCCATTTAAGGCCACCGGGCATCCGGCACCCCCACATTCCGGGCATCTCGCATCCCAACTGGCATCACGAGCATCCCCTTGGGCAAAGACCTCCGAGGCTTCCGGCACCCAACCATTCCGGGCATCCTGATACTCCTAGGGCCATCCAGCAATGTATCTCTATACATTCCGGGCATCCGGCACCCCCCATCCCGGGCATCCTGATACTCCCAGGGCATTATCATCCGCCACAAACAATTTCCTCATTTATCATTGATCACGTTTACCAATTTAGGTCTCAACTTAACATGGCACATGATGTAATGGCAAACAAAATCACTTTCATACTTTGATCTATACATGCATTATCAGTCATCATCATACATGCAGCAAGGTACAATCATCCATAAAGACAAAATTCATGGAATTCATACAATTTAAAATAGTCCATTTATCATGCCTCTTTTTGAAATTTATTTAAATCCCAGCTTGTACCATTTTCGAAAATATTTAAATTAAATATCCATATGATTCTCAAAAATCATGAAATTAATGCCAGTGATAGACAAGACAATAGGGTAATAATTTCATGAAAAACACAAGGCCAATCGAATTTCACACAAAATTATAATTCCCACAAATACAGCATGTAATTTCGGATAAAAACAGAATGCACAGTTTCCGAAATAATTTGATTAAAATATCCAAACGACCTCCGAAAATTATTAAATTCTACCAGGTTATAGCCAAGACACTAAAGAAGATTTTTAATGAAGACTTCTAAGCCAAATTATTTTTAGATTATTTTCTACAGTCACACGAAGCTTCTGGATCTAACACCGAAACGTCCAGTGCATGCTTCTCCGAAATACTGAGTCTTCACCTACCTATTATTCTTCGTTTCCTCTGAAATTTGGATATGTTTTACTTCAAGATATTCTATACAAGTTTCATGAAGGGATATAAGTCAAATATCCAGAGTATAGTCATCATATGGGTCCATGAATTCTCGGGTGTCCTGTACCGCGTCTCCAGATCTATGGTTTTCAAGAGTAAGTTGATTAACTAGGCTACACTTGTTCATTTTGCTTCAAATTTGATTATGTTGTATTTTATGATGTCCCCTACAACTTTTATGAAGAAATCTAAGAGAGATTATTAGTGCAAATCAACATGCAACCACAAATCCACCGAAAGGTCAGTGAAATCGTTCCAGATCTGATGTCTCCGTAGGATGAGAGTTTGACCCATTAAATCTCCATCATTTTGTACAAAATTTTAGTATGTTATATTTTAAGATGTTATCTACAACTTTGATGACGAGATCAAAGTCAAAATCGAACTCAAAACATGCATGCAAGCTCTCACAAAGTTCTGATTCAAACTGTTCATGCGAAAACAGCATGCATCTCAAGAACAAAACACATTAGCTCCACTCCCATGCCTCCAAACGTCCTAGATTTCGACCATACATGCAAAACATTGGTGCAAGAGTAGAAAGTGGACTCCCAACTTGCCTCTAGACCAAACGAACGACGGCACAAGGCGGCGAACGGGCGGCGCACGGGCGGACGGACGGCGTGCGACGGCGACTCCTTCCTCTCCCTCTCGGCTTCTCCTCTCTCGGCCACACTCTCTCCCTCTCTCTCGCACGTTTCTCTCTCTCTCTTGGCCGAATGGCTAACCGGCCACCTCTCTCTCTCCTCTTCCCTTTTTATACTTTCTTTTATAGATTTTAAATTTTTAAATTCCACATGGCTAAAGTCTTGTGACATTTGATTTATAGGAATTTAATCTGCAAGGTGCATGGCCAAACATAGATTATTATCATTAATCTATCTAATTTAAAATCTCATAAACATAAGCACATAACACATAATCTTAAGAGAAAACTAATGGCTAAAGCATAGACCATAGGTAATTTCATTACCTAATTATGGGCTTTAATTTCTCTAGAGGATGTCTTGGATTTTGGGATGCCACAATAGGATCTGAGAAACTTGAGAAAATTCTTTCAGCACAAAAACCTTATTTCAACAAATCAGATTTAGGAATGACTGCTGAAACTATTCCTCTAATTGATTTTCCTAAAGTAAAGGAAAGAATTAAGCAAAGACCTACAAAAGATGCTTACAAAAATCATTTCCAAAAAGTTTTTGTAAAACCAGTAGGTCGCAGTGCTCTTGAATGTTCTAAGTGCAATAGCTCAGATCATTTTGAGAAAGAATGTCCTATGGTTTGGAAACCTGTTAAGAAGGTATGTGCAAAGACCGTATATTACACTAACACCAATGGACCAAAGAAAGCTTGAGTCTCTTTTCTAAATGCAGGTCACTATCAAGAAAAAATGTTAAATGGTACTTGGATAGTGGATACTCAAGGCATATGACAGGAGATTCAAATTGCTTCATAAAGCTTGCTCAAGTTAATGGTGGAAAAGTTTCATTTGGAGGAAACAACAAAGGAAGAATTGTGGGATACGGAACTGTAAAGATTGGAAGCCTCACGATCTGTAATGTGTCCTTAGTGGAAGGACTCAACTACAATTTGCTAAGTATCAGTCAGATGTGCGACACCGGTTTCAAAATAAATTTTCAAGAGGGAATATGTTCGGGAACCGCAAAAGACTCCTCTCGCCTTTCACGGGTCGAAGACATGGAAATATCTACCTCTTGGATGTCAAACCAAATGAAACCCAATGTCTAATCTCAATTCAAGAAGAAGCAAACTTATGGCATAGAAAACTTGGGCACATCAACATGAAGCAAATAGTCAGAATTTCAGCAAAGAAGCTTGTTCAAGGTCTACCCAATCTGTCAGACCAAAAGTCTGATCTATGCACACCATGTGTGTTGGGAAAACAGGTAGAAACTCATTCAAACCAATAAATCAAGTTTTCACTAAGGGTGTACTGCAGTTCTTGCATATGGATCTCTTTGGACCAACCAGAACTCAGAGCATTGGAGGTAAGAAATATTGTTTAGTGATTGTGGATGATTATTCACGATTCACTTGGGTATATTTCCTGGCAAGTAAGTCTGAAACCTTTTCTTATTTTACAAAGTTTGCTAAAAAGGTCCAAAATGAGAAAGGGTATGTTATTTCAAGTATATGGACAAACCATGGAGGTGAATTTGAAAATCAAGATTTTACAAAATTTTGTGATGAATATGATTTTTAGCATATATTCTCTTCTCCATATACTCCATAGCAAAATGGAGTCATGGAAAGAAAGAATAGGTCGCTTCAAGAAATGGCTAGAACTCTTCTTATTGAAAGTAACATTTCTTCAAGTTATTGGGCTGAAGCAGTTTCTACAGCATGTTATATTATTAACTGAGTCTTTCTAAGGCCTATTCTGGAGAAAACTCCCTATGAGTTATTCAAAGGAAGAAGCCCATTGTTTCATATTTTCATGTGTTTGGATGTAAATATTTTATATTAAAAAATGCAAATGATCGGGCTGGTAAGTTTGAAGAAAAATCAGATAAAGGTATTTTCCTTGGATATTCTATCACAAGCAAAGCTTACAGAGTTTACAACAAGAAGACTCAATCTGTGGAGGAATCAATGAATGTCAAATTTCAAGACTTTATGCAAAATCAACCGATTCATACTCATCTTGAAGAATCCGAACTTGCTCCAGACTCTACAAAGTCTAAATCTCCAGAAGTAGTTCAACCTTCAGAAGACAAGCAACAAATGATCAACGAAGATTCAAATGAGGAAAAAGATCAACAGTCTGACAAATCAACCAGCAACTGAAAGCATAAGTCCAGTCATCCTAAAGATCTCATTATTGGTGATATTAATGAAGGAATTCGCACAAGATCCAAAAGGCGCGAAGAGTCTAGTCTTTGTAGCTCTTATTTCGAAATAGAACCCAAGAGCATAGAAGAAGCTTTAACTGATGAAAGCTAGATTGAAGTTATGCGAGAAGAACTCAGGCAATTCAACATTAATGATGTCTGGGAATTGACTCCTAAACCGAAAGGTAAATCCATCATTGGAGCTAAATGGGTTTTCAGGAACAAGATGAACGAGAAAGGTAAAGTCGTAAGAAACAAAGCAAGACTCGTGGCCAAGGGATATACGCAAGAAGAAGGGATAGACTATGATGAGACTTACGCACTAGTAGCAAGATTAGAAGCAATTAGATTATTACTTGCTTTTGCTTGTCATAAGAATTTCAGGTTATTTCAAATGGATGTCAAAAGTGCTTTCCTAAATGGATTTATCCAAAAGGAAGTCTATGTGGAACAACCACCTGGTTTTAAAGACCCAAGAAAACCAAACTCGTATTCGGAGGCGAAAAAGACTCTATATGGTTTAAAGCAAGCACCTCGAGCTTGGTACGACGTACTAAGTAAGTTTTTAATTCAAAATGGCTTTGTCAAAGGTAAAGTAGATACTACATTGTTTATCAAAAGAGAAAGCAAAATTTTTCTACTTGTTCAAATTTATGTTGATGATATCATTTTTGGATCTTCTAATGAAAATATGTGCAAGAAATTTTCTAAGTCTATGCAGGATGAAATGAGCATGATGGGTGAACTAACCTTCTTTCTCGGGCTTCAAGTTAAACAACTGAAGGAAGGAATCTTTATTCATCAGGAAAAATATGCTAAAGAACTAGTCAAAAAATTTGGACTAGAAAATTGCAAAAAGACTAATCTACCAATGTCAAGTTCTTTGAAAATGGACAAGGATGAAGAAGGAAAGAAAGTTGACCAGAAGCTATAGAGGAGTATCATTGGTTCACTTCTTTATCTAACTCGCTTCTAGACGACATTTTGTTTAGTGTTTTTATTTGTGCCGATTTCAATCGAGACCCTAAGAATCTCATTTAAGTGCTGCAAAGCGTATTATCAAATACATGGCCTCAACTTCAAACTTGGGTCTTTGGTATCCTAAAGAAGGAGACTTCACTCTTCTTGGATACTCAGACGCAGACCTAGCCGGTTGCAGAGTTGATAGAAAGAGCACATCAGGCACCTGTCAACTACTTGGAAGCGGGACGGTATCTTGGTTTTCAAGGAAGCAAAGTACGAGCTCTTTCTACGGCGAAGCGAGTATGTAGCTCTTGGAAGTTGTTGTTCACAAATTTTGTGGATAAAACAACAGCTAAGAGACTTTGGAATTGAAGATTCATGCACTGAAATCAAATGTGACAACACCAGCGCAATCAATCTCACCAAGAATCCGATTCTTCACTCAAGAGCAAAACATATAGAGATTCGACATCATTTCATTAGAGATCATGTTCAAAATGGAGAAGTTTCGATTCAGTTTATTGACTCAAAGAATCAACTCGGCGGATATATTTACAAAGCCTTTGGAGAAAAATCAATTTGAAGTTATTCGTTCCGGACTAAATATCTTAAAGTCGAAGAAGTTCGACTCGGGATCGAAAGTCTAAAGGCACTCGACTCGGACAATCAAGATCTACGACCGTAAGTTATTTCTATTTTAGAAACTTATCTCTCGGTTCAAATCTTGAAAATGTACGATCATCTATCCAAATTTAATTGGTGTAATTTTCCAATTTTTCGTGATTAGTGCAATCCTTCCTTTTCGAAAAACAAGTTATTTTTGAAATGACAGTTATCAAATTTTTTTAAAAAAAAAAGGCAATATTTTTAAAAGACATTTTTATATTTCCTTTTTCACGACGCTCCGTATGCCTCACTTCGACCGCCTTATATACTATCGGTTCTTCTTCGTTTTACTCACAAAAACCCTAAGAGAGCACCGATCTTCCACTTTTGTCTTCTTCTCTTGTTTAATCCTCGAAAAGTTTTCATCTTTCTTGGGAAACAAGCTTGGAATCTCTCAAAAACTGTGAAAGATGTCGTCTCAAAGAAAGTCTTCAAGGATCGCAAACAGGGGACCACAACAAATGCGTGAGGGGCCTACGCACTTTGATCTCACCGAGGAAGAAGAATCTCCTAGACAGCAGCAAAGCCCACAACATTCTCAGCAGCGTCCATCTCCTCCATCTAGACCTCAGGATGTTGCACATCAAGAAGAGGAAGAAATCATCGAAGACGCAGAACCCGTAAGAACTCTTAAGCCCGCTTTTACCTACAAGCTTTATCGTGCTTTGAAGAGGAGTGGTACTCCGTTGAACTACATTGATGAATTTCTGAAAGATAAAGGGTTTAGAAATGAAACTTTCTTTTTACGCACAATGGAACGATTGGGAATTGCCCCTGCTAGGTCGGCGGAAGAGGCATTGGAAAATATCCCAAGTGATCCACGTGTTGGAGGGCTGAGTCAACCAGATGGGAATGACGATGATAGGATGTACAGTAAGTTTAAACCGAAAATGGGTGTTGCGGCAAAAATCCGAAGCAAAAGGACAGACTTGTTTCGATCGGAGGAACACAAGCAACTGTACTCTAAGTTGCTTAAGCGCGGCGTGATAAACCCTAGAAGGGTGGACTTTGATTTTCTTGATTCTGTGAATATTCAGTCTTCTTCAACTCGAACAGTTTTGTTCTGAAACTACAGAGGCTTATGCTGAACTTACTGCTTACTTCTATTCAAATCTCAGTTTCTTGGATGCGAATAGGTTTTCTTTCGCATATTCGAGATCGGACTATGTGGTTGACATGAATACTCTAGCTAATGTGATTGGGGTTGAAAGAGGGAGATATCAACCTATCAGTGTGTCTATCGCTCGTGCAACGTTGGAGCTTGTTCAGGATAGAAGGATGAAAGGAAAGATTTCCTAATTGAGAATGATTGCGTCCAACATCTTGCTTCACAAGATAGTAATTAACTGTCTCAGACCAAAATCAACTTCAAAGACCGATGTTTCAAACTCGGAGGCAAAGTTGATGTACGCCATCAATGCTGGTAAAAATTCTCTCTTCCACACACTATTATGTTCCACATGTACAGAGCAGTGGTGAAGGACAAGGGTCAACTTCCTTACCCAGCACTTGTGACCAAGTTATTCGGACATTTTAATGTTCAGCCTCCCAAGATTCTTTGCGTTCGAACGTGCGATCAAATGGTGGTGGGACCGAAAATGGTCTCTAAAATGCGTTTGAAGGAACTCAACAAGGCGTTGGAGCAATTCAAAGTGAAAACCCCTGTCAAGACTCATTCAGTCTCTTCGACGGCAAAGCGAAAAGGGAAGGAGCCCATGGTTGCTCCATCCAAGAAAAGAAGAGCTCTCATCATTAAGGATGAAGAGGATGAGGATGATATCACCATTTCTGCAATGGCATTGAAAAACTTGAGTCATTCTGTTCCAAAAACAACGGAGAGACAGGAAAAAGACACGGATGAGACGAGAATAGAGACTGGAGAGAGAGAAGATTTGGAGAAAGAAGTAGAGGAGAGAGATGCAGAGGAGGAAAGAATTGATAAAGAAGAAGAAGAGGAGAGAGGAGATCAAACGGAAGCAGAACATGAGGAACACTTTTCTCCACCTGAAGGCATGGAAACAGGGGGAGATCCTGAGAAAAGAGGAACATCCTCATTCCCTGCTACCAGTGAAGGAATAAGTCGTTCTCCAGCAGATCCAGACATGATGTTTCATCGCCCAATTTGCGTGACCATGCTGATTTGCCATCATCTGCCTATACTCCATCTGATCGTGCAGAAGCCAGTACTCAGATTGATAATTCAGCAGACTTTCGCAGAATACTTGATGTTCTCTTGGAGATGCGGGGGTCAAATATATGCTCGGGATGTGAAGTACGTAACTTGCAAAATGCAGGTCAAGCTCTTCAGTTTCTTTGCATGATCAAATTCATGCCCTTACTCTTCAAGTTCAAGCAAATGCCAAGGGTGAAGATGTGGCGCAACTAAAGAAGGATTTGAAAAAGCTGGAAGGGATTGTCCAGTCAATGGGGGATTTTCAGCTTGTTCGTGTTCCCAAGTAATCTTAATTCCATTCTCTTTTCATCTCTACTTTTTTTTTTTTAATGATGACAAAAAGGGGGAGAGATGTGGTGCAGATTTGATTTTAATTTTGAACTCTTTGAACTCTTGACTTTTGTGATGTCTTGACTTGACTTGACTTTTGTGGTTTTGTGCTTGGCTGTTCGGATTTGGACTGGATTTGGATTTGACTGTTTGAACATTTGTTTATCTTAAGTACTATTGATATCTCATGACTTTGTTCATTTACATAACTAACCTACTTTCTGTGGATGCAGATTCTAGTGTTATTCTTACTAAGCCATTTATCTTTGTGAGATATCCATATTTGCTTGAGTAATGTTTTGTAGGTCAAAGTTATCCAAATCTGCAGGAAAGTTTTGTCGTCATCAAAAAGGGGGAGATTGTTGGAGAAAACTTCCTTGAGTGTTTTGAAGTTGACAAAACTTTTTCATCAGTCTAGTCTGAAGACTTGCAGACTCTTCCATCAGTCTAGTCTGAAGACTTGCAGACTCTTCCATCAAAGTCTGAAGACTCTGGATTGCCAGACTCAAGACTCAAATTCTATCCTCATTGACAGTTTCTAGACCGTCGAAGAAAGCTCGTCCAGAACTGGATGTTTCGTTAAGGATTTGACTTTATAGACTGGAGAAGATCTCTTGGCTAGATATAGCATGTCGAAATCCATTATTCAAATCAAGATTGATTCAGGGATTTTGGATCTGTTGATTGGCGAAGTATACTTGGAAGGTTCTACATACGGAAACCTAGATCCTGTTTGTATGGGCGAGCAGGATTGATGGGCTATCGTCATGTTCCTTAAATAGCTCGAAGATCTTCCTAATTGATTCTGTCCAACGGGTAGATTGGAAGAATTCCTTTGGTAAGTGCCAACGGGTATGATGGCATAAAGGAGTATATAAGGAAGACGTTCCAGTTGTTCGAGTGAGTGCACGATAGAAGAATTCCAAAGTCTGAAGCTCCTTGTTCTTAGTCAATTAAACTGTTGAGCGAAATCTTGTACGCAAAAGAGAGTCTATATCTTTGAGAGACCTTGAGGAAGTGTAGTAGAGTCTCTACACTATGGAATCAAGGAAGAGCTTTATTGTAACAACTCTTTTGTTCATAGTGAAATCCAACCGATGGGCTGTCAGTGCGGAAGAGTGGACGTAGGCTTGGATTAAGGCAAACCACTATAAACTCTGTGTTCATATTCTCTTCCCTACGCTCTTTTACTTTGATCTTAATTCGTTTTGTTTACAAGAGACAAATTTCCTTTTCATAATCTATTGCTGATTTGAGTTGCATACTTCACTAAGGGAAATTTGTTTTTACACCTATTCACCCCCCTCTAGGTGCTTATACTAGCTTTCACAAATTTGAGATCGAAATGGTCATTGACACGAGATTTTTCGAGGTGTGAAGCTTGTAGTGGTCAAGTCCACTAGATCCTTTAAGCCATGATGCTCAAGGCCACCATGACTTCTTGAGCCTCAAGCTCATATTGACCATGGCCACTTCAGTTTCAAGTCACAACTCAAGACCATGGTTGCCCAATTTGAGCTCTCACTCGGGGTTGCTTGATTTGAGCTCTCATTTAGGGAATCTCAATGTGGCATTAGAGGAAATGCAACAAGTGAGTTTCTTCTTCCAAGAAATTTAACCAATTTCCCAAGGAAATTTAAAGGCAGAGAAGGCATCATCTCTTTTTTAAGAGGGACGTTGCCATTAGGTAATCATTTCTCTTTGGCTATTTGTTCCAAGTTGTTTCATTGGCTTTACTGTCAACAAAAGGATCACCCTAAGATGACCGTCTTATTTAATTTTTTGAGTAAATGGCTGTGTTCAAGTTTTGGAATCGAAATTGGGTTGTGACGAATCTCTCTCCTATAGGGGAGATAACTTTGGCATGCGTAGACCTGACTCATGTGTATCTTATCCATAACAACTTATTGAACATGATTTAGTATGAGTAATTTTCATGAGTTTAGCTACTGTGACATGTGACTTCAGCTGAATAATCAACCCCAATTAGGAGGGAAAATTACCAACGATATAAGATGGATTAATAGCACATTCTCTTTTAATTACAAGTACAGTGAACTTAGACACAGAAAAATATAGTATAGCGAGCTGGGACAAAACTAACTGCCAGAAAAAGATGAGAAGGAAATGTGAAATCGTACAAGCATTGGTCCTAACAGTTGGGATTCCAAAGGCATCTTGGGAGATCCTTTGTCGCCTTTCAACAATTCTAATGAAGTCGCAATCACGAGTCGTTTTTAGATTTGACGGCTAACGACTTATTTTTATTTATTTTTTTGATTACCAAGAATGGTTATTTAGTTGGCAAAACTCGAGCACTCCAGCTAGCACAAGCAAAGAGAATCAAATGATTCTTCTTGCTCTAATATTTTTATTTATTTAATTTGTCTTATTTTCAGGTTTTATTTATGTTTAACACTTTTAGTGGGAAGGCGGTTGGGGTTTGCTCATGCCTCCACCTTTTCCAGGATTCTTGTGATTTCATTTATTTAATCGGTAAAAAGTAGAAGCCTTTTTTATTGGGCGGTTGAGGCATGGCGCCTTGAAGTTCATCATTGGTCTCATCGACTTATACGAAATTTATAATTGGGGACTAATACTGTGGACAAAGAAGAGTAGTGCGTGTTTCAAAGTGGGTTGGTGGCTATTGTACCTTTGACTTGACCGCTTTAATCCCCGATCACATGTGATGTATAATATAATTGATAGTACGTGGAATCTCTACTTATTACTTGATTAGATTTAAAGTAAAACCCCGTCTAACTTTAGTAACTTATTAAGGATCTATTGGGAGTGATTTTCACACTTTAACATAAAATTATTTAGTCCTCTCAAATTACATAAATATTGACGTATAGAATCTATACTTTTAAAAAAAAAATGTAGAGAAAGTAAAACATAGGATAAAGCACTTTCTTTAAGTAAAACCAATAGACACTTAGTGTTGTACTTAATTAGTACGTCATTGATGGGGTGCAATTGGAACGCACCATTTCATCTTGATATGCTACGATGGAAATACCTCATTTGAAAGGGTATGAGGGAGTCATATAAAAGACTCATGGATGACAACCGTTGGGTTGGTTGGTAGAACATACTCTCAGAAATTCATCTCCTTTTCTTGTCCCATTTCCATCAAAAGGAAAAGAAGGCGTTCCATTTCTTCTTTACAAGAGCAATTGGCATTTACGCTGTGGAAATCGAACGATTTCCTCGTGATTACATTCAGACCAACGTGAGGTAATATTGTTCATGATTCATCCGTAATTCAACGATCGTTCTGAGGTAAATTGTTGACTACGCATCGGAAACAAGTAAGTCGTCTTCTGCCGACTTCCTTCCTACATTGGTATCAAAGGTCGGTTGTGATTACTGCCTTGTTTTCATCGAATTTTCTCGTTTAACACTTGATATCGAGATCGAGAGATTGAATTCTACATTGTTTGGATGTTTACTATTCGAAATTGCAATATGAATCATCGAAAACGAATCGAAGTGAAGAACGGGTTCAGGGTCGCGTACACCTATACGGTTTTGACCATTTTTCGGAATATGTTTTTGGCTGAAATAAATTTTTAAATATACAGAATAAAAGTACTTGTCGAGACGAGTCCAACGGTGGGTCGAGCACCACCGGAGGGGATCAGACGCGTCCACACGCCCGGCCAGAAGTCGCGGCGCGTGGGCGCCACCCGCTCAACGTGCTGGGAACGCCAGCGAACCGATGCGTACTGACGTCACAGATGACGTCATCCAACCGTCAGTAACCACCGGATGACGTCACCGATGGCAGCCGTTGGCCGGCCAGCAACCCGACCCAACCGTTGATCGGTCAACCGGTCGGACCGGTCAGCCGGTCCGGCGGTCAAACCGGTCAGACTAGCCAGGAGCCGTTAGGCTCGGTGGCACGTGCGTCACACACGCCGCACACTCAGTTGGCACGTGTGAGCGCATGCGAGGTCCGATTGGAGCGTGGTCGGCGGTGTTTAGTTTGTATGAATGTGATCTATACCGTGGTAGAATTTATTTATATTTTGGGTTTTTTAAAGGTGTGAAAAAGTGTAGGGAACCCAAGATACGCGTATTTTTGGGGTTTAAATGCACTGTATGTTTTTTTTAGCTTGTATTTTCTTATGGTTTTAGAAATACGGTAGCTTGCCTACATAAAAAATGATGTCATATATGATGTGTAGAGCTTGGCTCGATGGTAGCATGTATATAGTTTAATATACTTGCAATTTTCTAGTTCCAAGAAATTTTGAACAATGATAGGAAATCCTTATTTTTCCATTACATGTTGACTTGCAGTTTTGATTAGAGTTGCTACATGATTGTTTTTTTTTTTTTACGTCGGTTCACATCATGCTATACTTTTGTGTTAATGGAAAAATATAAAAATTACATAAGGTTATGTAATTATTTTTTCTAGTGGGAGTGTAGGTTGATAGAATTCGAAGAAGTTCTTACCTAGAACTTAAAATTTGTGCAAGTTAAACTAATTAATGATAATAGAATAATCGTACATAGGAGCTGATTGGGAACATAGTGAACTTTCGTTTCTGTGTCTTTTGTTAAATTATTATTAATTTAGTTTGTCTTTGCTTGTTGACACCTAAATTTTGGCGGCACATTTAGTCATTTACTGCATTAAAAAATTAGGGGTTAATTTTATCCCTAAAAAAAAATTAATTGCATGACATGTAGTTTTAAGAACATTTATTTTTAATTTACATTTACGGTGAGCCGGTGGATGGGTTCGAATTAATGTTTCTGAGCTTTAGTGTGGCAGGCCGGAATAGGCCCACGAAAGGAGCAAATTAACCCAAGCCCATTGTTTTTTTAATCAATTATCTTGTGAAAAATTAAGATTTGATGCGATATTATGATGATTTTTGGAAATTAAGAAAATCGCATCGTAATCTTATTTTTATCAATAGATGATGAAATCACGGGAAAATATTCATGTGATAAGGTTTTGTGATTAGGAGGTTATAAGCAATATTCGTGAGATGAAATAAAAAAAAAAACATCACATTTTGTTTTGTTATAAAAGGGGCCGTGTACGGTGAAGAAATGGGGGGTTCCGGATTTTTCACTTCGTATTGGGGTTTTTCTTAAAGGGGCAGAAAATTCTTTTGTTTTTCCTTCGTTTTATCGAGTGAATAGTCAACAGCAAGGGTTTTCTTTTTTGGAGTTTCTGCAGAAAAGTAGAAAAGAGGGTAGAGTGGAAAGGACGTGCGGCAGAGCAGCAGAGGTGAGAAAATATATAAAAAAAAAAAAAAAAAAAAAACGGAAGAACAGTTCTTCTTCTTCGAAGGGCCTTCCGCCGGCAACCTCTTCTCGCTCGAAGCTGCGAAGCCGACGCTTGTAGCTGCCACTGCGCCCCGCCATCGCATCTTCCCGTGCACTTGTTGCTGTGTCCTTCATCTGCCTCACCTGCACGCCGCGCTAACGCCGCCCGGCAGCCGAAGTCCCACAGTGCGCCACTCCGCCTGTTGCGATCCGAAGCTTTGCCGCGCCAGTCGCCATCCGCGAAGTCCCCTCACGGCCTGCCGCGACTTACATCAGCCGCGCGCGACAACTCCTACTCTGTTCTTCCTTCGGTATACTCTGTTTTTGCAGGTTTTCTGATGCTCGACCAGCGAACCATCACAATCAAGATCTCCCGGTTTTCACCGTGACCGCAGCGAACCATCACAATCAAGATCTCCCGGTTTTCACCATGACCCAGCGCACCGCAGCATCTGCTCCGCGAGCAGTACCCACCGCTCGCACCGCCCCGACGCCCAGCTCCGCAGAAGCCACCGCCGCATGACACAGTGCCCTTGCTCGCAGCACCGCTCCAGATCTGGAGCCCGAGCCACCATATGCTCGTCCGATACCCCGGCGTCCCCTGTAGCCCGCACTTCTCTGCCGGTGGTCCGCTCGACGCCAGTAGGTCCCGAACCCGTCGCTGCTGCCTCTGCCTTTGCTCGAACTCCCAGCAATCTGACGCCCCTGAACCGCGACGAATCGCCACCCGACGTCACCGGAGCCCCAAATCAACCGCACCACCGAGCCGATCTGCCCTGTGTTGTAGCCCTATTGTGACCCGCGACCTCCTGCTCGCCCGCCACCGCTCCGGAGTGCCACTCGATCCGCACCTCTACCAGCGATCGACGGCCTTAATCTCGACGCCCTGTTGCTCGGAGCCGAAGCCTTGCGACCTGCCTCCGCCCGTTGCCGCCGCGCCGGAGTTTCCCCGCTGGACCTCCGATCCGCCGCCCTTCACCGGAGCTAGTGATCGGTCACACGAGCAAGCCCACTTTTGGGAAAAAGAAAAAAAAAAAAAAAAAAAAAAAAAAGAAAAGAGGATTAGGTAGTTTTTTCATTTATTTATTGTTTGTTTTCATTTTCTTCTATAGCTTTTTTTTAGTGAAGTTGTTCCTAAATATATGATTGATATTCCAATATGGAAGTGCCCCTCAAATTAAGGGTTGTCAGTCCGATTTTCGCGCCCGAAATCCGACTCGCAATCCCTTGCAAAAATCGACAATCCAATCTCACGCCCGAGATTCGATTCGCGATTTAATTTTAAAATTGGCCGACCCGATCTCATGCGCGAGATATGGTTCGCCAATTTTGGATATCAATTTCATCTTGCTCTGATTTGTCGTCGTGGTGTTTGAGTCAGTTTTATTTTCGTAAAAGGAAAAGGAAATAAAAAAAATCTGAATTAGGATTAGGTTTGTTTTTTTAATTATTTTGCATGTTTAGAATAGGGATTTTATTTTGAGTCATGAAAAAGAAAAAGAAAAAGTGCATTCATTTAGGTTGTTAGATTTTTTTTATGTGAATTGCATGTTTAATTTTAATTTCGAATTTCATATAAAAATTAGAATTATCGCATTCTTTGCATGTCATTGCTGTTAGATAAAATTGCATGCTTAATTTTAGGTCTAGATAGATTTAAAAAAAAAAAAGAATTGCATGATAGTTTTTTAAAAAATGCACATAGTATCTAGATTAGATAATATTTTAGGATTGCATCACGAGATAATGTTCTAGATTAAGATAGGATTGGTATATTCCTAACTTAAAATAGATAATGTCTCCCTTTAGTTAGATTTTTATTTTTAGTGATTTTTAATTATGAATTTTCATTAAGAGAAACAAATCAAAAAATCATTCTCATGCATATTAGAATAGGATTGCATGTTTCATTTTAAATTTAAATCGACTTTTAGATATATTGCATCTTGGGTTAGAAGTCGCTAGGTTAAAATAATATCTTGGTTTAAATTAGGATTTAGTTTGCCCTAATCCTTAATTTAAATTGGATAGAATTTTAACCAAGTTGGGTAATTGTTGCATTTTTCTTAATTTCGAATTTTAAGAAAAAAATAAAATTTGTCTTAGGATAAATTAATTTCAATTTCTAGGATAGATTGCATTTTCTAGAATAAAAATTATGTGCACGTCATATAGAAATAGGCTCATGAAATGCACGTCATTTAGTGTTTGCTAAGTTCATTTAATTAGAACTTCCTTGTCATTAGAATTAGGTCATCTTGATTAATTTAGATTGCATGTTTAATTATTGCATGTTCATTAAGAAATCATTAGTTTTTTTTTTCATATAGTTTAGGACATGTTGCCATGCCATATTATTTCATATTAGATTAGAAGCATTGCATTGCATATGGACTATGCTCTTGTCTAAAAAAAAGTGAAAGCAAAAATTGAGTGGTTGCTTGTTAATTAGAAATCATGTCTAGGATTGCTGATGTGAATTCTGGTCTAACAACGTAGATGCTTTCGTTGCTATAAGTAAGTCCTGCAATTTATTTTTTTACTTTCTTGGGTGTTAAATTGGTGGTTTGCGCACCTGAGTGATCACCTCACATGTTAGGAAAGTAAACTAAAATCGATTCAAACTGCTTGCCAAACATTTTTCAAAATAAAAGAAAAAAAGTACCGAAAGGGCGTTAGAGAAATCTAACGTAACCAAGTCCCCGAACTCACAAATCTCTGGTTCGTAGGAGTAAAGTAAAACTCCCATTACTTTACTTGGGTTTCTAATCGACCCACTAAAAATAGATTAGTGGTGACTCCTGATTGAAAATCATTTGTATGTTAAGAACTTGAACCTAAGTCGCGAATTGGTATGGGCTTGGGAGAGCCCGAGTTAAGTCTAGGCTTACCAATCCATTAGCCAAACCCTAGGAGGTTCACACCCGAAAATTTGGTCGCGACAGCTTGGCGACTGGGGGGACTTGAGTTAAAACTCTTTGTGGACTTAGGCCAATTTTCTTTTTTGAAAAATGTTTTTGTTTGGCAGCGAGGATCCCAGGTACGTCCCTAACCTTTAAGTTGTTAAATGTTTTTGCAGGATGGGAGGTATAAGGGGAAGTGTTTGTTGACCTTTGTTTTGCAGGGAGGTGTAGGAATGTATGGTTTATTTTCATATATGAAGTGTTGCTTGATTTAAACTGTTGTGCATGCGTTGCATTTATCACTACACTTTGCACACACAACCTACCGCCAAACCTGGGCCGCATAGGATCATTTAGGATGGTGTTGAGATGGATACCACTACGACCGCGTGCTCGCGGTACGAGTCGCCCATCTCAATTCCAAAGTTTCTTTCATGGTGTCAAGAGTACCCACCTCGGTCTGCATGCCCGCGACCCGGGTCGGCTCTTTGACCAAGCCGGAGTCATGAGGACCCGACATAGTCCACACACCCGTGGCTAGTCCGATCATCCTTGTGGCTCCACTTTGATAAGCCTTATAGATTAGAAATCGAGCCTCACTTACCATGCGCATGTCTATGTGATTGCCCTCTTTGTTCATTGGTAAAGTAAGTTTCTTAAATTCGCACCCTTGCAATCTACTTACTTTATTATGTCATTTTGTTGGTCCATGGCATTAGGATTGTCCTAAGTCTTGTTCAATATACAATGGGGATACCGGACATTCGAATTATTCTCCCTCCAAAGGAAGAGCTTAGTGCATGGTGGGACAAGTTAGATCAAGATAGCCGTCGCTCGTAGAGTCACATATTGGTCGACTGCTTCCACTGCTGCATATCAACATCCATGGCGGCCTCGTCCAAGCACTCGCCCACTATTGGTGCCCCGAGACTTCTACCTTTATCTTTGGCGGTAAGCATGAACTCACTCCCACCTTGGAAGAGTATAGCATCGCCATAGGGAGGTCCTTGAAAGCTGAATTGATTAGTCCGCCTATCGGAATAGATCCTGTTACGGCCTTATATTATTTTCTGAGAGTTAAAGAAGACGACATAATAAAGGTTTTAAAGGTTCATCGCAATGCATGTCCTTTATCTTTTCTAAAAGAATGTTTTGAAAAAGGCACCTCATTTCAAATGCGTAGGATTTTCCTTTTAGCTTTCTTTGGGTTTATAGTATTTCCTTGCTGCAAGAATGCTATTAACCCTTTGATTGCTCAATTAGTTAGGCAAGTGTTGAAAGGAAAAAAATTTGTAAACACTATCTTGACTGAAACTTTTCTTTCTCTCACTCGCTTCAAAGGAGGTGGTGATAAGACTCTCCATTCCTCTCCTGAACTTTTACAAATCTGGTTCCTTTCTCATATAAAGGGATTTGGTGGTTTAATGACTATACATGATGTTAGTAATTCTAATCACCCTATTATGAGATTTGAGAACAGCCAAAAGCATGCACCGGATTACCATTATTCTAGGTGGCTAGCTTTCATAAAAAAACCAACTTCCAAGGGTTTCCTATGGCATGCTAAATGGTTCCGAGTTCGGGTGGCGAGACTCTCGTGTGGAGGAGTTGGCCCAATCCCTCTATTGGGATTCATTGGAGCATTGGAGTACTATCCGACTAGAGTGACTCGTCAGTATCAAGTCGTGCAAGAGCTTCCCCCGGCGTTACAAGCAGATCCGCTCCAAGTCGGCTTCGTTGATGGAAGCCGAGGCCATGAAGATTCCATTCTCACTATCAAATCGATGTGGGACATGTGCCATCCACGAAAACTCAAGTGGCCCGAAGAAGAGTTGAAGGGCAAAGAAAGGAAGTACTATGCCTCGACTAAGTATATCCAACAACACAAGATTCCCGAGGAGCTACTTCCGAAGATACCGAGGCACCGTTGAAGATCACCAATCGAGCCGAGAATAAGCGCCTCAAAAGAGTTGCTGAAAAAGCTCAAGAGGAGAATAAACGATTGCGCCGAATGGTGTCCCGAGTGTATATTGATCAAGCCAAATGAATTGCTTAAATCAATCTTTGCTTAATGATTAGGAAGTTTGAGTCATTCACTTTCCTAGTTCATTTGTTTAGGACATTTCGAATTTCTATTTTGATAGGCCTGTCAAAAGCTCCATTGATGAATAAAAGTTCTAGAATATTGCCATGGATCGGCGTATTTTCATATAAGAATGCTTATTTTTGTTCATTTCTTATATTAGGTCATAACGGATCCACTCCACGATCGCCCATTATTACACGATCAAGGGCTAAAATGGCTGACCAAAATGAAATGCGCGATCGTATGTCCGCTGTGGAGACTCAACTCCAACAAGTACTCGCCTCTATGCAACTCATGACGGATCAACTCCAATTCCTCCAAGCGAATCCAACAGCTACACCCGCTCTTCCTAAAGTAGTTATCTCCAAGCAAGCAAACAAGGTTCAAACGATTGATGATGACATGCCCGAGCTAGAAGATGACTCGGTCCTTGTTACCGGAAAGGCCAAGCTTGATGGCGTTCCTAAGGTGGAGCAAGATGAGCGTGTTGCCAAACTCGAAGAGAAAGTGAGACAATTGCAGAGTCACAAAGCTCACTCCCGTTTGACCTCTCCATGTCTATGAGAAGGTCAAAATGCCGAGCAAGTTCAAATGCCGGAGTTTGAGAAATATGATGGTACATCTTGCCCAAAATCTCATCTCGCAGATGTACCACGTGCGCATGGCCCAATACGTAAAAAATGAGCCCCTCATGATCCAATCGTTCCATGCAAGTTTGACTAGACCCGCACTAAAAGAATGTAAACGTGATGAAACGAAGTGGCTGACGCGTTCCTCAAACAATACAAGTTCAACATGGACATTGCACCTTCCCGAGAAGACCTTGAGCGGATGGAAAAAAAGAAGAGTGAGTCGTTTAAAGAGTATGCCATAAGATGGCGAAATCGCGGCTCAAATCACTCCCGAACCTACTAACAAGGAGCTGATGAAGTTATTTGTCAAGACTTTACCATTTGAGTTCCGCAACCGGATGGCTAGCACGTACATTGAGAACTTCAACCAACTTATCCCGGTAGGTGAACAGATCGAGATGGGGATAAGAGAAGGGTGGTTTACTGAGCCATCTAACAAGAGATTTTCTACCAAGAAGGAGAAGGATCCTGAAGTTGAGATTAATATGGCCTACTCTCAACCGAATCGTGATACATCCAATCGCGCTCCGGTAATTAAGATTTCTACTGAGCAACAAGGTGGAGGACATCAGTTCTCGGGTCGACGACGTAATGTTAGGAGACAGTTTACACCTCTTCCTGGACCCCTATCCAAAGTTTTGCTTATTCTCCAAAAGAAGGGATTAATCTCTACCGAGCCGAGTGACCAAATCCCAAGCATTATCCCGCATATAATTCCTCCGAAAAGTGTGACTATCACATGGGAGAGGTTGGTCACTCCACGATGATTGCTATGTTTTGAAGCATAAGGTCCAAGATCTCTTGGATACAAAGGCATTCTCCTTCGTAGTAATCCGAAAAATCCTCTGCCCAACCATGATGGAGGCGCGAACGCTGTCACTGAGTGAAGAAGTTCTTATCTTCTAGGACTTCCAGTTTTGTTTAGGATTTTCTGCTTTTTGAAATTTCAATTATCACTTTCGCTTTTGGGGTTTGGCTTGTTTGCATTTTCCGTTCCAATAATGTAATTCATTTGATTCCATTCAATGAAATTACAGTTTTATTTCAAATTTTGAGGACATGATGGGGTACACCAAACCAGCCTGGTGACGATATCCAACAATGAAAATAAAATATCATCAATGGAGAAATTATGAGGACTGGGCTTCTTCATGTTTCCTCATCCAAAAAAAATTCCAAAAAAAAAAATCATTTTTGAAGTCATTTCCTAAAGCATGCTTTAAGTTAGCCCTGTTTAATTTTCTGACTCATTTACTTCATGTTTCAGAGCATCACGTTTTCGGTCTGATGAGAAGGTATCTGAAAAAGGCACACTAGGTTGCAATTGGCCCAACTGTCAAGGACACATTTCTAAGGAGTTAATGTGACAGATTGTGGGCATGATAGATTTTGGGGCAAAAGTGGATTTTCAGTCTTGAATAATAAGGACAATTCAAAGACATCAACTGCCGAGGCAATCCCATTGTAGAGGAATCCTTGAATGAATGCTTAACACCATTTTGCAGTGTGAAAACTGTTTGTTTTGGAGTTGACAATTTTTCATGCATAAGGCTGTTGAGCTTTTTTTAAAAAAAAAAAAAAAAAGATTTTGCATGATGACTCTTATATGTTTTATCCACCAATTCCACTAAAGAACATCAAGATGGACTAATTTAATGAATGATGTGGAATTGATTGAGCATACTAAATGAGACGAGTCGGGATGATGAAAGGCAAACCCTATCCTATACACAGTCCCATATTCATACACTTGTGAGATGAGTGTAGGAAGGTTCATATCCATAAGGTAAAGAGTTCTCTCGCAAAAGGTATAGCAACCGAAGTGATGAGAGGCAATTCATTTCTCTTTCCCAAACACTAAATGTGATCCATTGCTTAACCCTTTTAAGCCTATACACTTATGGATATTCTTTTCAAACTACCCCTGTCAAGAACCATCCCACATTGGGGCAAATTGGAAGAAAAGATAGCATCATAAGGTGAAGAAAATGAATTGAAATCTTCTTGCTCTCACTTGCATCAATCTTCAAGTAGTGCTATTACATTGAATTCATGTGTTAATTTAAGTGCCTTAGGATGACGAAGAGCGGTTCTTTCTTTATCCTATACACTTTTATCTATTGCGTAGCCTCTTTGAGCCTATGAATTCATTTCACATTAAACCCAGTTGGTGATCATCTCCCACACTGGGGCAAGGCAAGAAAAAGCAAATCACTCAAGTAGCATGGTTTACAATGTTGATAAAAGATAAAGGCTGTGCAAGTCCAAAGAAAATAAGTGCAAAAAATGGGGCATGAAAAAGCAGTGTGCCTGGTAAAAGTAAGGCCAATGCCCATAAAAAATGTGAAGAAAAAAAATGAATAAGAACTAAGGGCATGAAAAAAGCAGTGTGCCTGGTAAAAGCAAGGCCAATGCCCATAGATGAAAGAAGAAAGTCAAGATAGGTGACTGTCGATTGCAAGAATTGAATCCCAATGGAGCAATACTCAAAGAACTCAAATGCTGAGTTTTTACAATCAATGGGGCACTTCATGAAGACAATCCCCGATGGTGAAAAAGAAAACTGGTGGCAATGCCAAGATGATCATCAACTCTCACCCTATACACATCTTTGAGCCTAACAATCTTTCATTTCTCAACCCATGAACCCAACATACGTTAAGTCCCTTACAAAGTCTCTTTAGATTAGGGCACTTGAATTAACGTAGAAGTTCATATGTTTATAAGCATCGCTCGAAGAAGTGCGGCAAGATTATTTCTTTCTCATTTTGCAGGGTTCTTGACTTGTAAACTCGGAGATGATTACAAGATTGTTCATTTAATAGCCTTGACTCAAAGAGTCCCTTTGTTAAGCCATTGACCAAGCCTACATTATGGTCCCTATTAAAGACCTCTCGAGATTGATAAGATCGTACCGCTTGCGAGAATACTCGGACTCATGTCGATATGATAAAATTGAGTGATTCTCATAAATAGCCATTCTAAATGAGACTGAGTGAAAGTCATTTCTAACCGAAAGTCTCTCATTTAGTATTCATAAGAAATCCATGTCATGAGTGAAAATTGTCTTAAACGATAATTCTCTCTAGTGGAAATTTGGGTGATGCAAAAGTCATTATGCATGAACCTTGATTGAATTAATAAAAGTTTCAGTAGATTTTGAAGTATGCATTCCAGAATAGCCTTAATTGCTTATTTCTTTGGTGAATACATTTTTGTTCTAATCATGTCTGACAAATAATGTTTTCTCAAAGACCCAAGTGCTCCTGACATTCAGGTTCCTTTCAAAATGCCTCATGATATTAGGAGATGAGAAACCATCATGAACATTCAAGGTGCATCCTTGATGTTCCAAAATTTATTTCTACCGGGAGGTGAGAGGCCTCCACAGATATCTAAGTTCCGAAAACATATCCCCAAGAATAAGAGATATCATCAGGTAAGTATATCTCTACCCATTCTCGACACTTGACTCGGTCAAGCTGTCCTTTATATTGACCTGGCGTGCTTTCGTAGCCCAGAGTCCCTTTCATCGACTTGGCGTGCTTTTGTAGCCCGATGTCCCTTTATATTGACCTAGTGTGCTTTCGTAGCCCAGTGTCCATTGACTTGGCGTGCTTCCGTAGCCCGATGTCCCTTTATATTGACTTAGCGTGCTTTCGTAGCCCAGAGTCCCTTTCATCGACTCGGCGTGCTTTTGTAGCCCGATGTCCCTTTATATTAACATGGGGTGCTTTCGACCCGGTGTCCATTGACTCGGCGTGCTTCGTAGCCCGATGTCCCTTTATATTGACCTGGCGTGCTTTCGTAGCCCAGAGTCCCTTTCATCGACTCGGCGTGTTTTTGTAGCCCGATGTCCTTTTTTAATAGACCCGGCATGCTTCCCTAGCCCGAAATTCTTAACCTGGTGTGCTTTCGTAGCCTAGTGTCCATTTTTATCGACTCGGCGTGTCCATGTCCATTTATATTGACCTGGCGTGCTTTCGTAGCCTAGAGTCCCTTTTAATCGACACTCAATTGAGTTGTCCCCAAAGATTTTTCTCCAGATTCAATCTCAGTTTAGGCAACCATAGAATGGTACTGGTCCTAGACAATATTTATTTCCCTATTCAGGCGACCGTAGAATGGTACAGGTCTTGGAAGGTAAATCCCCATTTAGGCAACCGTAGAATGGTACTGGTCCTAGACACAACCAAGCACTGCCATCCTAGACACAACCAAGCACTCTTTACAAAGCCATGTTACTATTCGGACGGCCGTAGAATGGTACAGAGCCTGGACATGTAGCACAAACTATCTTGAATTACTCTATCCTCTTTGAAGGTAAGTTGTTCCAGGTAGGTTCCTTTGATATCTCAGTTTGGATCTAGATATCTCATTTATTTTGGTTGAACATTTCACTCTGGATGTGAATGTTCTTACATCGTCGTTATACCTTAGTCTGGATCTAGGTATTTCGAGTACAAAAGTCTTGACATCTCAGTCTGGATCTGAATGTCTCAATTCTTTTCGCTGAACATTTCACTTTGGATATGAATGTTCTTCTCAATCTCAATGTTTCAATCTATTGCCTGTTATACTCTTCAAGGAACCTGAGTGAGAGTTGGGTACTTGTGGAATAACGGGAATTTATCATTGCACATCAAGATGCTCTACCGCGCTGATTGGTAAGTGACTATAGGTACGTTCTTTCCTTTTGCACCATGCATTTGCATTAGCATTTCCATGAATCATATAAATTGCATTTTAAAATGGGATTCATTATTAAAAAAAAAATCAAAAATAAAAAATCAAAAATCGAATCATTTATTGCATGTGCATGGTCAAAATTTAGGTTTCAATTTGTTTTTGAATGCAACCTCTTCAATCTTACCTTCAAAGAGGGGCAGTTGTTGACACCTAAATTTTGACAACATTTAGTCATTTACTTATTCATTAAAAAATTAGGGGTTAATTTTATCCCTAAAAAAAATTAATTGCATCACATGTAGTTTTAAGAACATTTATTTTTAATTTGCATTTACGGTTTTTTGGATGGGTTCGAATTAATGTTTCGGATGAGTTTAAATTAGATGGATCTAGGCCCACGAAAGGAGCAAATTAACCCAAGCCCATTGTTTTTTTAATCAATTATCTTGTGAAAAATTAAGATTTGATGCGATATAATGATGATTTTTGCAAATTAAGAAAATCGCTTCGTAATCTTATTTTTATCAATAGATGATGAAATCACGGGAGAATATTCATGAGATAAAGTTTTGTGATTAGAGGTTATAAGCAATATTCATGAGATGAAATAAAAAAAAAAAAAAAAAAAAGATCACATTTTGTTTTGTTATAAAATGAATATACGGTGGAGAAATGGGGGTTCCGGATTTTTACTTCAAAAAAGTTTTTCTTAAAGGGGTAAAAATTCTTTTGTTTTTCCTTGAGTTTATCGAGTGAATAGTCAACAGGGGTTTTCTTTTTTTGGAGTTTCCTGGGGAAAAGTAGAAAAGAGGGCAGAGTGGAAAGGACGTGCGAGTGAAAGAAAAGTCAGGGTGAGAAAATATATAAAAAAAAAAGAAAAAGAAACGGAAGAACGTGTTCTTCTTCTTCGGAAGGGCCTTTAAAAAAACAATAGGCCTTCTTCCCCGTGCGGCCAACGCCCGTAGCCGCGACCGCGCCCGCCGTCGCATCTTCCCGTGCGCTTGTTCTTTGGTCCTTCATCTACGCCACCGCATGCCGCGCTAACGCCTTCAGCCGAAGTCCCACCGCCGCGCCACTCCACCCGCGAGCATCCGAAGCTCTACGCGCACCTCCGTTCGCGAAATCCCCTCACGGCCTGCCGCGACTTGGATCAGCCGCGCGCGATAGCTCCTACTCGTTCTTCCTTCGGTATACTCTGTTTTTGCAGGTTTTCTTATGCTCGGCCAGCGAACCATCACAATCAAGATCTCCCGGTTTTCACCGTGACCCGGCGCTCCGCGCATCTCCGTCCGCGATCCCCACGTGCCCGAAGCTCGAAGCCGCCGCCGTCGATCCGCTCCGCGAGCAACATCGTCGCCGCGACCTTGACGCCGCCTCCGAAAGCCACCGCCGCACGATCCGCGCCCCCGCTCGCTCGCGGACCGCTCCCGATCTCGGAGCCCGAGCCACCATATGCTCATCCGATGCCCCGGTGTCCCCTAGCCCGCACTTCCGCGCCGGTCCATGACTAGTCCGTGACCGGTGGTCCGCTCGACGCCGCGATCCCAAACCCGTCCGCCTCGACCTCCCATCGATCCGACGCCCCGAACTACGACCAATCGCGACCCGACGTCACCGGAGCCCCAAATCAACGCGCCTCTACCTTTGCTTGACCTCCCGCGACCTCCGCGTCGCCCGCCACCGTGCCGGAGTGCCACTCGATCCGCACCTCTACCATCGATGGCCTTAATCTCGACGCCCGTTGCTCGGAGCCGAAGCCTCGACCGCTTCCGCCCGTTGCCGCCTTCGCCGGAGTTCCCCCTTGCCGGACCTCCGATCCACCACCCTTCAAACCAAGCTGTGATCGGGAACGAGCAAGCCCACTTTTGGGAAAAAGAAAAAACAAAAAAGAAAAAAAAAACAAAAGAGGATTAGGTAGTTTTTTCATTTATTTATTGTTTGTTTTCATTTTTTTTTTCTTTATAGCTTTTTTTTAGTGAAGTTGTTCCTAAATATATGATTGATATTCCAACATGGAAGTGCCCCTCAAATTAAGGGTTGTCAGTCCGATTTTCGCGTCCGAAATCCGACTCGCAATCCTTTGCAAAAATCGACAATCCAATCTCACGCCCGAGATTCGATTCGCGATTTAATTTTAAAATTGGCCGACCCGATCTCATGCGCGAGATATGGTTCACCAATTTTGGATATCAATTTTATCTTGCTCGATTTGTATGTCGTGGTGTTTGAGTCGGTTTTATTTTCGTAAAAAAAAGGAAAAAAAAAAAAAATCTGAATTAGGATTAGGTTTGTTTTTTTAATTATTTTGCATGTTTAGAATAGGGATTTTATTTTGAGTCATGAAAAAGAAAAAGAAAAAGTGCATTCATTTAAGATGTTAGATTTTTTTTTATGTGAATTGCATGTTTAATTTTAATTTCGAATTTCATATAAAAATTAGAATTATGGCATTCTTTGCATGTCATTGCATGTTAGATAAAATTGCATGCTTAATTTTAGGTCTAGATAGATTTTTTTTTTTTTAAAGATTGCATGATAGTTTTTTAAAAAATGCACATAGTATCCAGATTAGATAATATTTTAGGATTGCATCACGAGATAATGTTCTAGATTAAGATAGGATTGGTATATTCCTAACTTAAAATAGATAATGTCTCGCTTTAGTTAGATTTTTATTTTTAGTGATTTTTAATTATGAATTTTCATTAAGAGAAATAAATCAAAAAATCATTCTCATGCATATTAGAATAGGATTGCATGTTTCATTTTAAATTTAAATCGACTTTAGATATATTGCATCTTGGGTTAGAAGTCGCTAGGTTAAAATAATATCTTGGTTTAAATTAGGATTTAGTTTGCCCTAATCCTTAATTTAAATTGGATAGA
This sequence comes from Eucalyptus curtisii, assembly GCA_017140595.1. Classification (NCBI taxonomy): domain Eukaryota; kingdom Viridiplantae; phylum Streptophyta; class Magnoliopsida; order Myrtales; family Myrtaceae; genus Eucalyptus; species Eucalyptus curtisii. The sequence continues at coordinate 17,480,153 of CM029502.1, forward strand.
ATTTTAACCAAGTTATGTAATTGTTGCATTTTTCTTAATTTCGAATTTTAAGAAAAAAATAAAATTTGTCTTAGGATAAATTAAGTTCAATTTCTAGGATAGATTGCATTTTTTAGAATAAAAATTTATGTGCACGTCATATAGAAATAGGCTCATGAAATGCACGTCATTTAGTGTTTGCTAAGTTCATTTAATTAGAACTTCCTTGTCATTAGAATTAGGTCATCTTGATTAATTTAGATTGCATGTTTAATTATTGCATGTTCATTAAGAAATCATTAGTTTTTTTTTCATATAGTTTAGGACATGTTGCCCATATTATTTCATATTAGATTAGAAGCATTGCATTGCATATGGACTATGCTCTTGTCTAAAAAAAAGTGAAAGCAAAAATTGAGTGGTTGCTTGTTAATTAGAAATCATATCTAGGATTGCTGATGTGAATTCTGGTCTAACAACGCAGATGCTTTCGTTGCTATAAGTAAGTTCTGCAATTTATTTATTTACATTCTTGGGTGTTAAATTGGTGGTTTGCGCACCTGAGTGATCACCTCACATGTTAGGAAAGTAAATTAAAATCGATTCAAACTGCTTGCCAAACATTTTTCAAAATAAAAGAAAAAAGTACCGAAAGGGGTTAGAGAAATCTAACGTAACCAAGTCCCCGAACTCACAAATCTCTAGTTCGTAGGAGTAAAGTAAAACTCCCATTACTTTACTTAGGTTTCTAATCGATCCACCAAAAATATATTAGTGGCGACTTCTGATTGAAAATCATTTGTATGTTAAGAACTTGAACCTAAGTCGCGAATTGGTATGGGCTTGGGAGAGCCCGAGTTAAGTCTAGGCTTAACAATCCATTAGCTAAACCCTAGGTGGTTCACACCCGAAAATTTGGTCGCGACATTGCTATAAATTAAATATGTGTATTACTTTGAAAAGTATGCTAGTATTGATTCTGCGTTTATTATGTCAATGTGTTATAACAATTGTTTATGGGTTCAGGATCTAAGACCATTATGGCTGACTTCAATAAGGGTGAGAAGCTGAATTGTGACAATTATGATATTTGGCACCGAATGGTTCACATCTTTGAGGAGCAAGAAGTTTTGGAAACCCTCAACCACACCATGGATGAACCTGAGCATGGAACTTCAGCTCAACACAAGAGAGATCTCGAAGCTTATCAAGCTTGGAAGAAGAAAAATAACATTGTTTGCATCACGTTGCTGAGCTGTATGCAAGATAATCTCATGTGTGAGTTTGAAAGTTATGATAAAGCTCAAGCAATGTGGGTTACCTTGAAAGATAAGTTTGGGGATACATCTGCCACTAAGTTGAGTAGACTTGCTATCAAGTTTAACACATACCGAAAGCGCCCAAATGTAATGATGAGGCAGCATCTTCGGGAGATGTCAAACATGATTTGTGAGCTGAAGTCAGCAGGTCTACTCAACTGATGAATAGCAAGTTCAGGCTGTTATAAGGTCTCTTCTTAACAATTAGGAGCATATGAAGATCAATATGACACATAATGAGAATATTGTCACTTTTGATGATATAGCGCGTCATTTGGAATTAGAGGACGTGTGCCTAGAGGCCGCAAGATCCTTTACCCATTCTTATGTTGCTGAATCGAGTTCGTGCAAAGTTTCGAGCTTCAAATGCAAAAAGAATAATCAATTCAACAATAAAGGGAAAAAGATTGATCAAGCACCTAAAAGGGCTAAGCCTTCCGACGCAAGAAACGTGGTGGGAAGAAAGACAAGGCTAGAATGAAGTGTTACAATTGTGGCAAGATGGGTCACTTTGCTCGTGAATGCATTGACCCAAAAGATGAACCTTATTACTCAATTACTTTAAGTAATTCTTTTGTTTCTAGCATTGTAATGCTTGCTAAATCTCATTCAATGTGGAATGTAGATTCAGGAGAAACAGACCACGTAGCTAGAAACCGAGAAGCATTTGTGGAGTATCGTCGAATACAGCTTGGAAGAAGAATTGAAGTGAATGGTATCGGCACATGTAAATTAATTTTACGTGGTGGTCGAAGTCTATTCCTACATGATGTCCTCTATGCTCCAGATATTCGATGAAGCTTGGTCTCCGTAGTTGTTCTTCTTAGCCTAGGTTATGCATTGAATTTTCATGGTGATTGTGTTGACATTTTGTTTGGAACAATTTATTATGGTTTTGGTCATATATTGAATGTTTTTATGGTATTAGACATTGATTATGATTAGTACAATGTTAATGTCAATGGTTGCTTTTCTTTAATTGCATCTTCTAGTAATGTTGAGATTGATACAAGTACTTGGCATGCTAAATTAGGTCACATCAGGTTACAAAGATGCAAAGATTAGCTAGAGAATGCCTTTTAGGGTCACTCACTAATGTTAATCTACCCGTATGTGAATATTGTCTATCGGGTAAAGTAACTAGAAAATCATTCGGTAAAGGGACTAGAGTCGAATTTCCATTGCAACTCATACATTCTGACATTTGTGGTCCTTTGAATGTGAGGGCGAGGCATTGAGCCTCATATTTCATATTTTCATAGATGACTTTATGCGATTCGGTTATATCTTTATGATATCCCATAAGTCAGAAGTATTAGATTGTTTTAGATGATATATAATAATGGTAGAGAATCAGTTGAACAAATCAATAAAGACATTGAGAACCGATCGTGGACATGAGTATCTATTGGAACAATTCAAGGCTCTTTGTGATGAAAAGGGAATTGTACAACAATTGACTATTCCTGATACTCCACAACAAAATGAGATAGCTGAGAGAATGAATAGAACCCTATTGAAAATGGTTAGCTCTATGATGGCGCAAGCAAATTTACCTATCTCCTATTGGGAAGATGCGTTATTGACAGCCTATGTACTTAACCGAGTGCCCTAAAAATCAGTAACTTCCACCCCTTATAAATTATGGACTGGTAGGAAACCAGATTTAAGTAATCTACATCCATGGGGATGTCCAGTTTATGTTCATGATTCTTCCCATAAATATGGCAAATTAGGTTATAGAGGGAAGAAATGTATCTTTATAAGATATTATGAACACTCTAAAGGGTACGTGTTCATAGGTGAACAAGCTGATGGAAGTATGACTGAAATGGAGTCACGAGATGTCACGTTCTTGGAGAACGATTTTCCTAGTAGATGTGAGATTAATAAGGACTTCTAGTTATATGAAATGGAAGATCCTAATAACACACCCACTAATGTTGTAGAGGAAAATGAAGATTTACCTCAATATACAAGATCTAGTGGGAGTACTGCATTGCTTGACGAACTGAATTCAAGATGAATTCAATTACGCAAAAGTAATCGTAAAAGTATTCTTCGTCGTCGTTTTGAGATTGAAGGGGAAGCATTTATAATTGCTCAAAAAGATGATGCCGAGCCTAAGACTGTTCAAGAGGCTCTCTCATTCTCTGATAAGGAAGAATGGACAAAAGCTTTGGAAGATGAAATTGAGTAAATAAGGGCAAATCATGTCTGGGACTTAGTTGATCTACCACCTAATCGTAAGGCCATTGGAAACAAATAGGTCTTTAAGATTAAGCGAAGGGCGGATGGATCCATTGAAAAGTATAAGGCTCATCTTGTGGTGAAAGGTTATACTCAACAAGAGGGTATAGACTATGAGGAAACATTTTCACCAATTGTAAGGTTTGCCTCAATACGCATTATTCTAGCCATCGTTACATATTTGGACCTTGAATTACATCAAATGAATGTAAAGACGGCATTTCTCAATGGAGAACTAGATGGGGAAATCTATATAAAATAACCAATAGGTTTCATAGCTAAAGGTCAAGAGCATAAAGTTTGCAAACTTCATCGTTCAATATATGGCCTTAAGCAATCATCTAGACGGTGGTATCTTTATTTTCATCGAGCCATAACAACTTTTGGTTTTACGATGATCGAAAAAGATCACTGTGTATATGTCAAGCGGTCCAAAGATAAATTTGTGATTTTATCACTTTATGTGGACGATATTCTATTGGCCGGAAATGACAAGGTTTTGGTTATCATCATAAAAGAATGGTTATCCTCCATTTTTTGAAATGAAGGATATGTGAGAAGCTGCTTATATATTAGGAGTTAAGATCGAAAGAGATTGATCAATAAACTCTTGCTTTATCACAAGAGTCTTATATAATGAATATTTTTGAACGTTTCAATATGCAACACTGTAATCCCATTGATACCCCTGTCATGCAAAGTAAATGCCTAAGTACTAAGATGTGCCCTAAGACTCTAGAAGAAATTAAAGTAATGTAGACTGTTCCTTACGCTAGTGCGGTTGGAAGTTTGATGTATGCTATGATGTGTACTCGACCTAACATATGTTATGCTGTGGGATTGGTGAGCTGATATCAATCAAATCCCGGTCAAGCACACTAGAAAGCAGTGAAAAGGATCCTGAGATACTTGAAAGACACCATGGACTATCCACTTCTGGATATGCATTTTTGCTCAATGGAGGTGCAATTTCTTGGAATAGCAAGAAACAGACATGCATAGCCTTGTCTATGATGGAGGCAAAATTTGTTGCATGCTCTACCGCAATGCAAGAAACAGTATGGCTAAAACGTTTCTTGGAAAATTTAGCCACTATCACTGAGGTTCCAAGACTGGTGATAGATTATTGCGATAGTCAAGCAGCCATTGCCTATGTGAAAGATCCCAAGTATCATGGAAGGACGAAGCACATTGACATAAAGAACAACTTTATTAGAGATATAATAACGCAGAAAGAAGTGATCCTACAATACATTTCAACTAATAGAATGGTTGTTGATCCATTTACGAAGGTTGTTCCTAGAGACATATTCTTGACCCACAGGATGTCACTAGAATTGCGTAGAATGTGATATGTGTTATTGTAGATGACCATTGATTTATGTATTTGTGGACATATGTCTTGTACTTGTTTATTTATTAATGACTTGATGTTTTATCAATAAGCACAAATACATTATGAGACTAGCACATACACACATATATTATTAAAAAGTATGTCAGCATGCAATGATTGGCTTACTCACACGAGCAATCACCTCAAGTGCTATAGTTAGCACGTTGAGATGACAAATGAATGCTGAAGAGCAAGTTTAGTACATAAAATAAGATGTCGCCTTGATTGGAGTCAAGATGAGGTATGTAATTTGTTTATAATAAAACCGACCATGATAGTCCTACAATCATGTATGCCTGAAAGATGCCGGATACGAATACTTAATTAAGCGCTATAGAAAGCGAGCTGATGTAGCACTCAAGCTAAACATGAGTACGTGAGAAGCACGTGACTCTGTTTAGGCTAAGATCCGTATAGTAGATATATTTAATAAATGACATATGCTCTTATAGAAAGAGAAATCCACTTTAGCATGTAATTCATACTACATATGCATTGTACGACCGGCAATGGAAGGTGAGTAAAGTTATCCCTATTTACTCATCGTGTGACCCCTTAAGGTAATTTATGATTTACCTCATTTTATACCCTATGTTATTTCTGACTATATTCTCAAAGTGAAAGATCAATGTTGCTGCTTTAACATGTTATCGGTGGTCATGAATAGATATGGCCTTATGGGACGTGTCTAGGAAAGCAGTTGTTTTGAAATGGAGAGAGACATGAGTGCGAAGGAAGACTATTGTTGTTTTACATCTATCACATGTATTTACTGGTCGACCAATTATATCGCATGATATGGTTGCGGATATAATTGTAAATACATGGTGTTTTTTAGAATAATCAAGTATAGCCTTTAAGGGATAGGTATACTTGGATTGATGTAACAAAATATGTTTAGGGCACTGTGAGACATCTATTCTTTTTTTTTTCTTTTGGGGTTGTAGCCATTATGTCATCCCTAACAAGTGCATAATTTGAGCTCCCAAGTGCATGTGTATTCACTGGTTGCACGACTTACTTATTAGTATGAATTGTTTTGTAAAGTTGATGAATTTTGAATGCCTTATATTCTTGATAGAGTGCTATCAAGCTCATCATGTCTGAGTGGGAGATGTTGTACTTAATTAGTACGTCCATGATGGGGTGCGATTGGAACGCACCATTTCGTTTTGATTTGCCTAGATGGAAAGACATCTTTTGAAAGGGTATGAGCGAGTCATATAAAAGACTCCTGGATGACAACTGTTGGGTTGGTTGGCAAAATATATGCTCAGAAATTCCTTTCATTTTCTTGTCCCCTTTCCATCAAAAGGAAAAGAAGGCGTTCCATTTTTTCTTTACAAGAACAATTGGCATTTATGCTGTGGAAATCAGATGGTTTCCTCGTGATTACATTCAGACCAACGTGAGGTAGTATTGTTCGTGATTCATCTGCAATTCAACGATCGTTCCAGGGTAAATTGTTGACTGCGCATCAGAAACAGGTAAGTCATCTTCCGCGGACTTCCTTCCTACACTTAGAATAAGTGGTTACATGCTCAACTTCAATATATTATTGTAGTAGGAATTATAATTGAATCAATCTGCCATACTCGCTTTGCACCTGTTCGTGAGTTCTCTTCTTTATTGCAAATCAGTGAAGACTAAGATTGTTGATAGTTATACACGGGGTGTCGGGCTGTCCAAATGAGGATATTCGTGATCTCCCAAATTCCCAAAATGCCCCTAGTGCCGCCATTTCTGGTGAAGTAGTCAACTCTCTCTCTCTCTCTCTCTCTCTCTCTGTGCCTTTCCGTGCATGTATAGAGGAGCTCGTATTGCGTCAAGCTCTGTCCCCATTGAGCGTAATTAAGGACCATCCTTGTATGGCTAAAGGATACAAATCTCGTTGCTAATTGATGAGATCCAACTCATAAGTTAGAAGGAATTTATGAATTGAGTGAGGGCATAAATAATAATGATCCGATGTATGTAATTGTATACATAAGAGGCCAATCGAATTTCAAACAACACCAAATTTACTGAATTTTCTTTGAAAAAATTACAAATACCATTCTCCACTTCACACTTCATATGAATTATCTTCGCATTTCAAACCCTACCGTCACCGACATCACTTTTAACGGTGGACTTCAAATTGTATCTCCACCCATACATAATTTATCAAGTTGCGATTTTCTTTTCCAAATTACCCCATCCTCAACTTTACACATCAAGTGTGATGAGGGAAAATAAATCTTTCTAGATTAGTGAGATGTAGAACGTAAATTTTGAAATGGATAGATGGCATTTAATACGAAGATAAAATTAAAGATGACTTCCGCTGTCATCTCGTTTTTTTAACGCATGGATACGAAGTTTTATTGAATTTTTTATTACCCCCACAGCCAACCCACCCCCCCCAAAAGAAAAGGAAGTTTCCTAATATATTTGGCTTATGATGTGACAGCACCATGGTATTATGTTTTGTCCATAACCAGAAACAGCCAGGAAGTCAAAATTCAATGAGATCTGATTACAAAAGTTCAACCAATCTCCGTGAGTCAAAATGGCATTCTCTTTTGGAAAATGTCGATTTCGATGATTCTCGTTGAATTCCGGTTCTCATCACCGAAGTTTCCCATCGCTGGTGGTTCAGGGGATTGACGGTTGCGCCTTAAGCTTTTTGTGGAATTTTTTTAATGAAAGTGCATTTTGTCCATATGTATCGTGGGAATGTTCAAATCAGTAAGAAATGTTTGACTATTTACATTGATGAATAATGCAAACAAGTTAAAGCTATTTGAACGGTCAATTCTGCCAAACAACTGTTGGGAATAACGGATTCCCTAAAACGGATTCGATACTAAATCAAACCCCTAAAACGAACGTGGAAGACGAGCCCATGAATCACATGTATCACCGATCAAAGATACACACACGGAATCGACCGTACCTTATTGTCCACATATTAAACGCCGATGTTGAAGTTCGAGGAAGAATCCTGATCCCGTTCTACCGAGGAGCGTACTGTTGCCTTGCAAGGAGAAAACTCGGTTTTGGGGTACTGTTCTTACGTTGTTTTTGGAGAGAGGAGAAAAGTGAAAACTTACATACGTACGTTCCTTTTCTTTTCTTTTCTTTTCCTTAAAACATCTCCTCCAAGAGATGCAACTCTTCAACGTAAAACGTTTCCTCCAAAAGACACAACCCTTCCTGCATGGGCCCTTAGCCTGCGGGCCGGGTTCTTAGGCCCAACATGGGCGGACGAGCCTACTTAAGCCCATCATCATATAAATAAAAAACCATCATCTCACACTCGCACATGGTGGGCCGAACAGGATCCTCTTTACCTCTCTGCAACATTCATACCGGTGAATAATCCGTGCGACCAGCATACTTTGAGAGCTCGTTGCCATACATCTATTAGGAATATATAGCAGCTCATAATGGGCATCACAGTCTGAGTAGATTTAGTATGCAGTACCCTAGATCGATCGATCACATTTATATCTCTCTTGATCTCTTTTTAAAACAAAGATATATTGTATTCACAATTATGATTATCCCAAAGACAGTCATAATTGGTCGACCAATGAATACAAAACTAGAATGTGATTCTCCAAATTTGATCTTCCTCTTTCCTTCAAACTCTCAATTTCAGTTCAACTTGCTTTTCTAGAAATGTCCGATTAGATCGAATCAATTCATGACCATTGGCAACATCCTAAGATAGCAAACACTGAATATAAATCTTGAGAATAAGTAAGAGTCATGATGGCACTAAAATTGAGGAACTATTTTCCTCAAGAGTCTCACACGGTATAAAAGTTGAGATCAAACTTTTGGCACTCTTAATCGTTGTTTCATGCATACGTAGTATGAAATACGTATTATGGTATTAACTTCTTTCCCATGGAGCGTATGTCTACACCTTCAATACCGTACAGATGATAGTTCAAACATACCTAATGTCTAACTTGAGTTCACATATCTACTCATTTACATAATTCATCAAAACTCACATATGGCATCATAGACAGATAAAGTAAAATATATGGGTTATTTTACTTTCGGACATAGTAAATATTTTGTCCTCATCTTAACACTCAATTAAGGCGACAAATATATTTTAAGCTCAAACTCTCGATTATCACCTAGATAATAAGCTTTAAAAACAGTATCATCTCTATTTATCACATAGTAAATAAAGGCGATTACCAGTGTGAGTGGGCTAATCTTTCATCTGTCCGACATACTTTCTCAACTTTATATAATGCACTAAGCACTAAAATGCATAAATGTCAAACAAAGATTCATAGGCATTAATAATGAAAACACAAATTCATTAAATGTGAACACTTCAGGGAAATTACAATATTTAGTACATCAACCTCTACGCAGTCCTAGAGATTTCACATGACCACAAAACGCATCTCTATGTATTGGCTTTGTCATAGGATCTACTACCATTCTATGCGTTGATATGTACTGTAAGTTCACATCTTTTCGTACAACCATATTCTTGACAAAATTATACTTGGTATCTATATGTTTGGTTTTGCATGATATTTTGGATTTTTGGTGTACTTTTCGGCTATCAACCAACAATGAGTCTGCAGCATTCCCAATAACACCTAAATGATCCAAAAATCTCTTAAGCCAAACACCTTCTTGTATTGCTGCTGATAATGCCACAAACTCAGCTTTCATCGTGGACAAGACTATACACATTTGTTTCTTACTGCTCCAAGATATGGCGCCATTATTCAGTAAGAAAGTAAAACCAGAGGTAGATTTCCTTTATCTAAATCTCCTCCCCAATTAGCATTTGAATAACCTTCAAGTAGCAGATCCTTTCCTTGGTAATTCAGCTTGTAATTAGCAGTTCCCTTCAGATCCTCAGTATTCTCTTAACGCGGCTTTCCAATGTGTTTGTCCTGGATTGGATTGGTATCTACTCACCATTCTAACTGCAAAACATATGTCAGGTCTTGTACACACCATAGCGTACATCAAGCTCCCAACAGCACTAGCATAAGGAACATGTTTCATTTATTCCTTCTCTTGTGGAGTCCCTGGACACAGTCTATGGCTTAATCCTTCATCTTTTGCAATAGGAGTATCTATGGGTTTCCAATCTTGCATACGAAATCGTTCAAGAACCTTATTTATATATGTTTCTTACGAAAGAGATAATGATCTCTTCGAACGATCTCTTGAAATCTCAACTCCAAGAATGTATGCAGCCTCACCCATATCTTTCATCTCAAAGTTGGAAGATAACCAACTCTTGATAGTATTAACAAACTCTATATTGCTTCTGGCAATTGGTATATCATCAACATATAATGATATGATCACAAATTGATCTTTAGATCTTTTGATATACACACAATGATCCTCATCAATCATTGTAAAATCATATGCCATTATGGCATTATGAAAACATATATACCATTGTCTCGACGACTGCTTAAGGCCATATATCGATCTCAAAAGTCGACATACCTTTTCTTCTTGGCCTTCCATAATGAAACCAGCAGGTTGTTCTACATATATTTCTTCCTCTAATTCTCCATTGAGGAAATCAGTCTTTACATCCATTTGATGTAACTCAAGATCCATACTTGCCACTATTGTCAGAATAATGTGAATTGAGGTAAATCTCACTACAGGAGAAAATGTTTCTTCATAATCAATTCATTCCTGTTAATTATACCCCTTCGCCACAAGGCGAGCTTTATACATTTCTATCAAGCCATAAGCTTTACGCTTTATTTTGAGAACCCACTTGTTCCCAATGGCTTTGCGTCCTTTTGGAAGATCAACCAGTTCCCAAACATGGTTTGACTTCATTGACTCCATCTCCTTTTCCATTGCATGCATCCATTTTTCCTTACTAGGGCAATTTAGAGCCTCATTAACATTTCTCGGCTCATCCTCATCTTGTGGAGCAACCATAAAAGTTTCCTCTTCAATGTCAAAGTATCGACGGGGAATACTTTTACGACTTGTTCGCCGTATGGGAGATTGTACACTTTGTACATCATTCCCCATCATGCTCCCACTCGGATTAGATAATGACGATATTATCTCATCATGTGGTTGTAATTGAGAGTGATTTGAATTAAATTCATCACTTCTCATGTTACTCCGACTTGGACGAACTCCACTAAGTTCATTATCTTGATCCAAGGTTTCAAATAGGGAGTAATCCTCATATATTATTCGAACTCAGTTATACTTCCACTTTTTTTTTTTTTGGGTGACCCAGGGAACCTGCGCACGGCCCCTTACAGCCGGGGGTAAACCACTGGGGGCGACACGTGCTAGCCACCACACACGTGCCACCGGGTAAGTCACCTTGCGAATCTCGGGAATCGAACTTCTCCCCTTGCGTTAGGGGGAGAAGCTTGCCGCTAACAACGCCACCCAGGTGGGTGGTGTTATACTTCAACTTTCCTGCTCACCTATGAACACATACCCTTTCGAGTATTCAGAGTATCTTATGAAAATACTCTTCTTTCCTCTAGGACCCAATTTTCCAAACTTGTGACAGGGCTCATGAGTATAGGCAGCACAACCCCATGGTTTAAGAAAACTTAAGTCCGGTTTTCTGCCTGTCCATAACTCATATGAAGTGGAAGTAACTGATTTGAAAGGCACTCGGTTAAGTATATAGGCAGCAGTTAACAACGCATCACTCTAAAAAGTGATAGGTAAGTTAGCATGCGCCATCATGGACCTAACCATTTCCAATAGGGTTTTGTTCCTTCTTTCCGCAACACCATTTTGTTGAGGAGTATATGGAATAGACAACTGTCTTTCTATTCCCTTTTCATCACACAATTTTCTGAACTCATCAGATAAATATTCTTGACCTCCATCAAATCTCAATACTTTTATTTTCTTGTCTAATTGATTTTCTACCAAGTTCATAAACCTTTTGAAACAACTCAATGCTTCAAATTTATGAGAAATCAAATAGACATATCTGAATCGAGTATAATCATCTATAAATGTGATGAAATAAATAACCCTGTGCCTTCCTCTAACATTCATCGGACCACAGACGTCAGAATGGATTAATTGCAAAGGAAATTCAGCTCTTGTGCCTTTTCCAAATGGTTTTCTTGTCGTTTTCCCTACTAGGCAATGCTCACATATGGCAAATCGACTTTTTCAATATTGCCTAACAAGCCCTCTTTGGCTAGTCTATTCATACGTTGTTGGCCAATATGACCAAGTCTAGCATGCCACACATTCACATCATTATTATATGAATTAGAAGATGCGAAAATGGAATAACAAACATTGGCATTACTATAGTCAACATTTAGTACAATGAAACCATATAGAAAATAACCACTACCATAGTAATTTGTATCCAAATACAAATCCACACCACTATTATGGAAGTACATATTAAAACCAAGCTTTACCAACACTAAAATAGATACTAAATTCCGACGAATCTCAGGAGCATACAATACATCATGTAGGAACAAAGTGCATCCACCACGCATGTTCAATTGGCAGGTGCCAATCCCTTTTACTTCAGCTTTGGAGTTATTTCCTACATAGATCCACTTAGTTCCAGTTGGTACTCGTCGAAATTCCACGAAAGATTCTCTATCCTTTGCTACATGGTCTGTTGCTCCCGAATCTACAGTCCATAAAGGATTAGATTCAATCAAGAATATAGAACTTGACACATAAGCAAAGTTCTTAAGAGTACAAGGGGTGATTACCTTCTTTGGCTCATGACAGTCCCGAGCATAGTGACCCTTTTGGTCACATTTGTAACACTTCACCCTTGAAGTACTCTTCACTCGAGGACGTTTCCCTCTCTTATGTTGGTTAACTTTTGGTTTCTTGCAAGTAGGACTTGATCCCTTGCATTTCTACATATTGAACGAATCAATGCGCTTGCGCTTATAGCTCGAAGCTCCTTCTGAGCTGAAAGCAACACAGCATATAACTGTATCCCGCTCAAATGTCTTAAGACGGTCATCTGCTAGCTCAAGGTGGTGCACAACATCCTCAAGTTCTTCCATAACATGGTCAAGAGCTTCTAGTGCTTCTTGCTTTTCAAGCACATATTGAATTTTCATATTCAATATTTCACAATTCTCGTCATTCATTTTGTTTTCTTTGTTCAAATCAGCAATTATGTCCTTAGTTGCTGATGCCATCGATCTGAACATATCAGACACATATGTACGAATTATTAATGCCTATCATTTATGCATCCATTTTGCACAAACCCATCACATTAATGAATAATTTCAAGTAAAGTTTCAGAATCAAAAGGTCACTATGTTTCCAATCATCATCCAAAAATCCTAACTTGGAATTATTATTAATATAATCTTCTATGCAAAATAATTTCTTTGAAGTTACAAAAACTTCTATGATCTACCCACAACAGTTAATAATAACATAAGCAAATAATATTTGACATCCAATAATGATAGAATAATTATGTTTTCACATAATGCAACTAACATATAAGTTGCTACACCAACAACAACTAGGTAGAAAACATTTACATAAGATGTCCATTGAGCATACTAAATAAAAACAACTCGAAACATCTAAAACCAAGTTATTATACTACGAATAGGGAAAGCTTTTACTCGGTTCAATTTCTTGTTCTTTTCTTTTGTAAAATTTTCAGGCATTCTTGACAGCCACGAAAAAACTGACGAATATCCCTTAGGATTTCTCCTTCGCACGTTCAACCCCCACCTAATCGAAGTCATTCCTTGGGTCGCAGTCTTTGTGGCTCCAACCCGATGGTATTCATCTACAAAAGCCATCACTAGCCTCTTATACCTAGTGGCTTTGTTGATCTCCCATAAGCGATTCAACACTCCTTGCCATTATGGTGGAAGAGTGTTCATGAAAAATCGCACCATCTGAGAATCTGGCATGGGATAACCGTTCCATATGACTTATGTATCTTTTTGTTGACCTCAAGAATATGATCAATTATATTGTCACTCTCCCATCGATAATCATTTAAATCGGCTATCATCCTTAAAAGCATTTTCTTTTGTTCATCTATAATTGTGCGAACAGATGCACGTGCCTTACGGGGAGGCATTGTTCCTGCAACAAATGCAGAACAAAAAAGGAATAACATATAATCCATAATGAACAAAAAGGGAAAATACATAATTTTCCATGGTTCCCGCAACAAATGCAGAACAAAAAGGGATTACTTATAATCCACAACGAACAAATTGGAAAATACAAAATTTTCCTCTTTTTTTTTTTTTTGGTCAACGCCGATGAACGGTGGTCATCGGCCGGTCAACGACAGTCAACGTTGGTCAACTCTAGTCAATGGTCAACGGATGACCGAGTCGAGTCAACGGGTCAATGGGTCGGGTCAACGGTCAAGGTCGGGCCGGGCCGGGCGGACCGGGTCGGGCCGGGTCGGGCCGGACGGGTTGGGTCGGACGAACCGACTGGCACGTGCCGCGCACGTGCGCAGGCTGAGCTAGCGACCGCGCGCATGCGTCGCACGCGCCTAGGCGAAACGGTGCGTGCGATTTTCTCGTATCGACGAGACCTTCGACCCTACGCTATCAGAAACGAACTTCGACTAACAGAAAAACACAAACAGGGGTGAACAGTACAGGCGTGTTGGGATTTTCCGTCCCCGATCGGCCGATAGTGGTGTTTCACGAAAAATCAATCAAAAAGCAATTCATAAACATGAAAAGGGATCGGGAAACATGAACGATAGCTCTGATACCAATATTGGGAATAACGGATTCCTTAAAACGGATTCGACACTAAATCAAACTCCTAAAATGAATGCGAAATACGAGCCTAGGAATCACATGTATCACTGATCAAAGATATACCACGGAATCGAGCGTACCTTATTGTTCACAGATTAAACGCCGATGTTGAAGTTCGAGGAAGAATCCTGATCCCGTTCTACCGAGAAGCGTATTGTTGCCTTGAAAGGAGAAAACTCGGTGTTGGTGTACTGTTCTTACATTGTTTTTGAAGAGAGGAGAAAAGTGAAAACTTACGTACGTACGTTCTCTTTCTTTTCTTTTCCTTAAAACATCTCCTCCAAGAGACGAAACTCTTCAACGTAAAATGTTTCCTCCAAAAGACACAACCCTTCCTCCATGGGCCCTTATCCCGCGGGCCGAGTTCTTAGGCCCAACATGAGCGGACGGGCCTACTTAAGCCCATCATCATATAAATAAAAAACCATCAACGACAAAGCAAACTTAATTTTGTGAAAAATGTACCCTTAACCATTATAAGCAGAGCACGAAAGTTCAGTGGGGTTGATTACTATCCCTTCACTTCATTCTTTTACATTAAATTGTAATCAGAACTGGCCTTTTGCTAGAAACCAACAAACAAATAACATCAACCCAATGGAGAAATTTTCAAGATATACAACTGAGATCTCTTTTACTGAATTTGTGATGGTTTACTCTAATTTCTTCTTTTTATTGTGATGATAAAAACCATATTTTTGGTAGATAGATTTAAAATCCGACAAATACCCCACTAATTTAAACTAGCTGGAGCCAAAACCCAACTTCTTTTCTTTTTGGTTGAAGCCAAAACCCAAGTTTTTTACTTTTTTCTGTCTCCCTCATCTCTTCTATGTATATGTGTGTGCAATGCTCATGTGGATCGAACCATGGACCTGGTAATCTTTCGGCCCACCCCCAAAATCCTTTTCCAGCAGGGCTGAATGCTTGTTGGCAAAAGAATCCCAAGTTGAGTAGTTCAAATATGAGATGGTTTTTCAATAGATGATAGAGAAATCGAGTCAATTCTGCCCCATAAGTCTAATGAACACACAAGACTGTTCTTTAAGCACTAAGCCAATTCAAAAAGGCAACAGGGTTAAATGTGTGCTAATTTCACCTTTTAGCTAAATAGGGGGAATACCAAGCACATTAGTACTAAAAGTTAATATTTTTTGCGAATATTATCCAAAAAGTCATAAACGTATTTTATGGTGGCTTATTCGGTCCTAACCCTTTTGATAAATTGCTAATTCAATCCTAAAAATTTTAATTGTGCCAACTTAGTTCTAAACATTTTAACGATTTTCCAAACTAATCCTAAACCTTTTTAAAAAGTACCAATTTAGTCCTTCTAGCTTATTTTACTGATGTGACGATCTAGTTAGCATTGGCTGGTTGTCCTACATGACATAGCTGACGTTGACGTGAATAATATTTTTAAAAATTTTCCAAACTTTTTTATGGAATATTTTATTTTATTACTTTTCCTTTTTTCTTCTTTTTACCAAAAAAGAAAAAAAATAAACAAACATAGGGTCAGGACCCCTCTCCCCCCCCCCCAAAACCCTTGGGTGAGGGCTTGCGAACCCTCGCTATGGCTAGGGAGGGAATCACGAGCTCTCACCAAGCCATCGCAAGCCAGGGCATTGCAGTACCCTCGCAGGCCGTAGTAAGGGTTGTGACCCTTGCCTAGGGACCAACAACTTGCCGGCCCTTGCTCAATGACCAACGAAGGTTGCCAGCTTTGTGTGTGTGTGTGTGTGTGTGTGTGTGTGTGTTTTTTTTTTTTTTTTTTTTTTTTTTTTTTTTTTTGGAGAAAGAGGAGAAAAAGAAAAGAAAAGAAAGAAAAGAAACAAGAATAAAAATTTGGAATTTTTTTGAAAGAATTAAAAATATAGTCCACGTTAACGCTGGTCGCACCACATAACACAATTGACACTAATTGGACCTCCACATAATTGATTTCCAGCTACAATTAATCGAAATGACTATATTGACAATTCTTTAAAAGGTTTAGGACTAGTTTGGCAAATCATTAAAATGTTTAGGACTAAATTGACACGATTGAAAGTCTTATGAATAAATTGGTAAATTGTTAAAAGGTTTAGAATTGAATTAGCAAAATTGAAAGGTCTACGATTGAATTGGGCTATAGAATAGGTTTAGGAGTTTTTGGGCAATTTTCCCTGATATTTCCATGTTAATCGCGTGCTTCTTCTTTTGACCTTCCTTAACAAGACAAATTCTATACCGATGGGAGTGAACTGGACGTAATTCCAAGCTCCAATATATTTGGCCGCCACATGCTGGGGTGGTGGCTCAGAATCAGATTCCTTCCAATCAGAGTCCCTTTTAGTGCAGCGCTCAAAAGAAAATACAGCTCTAATTAATGTATGAGTGCTCAATCTCTCGGGTTATTGGCGAAGAAATTACTCGAGTATGGCCATCAAATTGGACATTCTTTTTATTATCTTTTATAGGTTAGCTGGATTGACTTCGAGGCTTCGATTAAATAACCACGAAATGTCAAGCTTTATGTTTCTATGTTGAATTTGTCCTCCTCAGTTACGGGTAAAGACGATATGTGTGCCATAATTATCATACGGGGTCCATTTTGTTATCAAATTTTCAAACAATCATTTACATGCTACAACTTTCAAATAGTGACCATTGGAGTAACTTCGGTTAACTGTACTTCCATTAATTTTCATTTTAAAGAGATTTAGAATCGAATTGCATTTGGCATGAGGTGTCAAGGGCATACTTATCCCTAGAGTAAGAGCACTAAACTCTATGTACATAATGTGATCAAATTTTTGAACTTGACACAATTGAATCTTGAACTTTTAGTAGTTTAATATAAAAATCTGCCTATAGGAAAGTTGCGGTTTGACACATAACCAGTTCTTCGAGATTGTTGGTTAGAAGGGCTTGATTACACTCAAGAAAAAATATACATAATAGCACCGATTCAAATTTATAAAACTCATTTAAACTATAAACGAAACATTTTGCCATGCCACCTTTAATGGTAAGCTATTAGCTACATATAAAATGAACAATAACTGATTATGAACTTTCGGCTTGTATGACCGATGAGATATATAGAGAAGATCCTCCAATAAATCTAATAGGCAAAATTCTTTGGAGAAGTCACTTTTGAAAACAGTTAACACAGACCATTCAAATTAAAATTATGTGAACTCCATTCATTCAATTTAATAGATGAATTAGTGAGGATGGTAATGCTTTCATGGTTATAAATAGCCATGCAATTATAAGTCCATTACAAATCAACTCTCCGAAACCAAACCTGTCCGTACTCCATTCGTAGCCAAAACAAATTGAGTCCTATCTCAATTTCATCTTCTCTCTCCTAAATAAAACCCAACTAGTCCTGACCAATCTTTCATTTTGCTGCTTCATCTTCTTCATTACCATTCTTTATTAAATTTTCTTGTTTATCAGATATGGCAATATTGTCCCAAGCCATAGGAAACTGCTCTCTTATTATCTTTGCACTGATGATCTCTCATGAAATTCTCTTCATAGATGGAAGGCCAATGAATCCTCCCATAGCTCATAACGCCAATTCCCTTAAAGAAAACAACCAAATCAGTTCAGCGAAGCTCATAAGCAGAAAAATCGATGTGCCACAAAAGATTGCAGAGAAAGGAGAAGTATTGTCGCAGGGTTTTGGCCTTGACGATTCAACAACTGCTGGTGTGGATGATTTTTGTCCCACAACGCTGGGAAACAGTCAGAGGGTCGGCCATTCTTTTCCTCGAGGAAGGGATGTCAAAACAGTAGATATGAATGGAGGTGATAGGCACGTTGTTGCCGTGTCAAGAAACGACTTCCGACCCACGGGGCCCGGTCATAGCCCTGGTGTTGGCCATTCTTTCGAAGACAAGGCTACAGCAGAGCCAAATTCATAGTGATTTGGTATTCATATAAGTAAGCTTGTTCTTCATTTGGATGGACGGTTCGTAAAGTTGTTTCATCAAGTAGTTTAGGCTCAAATCCTTTCATTAGTTAATATGGGATCTGTGTTGTTCGTTTGTCATGGAGAATTAAATGACAATGATTTATGTATCTGTTGTGGCATCCCAAAAATTCAAGACAAGCTCTAAGGTGTATCAAAGCCCATGATTAGGTAATGAAATTACCAAAGGTTTATGCTTTAGCCATTAGTCTCCTCTTAAGACTAAGTAATATATGCTTGTGTTCATGAATTTTGAGATTAGTATTGTAGATAAATTGATGAGAATAATCCATTCTTGGCTACGCACCTCATAGACTAAATTCCTATAGATTAAATGTTACAAGATTTTAGCCATATGAAATTTAAAATTTGAAATCTATAAAAGGAAGATTAAAAGTAAATTATAAAAAGTAGAAATTGGAATTTATTTAGGGTTGGGCCTTAGGACCAAGGGTGTGGACCCTTAATGGGCCAAAAGGGGCGGCCCATGAAACCCACGAAGGGGCTGTCGTCGGCCAAGGAGGGCCCGGCCCATGAGGCCCACTTCCAAGCCCACAATGCATGAAGAAATGGCCAAGTGTTAGTCCCCTTCATCCAAGTGTCCTCCATGCATGACCTAATCATTGCTAATGATGGAAGGGAGGAAGATTAGAGGGAAAAAGTGACCGGTTTAGGGGGAAAGGAGTGTCACCGGAGAGAGGGGGTGAGAGAGAGAGGAAATTGCGAGAGAGAGAGAGAGAGAGAGAGAGAGATTTGCGAGAGAGAAGGGGAGGCCGAGAGAGGAGGAGCCGTCGCCGCCCGTGTGCCGTCCGTGTGCCGTCCGTCGTCCGCTTGATCTTGGAGGCAAGTTGGGATCTATAATCTGCTCTTGCATGTTGTGTCTTGCTTGTGTTATTGAATGGTGGTGAATCTCGGATGTTTAGGGTGTGAGAACCGAAGCTTTGCATGTGTTGTTCTTGAAATAGCCTACTGTTTTCGAGTGTGCCGCCTAACCCAGAATGTTGTAGAGGCTTGCATGTGGGTTTTGAGTCGGATTTTGGCTTCGACTTCTTCATGAAAGTTGTATATAACACCTTAATGTATGACATAATAAAATTTGAACCAAAATGGTTGAGATTTGTGGGGTGAAATCCTTCTTCTACAGAGACGCTAGATCTGGAACTGTTTTGTCGACCTCTTGGTGGTTTTGTGTATTGCATGTTGCTTTTTACCGATAATCTTACTCCTACTTCTTCATGAAAGTTGTATAAAACATCTTAAACTATAACATACTAAAATTTGGGACAAAATGGTTGAGATTTAAGGGGCAAAACCCTCTTCCTACGAAGACACTGGATCTGGAACTGCTTTACTGACCTTTTGGTAGTTTTGAGGGTTGCATGTTGCTTTTCACCGAGAATTCCTCTTCGACTTCTTCATAAAACTTGTAAAGAACATCCTAAATACTAACATACTCAAATTTGAGATAAAATGAGCAAGTGTAGCCTAGTGAATCGACTTTCTCTTGAAGACGGTAAATCTGGAAACAGGGTACTGGACACCCGAGACTTCTTGGACCCATATGGTGACTATTCTTTGGAAATTTCGCCTAGATCCCTTAATGAAAGTTGTAGGGGACCTCTTGAAGCAAAACATATCCAAATTTCAGAGGAAACAAAGAAGGATAAGTGAGTGAAAACTCGATATTTCGGAGATAGTTACACTGAACGTTGCGGTGTTAGAATCAGGAGCTTCGGACGTCTATAGAAAATGATATAGAACGAATCTGGCCTAAATGTCTCATGAAAAATCTATTTTAGCGTCTTAAATATTACCTGGTAAAATTTCATAATTTTCGGAAGACATTTGGTTATTTTAATCGAATTATTTCAAAAACTGCGCAATCTGACTTCATCCGAAATTGCATGTTGTATCTGTGTGAGTTATACTTTCTTGTGTGGAACTCTTTTGGGCATGTGTTCTTCATGAAATTGTTATCTTATTGTCTTGTCTATTACATGTCTTGATTTCATGATTTTTGAGAATCATATGGATATTTAATTTAAATGTTTTCCTAAATTGTGCAAGCTGGAAATTTAGTAAATTTCAAAAAGGCATGATATATGGACTATTCTAAATTGTGTGGATCTCATGAATCATATTGTCCTTAGCGGTTGTATCTTGCTGCATGTATGATGATGATTGGAAATGCATATAAAAGAATTAAAATGATGAAAGTGATCTTGTTTGCCATTACACCGTGTGCCATGCTGAATTTGAGACATAAAGTGGTAAACATGAATCATGGTGAATGAGGAAATTTTAGTGGCGGCCGATAATGCCCTGGGAGTGTCAGGATGCCCGGGATGGGGGGTGCCGGATGCCCGGATGTATTGAGATACATGCCGGATGCCCTCGGGAGTTTCGAGATGCCCGGAATGGTTGGGTGCCGGAAGCCCCGGAGGTCTGTGCCCGGGGAGTGCCTCGTGATGCCAGTTGGGATGCGAGATGCCCGAAAAGTGGGGTGCCGGATGCCCGGCGATGTGTGCTGGAGGGTTCTCGCGATGCCGGGATGGGGTGCGAGTGGTGATGTGTGGGACGCATACTGGGTCCCGGGAAAGAGATGTGGTGATCAAAATTTAAAGATAAAAGTGGAAATTGAATCATGCGCATGAGATGTGATGACGTACATAAGGATGTGTGACATGATGATGATCACCTATGGCATGATGATATGTGTGTGACATGATGATGATCACCTATGGCATGATGATATGTATGTGACATGATGATGATCACCTATGGCATGATGACATGGATGTGTGACATGATGATGATCATCTATGGCATGATGATATGTATGTGACATGATGATGATCACATATGGCATGATGATATGTATGTGACATGATGATGATCACCTATGGCATGATGATATGTATGTGACATGATGATGATCACCTATGGCATGATGATATGTATGTGACATGATGATATGCATGTGACATGATGATATGTATGTGACATGATGATGATGAATACATGAGGATGTATGTACATATGCTGTGATGACATATGCATGGTTGCAAGGTAAGTTATGCTTGGATGCATGGATGGCATGTACTATGCTATGATTGATATGTTATATTGTGTGATGCATTGAGTGGTTTATTGGTCCTTTACCTGCTGGGTGGTTGTACTCACCCCTTCGGGGACCAACATTTCATATTAGAAAGATGCCGCTCCCTACCGTCACGCGGGGCACCTTCTATGGCCTCCCATCTGATGTGGAGGCAGAGTGTACGGAGATCGATTGCGTTACCATCCCTAGTCTGACGTTTGTGCGAGTGCGAGTGTTGGTCATGTACGAGGTGGGCCTGGCTGGGGGCCCAGTCATTCAGGAGTTTCTGTCGGTTCATGTCCGCCGAGATGGAGAGTTTAGGGGGATGTTGCCACCACCACCGCCCGACGCGCCAGGATGGGTGTGATGGCCGCGTGAGGGGTAGAGAGCTAATGACACTTTTTGGACATAGCCGCCACTTGTAGATGGAGGATCATACGTGAGTTAGACATAGGGTCGAGTTGTCTTTTTGGGTTGTGGCCGAGTCTAGATGAAAATCTTGGCCTTTCTTTTGATTGTACCGACCCGTGAAATCCATCTTGAAAATATATGTAAATAAAAGTGGCTCGGCTTCATCTTTTCATATGATGTGTAGCTGGTGTGCATTGTATCATGATTGTTGGAGGGAGAGATGGCGATATTAAATTATGCTTCCGCTAATAAGTTGCGCCGGGACCGCTTTAAAAAAAAAATGCCTATGAACTGCGATGCTTCTACTAAGAGATGTAACTAGCGTTCATTAGGTATAGCGATAGGTACCTGTGGCGACCTTAGGCGAGTCGAGGGGTGCCACATCTGTTGTCAAGTGCATGTGTAAGATCATTGTGCGGAGACGCAGTACAGATGTTGTAATCTCTCTTTCACGTGCGCGCAGCCGAGTTCATGTCAGCTTAGTGCACTCTAAAAAACGCACTCTCTTAGGTGCATGCACGAGAGCGCACGTCATCACATCTCACTTGTACCAATTCATTTTTAAAGATTAGAATCGTTCTAATTTAATAATAAATCTTTTTAACTTTTGCTAATTGACTTCATCCGGTTAATTTTGATAAAAAAAAAAAATGCTAACGTAGACGTCAACCATCGTATATGGTACGATCGGTGCTAATGCAAACATTTATAAAAAAACATTTGATTTTTTTATTATTTTTTTTTGTTTCTTTTCATTTGTTTTTGGACTACTGGCTGGCAACCCTTGTCAGGGTTGGCAAGGGATCTAGGGAGGGGCCATGATGCCCTCACTTTAGTAGGCGAGAATGCCATGGCCCTCGCCTAGACCCTTCCCAACCATAACAAGGGCATTGGCCAAGGGCTGCAATGTCCTCGCTGACCATAGTGAGGGCTTGCAAGCCCTCACGCAGTGCTAGTGAGGTTCAGCCAGCAACTCTTGCCAGCTTTCAGTCTAGAAAAGTAAATAAAAGAAAAAGAAAAAGGAGAAGACCAAAAAAAACAAAATATAATTAAATAATGTTCACATTATTGTCGGTCATATCATATAGAACGATGGGATATCAACAATTTCCTACCAAAATTGATTGGATGGACTCAATCGGTAAATGTGAAAAAGTGTAGTACTAAATTGATGCCATTAAAAGATTTAGAATCGAATTACACAAGTGTAAT
This sequence comes from Eucalyptus curtisii, assembly GCA_017140595.1. NCBI lineage: Eukaryota > Viridiplantae > Streptophyta > Magnoliopsida > Myrtales > Myrtaceae > Eucalyptus > Eucalyptus curtisii. The sequence continues at coordinate 17,503,587 of CM029502.1, forward strand.
GAATTTAAGGCTTTTTTATAATCTCCCCACACATATTAAGGATCTAGGCAAACTTAAATGAAATGGACTTTTAAGCAATGGATTGGAGCTCTCTTAAGAGCACTGTTTCCTTGGATAGATGAGCGGTCGAGATGCATTTGTAGGCGATACTCCATATCATAATCAGATAAATTGAGTAAATTTAATCCCTAACTTGAGCAAAACTTATTTGGATACTTAAAATGACCAATGATGGTTCCATTCCTTCAAATTTCACACAAGACATCATCACAAAAAATTTTCTAATTAACCTGAAAAGAGAATGCTCATTGTGTGATCCCTGTTAAATTGTTCAAATTATTTCTTTCTCGCTTCATTGATAGGGCACGCCGTGTTACTATGTCAAAATTTTGTTATTTTCAAAGACGTAACTACAAGTTAGAGAAAAGGCAAGAATGACTATACCAATTTGTCTAAGAGGCCCGCACCCTGAGCGGATTTTTATGAAGGAAGCCTGGACGGTATATGTCAAATACTCTATGACTTTCGGCATGCGTAGGCTGGCTTTCCACATAAGAGTGATGTGGTGCGTATCATCACTTGTATTGACAAGGTAAAGAATGGATTTGAAGAGATTTAAACAAAAGATCTCCCACTAAGATTTCATATTAAACTTTTAGATAAAGGCATCAGGTGATATTTACATATTCGAGCGAAACTATATTTCAAAGATGGTCTAGGCACATACGTGTCTCATTGATGTTTCAATATATTTCAGAGCATTGCCTCTCATGAAAGGTTCTTTACATATTTACCATTCTGTATTTGTGAGACACAGCAAATTAATTAGGACAGTTGATAATGGTCTCAACCATCAATATGACATTAAATAGTTATTTGCAATACAACCTTAATTAAATGGCTGAAAGGGTAGTTCAGACATTTGCATTTGAAGTACGTCTTGTAATCAATCATAATATAGTTGTATATGTACAACGAAAGGTTATATATTATCATGGCAAAAATAAATTTGTGCATGCACGCATGTGCCCATCAAGGTCATAACTAGAAACAAGACATCTGTGCAAATGGGCCAAATCTAGAGAAGTTTCTAAGCATTCCGTGGGATTCGAATCAATGACTTTTCATTCCTGAAAGTAAAAAATCTCTAATGACGCAACCAATTATGTCAATTGTGAGAGATTAAATGTTTAATATTTGGGAAATACTAAAGAGAACAATTAGGAAAAGGTTTCAAATTGGGGCGAACGGACAAAAGTTCGCTGGTTTATGGACCGTCAACAGTGGAGGAAAAAGTTGGGAGTTTGATAACATGAGGAGCCCAACCACTTTTTAAAGGTTTGGTTTCCGTGGAGCAGAGAGAACAGGAAATATTCCACACCGCATGTTCATCGGTGACGGAAGGCACATGGAAGCACAGGGGCAGGGGCGCAGCAAAATATAGATTAGTGCCCTAAATTTTAATTCTTAAAAACTAGAGAATGCGCAGATTCCAGTGGAATCTGTCAATTGATTCTTATATCGGCCAAAGAATTGCTGGAGATCTTTGTCCGTATTCAGGGGCAAAAGCCGCCAGCCGCCATGTGCGACGGCTGGATCCTGCGGGAGTCTTGCGTCCGGTAGCTGTCAACAGATCTAAATTCCGGGAAATGTGTTCTCTGTCAGTACTTTCTTCAAGTAAAGTTATTATTTGTATTAAACAAAGTTATATTCGGCTTTTTTCCAGTCACTTACTTCTGCAAGTTGACAAAGACAGCGACAATCACTATGGAAAAGTAGAACATTCAGCAGAAAACCAAGGGGTCAAAGTTTGTCCATGTGCTGCTCTGGGATTCAACTCTAAAAGTTCCAGTTGTTGCAGCTGAGGCCCCATGCTTAAAAGCTGCCATGGACGCACAGTGTGATTTTATTTAGTTTTGATAGAATAAAAAATCCCAAATCATAGCCGCCGGACTCGATTTCGCATGGGTCAAGTAAAAAATGTTTGTGAAAGATCACTTAAGTTGATGACCATTTGGCGGTGGCTTGTACTTCAGAATCAAATAATTGATTTTTTTTTTTTTTTTGCATTGAATTGGAGACTAGGGGTGCTTTAATCTCTCCCCTTTAGAAAAAAAAAATCTTAATTAGTATCGACTTTTTGGACCACACTTAGCAAATATGATTCTTGAAATGATTCTCACTGTATAGCATGCTCGTATCAAATGGATTTAAAAGGTGGCTTTCACAATGTATTATTTTGTCATGCAAATTGTCATTTTTGTTGGCGTGCTACTTTGATAGTACTTATAATAAGTTGGGTCTCAAACTAAGTACTTAAATATGACTGGGGAAGGTCATGACTATTTGGATATGAGTTGAACTTATGAATCAAACAACAAATGTTCTCTCATCCGAAATGTGAGGCTTAAGGTGCTACGAGTATCCTTGTTGAAGGGAATCCTTGTGTAAATCCGATCCTTTGCGAATCTAGTCCATACCACTTGTTGATGATAGTAAGTCCCACACAAATTTCTTATGATCTACCCAATGTGATTATTTATGCATTGTCTTAGTATACATATACGGGGACCTCTCTTTTTATGAAATAGTTATTGTGCCTTGAAAACGAAAGCTCGGACAGTTTAGCTCCTGGCAAATCCTTTTTGTCCTTCTCGGGAAGTGGGAATTCAGCGAGAATCCCCCCGCCTCACATTCTGGGATCACGTGTTAAGAGCTCTCAAGTACCAGCTTGCTATATCTTTACATGTACGAATTGATTTTTTATTAAACAAAAGAGGAAGGCCAGCGTGGCCTCAAGAACAAGCTTCCTAGTGGCTTTTCTCCAAACTAATAACTTAAAAAACAAGGAAGAACAAAAAGTGAAGACCAGACCTATAGCGTGGAAAGCATTGATACTCTCTTAGAGCCTTCATGTACACGCTCTAACACTCGAAAATTTGGCACCCAATACTCGAGTATGAATTTTGACATGCAAGTTTCCGACATATGAGATCAATTTTAAAAATTTTCAAAAAATGAAAGGTCAAAATGTGTATTTGTGAAAAAACAATAATAAAAATAATAAATAGAGAAAGAAAAAAAAAACATAATCTTCTTTTTTCTTTTGACTATTATTTACCATGATAGACAATTCACCTTCTAGTTTTTTTCTCTTCTCTTTAACACGTCTGATACGCAAGTCCAGAATGTGAATTACTTATTTTTTCCTCCAAATTTTATAGATTATTAGAATGGAGTTGAATTTGTCAAATTGAAATAATGAATGATATTAATAAATTGTTGATTAATTTTTTTAATGTAAATTCATTATAGGCTTTTATTATTATTTATTTATTTGTGAATTTGACTCAAATTAATATGATAATTTATTATGTATATAAAAATTATACATTTAATAAATAACATGTCTCAACGTGTCGAAATTCTTTATTTTTTGAGAAATAACGTGTTGGCGTGTTGTGTCGTGTCGGTGTTAGTGTTACTTAGCCTATAGCATCCATTAAAAACCCTCTATCTATGTTTGGGAGCTTCAAACATTCTTGTAGCTTAATTAAGTCTCAAGTAAAGTACCCATCACCAAGTAGAAGTTAGTGAAAAATAACACAATCAATCTTAAACCTATTGAACGGATAACCATTCGGTTTTAAATTTTTAAATTTTGTCAAATTACTACAAAACCCTTTAACAAAATTCCGATATAGCCTTTATGGTCAATTTTCGCTGGATATTACTAATGTGACAATCCAATTATCACTGGTCATCTTACATGATGCATTGCCATGTCATCAATTTCTAACGGAAATTGATCGAAAAGATTACAAAATGTTTATGACTAAATTGATAAAATTAAAAAGTTTAAGAATGAAATTGGGAAGATGATACTACAAGTACCATAATTTTGATAAGGCGCTTGATGCCAAATTTTTTTCTTGAATTACTTAAGTGTCATTTTTGAAAAAAGAAATGACCACTTAACCTCCAACTTACTCCTTCAATCTTCATGAAGAGGAGGGTTTGAATTAGATCTCTCCCTCCTTTTTCTTTTTCCTTTTTCTTTGGTTGATTTGGTTTTTTGTTATCTTTTTCTTGCTTTCCACTTGTTTTGTGAAGCTTTTCTCTTCTAATCTAGTCTAGATCTAGAAGCTTCTCTCGTTTGTTTCGAGGAGATTTCTATCCCAATCTAGTTTAGATTTAGGGATTTTGTGCGTATAATTTTAGGATTTTGCTCTCCTTAGATTTTGTTGGTGTATAAGTCTAATCTTGAAGGAGATCGGAGGAGTCTCATCAAGGATTCACTTTCACAAGTATTAGATTTATGCTTGTTCAACCTTGTTTCTCTAAATGGCGATGGTGTTGGACGTGTTGCACCTAGGTGTCACGCCCGAACCTCGAGCACGCGCACATCACTTTGTGGTCGACTAAATTGCAACATTCCTAGGACGCATCGCCGATCCAATCGATCATACACAAGCGGAAGTGAAATAAATAATCCCCAAACAACATACAACATGGGATAAAAAAGAATCTCACAAACACACTTTTATAAACACCTTAGGTTTATATCCAAAAGAAAACCCTAGGCCACCTATGCTTGAGACCCTTCAGCCTCGGACTTTGAATTCTCCACACTAGGTACCTGAAAATGGTAACCCACGACGGGGTGAGAATAAATCTCAACGAGTTCATGCCCTAAACCCCGATTAAGAACGTAATACACCTAGAGGTAGTCTAATCACACATCACAGAAGACTCACCTCGCCTCAACACCTCCCTGCACGTCAGTACAGTTCATATAATAGATGCATATAGTAAATGCACTCATCAATTGGAACGCCTCACTTTCAAACCAAATAATTGTAGGGGTCCTGATTATAAGGCCAAATCATTATGACACGTCCCATTCCGTGCCACACAATTTCATCCCATAAGCAAGTGCGATTAAAACACTCATTCATGCGTTCCAATTAGTTATGGCCCAATGGGCACAGCCAACTCAACAGTCAGTGGTCTTCCGGTATAGCCGGGCGTCGTCCCGTTTTGTCGGACACGGCAACGTCTACATCTAGACGACATTTCACATAAGAGCATCAATCCAGCCTCCACTGCGATCGGCATCCATTGTCAAGGGCATTCTTTATAGGAGTATCGGTCTAGCCTTCACTGTGACCGGCATCCATTGTCAAGGGAATTTCACATAGGAGCATCGTCCACCCGACGCACATCGGGTGATGGATTCTCATAGTGATCACACGCACACCCAATCCCAGCCAAGGATATCGTGCTTTGCACTCAAATGTCTCAATTTAAAATGAACTTGGCCTATTTTCTTCATATTAAAAACACCCGATAAAATAATCGTGTGTGGGTACACGGTTAGATCAAAACATAAAAATTGATATCATTCCTTTTAAAATCTCACTATTTGATATAGTACTTAAAAACATTTTTGGTGTCAAAACCCGACACTCGGTATTTTCTAATTAAATACCAAAATTTCATAATTTTGAAATAATAACTTAAAATTAACAATCATCACTCAATTACACAAATCAGCACTCAATTACATAAACTAATAACACCACGACAATCAGCATGGAATTCTAACGACCGACTATCCCGGTATAATTGCCGAAAAATATTAAATAATTAAATAAATTGCAAATAATTAATTAAATAAATGCAAAATAATTCAATAAATCACTAATTAAGCTTTAAACACTAATCTAACCACCTAATTGGACCTAGAAAAATAATGCACTATGCTAAGTAAATCATGCAATCTAATTAACTCTTAACTAATCTAATCTAACAGCCTAATTAGCCTAATTAATCAACTAAATCACTCATTACACTAATCTAACCACCTAAATCAAGCTTACCCTAATCTAACCCTACCTTAAGCATAATTAACTCCCTAAGTAGAGTTTAGAGAGTAAACTCACCGGATTTGCGAGCCGATGAGTTCACGACGACAGCGACGCGGAGGCGAGCGAGACTCAAGCCTACGGCGACACCCAACGAGGTCCGGAAGGGCTCGAAAAACGGCCCAACAGCTCACTACTAGAGTTGGGCCTTTAGTTCTGGTTGCGGTTGAAGGAGTTGGACCGAGGGTTAGGACGGTGGGGGAAACGGGTAAAGCGGGACGGTGGCGCGAGCAGGGGTCAACAGCAGTGGCTCCGGCGGTTGGAACAGCCCAGGCAAACGGCGACGTGGGTGGACGGAGGGCCAGCGAAGGCAAGCAGGCGTGGGATGGTGGGGGACGTGTGGACAGGTGCTCATGGGCGGCAACGACTGGCGACGACTCGGGCGGTTCAGTGGCAGCTCGTTCGAGCATGCGGCTTTGGCGATCGACGGTAAGGGGCTTGCTCGATTTTTTTTTTTCTACTGATCCTTGGTTCTCAAACAACAACAAGTAGGTATGGACTATAAATAGGGAGCCACCCCTTCATTCTCACTAAAACCTTGGCTCATTTTCTCCTATCTCCTCCGTCTTGCACGCTTCCCTTTCCTCTTGGCCTTGCACACCCACCGCCTCCACTGGATGGTCATCTCTTGGAAAAACTGTCTTTAGCGCATTAACCAAGTGAAATCTTTAACCTTTGGCTAGGGCGATATACTACATTGTTGAGTTTGGTTGTGAACATGCTAGTTATGTCTTTGCATAAGTACGTGGATCCTCTAACCTTTGACTAGGGCATTGTGAGACGTTGTTTGAGCTAGTTGTATTCTTAACTATGCTTGTGCATTCCGGTTATTCTATGACTTGTTTTTGCAATATTTTCTATTGTTTGCTCATGATTATAGATCCGCGAGTGGATGCATGCCTTAGACCATCGACTGGTCTTGCTTGGCCTTAGGTTAGTGTTGAGGCGTGACAGACCGAACCTTAGATCGATATTGAGACATGTTGATCCGAGCCTCACTTGGCGGAAGGTTGGCAAGAAAATGAGTCAATTTTAGCCACGAACCTTATGTCTTGCCTGGCATATTATGTAGTTATAGTATTGTAGAACATGACACGTACACATTTGTATGAGCATGCCCTCGGGCCTTGTATGCATGGGTTAAGAGGAGAAATGATAAACCAGCTTGTGTGTTGTACAACGTTTGACTACTAAATAAAAGATAAGACCCGTCGTCACATAACATTGGTGGTAATTTCTTGTTCATGAGAATGGGATACCCATTGGATTCCCGATGTCCAATAGATTTCGGATGCCCGAGGGATTTTGGATGAATTGTGGGAATAATTAGATTGATTAATGAGCTTATTTATGCATGCTTATGAGTGTGTTGTTTAATGAGTTTGTTTAATAAATTTAAAGTAAAGCATGCATTGACAATAAGCTGAAATGATTCACATGCATATGAGATTTCTAGCTTGAGGTTGGATGCCCAACTTGGTGTTGGAAGCCCTTGAAAGTATGGGAAGAACCGTTGAGATGTTAACGAACCTTTTATACATGTTGTCATGTGTTGTTTGATAAGTTTGCTTGGTAAGATAACTTGCTTGGTAAGGTAGCTTGTTTAGTAAGTTGAAGGTAGTTTAATTGGTAAAGTAGCTCTTTTAGTAAGTTGAAGGTAGCTTGCTTGGTAAGGTAGCTCATTTGGTAAATTGAAGATAGCTTGTTTGGTAAGTAGATGTTAGCTTATTTGGTAAGTTGAAAGTGGGTCATGCATTGAAAATAAGTTGGTATGAACAAATGCATATAGTCGAGGTAAAGTAACAGCTTGCTATTCATCTGCCATCGATGTTGTAGTGCATGAGATGCTCACATGCTTGATTCAATGACGAGTCATTCTCCTAGATGAGGATTAGTGATTTTACTTACTGAATTCTCGACTCACTCCTTTATTTTTTAGACTTGTGGGCATGGAAACCTTACACCAGTTTGGAAGCCACAGTCATACTAGAGAAGATAAAAATTCCCTTGGCTTACATAAATATATAAGGATGATGTAAAAAGAAAATGGCCTATAGAGAAAGGGCTTGTAAATGTACAAACGTAATATAGAAGTAGTGTGTTTTGTGTTGTGCTTTCCTAGTTGCTTGTTTATTGTTTGGTAGATTGATGTTGTATATGCTTCCATATGCTCATAATAAAAAGATAAAAAGAAATGAGATGGCGATGTGCTTGGGAAGTCGCAATGATAATCCGCAACTATGGGTTGGATTGTTACATTTTTGGTATTAGAGCGGGCTTATTAACTAGAGTGATAAGGTGCACTAGGAGTCATGGGATAGTTAGCTAGGAAATTATCTCGTGCATGCGATTGCTTGATTGATTTTTTTTTTTTCGAGTAGTTCATGACTATTGACTTCTTATTGTGATATAGAAAGTTCCCTCATAATTCTTGTTGGAGAAAACTTCCTTGAGTGTTTTAAAGTTGACAAAACATTTCCATCAGTCTAGTCTGAAGACTTGCAGACTCTTCCATCAAAGTCGAAGACTCCGGACTACCGGACTCAAGACTCAAAGTCTATCCTCATTGACGGTTTCTAGACCGTCGAAGAAGGCTTATCCGAGTGGATGTTTCGTTAAGGATTTGACTTTATCGACGGAGAAGATCTCTTGGCTTGATATAGCATGTCAAAATCCATTATTCAAATCAAGATTGATTCAGGGATTTTGGATTCGTTGATTGGAGGAGTATACTTGGAAGGTTCTACTTACGGAAGCCTAGATCATGATTGTTTGGGCGAGCAGGATTGATGGGCTATCGTCATGTTCCTTAAATAGCTCGAAGATCTTCCTAATTGATTATGTCCAAGGGGTAGATTGGAAGAATTCCTTTGGTAAGTGCCAACGGGTATGATGGCATAGAGGAGTATATAAGGTAGACGTTCCAGCTGTTCGAGTGTGTACGCGATAGAAGAATTCCAAAGTTTAAAGCTCCTTGTTCTTAGTCAATTAAACTCGTTGAGCGAAATCTTGTACGCAAAAGAGAGTCTATATCTTTGAGAGACCTTGAGGAAGTGTAGTAGAGTCTCTACACTGTGGAATCAAGGAAGAGCTTTACTGTAACAACTCTTTTGTTCATAGTGAAATCCAGCCGGTGGGCTGTCAGTGTGGAAGAGTGGACGTAGGCTTGGATTAAGCCGAACCACTATAAACTCTGTGTTCATATTCTCTTCCCTACGCTCTTTTACTTTGATCGTAACTCTTTTTTTTTTACAAGAGACGAATTTCCTTTTCATAATCTATTGTTGATTTGAGTTCCATACTTCACTAAGGGAAATTTGTTTTTACACCTATTCACCCCCCTCTAGGTGCTCATACTAGCTTTCACAATTGGTATCGAGCTTGTGTACTCACTTAAGTTGAAGTGTTTTACTTCGAGTTAAAGATCCATGGCTATTATGTTGGCTCCAGAACTGGTTGAAGGGCAAAGCAATACCAGACCGCTTTATTTTGATGGAAAGGAATACAACATATGGAAAAACCAGATGAAGGCATTTCTAAGATCAAAGGATCCTCTGGAATGGGATGTGGTAGACAAAGGAATCATTCCTAAAGCTGCACCCGTCTCGAAAAGAGGAAAAGAAGTCGTTGAGTCTAGCGAAATGACTCAAAAAGAGATAACCAAGAGACAAGCTCTTGATGCAAAAGCAATTTATTCTTTATATTGTGCATTATCACCTACGAATATAACATAATATCTTCTTGTGATATAGCTAAAGAAGTCTCGGGATAGATTACACATCACCTATGAAGGAACCGATCGAGTGAAAGAAACTAGAATCAACATTCTGCTCAGTCAATACGAAGCATTCAAAATGAAATCAGGAGAATCTATCACTGACGTGTTTAGTCGTTTTACAGAAATCGTGAATGGTCTTGAAAATCAAGATCAACCAATTTCTGATCCCATGAAAGTAAACAAGCTATTGCGTGGACTCTCCAAGGATTGGAATCACATAAAGACCTCAATAAGGGAGACACAAAGAATTATGCCACTTCTACGTCGATGAATTGGTTAGGACTCTTCGAGTCTTATGAAGTGGAGCGAATCAATGAAGATGAAGATCCTAAAGGTAAGAAATCCATTGCATTAAAATCTAATGATGATTCGATGTCACGCATTCCGAAGACGATATGGATGATGAAGAGCTTGCTCTCATGAAAAGAAGATTTAGAAAGCTAAACGAGAAAGGGGAGAAGATTCAATCCAAAGAAACAAAGTTTTCAAAAGCAACATACTAAGTTTGTTGAGGATAATGAATCCAATAGAGATGTAGTCTGTTTTGAATGTAAGAAAAAGGGACACATCAGACCCAACTGTCCCCTTCTGAGAAAAAAGAAAGGAAAAGCTGAGAAATATCGAAAGACACTCAAAGCAGAAACTTGGAATGATACAGAATGTGAAGAAAGTGATGATGATTATGCCAATATTTGTCTCATGGCACAATCAAACTCAGATTCAGACTCCGAGACAGACTCAGATTCAGACAATGAAATCGAGGTAAGTAATTTGAAAATCCCTACTAAAGTCTCTAGATACATTGATGAATTGTGTCTTAGTCTCGAAACTTCTTAAAAGAGAAAATTCTGCACTAAAGCAACAGTAAAATGTTTGGAAAGAAAATGTCAAAAGTTTAGACAAAAGTGTTACTACTTTGAAAGAAAATGAAGACAATCTTTCAAAAGAAAATGCATTCCTGAAAAATGATATCTCAAGTATTTCTAAAAGATTTTCTATAGGATCTCGAGAAACTTGAGAAAATTCTTTCAAAGACAAAGATCTTATTTCAACAAATCAGGTTTAGGAATGACTGCTGAAACTATTCCTCTAATTGATTTTCCTAAAGTAAAGGAAAGAATTAAGCAAAGACCTACAAGAGATGCTTACAAAAATCATTTCCAAAAAGTTTTTGTAAAACCGGTAGGTCGCAAAGTGCTCTTAAATATTCTAAGTGCAATAGCTCGGATCATTTTGAGAAAGAATGTCCTATGGTTTGGAAACCTGTTAAGAAGGTATGGGCAAAGACCGTATATTACACTAACACCAATGGACCCAAGAAAATATGGGTACAAAGAAAGCTTAAGTCTCTTTTCTAAATGTAGGTCATTATCAAGAAAAAAGTTAAATGATACCTGGATAGTGGATGCTCAAGGCATATGACAGGAGATTCAAATTGCTTCATAAAGCTTGTTCAAGTTAATGGTGGAAAAGTTTCATTTGGAGGAAACAACAAAGGAATAATTGTGGGATACGGAACTGTAAAGATTGGAAGCCTCACGATTTGTAATGTGTCTTTAGTGGAAGGACTCAACTACAATTTGCTAAGTATCGATCACCGTGTGCGACACCGGTTTCAAAATAAATTTTCAAGAGGGAATATGTTCGGGAACCGCAAAGACTCCTCTCGCTTTGACGGGTCGAAGACATGGAAATATCTACCTCTTGGATGTCAAACCAAATGAAACCCAATGTCTAATCTCAATTCAAGAAGAAGCAAACTTATGGCACAGAAAACTTGGGCACATCAACATGAAGCAAATAGCCAAAATTTCAGCAAAGAAGCTTGTTCGTGGTCTATCGAATCCGTCATACCAAAAGTCTGATCTATGTACACAATGTGTGTTGGGAAAACAGGTAAGAAACTCATTCAAACCAATAAATCAAGTTTCCACTAATCGTGTACTGCAGCTCTTGCATATAGATCTCTTTGGACCAACTAGAACTCAGAGCATTGGAGGTAAGAAATACTGTTTAGTGATTGTGGATGATTATTCACGATTCACTTGGGTATATTTCCTAGCAAGTAAGTCTGAAACATTTTCTTATTTTACAAAGTTTGCTAAAAAGGTCTAAAATGAGAAAGGGTGTGTTATTTCAAGTATACGGATAGACCATGGAGGTGAATTTGAAAATCAATATTTTACAAATGATGAATCTGGTTTTCAGCATATGTTCTCTTCTCCATATACTCCGAGCAAAATGGAGTCGTGGAAAGAAAAATAGGTCGCTTCAAGAAATGGCTAGAACTCTTCTAATTGAAAGTAACATCTCTTCACGTTTTTGGGCTGCAGTTTCTACAGCATGTTATATTATTAATAGAGTCTTTCTAAGGCCTATTCTAGAGAAAACTCCTACGAGTTATTCAAAGGAAAGAAGCCCATTATTTCATATTTTCATGTGTTTGGATGTAAATGTTTTATATTGAAAAATGCAAATGATCGGGTTGGTAAGTTTGAAGAAAAATCAGATGAAGGTATTTTCCTTGGATATTCTATCACAAGCAAAGCTTACAAGAAGACTCAATCTGTGGAGGAATCAACGAATGTCAAATTTCAAGACTTTATGCAAAATCAATCGATTCATACTCATCTTGAAGAATCCGAACCTGCTCCAGACTCTACAAAGTCTAAATCTCCGTAAGCGTTCAACCTTCGGAAGACGAGCAACAAATGATCAACGAAGATTCAAATGAGGAAAAAGATCAACGGTCGACAAATCAACCAGCAATCGGAAGCATAAGTCCAGTCATCCCAAAGATCTCATTATTGGTGATATTAATGAAGGAATTCGCACAAGATCCAAAAGGCGTGAAGAGTCTAGTCTTTGTGGCTCTTATTTCGAAATAGAACCCAAGAGCATAGAAGAAGCTTTAACGATGAAAGATGGATTGAAGCTATGCAAGAAGAACTCGTGGCAATTCAGCATTAATGATGTCTGGGAATTGACTCCTAAACCGAAAGGTAAATCCATCATTGGAGCTAAATGGGTTTTCAAGAACAAGATGAACGAGAAAGGTAAAGTCGTAAGAAACAAAGTAAGACTCGTGGCCAAGGGATATACGCAAGAAGAAGGGATAGACTATGATGAGACTTACGCACCAGCAAAAGAAGGTTAGAAGCAATTATATTATTACTTGCTTTTGCTTGTCATAAGAATTTCAAGTTATTCCAAATGGACGTCAAAAGTGCTTTCCTAAATGGATTTATCCAAGAGCAAGTCTATGTGGAACAACCACCTGGTTTTGAAGACCCAAGAAAACCGATCTCTGTATTCGATCAAAAAGGCTCTATATGGTTTAAAGCAAGCACCTTGAGCTTGGTACGACAGACTAAATAAGTTTTTAATTCAAAATGGCTTTGTCAAAGGTAAAGTAGATACTACATTGTTTATCAAAAGAGAAAGGAAAAGTTTTCTACTTGTTCAAATTTATATTGATGATATCATTTTTGGATCTTCTAATGAAAATCTGTGTAAGAAATTTTCTAAGTCTATGCAAGATGAGTTTGAAATGAGCATGATGGGCGAACTAACCTTCTTTCTCGGGCTTCAAGTTAAACAACTGAAGGAAGGAATCTTTATTCATCAAGAAAAATATGCTAAAGAACTTGTCAAAAAGTTTGGACTAGAAAATTGCAAAAAGACTTATCTACCAATGTCAAGTTCTTTGAAGATGGACAAGGATGAAGAAGGAAAGAAAGTTGATCAGAAGCTATACATGAGTATCATTGGTTCACTTCTTTATCTAACTGCTTCTAGACCTGACATTTTGTTTAGTGTTTGTATTTGTGCCAGATTTCAATTAGACCATAAAGAATCTCATTTAAGTGCTGCAAAGCGTATTATCAAATACATTGCCTCAACTTCAAACTTGGGTCTCTAGTATCCTAAAGAAGGAGACTTCACTCTTCTTGGATACTCAAACGCAGAACCTAGCCGATTGCGAGTTGATAGAAAGAGCACCTCGGGCACCCGTCAACTACTTGGAAGCGGGACGTATCTTGGTTTTCAACGAAGCAAAGTACGGTAGCTCTTTCTACGACGTGCGAGTATGTAGCTCTTGGAAGTTGTTGTTCACAAATTCGTGGATAAAACAACAGCTAAGAGACTTTGGAATTGAAGATTCATGCACCGAAATCAAATGTGACAACACCAGCGCAATCAATCTCACCAAGAATCCGATTCTTCACTCAAGAGCAAAACATATAGAGAGATTCGACATCATTTCATTAGAGATCATGTTCAAAATGGAGAAGTTTCAATTCAGTTTATTGACTCAAAGAATCAACTAACGGATATATTTACAAAGCCTTTGGAGAAAAATCAATTTGAAGTTATTCGTTCCGGACTAAATATCTTAAAGTCGAAGAAGTTCGACTCGGGATCGAAAGTCTAAAGGCACTCGAGACTAAGACAATCAAGATCTACGACTGTAAGTTATTTCTATTTTAGAAACTTATCTCTCGATTCAAATCTTGAAAAGGTACGATCATCTATCCAAATTTAATTGGTGTAATTTTCCCAATTTTTCATGATTAGTGCAATCCTTCCTTTTCGAAAAATAAGTTATTTTTGAAATGACAGTTATCTAATTTTTAAAAAAGGCAGTTATTTTTAAAATGGCATTTTTATATTTCCTTTTTCATGACGCTCCATATGCCTCGCTTCGATCGCTTTATATACTTGTCGGTTCTTCTTCCTTTTACTCACAAAAACCCTAAGAGAGCACCGATCTTCCACTTTTGTCTTCTTCTCTTGCTTAATCCTCAAAAATTTTTCATCTTTCTTGGGAAACAAGCTTGGAATCTCTCAAAGACTGTGAAAAATGTCGTCTCAAAAAAGTCTTCAAGGATCGCGAACGGGGACCACAAAGAAATGCGTGAGGGCCTACGCACTTTGATCTCACCGAGGAAGAAGAATCTCCTAGACAGCAGCAGAGCTCACAACATTCTCAGCAGCGTCCATCTCCTCCATCTAGACCTTAGGATGTTGCACATCAAGAAAAAAAAATCATCGAAGACGCAGAACCCGTAACAACTCTTAAGCCCGCTTTTACCTACAAGCTTTATCGTGCTTTGAAGAGGAGTGGTACTCCGTTGAACTACATTGATGAATTTCTGAAAGATAAAGGGTTTAGAAATGAAACTTTCTTTTTACGCACAATGGAACGATTGAAGAATTGCCCATGTTGGGTCGACGGAAGAGGCATTGGCAAATATCTTAAGCGATCCACGTGTTGGAGGGCTGAGTCAACCATATGGGAATGCCGATGATAGGATGTACAGTCATTTTAAACCGAGAATGGGTGTTGCGGCAAAAATCCGAAGCAAAAGAACAAACTTGTTTCGATCGGAGGAACACAAGCAACTGTACTCTAAGTTGCTTAAGCGTGGCGTGATAAACCCTAGAAGGGTGGACTTTGATTTTCTTGATTCTGTGAATGTTAATCTACGGGAAAAATTCAGTCTTTTTCAACTCGAACAGTTTTGTTCTGAAACTACAGAGGCTTATGATGAACTTACTGCTTACTTCTATTCGAATCTCAGTTTCTTGGATGCGAATAAGTTTTCTTTCAATGTTCGAGATCATGATTATGTGGTTGACATGAATACTCTGGCTGATGTGATTGGGGTTGAAAGAGGGAGATATCAACCTATCAATGTGTCTATCGCTCGTGCAACGTTGGAGCTTGTTCAGGATAGAAGGACGGAAGGAAAGATTTCCTATTTGAGAATGAATGCATCCAACATCTTGCTTCACAAGATAGTAATTAACTGTCTCAGACCAAAATCAACTTCAAAGACCGACGTTTCAAACTCGGAGGAAAGTTGATGTACGCCATCAATGCTGGTAAAAGTTCTCTCTTCCGCACACTATTATGTTCCATATGAACATAAAGGTGGTGAAGGACAAGGGTCAACTTCCTTACCCAAAGACTTGTGACCAAGTTATTCGAGACATTTTGACGTTCAGCCTCCCGGATTCTTTGTGTTCGAACGTGCGATCAAATGGTGGTGGGATTGAAAATGGTCTTTAAAATGAGTCGAAGGAACTCAACAAGGCGTTGGAACAATTCAAAGTGAAAACCCCCGTCAAGACTCATTCAGTCTCTTCGACGGCAAAGCGAAAAGGGAAGGAGCCCATGGTTGCTCCATCCAAGAAAAGAAGAGCTCTCATCACTGAGGATGAAGAGGATGAGGATGATATCACCATTTCCGCAATGGCATTGAAGAACTTGAGTCGTTCTGTTCCAAAAACAACGGAGAGACAGGAAAAAAGACACAAATGAGACAGAATAGAGGACTGGAGAGAGAGAAGATTTGGAGAAAGAATCAGAGGAGAGAGATGCAGAGGAGGAAAGAATTGAGGAAGAAGAAGAAGAGGAGAGAGGAGATCAAGCGAAAGCAGAGCATGAGGAACACTTTTCTCCACTTGAAGGCATGGAAACAGGGGGAGATCCTGAGAAAAGAGGAACGTCCTCATTCCCTGCCACCAGTGAAGGAATAAGTCATTCTCCAGCAGATCCAGAGGACATCTATGCCTCTCAATTTCCTGAGGAGGGACATGATGTTTCATTGCCCAATTTGCGTGACCATGCTAATTTGCCATCATCTGCCTATACTCCGTCGATCGTGCGAAAGCCAATACTCGGGATCGATAGTTCAGCGGACTTTCGCGAGAATACTTGATGTTCTCTTGGAGATGCGGGGTCAAATATATGCTCTAGGATGCAAAGTATAGAACTTGCAAAATGCAGGTCAAACCTCTTCGCTTTGCATGATCAAATTCATGCCCTTGCTCTTCAAGTTCAAGCAAATGCCAAGGGTGAAGATGTGGCACAACTGAAGGAGGATTTGAAAAAGCTGGAAGGGATTGTCCAGTCAATGGGAGATTTCCAGCTTGTCTGTGTTCCCAAGCAATCTTAATTCCATTATCTTTTCATCTCAACCTTTTTAATGATGACAAAAAAGGGGAGAGATGTGGTGCATATTTGATTTTAAACTTTGAACTCTTGACTTTTGTGATGTCTTGACTTGACTTGACTTTTGTGCTTGGCTGTTTGGATTTGGACCGGATTTGGATTTGACTATTTTAACATTTGTTTATCTTAAGTACTATTGATATCTCATGGCTTTGTTCATTTACATAACTAACCTACTTTCTGTGGATGCAAATTCCAGTGTTATTTTTACTAAGCCATTTATCTTTGTGAGATATCCATATTTGCTTGAGTAATGTTTTGCAGGTCAAAGTTATCCAAATCCGCAAGAAAGTTTTGTCGACATCAAAAAGGGGGAGATTGTTGGAGAAAACTTCCTTGAGTGTTTTGAAGTTGACAAAACGTTTCCATCAATCTAGTCTGAAGACTTGCGGACTCTTCCAACAAAGTCTCGAAGACTCGGGCTGCGGACTCAAGACTCAAAGTCTATCCTCATTGACGCTTTCTAGACTCATTGAAGAAGGCTTATCTAGAACTGGATGTTTCGTTAAGGATTTGACTTTATCGACTGGAGAAGATCTCTTGGCTGGATATATCATGTCGAAATCCATTATTCAAATCAAGATTGATTCAGGGATTTTGGATCCGTTGATTGGCGAAGTATACTTGGAAGGTTCTACTTACGGAAACCTAGATCCTGATTGTATGGGCAAGCAGGATTGATGGGCTATCGTCATGTTCCTTAAATAGCTCAAAGATCTTCCTAATTGATTCTGTCCAAGGGGTAGATAGGAAGAATTCCTTTGGTAAGTGCCAACGGGTATGATGGCATAAAGGAGTATATAAGGAAGACGTTCCAGTTGTTCGAGTGTATACGCGATAGAAGAATTCCGAAGTCTGAAGCTCCTTGTTCTTAGTCAATTAAACTGTTGAGCGAAATCTTGTACGCAAAAGAGAGTTTATATCTTTGAGACTTGAGGAAGTGTAGTAGAGTCTCTACACTGTGGAATCAAGGAAGAGCTTTACTTTGTAACAACTCTTTTGTTCATAGTGAAATCCAGCCGGTGGGCTGTCGGTGCGGAAGAGTGGACGTAGGCTTGGATTAAGCCGAACCACTATAAACTCCGTGTTCATATTCTCTTCCCTACGCTCTTTTACTTTGATTGTAACTCATTTTGTTTATAAGAGACGAATTTCCTTTTCATAATCTATTGCTGATTTAAGTTGCATACTTCACTAAGGGAAATTTCTTTTTACACCTATTCACCCCCCTTAGATGCTCATACTAGCTTTCACAATTCTTATAGTTTCCCTATGGGTTGGCAACATGAGTATTCAAGACTTGTCAAGTTCGAAATGGAAAGTCGAAAGAGGACCCCTGACTAGACACAATTCTACAAGCTCTTAAGACCAATGGAAGCTAAATGGAGCAACAAGCACAACATCAAGTAGCCTCTACTTCTGGAGATGCCTCTGTAGCTAAGAACGGGAATGGAAATGGTCAATGTCCAATGTATGGACTGGTTGAACAATCCCTGAAGTTGCAACCCCTAGATTCGCCAAGACAAGAGATCCAGAAGAAGTTGAATTTTGGATTGACAAGTTGGAAAAGGTATTTGCACTTTGGAGTTGTTTTGATGAAAACAGTGTGATGTTGGCGGTATACCAGCTACAAGGTAACGCCAGTCACTGGTGGAAAGCAACAAAGGGAAGGGTTTTCCCTGATAATACTCTTATAACTTGGAATGCCTTTGTTGAGGCATTCAATAGGAAATATTTTTTTCTGAATGTACTCGTGATAAAAAGATAATAGAGTTTCTACACTCCAGCAGCGGAATATGACAGTTGATTAATATGAGGCCAAGTTTGCATAACTATTAAGGTACGCCCCCGTTAATAGAAGATCCAGTGGATAGAACGAAAAGGTTTTGAGACAACCCGAAGCCTGAAATATGAAATCTAGAGTCAATTAGTGCTGCTGAATCTCAAGTACTACAATAAGCTATATGAACAAGCCCAACTAGTAGAAAAAGATTCATCGGAGTGAACTGTGGCAACAACTTTAAGAGGAAAGCCTTGTCCTTTAGCCTTTTAATTTGACTAGTGTCGTGGCAAGAGGTCAATACAAGGAGAAAAATGTCCCATCGCTCCTAATAAGAAGAATCAAAATTCAAGGCTGACCTTCACTTAAGGTGAGAAATGTCGCAATTGCAGAAGACGTCAAGGCAACGCTCCGTGCTTGGCTTGAATAGGAGCTTGCTTTAGCTATGCTAAGAGATTGCCTACAACGATGACAAATGATGCCACTACAACAACCGCAAATGACGCCACTATAGCAGCCACAAATGATGCCACAAAGTGGAGTCCTGCAGCATGAGAATACCTATTGTCCTCTGATTCAAGGAAAAGAATGCGCATTTACTCAAAAGAAAGTTGAAAACTTCAAGATAATCATTTAAGAATCAAGAATAATAATCAAAGTGCACAACGGAAGCGTGATTGAGCCATAAATACTAAAGAAAATTAAAGCACTACCGCATACAAAAGGTCATACAGAAAGGACCATCCAAATGTTGGAAGATTTGTTAAGAGCTTGTGTTATCAACTTTAGGAGAAGTTGGGATGAGCACCTACATCTCGTTGAGTTCGCTTATAATAACAATTTCCAACAAAGTATAGGTATGGCTCCATTTGAAGTGCTATATGGTCGAACTTGTAGAACTCTAGTCTGTTGGAACAAAGTTGGGGAAAAGAAAGTCACTGGTCTAGAGTTAGTCCAACCTATAACAAGACGATGTGCAAGTAAGTAGAGATAGGCTTAGAACTACCCAATAAAGACAGAAGAGTTATGCAGATAGGTGACGGAGGCCTTTAGAATTTCAGGTAGACGACCATGTTTTTCTTAAGTTATCACCAATGAAAGGTGTATTGTGCGTTGGGAAGAAAGGGAAACTAAGCTTTAGGTACATAGAACCGTTTGAGATTATAGAATGGATAGTCAATGTATGAGCCCGATCCGGCACATGCATTAAACTTCAAAAAGATTGAAGCAGGCAACAAAGTGCTATATGTTGAAGAGTTGGTGCGGATCGTAGAAAAAAGAGAGCAAGTGATAAGAAATAAGGTAATTCCCCCAATAAAGGTCCTATGGCAACGCTCCGGAATAGAAGAATGACATGGGAAAATGAAGAAGCGGTGGAGCACAAGTACTTGAATCTATTTTGGTGACTAGGTACATTTGATATTTCAGGGATAATTTTTTTTTTTTAAGAGGGGAAAGTTATAACATCCACAATTTTGGCCCACGAGATGGGCCACCAGCCTAGCTATACTAGGCTGATTTTGGCTCTAAACCTTGGTTTGAATGGGATAGTCAATCATGGATGAACATGAGAAACTCTCACTTGACCTTGTTAGCGCTTCCAATAATCTATTTCCCATGTTTGCTATATTCTCTAGGAAAGAACAAAGTAGAAGATTCTAGAGATTGGCTTGGTTTAGAGAGTAAGTTTTAATAAGAAGCATGTGACTAAATATATGTTTCATAATGACCAAAATCTAGGCATTTAATGAAAAATGGATGAATCACCCCCCTTCAGTGGCTATGGCCATCATTGCACAAAATTTGGTCATGATGGCATTAGGATTGGTTTGGTGAGAATAACTAGTACATGTTCTTTGGAAGTTATTCCATAAATGAATAGAATTGACTAGAGAACTCTAGAAGGTGCACTTAGAGAACAAGTTAGTGAATATATGGTCATCATCACAAAATATTTGGCTTGGGGAGGAAGTTAATGAAGATGTGGTCATCATTGCCATGAGATCCTCCTTGGAGAACAAGTAGGTTTGGCCTATAAATGGGGAGCCACACCTTCATTCTCACTAACCCTTAGCTCATTGTCTCCCATCTTCTCCTTCCCGCTTTCACTGGATAGCCATCTCTTTGCGAAACTGCTTTTAATGCATTAAGTAAGTGAAATCTCTAATCTTTGGCGAGGGTGATGTACTACATTATTGGGTTTGACTAGGGCGTTTGATATGTTGTTTGAGCTAGTTGTATTCTTAACCGTGCTCGTGTGTTTCAATTGTTCTATGACTTGTTCTTGCAATACTTTTTATGGTTTACTCATAATTATGGATTCGCGAGTGGAAGTAGGCCCTGGGCCATGGATGAGTCTCGCTTGGCCTTAGGCCTTAGATCAATATTAAGGCATGCCGATCTAAGCCTCGCTTGGCGAAGGGTCGATGCGTAAATGGATTGGTTCGAGCCACAAACCTTGTGCCTTGCTTGGCATATTATGTAGTTACGATATTGTAGAACATGATGTGTACACACTTGTATGAGTACACCTATGGGTCTTGTATGCGTAGGCTAAGAGGAAAAATGATAAACCGGCTTGTGTGTTGTACAACATGTGATTACTAAATGAATGATAAGTCCCATCGTCACATAGAGTTTGTGGCGATGCCTCATTCATGAGAACAATATGTCTAGTGGATTTCAAATGCCCAATGGATTTCCAATGTTTGATGGATTTCGAATGCCTAATGGATTCCAAATGAACTGTAGGAACAATTAGATTGATAAATGAACTTCTTTGTGTATGCTTATGTGTGTGTTGTTTAATTAGTTTGTTTAATAAGTTTGAGGTAAATCATGCATTGATGGTAAGCTAAAATGGTTCATTTATGTATGATGCTTGGCTTAATAGTCAGAGGCCTTGGTTGAGTCAGAAAGTCCCTGAAAGTATGGGATTGTTGGCTTGAGCCTGGATGCCCAGCTTGAAATTGAAAGCTCCCTGAAAGTATGGGCAGAACCATTAAAACGATTAATGAACCTTTTATATGTGTTGTCGTGTGTTGTTTGATATGCTTGCTTGGTAAAGTAGTTTGTTTAATGAGTTTAAGATAGCTTCCTTGGTAAAGTAGCTTATTTAGTAAGTTGAAGGTAGCTTACTTGATAAGGTGGCTCGTTTGGTAAGTTGAAGATAGTCTGTTTGCTAAGTGAATGGTAGTTTGTTTGGTAAAAAGTGGCTAATGCGTTTAAGGTAAGCTAATATGAACAAATGCATATAGTCGAGGTAATGTAACGGCTTGCTATTGATCTGCCATTGATGTTGTAGTGTATGAGATGTTCGCATGCTTAATTCGATGACGAGTCACCCTCGTAGATGAGGATTAGTGATTTTACTTACAAAGTCCTCAACTCGCCCCTTTATTTTTCAAACTTATAGGCATAAAAGCCTCACACCAGTTTGGAAGATGCAATCATGCTAGAAGAGATAGAAATTCCATTGGCCTAAACAAATATATAAGGATAATGTTGAAAGAAAAGAGCTCGTAGAGAAAAGGCTTGTAAATGTACAAACGTAATATAGAAGTAGTGTATTTTATGTTGTGCTTTCTTGATTGCTTGTTCGTTATCTGGGAGATTGATGTTGTATATGCTTCCGCATGCTCATAATAAAAGTTAAAAAGAAACGGGATGGCGATGTGCCTAGGACGCCACAACAATAAACCCACAACTATTAGTCGGATCATTACTATATATAATGCTTACTCATATATTAACAAATCTAAATGAAAAGTTAGGCTCATTAAATTCGACTAATGGAATCGAGGTTACAGAGGTTTTGATCCCAAACTAGAAAGCGAAATGAGTAGAAACAGTCCTTATCCTATCTTTTGAATTGAAAGTGTAAGAAAGGAGACTAATTTTATAGGAAAATCAACCAAATTTAACTGTGTCACACATATGATAGCTACCGAGAGAACATGACACAATTTTACATGTGAATTGAATGATTCACCTGTGCGACCATTCAGTTTTAATAAACACTTAATTGTACATACAACTAACTCTGTATGTCAAAATTTTCTTTTCTAGTGTCGTTGCCCCTTATGAATATCATTCTTTTTAAATCAACACAGAAAAAGTACAGCCATAACTGAAAAGGCATATTCGCACTCACTCCAAACCGTGACCTAATTGATGAGGCATATATCTAGTATATATATCCTCGGTCCTATTATGATATCTATCACGATATCATTACTAATTGCACCGTGCAACTCCGATGATAATTTGGATCTTATAATCCTTCGCCTACCCCAACATGCAAAGCAATACTAAAATGTAAATTCCAAGATATCATTAACTAAGGAAAATGGGTCCCTCAATAGAGTTGGTCTCAATTGTTTTATGAATCCAGCACCATAAAAGGAGGAGGAAGAACACTTCAAATACCAAAAATTCTAAAAAGTACACTTAAGTGTCATTTTTTAAAAAAAAATTATATATTTATGTGTCAACTTTATTGAAATTTGTCAAAAATTCGATGTGGCATTATTTTGTTAACAAAAGTGGTCTACAAGGTTGCTAGAAATTTGACACTGTTGGCAGTTAAGTGTTTCGTTCTTCTTTGATTTTAGTACTTAAATGTATCTTTTGGAAATTTTGATACTTATGTATCCCTCTATGTCAAGTTTTGACACTTAGAGTGTTGTTCACCTCATAAAAGGAATAGCAAAAGCCCTAGAGACCTCCACAAGTTGGGGAGGGAACCACAAAGACAATTACCAACCTTTTTAGGGCGCATATGACAACTTACCAAATAGTGATTGTTTCTGTTCTTTTATTTTTGGGAATAAATTTGGAAGAGAAATATGTTTGGTAAATTTTTTGTTCCTGAAAACAAATTTATTCCTAGGAATAGATTTGAAACAGAAGTAAGAAGTAAAAAAAATTATTTATTTATTTTTAGAAATAATTCCAGAATCAAGCTAATCCAAATTTTCTTTTTCTCTTCTCTTCTTTTTTTCCTTCTTATTCTTCTTCATTCTCTCTTCTTCTTCCGTTGTTGTTGCTGCTGTCCACCACCGTTAGTTGTTGGTGATTGGTTGGACGAGGTTCGGTGAGCTCATCGAAGGCTCGCCGAATCATCGAGGAGCATTGCCTAGGCTGAGCAAGGCTCGCCCTGCCACTGGTGAGCCTCAGACTCGATCTTGCTTAGATCAGGTAAGGTCGAGCTCGCCCAACTGTCGGCAAGGCTTCATATTGCCGGGCTACCATGAGGTCGGCCTCGCCCAGCCTTGCCCAACTACCAGCAAGGCTCATCGACAAAACATGATCTTGCTGAGGCCTGGCAACACTCTAGTGAGATGGCCGGTCACCGATCATCTCGAGGCTGGCAACCGACCAAGGCTTAAAGAAGAAGAGCAAGAAAAAAAAAAAAAAAAAAAAAAAAAAAAAGAGTGATAAAAATATTAAAAAATCAAAAGAAAATTATTTGGATTAGAAATTTTGAGGACGACATCAAACGTAATTCTATTTTGAGAATATAAATTTTGGGCACTTACTAAATACTTTGAAATACTTATAAATTATTTTTGGGAATAGAATAAAAAAGAATTATTTTTAATAAAAAAATTATTTTCAAAAATAAAATAATTAATGAACGCATCATTAATAATTAAAATATTGTTCATATTGGGAACTTTTTTGAACCGACAAAGAGAACTCATTTTTAACTTGGGTGTCAGTACAAAGTAGGTCCATTGGCTGTAAAGTGAGCCTAGTCCACCTGCAAAAAGCAAGCCGTCCAACTAAGACGATTGTTTTCGACCAAAAAAAAACTAAGACGATTGTACGACCAAAAAAAATAAAAATGAGACGATTGCAGTTTAAGGACAGTTGGGATGCCCTTTTTTTCTCTTAAAATATATCCAGCTCCGTCCTGAGATCGACTCTTGACCTCCTTTAAAGGTAAGACTAACCTGTCCTAGGCTGCTACTAGTTAAATGTTTTGTAAAATATCCTAAATCCCTCGAGAGATTTCCCGCGGTTGTGTACTTCACTACTTTCCTTCTTAAGATTCAGATTCCGTCCCACTTTCCCACTTTCCCACATTGAAAAAGAAAAAAATATTTTATCTGTTGGAGTACATTCTTAAACCAATAGTTCTAGTGGTGACTTATGAATATGAATGATACTCAATTTATTTTTTATTAATTTTGTATGCGAGGACACCTATAATCCACCAATCGAAGATTTGACTAAAGAATTATCTTCTTAGAATGGTGATGAAAAATTGAGTAAGTCTTCAATTGATCCATCATCGATTTGTCCATTTTATGAGGGAAAGAGTGCCTTATATTATAGAATATTCCCTATACTCTTGTTATTTATAATGCATGGACATGAGAGTAGAGGGTAGTATACTTGGAAGTTATGGAACATGCCATAAACCCCATTAACCGGTTAAATCCTAACCATTAACTTGTGGAGCCAGCACTAACCTAGAGTAGTTTGCACTTCGCCTCATCTCTCTCCATGTTTTTTCTTTTTTAAAAACTCCCTTTTGATGCACTTTCTCTTTATTATTCTTCGGCCACCACCAAATCTAAGCAAGGATTCTTGGCGAAGCATTGAGACCTCCCTAAAATCTAGCAATAGTAGTCGCAAAGGTCTCATGAGATCTGAATAGTGCCTCCACATCTAGAGGCCCCTCTTCCAGATGATTCACCGATAGCATAGAGCCTAGCATATGATATTTAGCTCCATTGCGACAAACGTGAGCTCGGGAGGGAGGGAGGGAGGGAGTCCGGGAGTGTTCTGTTTGTAGGTGTAGCTAAAGACTTAGTAAAACTGACATATGATGCAATCTAGTGATGTACCGACGAAATCCTGGAATAGTTAACTAGAATTGACTTGATTTAAG
Source organism: Eucalyptus curtisii (assembly GCA_017140595.1). Lineage (NCBI taxonomy): Eukaryota > Viridiplantae > Streptophyta > Magnoliopsida > Myrtales > Myrtaceae > Eucalyptus > Eucalyptus curtisii. The sequence goes on from CM029502.1 coordinate 17,528,994, forward strand.
AAGAAAAGTTTCAAAATAATAGTTGGAATGTACTTATCGAGCTGAACGAACCCAATAATGAAATTGGTGTTTGTTCCAACAAGATTTAGGCGTTTTTCTTCAATTTTTATTTGTTTGTTTAATTTTATGTCTATTTGTGAGATTTTATGACAACTTAGAAAGTGTTATTGAGAGACCAGAGTTATAGTTCGAGAGTACAGAGAATGTAATCTATCATCCAATTTCGTATTATACGTTTTTCCTTATAAACCAACCACAAAAATCTGTTGAGTGTTCCATTAATTATCGTCGGTTGTTATTTCACAAAAAAAGCGCGTTTACGTTAATAAAATGTTAATTTTAAAGGACATTTAGTTTAGGTTACATGTGGCCGCCCGCCATGGGGGGAGAATGGGGCACAACTTGTCATAACTAACATGCACACAACCGCCTGTCAAAAGCTCAATATTCATTTTTGATAGGTTGTGCTTAAACCCCCAACATTAACCATCCAAAATTGTTTCTCTGCCCTCCCTTTGGTTTGTCTACATCGCTTGGTTGTCCTGTAATGGAATATTCCCGCTAGTACAGCTCACATGCCCATTTCTCTATCCCATGTAGTATAATTAGCTCCCACTACATCGAAAGAGATTATAAATAGCACAGTTGAGTACATCAGTTTTACTCACAACCCACTAATCTTTCATTAATCATCTCGCTTGAAAGTAGATATAAAAGAAAAACGTTAGATTTTGGTCCAACTCTCTCATAACGCCAATGGCGAGACACACTCCCTTCTCCTTCGCACGTTGGTGCTCTTTGCTTTTGGTTTTGATTTTGTGCCAGGAAGTTTTCCATGTCGAAGCAAGGCATTTGAGGGAAGATTCAAAGACTCATCGTCATCATCACCACCACCATCATCATGAGACGGGTGTGAGCGTTGGAAGAAGTTTTGGAGGTGGTGAAGGAAGAAGTAAGAAGACGACTGGTAAGGTTGAGCATGTTGCAGATTTTCCATCAACCGAGCCTGGTCACAGTCCTGGTGTCGGTCACTCAATCAACAATTGAAGCTTCCTACTCTCTCTCTCTCTCACTCATTGACTTTCTTCGGGCTTAAAGGAGTTGGTCCTAACTATTTGCGGTTATGATATTTATTTCTCATTGATGAACAGAAATGCTATTCCCATCGTTATCTTCCACGTAATTCTTCTTGGATACAAAAGCTCTCTCTCTCATTGACTTTCGTCGGGCTTAAAGGAGTTGGCCCTAACTATTTGCCGTTATGATATTTATTTCTCATTGATGAACAGAAAAAGCTATTCCCATTGTTATCTTCCACGTGATTCTTCTTGAATACAAAAGCTCTCTCTCTCTCTCTCTCTCTTCCATGGTTTCTGGATGTTCGCCGATAGATGTACATTGCATGGAATGGCGAGGATGATCATTGCTCCATTGCAAACTGTTTTGGTGCACAGAAATAAGGGTAGATCAATGTAACTAATTAGTCCCAAAACTCTTGCATGAACTAGAAAAATTCAAATCTGTGATGAATGGCCAAAACTTGGGATAATCCTCAATCTACTATCAGATTCCAGCAAGACCAGGATATCTCACCGGAGTATACGTTCATGAATCAAATTAGATTAGGAAACAAACAAGTTGAAAATCCTTTAGAATTTAGGGGAAACTGTACCTTAAGACTAGTTTGGTTTAAGGACTGTTGAACATAAATTTTGACTGACCCATTTAATTATTCATCGTATATAAAATATCAATCCCTATACGAAATATAGCTAAATTGCATTTGCATAATAGGGAACGTTTTCATTTAATAGTAATAGACTTATATAACTGCATTCTGATCGAACTGGTGTAAGGAGGTTCCAAACCCAATTGAACTAATTGGACTAAGCCGTACAAAATGAAAATTTGGGGAAGCCCATTGTTTCTCCCTCGTGGCTGAGATCCTCATGTGCTTTGCACGTGGGAATTCAAGAATTTCATTAAACTTGGAAGGCAATCAAAGTACACTTACTACAAATTTCAGTCATCTCTCAAGAAGGAAAAGGTAGCTGTCTCATGATAAAATAATATGACGGTGAAAGTACTCACAACTCTTAAGGAAAATGACCGTTTCTCACACAAGAGGTTGAAGATGACCGATATATCATCAGAAATGATAATAAGACTTGCCTTTATATGGGCTTATTACATGACTAGTACTCTAAAAAATGACCGTTTCTCACACTTTCCTCTTTTTCGTCGATTTCTTCGTCTGTCACATTAACCAAGTATCTGACCCAAAAAAAAAAAAACATTGACCAAGTCAATATCGAATTCAATATTGCAGATAAACTTTCCAATTTCAGCCACGCACTCCAACACATGGTAGGAGACCTCCGCTTCTTGAACCATAACTTGATTTAGAACATCCATAAAATATCCGGTTTGAATTATTCAAATCTCCACAAAAAACAATTAATCTCAAGTCAAGTTTCGTCTATGAGTCTCAAATTCGAGACATATATTTAATAATCTCCACCTTAACTTGATGTTTAAGGTAAGTCACAATCACTTCGCAAAAATTCGGACTCTGTTGTTACTATCCCATAGCCTCAATGGGCTTAATCGGCATAGATATTTTGCAAGTCCAAGTCGCGGTTGGATTTCGCCATAACTGTTGACCTCATTAGAGGACCAACTACACATGCGCCTTCAACTACTATGCAAGGATTTTCCGATGCAACCTCTTTAACCGCAGATAAAGCAAAACTATTGTTGCATCTATATCTATCAAAAGATCGAATACGTACCTTATCAATATCAACAGTTACAACAACCATTGACTCTACAAGCTCCACCTCGCTACAAGCACCACCTCGCTACAAGCACCGTTTGTGTCCATTACATTTTTAGTACTTGTACCCGCTATCTCAATAGTTTCTGGTTACAACTCCACCTCAAGTTGAATACCGTTCAGATCTATATGAACACTACCATAAACACTCTTAGTCAGAAGTACTAAAGACTTGTCAAACGTAACTTCTTTACTGACAATAGGCGAATTTGATTCCAGGCACCATAACCGATAGTCATGCTCACATTGTGCATAACCTAGGTAGATGCACTTTCTTGCCTTTCCATCAAGCTTGCCATGACTAACTCGAATATAACATGAACAACCAAATATTTTAAGAGTAGAATAATCAGCAATGTTATCTAACCACACTTCTTTGGGAGTCCTTCATCCAATCGCAATCGATGGGCATTTTATGGGCAGCCTCTACTAGCAATACTAGCATTAGAGAGCTTTTTATGGGCTACCTTTGCTAATGTTTTGCTCATAAATTTTGCAACATATTATGGTTCATTAGTGTCAGTGTGATGTTTCACTATTCATTCCTTCATGTAGAATTCATTTAATAGTTTCGAACAAAACTCCATGCCACTGTCATTCCGCATATGCCTGATCATTTTACCTGTCTCTTTTTCGATCAAAACTTTCAATTGCCTAATTCTGACAATAACATCAAACTTGTGCCTAAGTACAAACATCCACATCTTCATTAAGTAGTCATCAACAATTGTTAACATATATCTAGCACTCTTCCTCGAAGAAAATTGTGACAACTTGCAAACATTCAAGTGAATTAACTTTGCGATCTTTATGGTTTCTTTGACAATCGTACTAAACTAAACTTTCTACTATTGATCTAAATCATACATTTAGTTTGTTAGCAACATAACGACATAGCAGATTTCTTTCACTTAAAACCTTTAGGCTTCTCTAGCCAATGTGCCCCAAATGCAAATGCCTCAATTCAAACTATCAAATAGATGCATTTGACGTCTCCCTAGCAAAAGCTATCACTGTCTCACTTTGAAGTTCATACAAGTTACTATACTTGATTCCTTTCATTATCACCAAAGCACCTCGAATAATTTTAAGAATTTCACATTTGGAAATATATCGATACCTAGCTAAATAAAGAGCATTCAAAAAAATTAAGTTCTTCTTCAACTTTGGAAGATGCCTCACTCCAATCAATGTCATCATGATATCATCAAGCATTCTAATCCTAGCATTGCCAACACCTATAACATCGTACTTGGCATTGTTTCCCAATTGCACTTTACTACCATATGTACAATGATAAGTAACAAGCCTGATTCTATTTGGTGCAAAGCATGAAAAGAAGAATTAGAATCCATAATCCATCAATGATAAAATCAGTATTATTCGAATTACCATCAACTACAGCTGCAACATCATCTGCAAAAATCAATTATAATTCCCTTACCCTTTTAGTTATTCAGCTTAAGGCAATTTCTTCTAAGATGCACCCTCTTACCATAGCTTGAATAGATAGTACCACCAATCCGAGACTGATTATGTCTATTCATGTTTATACTACTCCTACTAACCCGTGTACTAATTCTTCCTCTATTTTCATCTACTAAAGCAGCAGATACGAGTTCATTAAATTCCCTTCTACGAATGTCCTAACTAAGAATTAAATCTTGAACCCATCAAGCGTCAAGCTTGTTGACTTAGAGGGATTACTAAAAGTAATAACAATAGTATTTCAACTATTAGGCAATGAAAATAATAAAATTAAAGACGTACTTTATCTTTAAAATCAGTCTCAATTGAACTCAATTAACTAACAATCTAATTGAATTCATTGATATAATCTACAATTGACGCACCGTCACTCATCTTCAAATTAAATAGACATGGTATCAAATAGACCTCATTGATCATAGAGCTTGTTGTACATATTCGACAGGGCTTTCATCACATTTGCAGTTGTTTATTCTTTCATGATGTTAAACGCGACGATACAAGCCAAGGTCAATCGAATAACACCCATTGCTCATCTATTCAACAAATCCCAATTAGTTTGCTTCATCTTCTTTAGATTCACCCTAGACAAGGGCAAGTGCAGTTTCATCTAGTAGAAATAATCCTCAATCTGCATCATTCAGAAAACAAAGTTCTTTCCATCAAATTTGTCAATTTTCACTTTTCCTTCTTCTACAGTCATTAATTCACTTCAACTTAGCCAAGTCCGGCTCTTATACCAATTGTTGCAGAAAGCAAGCAATCAAATAATAAATTAGATAGGATAAGAAAATAAATTGGACGTGAAATTTACATGGTTCAGTCATAGTGACCTACGTCCATGAGGAGAGCAGATACAAATTTCACTATAGATCAAGCGATGTATAAGAGATTACATGCTCGAGTCACTCAATCACTCTCAGTGTTTCTCAAGCCCCAATTACATCTGATAACATATGCATTGTTTAACCCCACAATTTTTTGTGAAATAATCTCTGAATCTCACGAAAGAATTAACAAATCTTGAACTCGCAAGATTTAATCAACTTGCACACTAAATCTTATTGGTGTAATTTCACAAATAAAACCAATGACGAAACTCATGGCCAATCACTTATCTGAATTGATTCCATTAAGGATAATCAACCATGTAGATGTTATATCCAACCAAAAAACCATCCATAAGCCGTACGAATTGAATCCATGAAGAAATAAAGATAATCTCGCATTTGGATAAGTCTTCATACTTCAGTCTGGAAATTGTCAAAGTGGGCAGACTTTGAACCTAAAGTCTGGTAGTCTTTAGACTTTGACACTTCAGTCTGGAAGTCTTCAGACTAGATTTTGGAAAGGTTTTGTCAACTTCAAAACAGTAAAGGAGTTTTCTCCAACACTTTCGAATCTTCTTCTCCATTTTTCTCCATGAAGTGACTGAAGCATTGCCAACAAATTAGCGAGTCTACTTCTCACATCTCCACCATGCTATGGTCGTGCCTCAGAATTGCATAGCAATGATGCCAACTTGGCAATCTTCAGGCACATTCCTATGCTCAAAAACTTCATTCACAAGTGTCAACCAACCGATAATTTCATTAGCAAAATCAATGCCTGAAAATTCCAGAATGTCTCTCTTGATTTCCTATTCCTAATCCGACTCACGAACTTCTTATGCATGATATGGAGCATTCCTCATTTAGAGAAATAATTGAACTCTTTTTGAAGAAGAGGAATCACCACTAGATTCTCCGGTTTTGGAATAGGGTGGAGGGTTGTTTGCTTCAACCCTCAGATGTTGAACTTCTCGAGTCAAGTTGTCAATTGGATATTGCATATATTGCTACAAATTCTCAGCAAGTGTTTGTACTTCGTTCAATGGAATGGTTTTGCCACCTCGACTTCTTGCTTGTCTTGGAGGAATTGTCCTCTCCCCTAAAGCTCTAATACCAAATGATGTAGCCCTAAGATGGCTACTCAAACAAAAGGATTGGGAGAGTGACTCACACGTATGGAAACTTAGTCACGAAATCGAGCAGAAACTTCTATTCTGTGCAAGCTCGGGAAAATGGACATAATTTTATCGATTCAGATCAGAATGAGCTGATTTCAAAGCCAAAAGAACAAAGACTCGAATATCTACAACTTTCGTGTTTTGAGTTTTCTCAAATAAGCACTGTAGACTTATCAAATGTTGATGGAAGTGGGGAAAATAAGAATTGATAGAATGGAGAAAAGGATAAACACTTCAATGGTTGCTCTTCTAGGCCTTCAAGGAAGTTGAAATGGCATCAATTCTTCAAGATTGATGGCTACAACTCTTCAAGGATGCAGACTTCAAAAGCCCTGACTCTTCAGGGACGGAGTAAAAACTCTTCTAGGTTTTCAAAGGGGTTTGAACTCATCAAGGTTCAAGATAATTGCATTAAGCAAGATTTCGTTAATCAAATTTGATTGAAATTTATAGAGGTTCAACGACCTTTAATAGAAATACAAAAGAAGAGCGAGCGACTAAAGTCAAGCCTAGAAACTATAAGTTACATAGAAGTAGAAGCTATTAAATGTATATTTCAAATGCTCATGGTTCTCTAACAGAGTCTTGGTGCAAGCTTCATGCATGGAAAAAGACAAATCTTTATGACAAAGTCAAATATGAGATCTTATTGATGAGGGACTTTTTTTATTAAAGTGTTGTCGGTCTTGAATGCGCGCTGATCTACCTGATTGAACAAATTGGTCTTTAATATGAGCTACGTCAAAATGCTAATGTGTAATTAGAGGAAACCCTATAAGTGAGATTCTTCTTCCAAGATATTTAACCGATTTCCCAGGGAAATTTTGAAGGTAGAGAAGGCATCGTTTTTTTTTTAAGAGGGACTGTCACACCCCGATCCTCAAGCGTGTGTCCATCCCTCGGTAGTCAATTAAATTTGCGACATCCCAGGACGCGTCGCTCACCCATTCATTTTAATACACATACGGAAGCGAAACAAAACCCTTGACAACAACCAACATGAGATAGAAAAGCAGGAAACACATTCACAACCAAAACACTTTTATAAACACCCCGATTTGTATACAACACTAGACTAAAGCCTACTCAAATAGAAAAGCCTACAAGTCCTCTAGGCACTCGAATCCCCAATTGAAAACTCCGAGGTCTACTGAGGACTTGGGTCCAGCACTGCACCCCCAAGAGGGTCAGTTGCACCCTCGCCATAAGTGATGTCTATCACCGAAGCTGGGACCTCATAATCCTGCGGGGGACCCTCTCTATGTCCATTGAGCCTGCGATGATACCACACTCTGAATCGATGGGGTACCCTCTGAGGTAGGCCCGCATCGACCCAGACGATGGTCATCACGAGTTCATAGACCCAGACTCTGTGGCCCCCGGGAACAAGAATATCAGTGACTTGCTCGGTGACCCTCTTAGGCTGACCAAAACGTTCCGGAGGAACCGCCATCTAAGGACCTGAAAAGGTTGAGCCCATGACGGGGTGAGACAATGTCTCAGCAAGTTCACCCCCTAAACTCCTACTATGAAGGAAATATGCCTAGAGGCAAATATACACACAACTTAGAAGACTTACCTTGCCTCAGTTCCCTTCTGCACGTCAGTATAATTCATATACTCAATCAATTCAATTCAATCGATCATTCAATCCATTCAATTCGATACAATCGATACGATCAATATCATCTATCAATTCAATCAATTCGATCACTGCTCACACAAGATGAGGTATATTTATGCTCACACAAGCTTATATATATGGTTGCTCGCACAAGCTGATATATATTATAGCTCACACAAGCTGATATATATTATAGCTCACACAAGATGATATAGAATATTGCTCTCACAAGCTAACATATCAATACTCACACAAGCTGACAATCATTACTTGTTAGCTTCAATGCTCTCACAAGCTGACGTACAATAATGCTCGCACAAGCTGACGATTCAATAATGCTCTCACAAGCTGAGAGATCAATGTGAACCAGAAAAATTGATATTCACACTTTTAAAATCCCATGATTCGATCTGGTCCTCAAAAACATTTTCGGTGTTAAAACCCGACACCTAGGATTTTTCCAATCAAATATCAAAATTTGACCATTTTGGAATAAATATCCAAAATCACAATTACCACTCAATTTGCATAATTTAGCATTCAATTGCATAAACTAAGCATACAATTATAATCAGCATGAAATTGCGATCACGGTTATCCCGGTATAATTTTTTGAAAATAATAAATAATTAAATAAATACCAAAAATAATTAAATAAATACAATTAATTACCAAAAATACCAACTTAGGGCGGAAATGCTTAATTAACCGCCCGAACAGTCCGAGAAAATTTTCGAACCTATCTAGATAAATAGTACGATCTAATTAGCCTTTAATTAAACCGTTCTAACCACCTAACATGCACAAACGAATAATTAAATCATTAATCCGTTCAAACTAACCACCTAAACCATACTTAGCCTAAATTAATCACCCCTTAAGCATCATTAACTCTCTAAGCAGAGTTTAGCGAGTAAATTCACCGGTTTAGCGTTCTAGTGAGTCCACGATGACGGCGATGCCGAGACGGATAACAAACGACCCTGCGGCGACACCAAATGGAGACCGAACGGGCTTGAAAACGGGTCTTGAAGTCTCACAGCCCTTGATGGCCTTCGGCTTCTACTCTTGGGCCGAAGCAAGCTAGAACGGTGGCTGGTTGGACTGGAAACGGCAAGGCGGGCGGATGGGCGGCTGCAGCGGGCTAAGTGGAGGCAGACGGCGGCTGGATGGCAGCCAAGGGGCTTCGATGGTGGCCTGGGTAGCTCGAGGGATGGTGAGGTGGCTTAGGACAAGCGGGACGACGAGCATGAGGTGCAGACTGGCGGGGCGATGCGCGACGGGCTCGGGCGGCATGAGCAGCGTCTCTGGTGGTTCAGCGGGCATGCGACAGCAAAGGGGGAGGGGCTGGCTGGTTTCTCTGCAATTTTGAGCTTCTAAACACTCACTAATGGGAAAAGTAAGTTCAAGGTAGAAGAAGAAGTGGGCTGAAGAGAAGAGGGGTCCCATATGGCCAACAAAGTCTTCCCTCTATCTAATTTCACTCATTGCATCCCCCCACCACTTGGGCTGTCATCCATGGCCAATATGTAGCCCTCAAACTTCCCCAACACACTTCCCAAATGGTCCAATATGTCGGTGCACCCATGGCCTACGAATTTTGGGCCATTTTCCCCAAATTGAATTCAATTCCCTTCCATTTTAGTCCAATTTGATGTCCGTAAATCCCACCAAGGTGCCATCATCCCAAATAACATTTTTTTTCTCACCAATTGAGCCAACTTGAATCCCAAAAACTCGACCAAAAACGGTCCTCTGATTTTCCCGGTCCAAAATACCCTTACTTTGAATTTTTCGCCGAAGGTCCTGGTTCGCAGAAAAATTTTCGGAGGATGAGTCAATGTTCCTAAAATAAATCGTGATATGACAGAAATTTCAATTTCTGAAATCGGGTTTAAATTCGCGGTTAATTTCAATCTGGTGTGATTTTAGCATGACTTAACCTACCGGGTAGCCTTTAGGAATTTTTAGTGCAATTGATCCGTGGTCGATTATTTTTTAGGCACTTTGTACATCTTTGACACATTGACAACTCTTGGTTGTCGTGAAAATCTCAAAATTTCAAATACGGGCATAAGATATCAAAACGACAGAAAAATCGATCTAGTGCCGATTGACAAGAATTTTGCAATTAGGTGGAATCACCCACACTTAATCACATGGCTCAGTCGAATCGACCTATCTCCGGTCTCTAATCGATTTTTAACTATACCATAATAACCATTGCAGACTTGCACGGTTGAACAATCGATTTCTAATCAAATTCTCAAATCTATTGCGTTAAAATCCCTTAATGACTTCACCAGATAGTATAGTTATTCCGTGAGTGATTAGTTCAAGGAAAAGAGCTATAGGTGCGTCGATGAAAAGCCATATTTATTTAATTGAAAACAGAATTGGAAATTCAAGATGTCACAGGGACAGTTTTTTATTGAAAACATTAGAAAGTAGTCATTTCTTTGTGGATAGTTGTTGCAAGTTTTTTATTGGCTTTACCATCAACAAAAGGATCACCCTAATATGATCATCTCATTTAACTCTTGGAGCAAAATATTGTGTTCAAGTTTGGGAGTAAAAATTATTGAACATGATTTAGTACGGTTAAGTTTCATGAGTTAAGCTATTGTGACATGCGACTCCATCCGAATAATGAATTTCGATTAGGAGGGAAAATTCACCAACGAAACAAGATGGATTGATTGCACATTCTCATTTTACTACAAGTACAGTGAACTTAGACACAGAAATATTTAATACAGTGAGCTGGGACAAAACTAACTGCCAAAAAAAGGTGAGAAACAAAAGTGAAGTTGCGTAAGCGCTGGTCTCGACGGTTAAGATTCCAAAGGTATGTTGGAGATCCGTTGTCGCCTTTCAACAATTTTAACGTAGTCGCAGTCACGAGCCTTTTTTAGGTTTGAAGGCTGACGAATTATTTTAATTTATTTTTTCGATTACCAAGAATGGTTATTTAGTTAGGAAAAAACGTGCACTCCAGCTAGCTCAAGCAAAGAGAATCAAATGATTCTTCTTGCTCTGATATATATATATATATATATATATATATATAATTTGTCCGATTTTCAGATTTTATTTATGTTTCGACACTGGTAGTGGGAAGGCGGTTGGGGTTCGCTTAAGCCTTCTCCATATATATTTTTATTTATTTAATTTGTCCGATTTTCAGATTTTATTTATGTTTCGACACTGGTAGTGGAAAGGCGGTTGGGGTTCGCTTAAGCCTTCCCCATTTCCAGAATCCAACCCAACATTACTTTAATGTTTTTTTACTTGTGATTTTATCTATTTAATTGGTGAAAAGTAGTACCTTTTCTGATTGGCGGTTTGAGGCATGGCGCTATAAAGTTCATCATTTGTCTTTGACTAATATGAAATTTCTAACGGGGACTAGTACTGTGGACAGAGAAGAGTGGTGGGGTTTTCAAAATGGGTTGGTCGCTCCTGTACCTTTGACTTGACCGCTTTAATCCCTGACCACATGTGTTTGTACAATATAACGTGAATTGATAGTACATAAATTCTCTACCTATTAATTGGTTTGATTCAAAGTACAACTCCAACTTTAGTAACTTATTATGATCTATTCGGAGGGATTTTACTCTTTAACGTAAAATTCTTTAGACTTCTCAAATTACATAAATTTTGACATATAGAATAATCTATACTTTTTTTTCAAATTTTTAGAAAACGTAAAACATGGAATAAAATACTTTCTTTAATTATACACAAATAAACACTTACAATAAGTGCTTACACGTTTGACTTCAATATAGTATTGTAGTAGGAATTCTAGATTGAGCCAATATCCCACACTCTCTTTTCACCTGTTTGTGAGTTCTCTTCTTTATGCATGTCAACTTTCCACTACTCCTTAACCTATATGCATGGTTTGTTCGCTTAACGACTTTTGTCATCTTATGGTCTTCACATAAGAGGGAATGTTCAGTTTTACGTATGATCTAAACATTTCTTCAACATATTAAACTTGTCTAACATGTAGCTGTATGTGCACTATACTTCAATTAAAGTAACAAGTTTGTCACACAATCTAGTAGACTATGCCCGAATACTTCTACTAAATGCGATTTACCATAATATTGTTTGGCTTGTGTAAATATCCTATAAGATTTTGTCAAACTATTTAATTAATAAGTTCATGTAAACTTTGTTTTTTAGGTTCTTAAAAATGTTGAATAGCCTCTGAATGTAAGAATCTATTTCATGACCAAAATTAAGTTGCCGTACATGTCAATATTATCAACAAATAAAATGGAAGTAATTGCAAATCAGAGATGTTGATAATTATATATGAGGTGCCAAATGAGATTGTAAACTTTTCAAATTCCCAAACTGTCGGTAGTAGTTGCTGTCTCCATTTCCTTCTATGGCTAAAAGATACAAAACTCATTGCTCATTGAGATCCAACTCATAAGATAGAAGGAATTTATGATTTGAATGAGGATGGAAATAATTACGATCAAATGTATGTAATCATAATAGGCCAATCGAGACAACATCAAATTTACTGAATTTTCTTTAGAAAAGTTACAAATATCATCGAACTTTACACTCCATATGAATTTACCAACATCACTTTTGACGGTGGACTTCAAGTTGTTTCTCTCATCCATGCTTATAGTTGGTATTTGATAGGGAGATAAATTTAAAGATGACTACTATAGTTACCTCATTTTTAACGCATTGATACAAAGATTTTCTGAATATTTGATTACTAAAAAAATGAAAAAAGAAGTTTCCTAGTATATTTGGCTTGTGATGTGACAGCACCACGGCATTATGTTTGGTCCATTACAAAAACAGCCAGGAAGTCAAAATCAAATGGGGTTTGATTGCAAAGGTTCAATCAATCATAGCCTAGTCGAAATGGAACGTCACTCTCTCTTCGAAATGTCGTTTCCGATGACTCGTGTTGATATCAGGCTCTCATCACTAAAGTTTCCCATCGCTGGTGGTTCAGGCCGGGGACGTAACTTTCTTGCTTAATTTGGCTCTCGCGCATCATATCGTTTTGTGGAATTTTTTAATCAAAGTACATATTGTCCGTATATATAATGGTAATGTTGAAATCAATAAGAAATGTTAGACTATTAAATGGATGAATAATGCAAACAAGTTAAGCTGTTCTAGGGGTCCAATATTAAAAAAAAAAACTTAATTAACATATATAGAGCACAAAAATCCCACCATCCCTTTACTTCTTCACTCTTTCACATTATAATGTAATCATAGCCAGCCCTTTGTAAGAAACCAACAAAGGAAAAACGTCGACCTACTTAGCAAATTTTCAACCATTAAATGCCTATGTGATGGATTTTTCTTTTTGAATATGTAATGCTTTGCTTTTATTTCTTCTCTTTTTGTTTCTCAATGATATGGGACATCTCAGGTAGGTATTTCAAATACATGAAGTACCTGGTTAACTTCAAATTAGCGGGAGCCAGAACTCAAGTTGGGTAGCTTAACATGTGAGATTGTTTTCATTAGATGGTAGAGGAATGGAGTATGTTTAATCTAGATACACACATCCATTCTTTAGTCACTAAATCAATTCAATAAATGCGTGTTAATTTCACCTTTGACTAAACATGGGGAATACCAAGCCGATCAATACTGAAAGGTAATAATATTTCAATGTCAATCACGTGCTTTGCTTAACAAAACAAATTCTATATAGATTGGAGTGAATTGGATGTGATTCCAAGTTCCAACATATTTGGCTGCCACACTCTCGGCGGTGGCTCAAAGTCAAGTTTCTTCCAATTCGAGTTCATTTAGTGCAGCGCTCAAAAGAAAATACAGCTCTAATTAGTATATATATATAAGTGCTCAATCTCTAGGGATTGTCATTGGTGAAGAAATTGATTGAGTATGGCCATCAAATTGGACAATCATCCCATGCTGGATTGGCTTGAAGGCTTCTCGACTAGATTACCACGAAATGTCAAGCTTCGTGTTTCTAAGTTGAGTTTGTCCACCTCAGGGAAGATTCCTGCTTGTACCCCTGGCACTCAATTGGTATTTGGGTTGATGCTCTCAATGACGTATATCCTCAATTTACCTTCCATGGAATCTTATAATCTAACTTAAGGGTGTCTGTGGTATTTCCTAGATTATGGCAAATATATTTATCCAAAATTACCACAGCGCATCAGAAAATTGGCCAGATTTCAGTCAAAATGTATCAATTGTTAAAATTGATAATAATAATTGAAAAATTAGTGCATTTGGTGAAATATGTCAAACTTTAGTGAATTGATTTTAAATACAACTAAAGTTCGGTGTGTTAGGATGCATGTGTGAGTTATGTTAGAGAATTTGTGTGATATGGAGCAATTAATATATCAAAGTTAGCCTGTAACTCATTAACTTAAACTTTTGAATGAAGGCGGGTCCAACTATATATATTGGTAGATTCAAACTTGGGCTCCCTTTTGGCGATCTCCACGGGTCAAGGTACTAGGTTTCTACTGCATGCTCTTTACTAGAGGTAAATGGTTCCAAATTCTATATAGGTTCGACATAGAACTTGGAACCTACACATTAGAACATATTTCTTATTTTTTGGAATCTGGAATTTACCTCGCATACCCTAGAACCTAGAACCTACCTAGTCATGGGTTCTCAGGTCGGTTCCAAAATCTATCGAAGTTCCAAATAAATTATTAAATGAACGATTATAGCCAACTAAAATATTTAATAACCATCACTAGCTACTACAATTCACTGGCCATTAAAGACACACATAAAATATGAGCATTAATAAAGTAAAAGTCCTAGTCATAAAATGAAAGTTCATACTAGTGTTTCCACATTACACTCATAATCAAATGGCATGGAGTATCTCAAGATTGTGTGAAGATATGAACCAAGACAATATTAAAACTTATTTTAGGTTCTAGGTTATAGGTTACAAGTTCCAAATTTCAAGTTCTTCCAACTAAAAACCTAAAACCTACTCGTCAAAACAGGTTCCTCATTTTATGGAGGCTAAAACCTACCCTGCATACTTTGGAACTAGGAACTTATAGGTTCTCACCGGTCTGGTTATTAGGTTCTAGGTTCTACCCTTGAACCATGCTCACCTTTACTGACAAATGGTATTAGACTGATGATTGATTGGTGGCCCACTTTTAATTTGTATCGATGCATGGTAAATATCTCAATGAAGGAATCTTATTACCAACACAGTTTTCAAGCAAGTGGGCATTATGGTATAACAATGTGGGTTTGATGGTAGACTTAATGATTCAATCCAAAGAAAGAGGTCGGAGATGAAGTTGAGCATTGGAGATTCAAATTGAGATAAGTTGATACAAAATAATAATTGAATTAAGAGGGAGTAAACCTAACACTGGAGCTCACATATGAAAGAGAGATGTGTTAGAGAAGTCTCACATCAAAGAATTGGTGTAGTGTGGAGTAGCTAATATATTCAAGTTGGTTCATAACTTATTTGCTTAAGTTTTTGAGTGAATATGGGCACAACAGATTTGTTGATAGACTCAAGCTTGGGCTCTCTTTGGTCGATCTCCTTGGAAGCAAGTGTTGTACTTTTGCTACATGCCCCAACACAATGATTATGTGTAGATAAAAACCATCTGCCACATGGAAATCTGCCCGGTTTAACACATAAGCAACTCATGACTAAAGGGACTTGATTACACATTTGGTAAGAAAACATAATAGCTTAATTATTCAAGTATAATAAACTCGGTTGCATTCCCTACACATGATTTAAAACCATAAATCAAACATTTTCCCATGTCACCTCTAATGGTAAGCTATTAGTTACATATAAATGAACAATAAATGAGCATGAACTTTCAGCTTGGATGACCTTAGAGATATATAGAGAAGATCTCCAAGAAATCTAATGAGCAGAATTCTTTTGAGAGGTCACCTTTTTTTTTTTCTTTCGTTATGTGTCGAAACAACCAGCCACTTTTGACAGCAGTTAACACAGACCATTCAAATTAAATTTATGTGAACCCCATTCGTTCAATTTAATAGATGAATTAGTGAGGATGGTAATGCTTCCCTGGTTAAATAGCCATACAATAATAAGTCCATTACCATCACCTCCCCGAAATCAAACCTGTCCATACTTCGTACTTAGACAAAACAAATTGAGACCTATCTGAATTTCATCACCTCTCTCCTAAGTAAAACTTAGTTAGTCCTGAAAAATATTTCAGTTCGCTGCTACATCTTCTTCATTACCATCGATTACGAAATTCCTTGTTTATTTGCTATGGCAATATCGTCCTTGCCCATGGGACAAATCTCTCTAATCATATTTGCAATGATGATCTTCCATGAAATTCTATCTATGTATGGAAGGCCAGTGAAGCCTACCATAGCTCACAATGCCAATTCCCTTAAAGAAAACCATCAAATTGGTTTAGCAAAAGTCATAGGCAGAAAAATCGACGCTCAACAAAATATTGCAGATAAAGAAGAAGTACTGTTGCCAAGCACACCGGTGCAAGTTTGATAGAGTTGCAGAGTCTGAAAGAGGAAAATAATATTCAAGTGCAAAAACAATTTATTTTAGGCAGTTACCAATTCTGTAACAGCATACATGTAATTTCAATATTAATTATGTTTGTCCTAGACTCCTGCTATATATAGGGCAACATCTTTTATGGTTGTAACGCTGAAGCTTGTAACACTGATATTGATAGTGGAAGATTGCCTTGTCACACCCCAATCCTCGAACACGTGCCCATCCCTCACCTGGTCGATTAATAGCGACGTCCCAGGATGCATCGCCGACCCTTTCATTTTAATACGCATGCGGAAGCATATAATAAATGCCCAGACAATAAAACAATGTGATAGAAAAGCAAGCCATATTTTTCATATTGAAATTCACCACCACACTTTTATACTTGGCACCACACATAGTATATTGTACAATAATATTCGCAACTTTCTAGTCTCACACTTATCTACACATATATAGGGTTCACAAAAGGAATGGGATCTCAATCCTCATCTGGGTTATACTCAAGGTCTTCCTTGAGGTCATCCTCCTCTGATTCTTCTTCACTGAGCTCATTTTCTTCTAGCTCTTCATCTTCTTCTTCTTCAGGCTCATCCTCGGCTTCAGCTGTTGGCTCATCCTCAGGTACCTCCTCCATGGGTTCATCCTCGTGCCACTCCTCCTGCTCCACGATTTCACCGTCATCTCCATTCCAGTTGTCATCGTCGATCGAGTACACGGGAGTACGAGCTTCATCCCCAAGTGTCGGGTCCTTAACATCCACAACCGACCCATCCTTATGGTCTGTTGTACCCTCCCCAAATGCCTCTTCCAGAACGTACACATGCACGTCACTCTCTGGAATGAGTCCCTCTCTTCGCTAGTCAAAATACTCACGATACCAAGATCGATAATCATGGGGTCTCAGAGCCTTTTCTCCTACGTCAACCCAGATGATTGACTTAACTAATACGTACTCCAGTCCTTCTGCGTGAGGGTGTATGTGGAAGTGGATCTCTAACTCAATCATCTCTTGGGGAATACCAAAATGCATAACATGACGAAGAGGTGGAGGTGCTGCCATCTAGGGGCCTGAAATGGTTATATAATAACCAGTGAGATAACGTCTCAGCGAGTTCTACCCCCTAAGACTCGATTAGTAAACCAATACGCTACACGGTTGCCAAAGCACAACACAAGTCAGAGGACTTACTTTGGCCTCAGTCCCAACCTGCAATTCAAGGTTATACACAGATGCCTCATATATCACATCAAATATTCAATCAATTCACGACATCAGACCAAATCATTGATTAATCGACCTAGTCGATTACATGTCAGTCGGACCATCTCTAGGCCATTCCCACTCATACCATGATTTCCAAATGGTATACCTAGTCACCAATCACATATGTTTTCTTGAGCACCGTTTTTGCCAAATGACATACCGATCACCGACTCCGTGCATTCTTTAAGGCGCCGTTTTCACCAGTGATACCCTTAATCACCGAACCACGTGTCTTTTCTAGGGCGCCATTTTCGCCAAGGTGATGTATGTAATAGACAACAACATGTGTTCTTTAAGGCGCCGTTTTCACTAGTGATATCCTCAATCACCGAACCATGTATGTCCGTAAGTCATTTACGTGCGTTCTTTAAGGCGCCGTTTTCGCCAGTGATATTCCCAATCACCGAACCACGTATGTCCAATAACATCGTACCTATTGGCCTTAGCCAAGAATATTCCTAGTTCGCTCTCACCATTCTCTCTACTATATAGCCCATCAACGTATAACTGACGCTATATACCCATACTCGGCCATCCACCAATCAATTACTCAATTTCAATCAATTTAGGAACAATTCCTAAAATTTCACAATCAATTCAATTCAATACAACGTAGAGCTCAAATAAATAAATGGATTGCACCACGATAATCAGCAGAAAATTCCGGTCACCAGCCATCCCTATTGAATTTCCGAAAAATAAATAATTAATTAAATTAATTTTAAAAATTAATAAATAACTACT